>JARHVA010004707.1:65000-765046 GCA_037957365.1 Torreya grandis
TATGTGTGTGTATAAACACACACACACACACACACACACACACACACACACACACACAGAGATATGTGTGTGTGTGTGTGTGTGTACATACATACATACATACATACATACATATATATAAGTTAATAAATTGATAAGTTTAGTTGAAATTATCTTACGTTGTATACTTTTATCACTTATCACACAACTATCCCTACATTAAAAAATTCTGATGGTTTTTCTAGGAACCTTTGCTAATAATGGTGTGGTGCACATGGAACATCTATTTGAAACATGTTGAGATGGCTACCGAGGCAAAGAGATTTGGAGAGATGGCTAGATGAAAGAATCCACATCTTCACAGAAGAAGTAAAAATAATTTAGAGGACTAAAACATAAGTTATTTATGATCATATACATGAATAAATTTATGAAATATTTTGGTGTGAATTACTTATATTATTAGCTGTGTGGTTATCCAAAATATAGTATTACTAGTTTTCAGCCAAGAAGGATAAATTTATAGTTTGGATGGAATAAAATTAGACATCTTGTGAACTTTAGATAGTGACTAGACCCATGCCATATATCATTGGATGAAGACTACCATCAAATTTTATATCACAATTATTTTTATACAAGGATACCTATATTTTTAATTTGTATGACTTATTTGTGAGAGGAATCTGAGGCAAGTTATTTCAATTACTACATACTGTGAACTAGGAATATGACATTAGAGAGTATGGTTAGTATCAAGTTAGTTTCAAAATGAAAACAAAATGAAAGAAACACACTAACTATCATAACATATCTAGGCCTAGAAACTAAGGAAAACTTAGTTAACAAACATGAATAAAAAACATAACTAAAATGCAAAATAAACCTCATTTTACCTTCCTTGGATGATCCAAAATGCTTGTTGTAGTGGCTTTCTTGGCTTTTTCTCATGAAGTCTTCATCAAAGAAGGCTTGGCTATCTCCTCTTCTCCTTGGTACCTTGTGGCTTTGGCTTAGCTTGGCTCAATATTTTGGCATCATAACTTTTGCATGTAAGAGCTCTTGGAATAAAACTAGACATAATAACACTAATTTAAATATCTTTTGGAATAATTTTTGAATTATAAATTTGAATTACCAAGACTTAAAATTCATGTGGTAAGGCCTCCTATTTATAGATTTTTGTAAATGGGTAGAATCAACATGAATCATCCATCTCAAGATTGAGATGTGTGGCTAAGGATTAACCAAATTTTTAAATTAAAATGTATAAATAGTCTCATCATTTATGATAGAGGATAAATTAAGAGGCATGGATGGCATTGATGAGGCATGGAAGGCATGAATCCTAATAAGTGTGGCATTTATGGCCTAGGGATGTCTTCCCAAGAAATGAGGTCACCTGATGATGTAGATATTCAATATTCATTTTTTAAAACAAGTATTCAACAAGTTTCCATGGAATTATTAATTAGGCCTTAATTTAGATTAATTATCTCTTAATAATTATTAACAAACTTATGCACAATTTACTCAAATTGATTAGAATGCCTTATTATTGGTCCAAAATTTAACTGGATTAGAATTGGAAGTCAATGTCAGATGCATTTGATCCATTATCCCATTTAGGATGATATAAACATAAAATAATAAAGGCATATGTCTCATGAAATATATTTGATAGAAAAGAGCAATCTAGAGCACCTAGGTGCAAAATTAGCATTTTGACTCAAAATGATTTGATCAAAGTTAGATAGCCCATAAATTGCATTACCCCATTTAGTGATACCCTAGCCAAAATTAGCACTTGAATATGTATGATTCAAATATTTTAATGTGTTTTAGTGTTTTTAGGCCAAATTGTGCATTTTGGTGGAAATTGGTCAAAATCCTTGTTGGAGGTTATCAGTGGCAAGATTTAGGTGTCTACACATACTTTGATTAATATGTTGGTTATTGAAAAGGACATGGTGTCTATCCATACCAAAATGGAGTGGTCACTTTAGGCATTATGGGGGTGCCTAAAGTGTAGGAGTGAATAATGTAGAGCTAAACATAAGAAATTGAACATGAACCAAAAATATGGTGGATGTAGAGAAGCGTAATGAGAAGAAAATTATAGGATTGGAAAGAGAGTTGTGACAAAAAATAAGGTAGAATAAAATAGATAATCAAAATTTAACTATGAATAGGATTATGATAAAAATAGAAGATGTAGAAGAGAGGAGAGCCCATAGAGAGGCTACATAAGTTACAAAAATTAGATAATTTTGAGATTATGTAGAGCAAGGAATAGAAGGGCCTGAGAAAGGAGAAGATAGAAATTAGGATAGAGGGGATATGGAAAAAAGTGAAGATAAAGAGGAAATTAGATTAACAATAGAGAAGTTATTATATAAGGGTAGATCATAGTTACATGGTAGGATATTATTTAGACCAAGTAAGGAATATTCACTAGAAGTTATGCATAATCACAAAAGTATCACAAGTTTAAGGTTATAAATAAAAGAAGTTAAAGACAGATAATTCATTTTGGGGGTACGCATACATTGAGCCCATTTTATCATTAGAGAAGAGGAAACAATGTACAATGGATGATATAAGGATAAATTGGTTTGAATCATTTATAGATAAATTTGGTAAACTTAGCACAAAAATTGAGAAATTGATAGATAAGAAGAGGTTATAAGAGGTTGGGTTCTCTTTCGAAAGTAGTTTTAACACAACCATATGGATTAATTCATAGAATTCCATAGTATTAGTTACAAGTGTGCCAATATGGAATTGAACACAATAATTTTTATTACTTTAATGCTATATGATGGGTCTTATGACCCTAAAAACTATTTATTAACCTATGATATGAAGTGGTAGGTTAAGGGAGTGACTACTGAAGATGTGAAGAAGTGTGAACTCATAACAGCCTTAACATGATGAGATTTAGAGTTTATTTATAAAATAGATGCTAATTCCTTAAGTATTCAATAATTTAAAGACTAGTTAATAATAAATTTCAATATGAAGAAGTGTTCAAATCAAATTATTCAATAACTTAAAGATATTCAACAATTAAGTAGAGATTTATTATGGGAATATGATCACACATTTTATGACATAATGAAAAAAATCAATTTTATCATGAAAGACAAAGATAAGGCTACTTTATTTTTGGAATGCCTATGATCAAGGATTATATTTTCCATTATGTAGTCATAGTTTTTGACTAAATATGATGCTCGATCTACTACACTCTAGGTAAAAAAAATTGAGGATCTCAGGATTATGGAGATGCTCCATCAATTAGCTCTAAAATTAAGATGAAAATGGATGCTTTTATTAGTAATATGGATGATATTTATGATAACAACAAGCTAGGTATATGGTGTATGGAGTGTGGTAAGGAAGGATATCATAGGAATTATATCAATAAAATCAAAACTAAATTTTATGACATATGTAGAATAGTAGGATATACAACCTTAACATATCCTTTACTAAAACAATACATTAAAAAACCACATATTTTGTTTTTTAATTTTTGTAAGTTGACTAATCATGATGAGAAGAGTTTTCTATGCTATGTAATAACTAAAATAGAATATCACTAAGAACATATTCATAGTCTTCTCACAATAGATACCTATTAGGAAGTAAGGAATTCCAGTTCCAGAGGTGGAAATGACTAATGCGACACAAGGTGGTGTTTGGTAGATGCCTTCATCACCAAAATATCAAACCCAAGGTATGGTTAGATGGATGCAACCATATCCATAATATTAATATCAATCCTTATAGAACACTATGATTCCTCAGCACCAATAGTCAAATTGTGATCCATCATTACCTCAATGGTAGTATGAAATATATGGTGCACAATAACAAAAGTGAGTGGGACTTGAGTGAAAAAAAATTTAAATGTTGGGTTTTTTAATAAAACATAAGAGGATATAAGTGAGGATAATATAGTGGATACTAGGGAGGCTAAAATAATTAAAATTGGAAAGATCCTCAATAATTCATTGTTATATGTGTAATAGATATAATCTCTTTGCTCAAAACTACCTAACTAACCCTAAAAGATAAATCTACTATGTATATTATAGAGTTGCAAGACAACATCATACTAAAGATTATCCATTTTTATAAAATTAGAGGAAATAAAAACCTATATGAAATATTACTATGATAAATTAACTCACTAGAGAAAATGTGATTATGCAAATATTTAAAAGGAAACAACACACAAAGCAAGGATTTCCCCCTTTAAAAATTTCACTAGATCAAAGAATCAATAATATTCAATAGCATAAGTAACCTAATCTTGAAAGAGAAAAAGTCTTGATGTATTAAGCAACACAAGTTATATATAACATACAACAATAAAATGTGTCATAAGGAGATGCTATGCCTAGAATATGCATAAATGTATGGGAAAATTGTTCACATAATGTGACAGGAAGGAGTAGTGACTACATTGATAGATATATTAAAACTTTTAAGCACTATACAAGATGAAGATATTTCAAAAAATATTAAAAATATACTACATAATATTCTCAAGTGCACACAATGAGGACAACAACATAATGATAAGATCATATTCTATGTAAAAAATAAAAATTCCTAAGATGTTGACTCTCAAACAGACATTAAACTCATAGGGTATGAGGTACCTAATTTTATATTGAACTTTGGAAGCATAATAAATATGATACCAATATTTACATGGAAGTAAATTCATCAACCAATGCTAACGTATAGTTTGATTATTCTCATAATCGAAGATTATTGGAGAGTAGAACCAATTGGATGGCTTGAAGATGTAGAAATTATGGTTGTTCACTTAATCTTGCAATGATATTTTGAGGTAATTGACATGAAAATAGATAGGAATCACTATCCTAATTTAATTGATAAGAATTGGGCATATGATGGTCAAATGATTATCAATACAATGCATAATCAATTGGAGGTCCACCAAAGAGATACAATAATTGTGATACATTTAAACAAGTTTGACCATAAGCCATATTATATCCCTAGAGAACTAAACTCACCTTATGTTTATAAAGATAGAAGTTGGTTCAAGGTGAAAGCAAATAACAAATATAATGATCTAAGAGATATTGAATACTAGTTCTTCAACCCTTAATAAGAATGTTAGATAAAATCACAACCATTTGAACAGTCTATGTATAGATTGATTATAACAAATTCATTAACATATCAATTTTAAATAGAGTAATATAGGTCACCTTCTATGCAATCACTAACCAGGTATGGAGTAGATTTATTTTATAATATAAGTGTGATAACTATGGATTATATAGATTCTAATCTAGAAGGTACCTTACCTTGGAGAGAAACATATTCAATAAGTGGTGACTTGAATACACATATGATGAACTAGATCTATGGAGATCATGAGATGTGACCTATGTGAATGGTGTTTTCCACTGAATGCCAAATAACACAATACTTTGTAACTAAGGATCACAATCAGTTCATTTTCCTATTATATAATCATGTACATAATATGGATCAAAGAGTAAGTGAACTCAATTATGTATTGAATGTAATTGTAGTGACTTGGTGGGAAGTTCATAGGAAAACTTAGTTAACATAGGATGAAGCACAATAATTATTACAAGCACATTTTTAGATACAAATCATAGTTACAAAATATTGGTAATTATTTTAATAATGAGAATTTTTATATTTTCATATACACAAGTGCATAGACATATGGTTTGTGCATCATGTTTAACCTAAGTATTGGGTGCATTTTTTCAGATACACTTTATAATTGCTTCTAACTACTTGGTATATGAATCAAGAGCGTAGGTGAGAAAATAAGAATTGGTTGTAAGTTCAGTAAGACTTTATCCAAATATTTGTTTTTGAATATGAAAATATTATATTACATAGTTCTTTACAAAAAGTGAAAATGTTTCTATGTCATGGGTGAAAAGAAGATTAGAGTACCGTGACAAAATCATCATCACAATAAGAAGAAAATTATGGTTTAAAGATAACTATACCAAATTATAAGGTTAGTAAATATAAGGAACCTTTTAATATACAAACTTGTAATAGGATTAAATATGAGTTGACAAGGTCTAATGATAGTGACGAGGATCTCGACTTGAATGGATTTTTTGAATCAAAATGAGAAATTAAACCACCAAAATCTTGAATTGTAGAAAAAATGAAGAAGAAAAGATATGAAATTTAAATATTTTAGAGTATTAAGGACATAAAAATATATAATAATCCATTTCTGTTAAATCAAATAATATTTATTAGGAGACACTGAAGAAAATTATTGAGAATATTGAAACAAAGTCTGTGCCAAAGCTTACAACTTTAAGAGATTAATCAACTTAGAATGAAATTTCATAAGGAATGAAACCATTGAGGGATTATAAATATGTTTTTTACCATTAAATTCATATATTTTAAATGTGTATATCCATCATTAAGGGAGATGCACATTAAACTCAAATAGTGCACAAGGCCTATCAAGATTTCCCATATAGATTGAGTCCCAACATGAAGCTAAAGGTGATGGCTAAGATCTATTGAATGTAATAAGTAGGTATCATATATATACTAAAAATTTATATTGGTATAATCCCATGTTTGTGAATCATAAAACTTCATATGAGATTAGGGTATGTGGGGATTATTGTACATTGAATAATACTTGCATCAATCACATGTTTCTTATACCTTTCACAAATGAGGTTATAGAATTAGTTGTAAGTCATGAATTATAATCCTTCATAGATGAAATAAATTTCTATCATTAAATTCCCATTATAGAGAAGGATCGGGCCAAAACAACATTCGTAACTCAATGGGGTTCTTTTGCATATATGGTAATGTTATTTGGTCTAAATAATATTCTAACTAGAATTTCTAGGGCTGCTTGTAAGGAATTTATTCATGATTTTATAAATTTTATTTAGATGATTGGTATATATTTTATTATTTAAAATACCACTTGTCCAAACTATAGATAATGTTATAATGTTATAAAGCCCTGTGAATTGCATTAAACTTTAAAAATGCTTGTTTTTCACACCATTTGGTATTTTGTTGGGCCATGTAGTTTATAGTGAGGTAATTTTGGTTAATCAAGAAAAATCATTGTCATAGTAGGTATTCCACCTCCAAATAGTTATATGAAAGTGTAATCATGTGTGGGCCATATAAGCTTCTACATAAAGTTTAACAAAGGCTATGTAACTATCTCTATGTCCTTCGAGAAATTATTGTGCAAGGATACAAGGTTGGAATGGACACAAGAGTGATAATAAACATTTATT
Organism: Torreya grandis; assembly: GCA_037957365.1. Taxonomy (NCBI): domain Eukaryota; kingdom Viridiplantae; phylum Streptophyta; class Pinopsida; order Cupressales; family Taxaceae; genus Torreya; species Torreya grandis. Next base: position 72,311 of record JARHVA010004707.1, read on the forward strand.
GAGATAAATAAAAGGTTAGTTTTCCATTCCATATTCATGTAGATGATTTAAGTATTATAGTGGGATTTGTGTTAGCATATCAAGGAGATGGTAGATTGGACCATCATATCTATTTCACAATTAAAAACTACCATCTATAGAAACAATTATAGTATGATAGAACATGAAGCACTACTAATGGTGTTTACACTACAAAAGATCAAGAATTATCTTATGATAACACCCTTTGAGTTATTTATTAATCATCAGGCCTTGTGATATTTGGTTAACAAACATATGTTGGGTGGAAGGATCGTGAGATGGTTAATGCTATTCTAAGAATTTTAGTTTAGGATAAATGTTAAACTTAAATGATCAAATGTGGGTTCTAACCATGTGAGTAGGATAAAAAATGGAAAATAACCTAAAGAGTTTCAAGATGAGTCACTAGATGTACATATCTTTATAATATATATGATTCCTAATAACATAGAGAATATAGATAACTTTCTATAACAAAGATATTTCTATCATACTATGTTAAGCAAGATAAAAAGGAAATGATTACATGAGTTATTCCCTACACTGTCATAAATGGATTTTTGTATAAAATGGGAAAAGATGGGGTACTACATAGCTCTATATTTATATCATGAGCAACATCAACTTCTTGAATAGGCACATAAAGGAATCACAAGATGGAACCTCATAGGTGAGTCTAATACAAAGATCCTAAAAATTGGTATATGTTGGCCTATTCTATTATAAGATGCAAGTCAGGATGAAAAACACTATGATATTTTCCAAAGGATGGGCAAGCCTAATAAGAAGGATGAGATGCCTTTTAACCCAATTCTAGTAGAATAACCTTTTAAATAGTGGGGTATTATAAATCCACCAAAAAAACACAATCATGCAAGGAATATCATCATTATGACATATTACCTTAAAATTGGGTTAAAGTTATTGTGACACCAAGTTACAGTGCCAAAGATGCAGTCAATTTTTTATATAAAAACATCATTATAAGGTTTGGGTGTCCAATAATTTTTTTCTATAAGGGAACACACTTCCTAAATAATAAAATCAAGATTCTCATTGAATAATTTATAATATCACACCATTAAAGTATTATGTATCATCCACAATAAAATGGACATGATAAAGCTTGAAATAAGGTCTTATACAAGATGTTAACAAAGATATGAAATGTATAATGGGATGATATAGGTTATAATTCATTAAATTATTTGGGCATAAAAAACAAAATACAAGAATCCAATAGGTTTTAACCCATTTCAATTGGTTTATGGACTTGAGGGAGTAATGCCCATGGAATATATAGTTCCTAGTATATTAATTATTATGATAATGAGACTTAGGTATTGAGATTATCTTTAGATTTTTTTGATGGATTTAGCCAAAAATTAAATAAATAAAGAAAATAACATAATGGACACAAGAAGTTAAAAAGTTAAGTCACAAAGTGTGGCATTATCACAACCTGTGATCTAAAGAATGTTGTCTAGAAAAAGTGGTCTTACTATATGATAGTAGGTCTAGAGAATTTATGGATAATATAAATATTATATGGAAGGGACATTATATTATTCATGATGTTTCATAGTAGGGAACAATTGTCTTAAAATATATTCAGGGAACCCTTTCTACTAGAATGTGTAAATGGCTATAGGCTTAAGCCTTACCATCAATAATCTCTATCATTTATCAAATAAATGGAGAGAGGGTGATAAATATCAACATGTAGTTTATGATTTTTTTCTTAAAGGTTTGTTTTCCTATTTTAATTTTAGGTTTATTTTTTTGGTATAGTGTGATTTATATATCGTAGAACATCAGAACTATAGTTGTAAGTCAAAGTCATAGGGTGAGATCTATGAAAAATTTAAGCCTAAAGGAAATATATATTTAAATTGGTATATTGGGATAATTAATTAAGTCTAGGAGATGATAATCTAGTCATGGATAAATAAAAATCAAGTATCATTCAAAACTATTAATTATGATGCACTTGAAATATTGCACATTTCTTAAAGCATATCATATGTCACAATGACAAGATGTATAATAATGAAAAGGGATAGATGATAAGATTCCATGTAAAATCAATAGATACCATTAGATGGATTAATGTTTTTATATGTATAATGATAACTATCACATCATCAACTAGTTCACATTAATGATCTAGGAAAAATCATGCACAGTCAGCTCAACACATGTAAACCATTATGCCAAATTAATTTTAGTGGTAAAATTTATATAACATGGGGAACTAATAACACAAGGATATTAAACACTATTATAGACAAGGTATATCTATGAATTATATATAATATAGCCAATTGTGCACAAATTTCTTATCAACACCGATATAACCTAAGAAATTATTCAATTCAATCTACACCAACAAGCATGGACTATGAAAAACTAATAATCCCACTCATAAATTCACATAATGAAGAAATGGGGATTGGATTATATTAAGGAAAACCTAATATAATAATCTAGGCCTTTTTTATTTTATTGATGGTTTAGATCCAATCTCTTCATCCTAGATCAACCAAAAGCAACACAAGTAAGTGCTCTGGTGCTTCAACACCCTCTGTGATTTTTTGATGCAGAGTGAATTATAAAGATACCTACCTTAAATTAATTATATGAGGTAATGATTACATTTATTATAAAATATAATGAGGGTTATATCAACCTATCATGGGATGTTACAATATTTATTAACTCTATGACTATGGTGAGAGCCATAAGACTTCAAACTCGAGTCAAATATCTATTGCCTTATAAAACTAAGGCCCCATCTATCCACTTATAATTAAAATATAAATATACTATGGTAGGTAGGAGGATACCCATAGATTTAGTTGAATATAAGTTAGTGAAAATTATTTCTAAGTACATCACCAAATGATTTTGGTAGACCACCAAAAGTACCAAACAAGCAACTAAAGGTGTTGTTGACATTATGTATCAGATGATACAGATGCATGAGGATTTCAATTGACCTAATTTTTTGGACTTAAATATTATTTCAAACATTGAGAAGGTTATTATTTGATAATCACAAGAATTTTAATATTAAGTTTTGGTCCTACTTCTTTATTTTCTATAGTGGAAATCACCAGAGGGCCCAATGAATCTTGATGAAGATTTTTGTTGCATGACCACATTTTCCAACATTTCTTGGACCAAGAAAGGGTATTAATATGAGAATATGGGAATATTTAATGCATACTTTATTGATATTTAAACCATGATCACATTTCACCCTAGAGTACCCAAGGATGTTATGTATCACCTAGGGAAGTATGCATTAGTTACAAAGTTACATAATGGGATTCAGATCAAAGTTCATGAATTTCCAAAAAAAAAAAAAAAAATACCCTTTTTTATCACTATTTTATATTCTTAGGTATAATTTCTATGGTATAAATCCATATCTTCTAGGTTAGGCAAAACTCTAAGAGTTATACCTCTAAGTACACAACAACCTTTGCCTATGTAGACACTACCTTAGACACAAGCATCACCAAAGACAGAAGTAACTACATCACATGACAATAAGGGAAATAAAAATGCACTAACATATCAATATTCACCACCACCACCACCAAAGAAGAGGACACAGAATACTAAATCCTAATGAACAATAAGAATGTTCAAAAGGTTGCTTCCAAGTGTGAACTTACAAAGTTAGGTGTAGATGAATAGGAAGTCTTATATTCAATGCTCATAAACATTATAAATGGTGTTTATGATCAAGAAGATGAAATTTAATTATTACTTTGGAATGTAATGCATACTTATCAAGTGTAGAATAGGTGAGGCTAGACTTTTGTGTTGATATTACCCAACCTCTTCCTTCGATCATAGTAGACATTATTAGGAAGGAAGTATCATTTAAACATTTTTAAGTGGATATTTTCTAGATAGATTCATCTATAAAATCTTCTAATACATAAAAAACTAACTTTCCTCTATAATAAATTCCACCTTCAACCCTAATGTGTAGGCCAACTAATTATTCTACACCTAGATTCTCTCTTAAAATCAAAGACTAGATGGTGTCCTTTGTATATATAGGTAAGGAGGTCAAAACATAAGGCTAGGGATCCCAATAACAAACTTAGGAGATGGTCTAGGCTAAAAATACTTCCATCTTTTAGGAAGAAGGTTTTTACATGTAAGGGTACTATTATTGAGTCATCCTCTTCTAAATATTCATAATTAGTTATAGTTATTAATTTACCAACTCTTATGGAGTACCTTTAAAAGACCAATGTACCATAGCTAAAACAACCAACCAAGTAACTTAATGTCTTAGTACACGAATAAGATAATAAGGATAAAGATGAGAAATAACATGAATAATAAGTAGCTATGGAGAAGGCTAAAAATGTTGAAAATAATAATAATGAAGAACAAAATATCAAGGCTATCGAGGAGGAATAAAAATGGAAGCAATAGGCCAAAGAGGAGGAACACAAGAAAAAATTTGAGGAAGTTGAGGTAGAAAAGAAATAATTCAAATAAGTAGAGGTGAACTATAAAGAAGAAGTAGTAGTGAAAAATCAAAAAGAAAAAGAGAATCAAGAAGCACATGTAACATAATAAAAGAAAGAGGAAGCAAAAATAGTCACAAAGGCTCAAGAGGAAAAAAGTATAAAGAATCACCACACATTAAAGAAAATCAAGTGAAGAGGAAGGATGAGGAACATGAAGTCAAAGTTAAAGCCAAGGATGAAGCTAACTATAAGGCTGAGGTAGAAGCTAAAGCCAAGATTAAGGTGGAAGATAAATCTAAGGCTGAAGAAGATGTCAAAGCTAAGGTTGATGTGGAAGCAAAACCCAAGGTAGAAGTAAAGCACATAGTGTAGATGGAATTTAAACCAAAACAATTAAAATATACCACCATGATGGTAGGAAAAACTGATACCCAAAAATCATCTCTAACACCTCAAGGCTCAAAATATTCTCAAGGAGGGGTGTAAAAAGAGGCATCTCAACTTAGGTATCAAATATCTAACCAATGGCTATGGGATGTCCCTACATCATACACCCATTGCATAACCTTTTCTCTTCCATTGATATAATATGAATTGCACTATGTCCTTGGATACTAATTATTATGAAACATATATAAATGTTTCCTAACTTTCATTTGTTAATCAAATTGCAAGCAAAATTGATTTTCAAGAATCATTCATGCAGAAGGTTTTGGCCTTGAAACAAGAAGTATTATAGATTAAAAAGGACAACATAAATTTACAAATCCTTTTCACCAATGAATTAGATCTCATTGATAATAATTACCTTGATTTGGTCACCCAAGTATTGGGTGACCAAGTGATGTTGGAATAAAAATAGTTCTTAGCCCTCTTAAAGTAGCTAATGAAAAATTGGTTTACTATAATTAATCCACAATTGATTCATATTCACAGAAAGAATATTAGAGTGGATACAAAGATAATTTATTAGATATTAGAATAATATGAGAAAGTATTGGATATGATTGTCATAAAATCAAATAAGATTGTATAAGGCATTCTTAATTAGAAAAAACAGCTCACTAATTCATTATTTGAAGTTAAACTAGAGTTTGAAAGAGTCGATAAAACCAAACATGTAATGGAAGATCATTTTAATACCTCTACATAAATGGATAAAACACTAAATAATTTACTTAAATCATGTGATAGTGTCATGTATAAGTTACAAACATGGTAAAATGAGATTTTGCGTACCAAATTTGCTAGCATTCAAATGCAGAGGCATTCAAATTAGTTAGAGGAGTTATCCTAGGATATTTATCTCAAAGTTTAAAAAATTAGGGCACTCATCACCATAAAAAAATATGAATATATTTATAATTTTATGGTGTCCCAAGTCCCACCATGCATATTACTCATAATGGTTTAGGAAGTTCTCACTGATCATAACATATTAAAACATTATCTATCACATTTGGATAGTTCCATATCATAAATTATTGAAGAGCCATAATTTATTCCTCCTCAAAATATATAATAGGTGATTCATCAGAGGACTATAAGTGAAATTTATCAACCAATGATCCAACAAAAATAACCATCACCACCAAATGTTGCATCACCAATTTTTTCTTTCGTAACTCAAACAAAATCAACATCATATAAACATCCACACACAATCAACATAGAGATTACCACCACCATCTTAGTAGGTACTATGCACATTTCTAATTTTATATTTTTTGTGCAATAAATTAGGACCAAGTGTTTAATCATTAGGAATGAGGTTAGGTTGGTTGAAAAATCATAAAGAGTGGCCACTTAGTTAGGCTAGTATATTTAAAACACTAAAGGGTGATAGAATAATATGCTACTTAAATGAAAAATTGAAAGGGCAGCTAAGTAGTATATAATGGGTGAAAACTGATAAATAACACCTTGAGCAATCACTGTAACTTTTGTTTATGGTTTAGTTCCTTGATGCAGTCAAAGTTTTCATATTCAACTCAGGGCACCTTTTCTAATACTATATTGGTATTAGACAACTATTGAAGTATAGGAAAGTGTTGAGATTAGAATAGGGATACAAAATCATAGAGTGTAATTGGTGGATATGTGTGTGATTGTATTTATTCATCTCTTGAAAGCATAAAAAGAGTCTAAAAAATGTGAATAGTCTTTCCTTTTGATGTAGTGAAAGATTGGAATATGTAACACAATGCATTGTAAAAAATATTTATAGTGTTTAGTTGTATTATGGGATGGTTAAGATGTGATAGAGATTAATATATAGTTTTGAAATGGTTTTACCTATATGTTTTTTATGGTTATTTTTTTCATAGTGAATGCTCTATTTTCTAAATTTGTTAGTCAAATATAGATTCTATCGAATGTTTTTTAAATAATGAGTCTACATTTTCTATGTCTCTATATCTCTTTTAGTTAATAAATTGATAAATTTAGTCTAAATTTCTATTTTTTATATAATTTTATCACTTATCACATAAATATCCCTATATTATCACATTTTGATGAGTTTTATAGGAACCTATGCTAACCATCTACTATTGGGTCATATAAGACCTCTTTAACTATAGTGGATGTTTCCACATTTTCATTTTCATAAGTAACTAGCTCAATCACATCACTATTGATTCCTTGATTTGTATGTGTTATTGTCTATTAAAAAATTAATATGAAAGGAATTAATTGAGTAGTGAAATGTGTGTGGGGAAATAATTATCCATTTGACATTCAAATTGTATGTATATTGGCCTCTTTAAATAAATCCAATTTTTTTTATCAACAACCTTATAAATAGTTCAAATCACTACATGCATTTCATGGCCCCATTCTTGAAAATAGGTTTTCATGATAATAGCCCATGTCTAAACCAAATTAATGTCTATTAAGGGCATTACCTCAATACAAGGACTCTATTCCTACTTAACTACTTTAGTGAGGAAGGTCAATATATTTTCCAAATATTCAAGTTTATATTGATAGATTTTAAACTTTTGCCTCAAAGGAATGATTTTATTCTTGGCCTCAACAAAAATAAATGAATAAGATATATAATGATTATAATTATTCATCAACATAAAAAACAACATCATCATGGACTGCAAATATTATTTGCATCTCTAATATTTTCACCTTTTGTTTTATCCTTGAACATTTTTTTATATGTCTCATGTGTCCACAATAACAAACTCAGGGTCCTCTAAAAATTCATATTTATCACCTGGTTTAGTTTTTCTCTTTGTGATCAAGGTGAAAATTTGTTATTTATTTTCATAGATAACCATTTGATAGGATCGAGTGAATTTTATTGTGGTGACCCTTTTCATTAACCCTATGGCCTACTAAAATTTCATTATAACCTCTAGGTTATAACTAATTACCAATTCTTGTCTCTATAACTTTGTAATTTTCATAATTTATATCCAATATTTTCCTCTAATAGTAAAGGAAAGGGAAGAAATAGTAGGAGTGGTGGATTTGGAGGAGATGTCAAGATTTGCATTGGGTTAGAGGGATTAGCCAGTACAAATGTGGTGTATGTGGATGATGAAGTGTAAATTTGAATGACAAGAGAAGGCCTAGGTGGAATGATGGAAGAGGTTCGTATGAAGATAAATAAAATGAAAATGGATGATGATAATGGTGTAGAAGTTTGGGTGTGACCACATACTTTATCTACTACTTTCCTTATGTCTATGATGTCATTTAAGTGTGCTTCCTTCTTTTTTACTTTCCCTATGGGCTCTTTGGACTTTGATAACTTTTAGGGATTATGGTGGGGAGTTAAGTGGCACATATTAAAGTTTAGGTATGGAGGGGGAAAGGGGACTTGTTCCATGCATATAAGGACTAAAGGGAGTTTTATGGGCATCTTATACTTGTTATATAGTTCCCTTTGAATTTTGTCCTATGAATCAATAAAAAAAAATTCAATTGGAGGGACAACATGAGGTGACTATATTACCTATGGTGGAGGAGTTTCTCTTTATGAAGTAGGTTTATATGGAAGTCATTGTATTTTTATTATCCTTAGATGCTCTTTAAAATAGGAAACATCTTATTTTGACTTTGGTGAATTTTGTCTCTTCTCCACTCCTCCAAATTAAACCCTTTTAATAGTCTCTAATGTTACTCAACAACTTAAATTTTTCCTAGAACCTCCTTTTCATCCTAAAAATTAATAAATATTTGATCCAATGCATGTGTCTCATGGTTATAAAATACTTGGAACTTTCCTATTATGGGTCTCGATATGTATCCATTCTACCATTAGGGTCCTAATGTTTGAGTTCATTAGTTGGGAGTGAAAATGATGATGAGTGATAAATAAAATTAGATAGTGATGACTAGAATTTGAAAAGGAACTTCTGAACTCTCAAACTCATAAAATTCACAATATATTTATGTATCCTCTTATAATCACCATCTATTTCATTAATGATGTGTTGGGAAAGTTTTTCTTCTCCCAATTTTTCAAGGGAACACTTGGGTAGTGTTAATGGAGACTCCAAACAACATTCCACTCTTATTTTGGTGTAGTTTGGGTAATAATAGTAAGCACCAATATCTTATTTTGATATTATTATTTATTTGAAATATATAGGCATATATTTATCATTTATTTCATTCTAGACTAGTGGATAAAACAACTAAGCAATCATCTTCATGTTCTACCTATATTTTTGGATTTATATGCCTTAAAAGGCTACAAGCACTGGTACTCCATAATTAGTTGTCCATTTAATAATTTATGGATTATATACTATGGCACAAATTACATCTACTAGATACAATAAAATTTAAACATTCCCATTCCACTCAATGCTTAAAACTTTTTGAGTCAAATTATAGAAAATAATTTTTCCTGAGGCTAGGATCTTTCTATCATCTATTATCATAGAAAATAGATGCACCCAATTCTCATATACCCAAGTATATATATATATATATATATATATATATATATATATATATATATATATATCTAAAAAATATTTTTGTTAAATCCATCCCCAGTCTAAACCATTGATTGAATTTTTGATGGGTATAGAATTGATGTTTTGTTTGGAAATAAATAGATTTACATCATAAATCCAATCCCTAAGTACTTTTATAATATCATGTTTTCTATCCATTCTAAGGCTAATTCTTGGTTGTATATAATATTGAGCTGAGGTATTCTATAATACCCATTATAAAAAACACTAGAAATGTATGATAATCATTTCTTATTTTCCAATGATTCTATTATGTCATTATTGTAGGTTGTAACACCTATAAAATTATAATTTAGGCTTACACAAGGATATATCTCTAGGTTTCTTATCAAATGATGTACACCAATTGCTATAATGGATGGAATGTTTTATTAATAATCTTATAGGGCCAAAGGAATATTTTCATCAACACTATCATTCTTGTGATGTTCAATATCATTGAACATGGCATTGTAGTGCTTTAGGCCCATACCCAATGCTTTGAAGTCAAATGCTATACCTAAAAAAAATTGTTGTGTATAAAATTAGTCAATATATTACATGTTGACATACATGATGAACTTGAATTAATTATTAGCTATAACAATTCATATTTTCCCTTTATTGAATATGAAACATATATTTGATTTAAAGTTGTAGGCATTTGAAAATATGGGAATCAAGAGTTGTGTGAGCTCATTTTATCTCCTTGAATGCTTTTGGTTATGTAATTAAATCCTAATGGATTTTTAGTATTTGAAAATCAGATTTATTCATGTGTCTTAATTGATTAAATGACCTTTTTCCAACTCATGTTATCTGAATTTTGATTTTAAAATAGTTTTCTTTGTGGGCAAATTCGATCCTAACATGTCTTTGATTTACACTTTAATGGAATATTGAGGTGTTTAGTCATCAATTTGAAATGAAGACAACATTTTTAATTTTTATTTATATTATGATTTTTACATTTGGATGCAATCATGCTATATTTATATGTTTGTGATACATAGCATTGTATTGCATAGTCATAACTTTTTTAATGTTTGAATGTAAAAACCTTTTTTCCTATGAACAATAATAATGAATAAAGTGTTATTTTCCTATTGGTTCAAATATCACAAAGGTATGAATAATATCCCAATATGTATTTTCCTTTTGAACTATATAGTTTTACAATGTTACACAATCATGACACATGGCACTATGCAACATGAAACTTGGTAATTTTTGCAGTAAATCATTTTTAAATGAAAATATGACAACCTTGAGTTTATGTGATGTGAATTTATAATTTTTGATAAGGTTATGAAGAGTTTGAATGAATGTGACATTACAAATTTGTGACACATAGATAGATTTAACTCTATAATAAGTGAAAATATGATGTGAGGCCATACAACTTCATGTGAATGCCCATGAGTAAGTGAAAGTGAAATTATTATTACCACAAAGTTAAAAAAACCATAATAAAATGATTTTAAATCCATTTAATAAATATGTTAAAATAAAGTCCCAACAAGGCCTCTTCATCTTTTGATTTTGAGAATATGAAATGGCTTGATATATAGATGAGGGGATTTCATTAACATATATGAATATTGCATCCAAATAGAACAGACATAATATTATAAGTGAAAATAAAGACATAACATAAATGATATATTAAATTCAAATATTATTGATAAATTAATCATTTATTCAAATTAGATCCAAATAAACATGTACGTGTTAAGAGAAAATTCATTGAAATCCAAGACGGTCTCCATTTTTATAGAATGGGGGTGTGTTGGTGACAAAAAATACACTTTATAAAATACTCAAATTTTGAATTAAGACACTTATTTGTTATTTAATGCCATTGATTTTAGTTTTGTGGTAATTTTTGTGTAACAATAAAACCTAACACCAAAATTGATCATAACATATAACACTGAATATATAATACGATACATTGGGGTTACATGTATAGTGTTATATATTTGGTGTTATAAGACACATTCATATTTGGTGTTAAATTATACTATTACATAATTACTACCATGAAAATAACAATAAACACCATTGTGTTAAATCAAAAATCCATATATTATGTCTACATTTTGATGTTTTTAATGATATATTAGATGAATTTTGTAATGACATATAATAGCATAATATTAAGTATCTTTTTATATGTAATGTTATAATTTTTATTTATATTATAAATATTATATGATATAATTTTTTTTTATTAATATGTTGTTTAGATAAATCATATATATGTAATCATAAATTTAACCCACATTGCAATTATGACATAATAGAATTTCAAAATCTAGAGAAAGATATAATTTAAATCAATTTTATCATAAGAGAGTCTATAATTCAACATAAGTTGCAGTTTAAATCATTAAAAAATCAACATTCATTATTTAACACTTTATATCACAATGAGTTAAATCATATAAGAATGTAAGAATTTTTATAATTCAACATTGATATCAAAATGTAAATAAAAAAATGATTTTTAAAAGCTTCTTTTTCATTCTAATTTTTTTTTATATAAAAATGTATACTAGTTTCACTATAGTAAAAATATTCATCAAAATATCCTATTATCCATAACCAAGGACATATAAAATTTATGTCATCAATCATTATCTAATTTATATGGAAGAAAATTCATTGGATAATCAAGAGTCATTTTTGGGTTAAACCACCTCGGCTTTCCAAAATAAATTTCAGGCCCCAACCCCAAATGTTTAATAAGAAACATCATCTTTATGCCCACCCATTACACTCTCTCTCCATTCTAGTGGAACTTTTATCACTAAATTTCAAAACTCAAGATAAGAGAAAAGTTGACTCGAAAGAATTACATCAAAATCTAAAATATATGGTTCTTTTCATGTGGCCTAAGTTCAAATTTGCATATCATCTAACTATATTGGCATGTCTCCCAACACTTTTTTCTATAAGAATAAATGAACTTCCACACATGAATTTATTTTTTTCTATTTGAGTGCTTAGGGGGTGTCATATTAATGAGACTTATGCTTTCCATATTATCACATAACAAATGTTGTTTCTGAAATTAAGGATGAATTAGCTAATGACATATCATAATAAATGTTTGAGTGGACATTTTAGGAGGAGAGAAAATTTTGTTTTATGTATACTCTATTTACATTTTTGGGTGTTATTTTATATTTATTTTCATTGCAACAAATAAAACAAAGTTAATTTCAACTAGAAGCTTAAAATTTTAACATTTATTCAACTTGGAGCATAAGGAATTGTGCACATTGGAATTACCCACAAGATCATGCATGTAATTACCCTTTTCTGCCAAACATACCCATTTAGACTTTTTATTTTCTTATAATAAGATGAGTACATTCAATCAAAATCTCTTCCTTTAGAATTATCTATTTTTCATGTTTTGGATGCCAGATTGTTGTCACTCTTTAAGAGATAATATGATATAGGAAACGCCATTATTGAATTTAAAGTGAAAAATCCCTATAATATTGAATGGTGAGAAGATGGATCTGACATACTTTAGTAATAAAAATTAGTTTCTAACACATATTGAGATCCTTTCTTTGAGATGTTAGAATTGCATGTGTTTCTTGGTATATGTAGGTAATTCTTACCTGAAATATCAATTTATAATTCCCCATATGCTTAAGTATTTGGTGAGCTTGATCTTACACTATAAATTCTTGATGTTTTATGATTTTCTCAAGAAAAACACTTTATGAGAGATTTTATCAAAGATATATTTTTTACAATGCATCCTTTGGATTTTAAAATGACATTAACATCATGGTCACTATGCAATTATTTATTTTATATAGGGGAATGAGAATATACAATCATCTAATAAATTTCATAGATATGAAAATAGGGTCCATCAACCTTCTAAAAGGGCTCTCTATAACCTTCTAGCATACTTTGTAACCATATTTAGCTAAACTATAATTCTAATAACATGTGTTTCACTAATAGAATTTTTTTTAATAATCTTATAAAATTTAGGAAGATATCAATTTTATTTAAATATTGTCAAATGGAAATGACATTTTCTAAAGCTTAAGAGGACTCTACTATCAAGCTAAGTTCAATTTTAAATAATTTAAAATCCTTAGAAGAATCATAGGCAAAACTATAATCTATAATATATTCAAGTTATGTTAAGAATATCTTTCTTCACTATGTGACAAAAAATTAGAGATTCATTCCACTCATTTACATCTATAAAGTTTTTTCTATTTTTATTGACCAATTCTGTCAAAAAATGGTCCTAATAAAATAAGGATAAATTAAAGATAATTATCAAGCAAACTTATTTGTGTCAATCATATCTTTTTCAATAAAGATTTTTAAAACTTTGAATAGGTTCAAGTGAAGAACCCTCCCTCTATGTAATAACCTATCCAAGTATTGTTTGCTACATAAAGTTATACATAAAACCAAAGGAAAACAATAGGGATCATGTGCATATCATGAGAGTTATTCATTATAGTTTTATATTATATCTAGCATTGACTCCCCTATTGTAAACCAAAATAATGCAATATAATTTTAAAGTAAAAGTTAGCTTCAAGAAACTATAATATAGTCATTATTTATAATAATTCAAAATAATTTATGCCCTAGATAAATAATTGCAGTACATAGATAACATACCATTATCCTTATCCATCTCGAGTTACAATGGGAACTCATACTATCATTTATTTATAAGTGATAATGTAATATATTTGTATAAAAACATCAACTAGGAAAACATCTAAGCCTTATACATACACTAAATCAATCACCATTTCATGGATTTTGTGCTATTTTCATCATTGCATTTTTGGTAGAATAATTTTCAAAATTCTTTAAATGAAATTGTGGTATTGGATCAAAATTATAAAAATGTGTCCCTTTTCAAGAACCCAAAATAAAAAGACAAAGGTAAACATCAAAAAATGAGTGCCCGATTTATAAAACATGTTCATAAATAAGAACTTAAATCTTAAATTACTTTTCAATCATAAATATAAGAATTTCACTACATTGTCCACTTAGTAACATCAAAACAACAATAAATTTTATTAGCCAAGAAGCTAAAATAAAAAAAATAGGACTAGAATATTCTTAAACCTAAAAGACAACATTTTATTCTTTATATTGATTGTCACCATAAATTTTCTCTAACATGAACATATTTATTGAAAGAAGCATAAGTATTCTTGTAAAAGTGCAATTAGACAATTATTAAGAACCATACCAAACATGGTCATAAAATAATGATAAATAAAATGTTCAAAGAATACTTTTTTTCTTAACACTGGAAAGAACATGGTGGAGACAAAGATATGTTCATAAAATAAAGAAAAATATTTCCATAAAATGAATTTTTAATAATTACTAGTGAATTTATAATTCATATGAATCACTTCAATTTCTGTAACCCTCCTATAGATTATGGGAGAAGGATTAACACTAAAAAAACATTGTAAAAGGGATAAAATTATAAATAATTAACATCCTACCTTAATTGTCTCTTTTAACTTATGCACTATTTTGTTGAAATATTTCACATCAATTTTCTGATAATAAATATTCATTTTTTGTCTAACTAAATGATTATCTAAGTTATTTTGTTGATACATTATTACTATTACCCTACATATTTTTAAATATGTTTTGCAAAGACAAAGGAATTATGATTGAAAAATATTCATATCATGTAATTATTATAATTAAAACACACTTTGCAAAAATTTAAAGTGCATAAATGAAAAAAACTTGCTAGAATGGAAAACACAATTGCATAAAATAAAATAAAACAACTTGTGTTTTATGGATCTAATTAGTTTTTAGGTTATATAATATTCTATGATATATATATATATATATATATATATATATATATATATATATATATATATATATATATATATATATATATATATATATATATATATATTAAAGTGTGTTCTTCTTCCTTAATTTGAGTAGGCCCTTGTTCTTAGTCTAAAAATTTGGTAGTGTTCAAATGCCTCAAATTATTATTCAATCCAATCTATTATAAATGAATAACATGTTCTATTGATTTAAATAATAAATGAGAAGGTTGTATTTATAATATAACTTCTTCAACAACTTCCTAACAACCTAGAAATCAATTTAAAATTGATTCTTATTCTAAGCTAACAATTCAAAAAATTAGGTTCCTACATTATTTTAAGAATAATACTAACCCCCATTATTTAAGGAAAAAATAGTGGGAAGTGATAGATTCACAAATCCACTATCTTCTAGTTTGTTGGAGAGAATATAGTGTGATCAACTTTGAGTTTATTTCAAATAACTTCTATTATACTCAATAAAATCAATTGAAATATTGACATATTTTATGTTCCTCTTTTCCAATAATATATCAAACAAAAAAAAACTAAGATATTACTATCATTTTGGGAATGCTATAAATATCTTACTATTTCTGAAAATTTATCTATTTTTGGAAATACTATATGTGGATTTAATATAAATGTTTTTCCAAGAATATATGGTAATCATATATATAACTATTTGATTTCATATTTATAAAGCTAAAGATCTTTGAAGCTAATTTTGTATATTTTCAAAGCTATACTGTTGCTGCTTCAAATGACCATATCTTTTGCATATAGACTCAAGTTGAGATGATTACTTTTGTGAAATTGCACTAATTTTAGATATGAATACAAATATATAGTCAAATTTATAATGAGAGACATTATTGATGACCATTTAAAATTTTTCCCACATCCATCAATTTTAGCCCTTCAACATATGCAATGACTTTCTAGATTGCATAAACCCTTGGATGATCCTATATCGATTGGGATAGTGAGATTCAGATCTAGCATGGAGACATCATGATCCAACTAAAGAGATGATATATATATATATATATATATATATATATATATATATATATATAAAGAACTACTAAATAACTTAGAGTTAACTTAGGGGTTGCATTCAAGCTTCTCCAAAATTATTTCTTAATTGGTACTTTGGGTGCTCAAGACATTATGTCTTCATTTATGGATTATTGTGGCATGCATAAACAATATTTGTGCATATTTTATATAGAATAATTAAAAAAGTGGATAAAAAATATTTCTAAAGAATAGACAAGATAAATATCTTCTATTTTCACCTAAATAAATTATAAGGTTTAAATATTACATTTAAATCCTCTTTATAAATAACTTTTAGAAGGAAAAATAGTGCTATAATGAGACATATTATGGCCTCATTATCTCTCTCACACTTAAATTGATGAATATCATCATGTGTGTTGTTACTTATTATTCTTGTCTTAGAGTCATGTTTTTCAGCATTATGCTTAGGTCAATTTTTTTACAATCTAAAAAATCAATATGTTTTATATTATATCATTATTTGGACAATGACTTTGGAATTTCCAAGCCCACCTCAATTTGGTTGGGGATATTGGCTCCCTTTTTTATATATAATATTTCTCATTTATTGTTATTTTTTTATTGGTGTACGCTATATAAAATGAAAAGGATTTAAAGAAATATTCTGTTGAAATCATCTTCATAAGTAGTCAGGTTTTCCAAGTACTTTTGTTGCAACTAAGGAATAAATGAAAACTACATAAACTCTTTAATGAAAGCACATTCTTTGAAATACCCATTTCTTATTAAAAAGGCATGTTATTTTATTCAAGGATGCTATGCTTATAATCTTGTATTTGTAACATACAAATATTTCCTTCCTTTACTAATTTCAAAGAGTTACATATTTTTATTTACTTGGATATCAACTGAGACATACAAAGTTTATTTTTATTCTTTGAGAAAATTCAAAACTGAATCTATTTGTAGTAATAAAACTTATAACTATATTTAAAAATAAAATAGTAGAATAAGTAACTTGGCCATACCTTCAATTTTCCTCGCTTATATATTGTCAACATGGTTAAAGATGATGAAACATCACATAAAAGTTAGATAACTAGGTAAAAATTTTATTTATTATTGGGAAAATCCATCATTTTTAGATTTCAAAAATTTCCCCTTTTTATTTTTTTAAATTTTTTTCCTTGATCAGTTAGCAAGTTAGTTATCTGATCAAGTCTCTTTATCCAATATATGACTACTCAACAAGCTAGTTTTATAACCATGACAATAAAAAATGTTTGAAGGTTTTCATTGCATAGACTTTATATTAAAATCTAATTTACGTATTGCCTCAGTCTTTTACATTTTTAAAATACTTAACATAGTTCTACCATTTATTTATAGACTTTCCCATTGTCAAATGACTCGCATTCACTATCTCTTTGTACCTAAATCACTTATCTCTTAATTTGATCATTGTTATTTTGATGACCAAGCCTTATATATTATAAAAAATATCTAAACTTGATTATTATCCTTCACCACTAAATCTATATCTATACCTATTTTATATCTCCTTAAACACTTGCATCCTAGATAGACATGTGTGTTAATGCAAGTGTCTACTTTTCCTAGAAAGTTTATTGTGCCCAAAAGTCATCCAAAATTTCAAAATAAACATATATTAAATGCTTTTCTAAGTGATTTAGTGTGATATATTTATAAATGGGATTGATATATATAAAATATCAACTCTCATTCATTCCTCACCTAACAATCACCTATAAATACTTAGAAATCACATACAACTCAACAAGTAATATACCAAGAAGCCTTGAATCAAACATTAAAGTAAGAAAACCAACCTTATTTTTCCATATTTATATATTATTCATAGGATAAATATTTACATAGGTCTAAATAATTCAAATATAAGACTATGAACCATATTTTCCAAGTTGCAAGCTAGGTCACTACATGTCTTTACTTATCACACATTACATATTTGTATACACACAAGCCAATATGTAGGGAAGAAATACATAAGTATAAGATCCTATTTGAGGCATTGGATATGTAAAAAATATCAAATTATAGAGGGGTCTTTGGTGATGTTCAACACTATGATCCCACTAGCCCATTTTTGCCAGGTTCACTCTAAAGGTTAGGAGCTAGGGTTTGATCATTTGATAAAAGAGTGATAGCATGTGCACATGATTTAAATACAAAAAAATAAATGTGAAATAAAACCAAGAAGGATCCAATTAGTTTCATTTAGATATAATCAATATTACATATAAGACACTTATGGTAGGGTTAGATACATGTGTCAACATAATTGTCTGATCTATGCAAACATTTGAGGCCATATAAAGAATATTAATTTAATCTAAAGATTGTTCTAAAATAAACTTGAAATACAATTCCATCCCAATTAATTTCAAATCTACATGCACAAAATAAATTAATTATCATTTACTTTTAATTTATTTAAATATCATTTTTTTAGCTTTACTTTACTATTTTTAGCAATATCAATTATGTAAATTCAAATTACTATTTTATCTAAGTTTTATATTAGTTAGCCTAATTATTATATTATTTCACCATCCTCATGTAAAATCTAATTTAATCCTCTCAACCCTATATAAACATACACATATAAGTTCAAGATTAAACATTTGGTAAACCTGACCTTTGAATCTTCCTTTGCAAACCTAGCTTGATCTAAGATTTCAAATTACAGTAATTATTCAGTGTTGATTTTGTCTATCATGTTGGAGTGCTAAAATTTGTATGTCTATTATTTCATATTATTATATTAGTCTTTATGATATTTAAATTGTCTCAAAAGGATCCTCTTCCTCCTAACTCTAAGGAGGGTGATAACTACCATCCTACTAGTCAAGTCCATGCTATCATTTTTACAAGAGGTAAGGTGGCCCATCCATATTTTTAAATCAAGGTAATAAATATTTCCTTCCTCAAACCCCTCCTCCTCCCACATCTCCTCTACATGGTATGTGTATGCATATTCAAACTAATGTACCTAGAGTTTGTGTTTATGAATCCCTAAAGGATCAAATCACCACTATGAGCAAGCTAATGAAAGAGTTAAAAATTAGATTTTATACATGATAAATACAAAATATGCTAGTTTTAATAATTTGTTTTCATATTCATATAATAAGATTTAATATCCAAATGAAAATAAACAACAAACTACATCTAAAATATGTGATTCAAAAAGTGAATAAAATGATAATAAGAGTACAAGTAAAATCTTAAGAGAAATGTTTTGAAACTAAGTGATTAAATTACTTCCTCTACATCCTATAAATAGATCAAAATATTATTGTGCATATCATATAATGCATGAGAATCATACATATTATTATTTTTCATTTAAGTACAAAATACAAAAGATAAATGATAGTGGTGATCATATCATTGATACCCAAACAAGTAACCCACTCACATTTTGGGTACATATCCTAAATCACAAGTTCCAAAACAACATTTATGGGTACCAAAGGATAGTTCAAAACAAGAACACTTGAAAATTAAACAATTATAGCAAGAAAAAATTAAAAAGGTAAAGGTAGATAAAAAGGATTAAAATTTAATTAAGAATTAAAATAAACAATTCTACCTCTCAATAATGATACTTAATTTCAAAAAAAATGTGGTTTTCGACAAAAATATCTACAAATATCTGGTTATCATGGTCAAGGATTAGGAAAACATTCCCAAGGAGTCATTCATCCTATCTACATAGATGATGAAAATGATCAACAAGGCTTGGGATATATTAGTAATATTAATGCAAATCCATATTGTTAATACAAAAGAAGAAGAACCTATAAATGAAAATGAGGTAAAGAAGAATAATTACAAAAAGAACAAGAAATGCATCCAAAGGATAATGTTAAATATGTGCCTTCATATTAAGAAATTACAAATCATTCCTCAAAACATCAAATCATTAAACCTTGAATAGATGGAAATCAAGGTCAAAATATCATAGTTGACCAAATTTGTGAATTCAATATATGTACCTAAAAATTCTTTACATCTCTAGGATATAGCATGGAACACATGAATAAAAAAACTACATCTAATTTTTTGTGTTAGATATATTCATTGGAATGTCACACTTATATCATAATAATTCTCTAGTAAATTACATATTAGTCCATTTTTTTCTAAATATAATGCAAAATTAGGAAAACCATGGTTACTAGAAATGAAGGAAAACATTTTTGAAACAAATATACTAAATAAAAACTTATCAAAATAACATAATACACTTCCTACTTCTACCATGCAAACATATGGCACATTTCATTCATGAAATGTTATTCATTTATAAAAACTTACCAAAATAACATGATACACTTACTACTTATACCATGTAAACATATGTCATATGTCATTCAAGAAATGTTATTCATTTACCATTCCTTGAAAATAATGGACCTCCTCTTGAGATGATTAGACAACTTGTGCATTATCAAACTCTTCTAGAGAAAATAAACATTTTTTAGTTATTTATAATTCTAATAAACTATACAGAACAAAATTATGGGTTACACAAACCCCTACTCCTTTTATTACCTTGTCAAGACCATGAAGTCCTATGATACATATGCAAATCATCACAAAGCCTATAGTGCCATATATTACACCTATACATGCTCTTTGATTATACTAATAGGTTTATATACCACATTAATAATTTAGATCACTTCTAGATGAGAATCCCTTAGATGTGATAATTGGCTAGACTTCACCTTTTCTAAAAAAGATAAAAAAAAGTCAATAATTCAAGAAAATACAAAAAAAATCAAAAAAATCAAAAATACCAAAAAGTTTTAGCATGTTTCTAGTTATACTAGTTATTATACATATGTTGTTTACTCCATGTTAATAGATATAACACAATTCATTTATTATATAAATGTGTTTTATGATTCATTTGAGTGTGATATATGCATACCTAGATACATAATACATGCACATATAAATGTTGGGCCTTCCCTCCACTCACATCTTAAGTATGTTAGAGGCATCTACTTCTTTTATCATGATACACCCATGTTATATTACTATATTATCACTTTTCATTATCATATTTGAGCTTATATACTTACACATTCCAATATCCATGCTTACATCTTTCATAATGTACTTGATATGTTATGTGCTTACTATTTTTCAAAAATGTATGTTTAATGACTAGTATACTATGTTTATGTTTGTTTCCAATATTTCATTTCTTTAATTTATACACTTCCCTTCCTTGAGTCTATTTTGTTGCTTACTATTATCATATTGTATTACCCATTTGAGAATTTGAATATGCTCCATTATTTGGGGGCCCATGTATTTGCTTGCCTATTTTATCATTTGAATATGTCATTGTTTGTTGTATGGACATTTGAATATGTAATTCTATGTTTTTGGAACATTTGACTAAGTCATGTCATTTAAACTCAATGAAATTTGAACATTCCCCTTGTGTGAGGTCTCCTTGGACCATTTTTATCTTTTCTTTACTTTTGAGTGCTCTTATGTGCGCACTTGATTTCTTACAAATATTTTACTATTAATCTCTACATGTAACATGTCTAGGTAGATTGGAGAAAAAGAAAAGGATGATCATGACCAGCATAAAGACCTTGCAGAGATAAAAGAGGAGAAAATGATGGAAAGGGAGAATCAAATTGAAAAGGATGAGTCCTTTCCACAAGAGAATACAGATGACAGTTGTGATGCTCGCCAGAGGGATAATAAGATCTCCTTCATGAATTTGGCCAAATTCAAAGCTGATGCAATTTTCCAAGTTGATTCGTGGATGCACAAGGAAATGATAGATCTGAAGAAGAAAGTAGAAATAATGCAACATAACCAGGAAGCTGATAGGATCAAAATCAATAATTTGGAGAAGCAAATGAGTGATATTCCAATTAAACTTAAGGATTATGAGAATAATCTTAGAAGGCTCATCAATGAAAGTAGAATGAAAATGGAGGAGGTTACTTCTAGCATATCTATGGCAGAAACTAACCTTGGAAAATGAGATAATGAAGAAATAAAATCTCTGGAGGGGCTAAGTAAGAGGACCAGGTAGAGCTCAAGGAAGAAAGCCCAGCAAGAAGCTACTACTTCGACTGTAATATCCATACAGGATACATCAATGATTGGAAATGAGACTGTGAAGATGATCTTGGAATTAGAAGACTAAGGTCCTCTTTATTGCTATTGTTTTTGTTTTGGTCCTTTATGCTGGATGTTTTAACTAGTTCTGAAAGTTGGATCTTTGTTTTATAAACTTATTTTGAGTTTCCAGGTCTCTATAAAACCTGTGATATTTCTTATGGTTATGGTCTATGGTTTCAAGTCCCTGTAAAACCTGATTTTGATACTATTTTACAGTATGTTTTAGGATTGTTATTCCTGTTGGGCATTATCATATCATATTTCTTTCTTTGTTAAAGGGTTTTAGGATCCCTTCAAAACCTACTTTTACCTTAATCTAAAACATGTCTAGGTAGATATAGTTTTGAAACATAATGTGATAATATCAAGTCCTAAGATATATATATTAGGACTTGATATGATCACATTATGTTTCAAAACTATATCTACCTAGACATGTTACTCCTATATGTTACATGATCCATACACAACCTATACAATTATATTATCCTTTTGAGGTATGGTAATGATTTAAATTTTTTGAAAATATTGGGGTTTTATTCCTATTTTAGTTAAGGATATCTTAGGACTTGATATTATCACATTATGTTTCAAAACTATATCTACCTAGACATGTTACTTCTATATGTTACATGATCCATACACAACCTATACAATTATATTATCCTTTTGAGGTATGGTAATGATTTAAATTTTTTGAAAATATTGGGGTTTTATTCCTATTTTAGTTAAGGGTTTGGATTGGTAAATTAGTAGATAATATTTCAATAATTATAGTCCTAATTTCTATAATTTGTTTATCTTTTTAACCTTTCTAAAAATAGTAATAAATAAAGAGAAATATAACTTAGCTTGAAACTAGATTGAGATGGCTAAGACAAAGGTTGAAATTAGTTATGCAAGACTAGGATAGTATCATGGATAAAAATCTAGATTTCTTTTAGCAAAAGGATAGGAGCATAAAAAATAGGACACTTTGGGGTTTGACATTATTGTTTGTTCCTATCATTGTCTAAACTAGTCACAAAGATTTGATTTTTATGGGTTATTTGCATTATTTTTGTATGATCTTATCTATGAAATCTTGAGTGTTGAATGTTGATAGAGATCACTATCGAGAGAATTTAATATTCAAACCATAACCTTCCATCATGCTTGATAAAATGATGTTTGAACCACTTGAGAAAAGAGTGGTGTTAGTGTGTAAAATGTAATAAACATGTAATCCACAACCTTTGTGTGGGCACGCTACCTACATACCAATACTCTAAAGAGGGATCAAATCATATGTAGTTCTCCCACCTAAAGTGTTTTGTGAAATAGTGTGATGTAGATGTAAAAAATCCAAATTGAGAGTGCTTAAGATGGTTAGGGACTGGTTTGAGGGTTGAATATGTTTGCAGATGTGTTGTGTGACTATATGTAGAGAAAAGGGAAGTGTGCCATAGTAGTTTTCTTGTATTCTTTCTTACTTTGTAAGATTTTTTCACTTCCTATGTAAATAAAATTTGGATGGGATTTAATAGGGAATAATTGGTCATGGGTTAGATGTGTTTATGCTAGGCTAACATAATGAAGGATAGGAATTGGATGAAAATGACCATTTGGGCTCAAATTGAAAAGGGATAAGAGTACCAAAAATAGGACACCCTAGGGTCTGGCACTATAGTCCAGGTATGGTGCTCCTGTCCTATAGGTCAAGACCTAGGGGATATGATTAGCCTAGGAAATAAGGTTTGGTTGAGCTTGAATCATTATTTGGAAGGATACAAATGACTAAAAATGAGCAAAAAAGTGTCTATAAGGGTCACAAGAGTATGTAAGAAGGACCTATGGATAGGATGTCATAGTCTACACTCAAACTACAAATTTTGACATTTAATATGACTACATTTGCCCCCCCTTTATTTTAGTGATGTAGCAAAGAAAAATAATAATATAAAGGAAAATTAGAAAGCATACCTAAACTTACTTATAAGGGTGAAGCCTATGAATATGTTTGATGTTGAGTGATGCTAGGTATGTGCTGAGTAATGTTGGGTATGTACTATACCAAAGTAATATCATGAATGGAGTTGAGTGATCACTTCTTTGAGAATAGATTAAAAATACAAAATCTATCCCTTTTTCTCCATCATCACCCACTAAGTGAAGCTATGTGATCATGCATTTGCCAATCAATGTTTGGACTATGTGTCCAATCCCTCTAAGTAGGTGGCTCAAGAATACAAAGGCTAGATAGTCCTTTGGCTCCATCTTTGCCTACTAAGTGAAGTTATGAACTAATATCATTATGAATGTGTATCATGTGAGATAGATCCTAAAGCCCATGAATTCTCTATAATCTAACAATGTAACATGGATAAACATGTGTATGTTGAGAACTAGGCCAATCTTGGCCACTCTGAAAGGTAGAGATTAGGCTTGTATAAAATCCACTCCAAAACTAGGAACTAGACTTATATGAAAGCCACTCCAAAATGATGCAAACCACCTACAAATGGAATAAGACACATAGCTACTAATAATACCTAGGTCATGAAATGAATTTTTAAGAAAATAAAAGAAGTCAAATGTTCCATGTACATTACCCACAATCATTGGTTTCTATAACATGAATTCTGATTTGGAAGTTATACGAACTTCCCAGTCTAAAATTAGAAGAGAGAGCCATCATGCCACACATGATTCCACCTATATCTAGATTCTCTAAGAAAAAGTATACTAAAACTATTGATTATAAACTATACTGTAGATAACAAAACTATAATTGATCTTACTTCGCTATCTATTTCTAGAAAATCTAGGTTTTTTGTTATTTAGATAGGAGCACCAAAAACATGACACTTTATTGTTTGATGTTGTAGTCCAAGTATGGCACTTTTTTCCTTTGCTATTTCTAATCATTATTCTATGTTCATCACTATTTTCTTGGTCTATTATACTTAGTTTGAATTTTGAATGTTGTTTTGGGTGTTCTAAAAACTAATTTTTGACTATTGGAAGGCTCTGATCTCTATGACAAAACCCCTATTTATTACCCCTCTTATAATGGTAGGAATAAAGACCTTGTAATGACTTACCTTAGAATAAAAATCCATGTAAGTTTGTTATGCTAAAAAATACATGATATCGAAATGATAATAAAAAATATGTCTCAAGATATAGCATAATTTGTATTAGATATTGTTAGATCAATAGGGTTATGCCTAGATAGATGTAACAATGTAATAACATGTACAATATATTGAATTAAAACTAGAAATATGGTTATTTATTAGTTTTTAGTTGTCAAAGAGGGATGAATCATGATGTCCACCATGGCATATAAAAAACTAAGATAATGCATGATGTGGATCATGGCATTATAAACAATGAGAAGCAAACAAGCAACAAGCATGCAAAGCAAAAATCAAGAAGCACACAAAAGTGGCCAAGGGGTAAAGTAAACAAGGGACATGGGTACATATCACTCAAACTTGGAAAGCAAGCATACAAGGCATGTTCAAATGCCATATACAAATAAAATTGAAAACAAGCAAGGTTGGCATGAGGGCCACTATCACATAAATGAGTACAAGCAAAGGACATTGGAAAATTTCTTAAGGTATATATAAAAATAGAAGTAAAGGATATTGTAAAATTTCCTAAGGCACACACAAGAGACAAAATAAGAATCAAGAAATGCAATTATATCTAGCTACTCAAAGCAAGAAAGGAAGGCATGTAAATGTTAGAAATACAATCACATCTAACTAATCAAAAAAATAAGTGAAAGTATGAAAAACATGTATTACAAGACTAGGTATATGCTAATAAATACATAAGTGTTATATATTATTGAGTGTTGATAGAATAATCTACGTAAGCTTGTAAGTAATGTACATTGATTTAACTATTTTAGGAATATCAGTGTATTATTCCTAATTTAGTTAAAGGGTATGAGTAGTAAAATTATTAAATAAATATGAAATAATTAATCTAATGATTTATGTAATTTTAATCTTTCTAAAAATAGTAATAAGGGAGAGAAAATAAGACTTAGTTGGAAACTGACTGAAATGACTATTGCAGAGTTTAAAATTCACCATGTAGGATTGGGATAGTGTCATGAATCAAGATCTAGAGTTCATTTTATGATTGGATAAGAGCACCAAAATAAGACACTAGTGGCACCAAAACTATAGTCCACCTCTACTAATATTTTCTATGAGACTTTATCTTTCTCAGTTTTGTTCATTGTGTTTATGTGACCCTGCCTGTGAAGTTTTGACTACTAGATGTTTGTAGAACTCATTATAGAGTAGATTTTGTCTTCAAACCCTAGACTCCTTTGTACTTTGACCAACTTTGAGAAAGAGGGGGGGGGGTTAGTGTGTGTAATATTCATTGAACATGTATCGACACCCCTTGTTTTACATGCTACCTACATACTAATACTCCAAAGAGGGATCAATCCATATGTAGTTCTCCCACTTGATGTGTTTTGTGTAATAGTGTGTATGAAGATGCAAAATGCTAAAATAGATGTGTTTTAGGTAGCTAGGGATTGGTGTACAGATTTATATAATATTTTAAGTGTATCAGTTAGTTATATGAAGAGAATAGGGAAGATTACCTAAGTATTCTTGCTTGTATTCTTATTTACTTAGTGATAGTTACCAACCCTTTCCAAATGATATTTTAATGGGAGTTTATAGGGATATATTGGTCATGGGTTAAATATGCTCACATTAGGTGAAAAAGGAGAAGGATGAGGAAATGGAAGGAAATAACCATTGGGGATAAAAATGCAATTGGATAGGAGTACCAAAATAAGACACTAGTGTTACAAGCACTATAGTCCAAGTTGGGCACTATTGTCCTGAATTGACGGGGTCTAGGGGGATGGATTTATCATGGAAAGAGTAGTCTAGATGAGTTGGGATTAGGTCTAGAAGGCTATAGATTACTAGGAATCAGTGAAAAAAATTGTATGAGGGTCATGAAATCAAGTAGGAGAGATCTATGGGTTAGGTGTCATAAGCCACACTCAAGTTACCAATTTTCACATTTTATATGACTACATACATCACATGATAACTAGAGTGTGTGGTGTAGAAATGACATAACCTAGATGGTTTAGTCATGTAGAAGATGCCCCCAATGGGTTGATATATTGATGTATGTGTCAGATGTAGAATTAAGATGCCCCCTCAAGGGGTAGAGTGAATTAATTAAGGATCTGGGTGTCACTGCACACACTCAAAGAAGATCAAGTGAAGCATGGTAATGTAGATAAATTGAAAAATAATAGCATATAATAGAAAAATGTAAGTCTAACATGGTATTTGATGTAGGAGCATCAATATGCTTGGAATTTATTTAAAATTTTTAGTTTCCCGCTATTTCCTTATTTTTCAAAGTTTTCTAATAAAATAAAACCAATATCTTGCCTCTACGGATTTTAAGTCTGTTGGGTGAGATAGCTGGCGAACTGATTCTTCTTATATTAGGAAACTATTTTGTTCATTATGAGAGGTTGTTATGTAATGCCCATGATAGACTTAAGTGTCCATGTTTAGAAATACGGTTTGGGTAGGAGAATTTTTGGGCAAAATAGGGGGATATATATTGTGTATGTTGAAACATTAATGAGAGGGGGGCATAGTGGTAGGAGAGAGACTGGCAGCGTAGGACCAACACCAAGTGTATATTTGTTTTGGTATATTAATAAATGTGAGTTCCTTTGAATAGAGTTGTTTTGTTTTCTGAGACCAATATATGAAAGGGTGTTGTTATTACACCTGGGTGTAGTTTCCTATTGGTCGCATGAATGCTGGGTCATTTTAAAAGCATTGATTTTAATTCTAGTTGTTTGTTGTTCATATAATTCTGAGCGCTTTAATGCTGGCTGGGCCGCCTCAATGTATTATTTTAAATTCTATCCATTTTAAAGCATATGTTATGTTGGATGCTTCAATGTATTAAATGCTATTTCTAGAATGAATTAAATGTTGGGTTACTCATTGTATATTCAGATTAGTCGCCCTCTTACACAGACTACATAGACGAGCAATTTCACACTTCCATTGAGAATACAGTATGCTGAACACTATCCAGATGATTCCAAGTAACATTTTGTGGTTTGAAAAAATATGTTGTTAACCACATATAGTCAACCCTGATTATATTTTGTTATTTTTGTCAAAATATACATTTTAGTCCGATCTTTCAAGATGTCTGTATTCCATACCTTGGCAATTTGAGGTCTGTGCATCATTTTGAGAATCTACAGACTCTGTAGTCCAAGAGTTCAAAACTATGAACTCTACAGGTGCAAATCTATGGACTCTATAGGCATCAAAACTATGAACTCTGCAGGTGTAAATCTACGGACTGTGCAGGGAAGAAGGAAAAACTATAGACTCTATAGGTTTCACAATTTGAGTCCCTAGTTGCAGTTCAAAGCTATGCACCATTTGGTATCAGAGCACAAGGGATTGTGCACAATCTAAAGATCCAAGTCATAGAGGAGAAGAACATGATTTGTGAAAAGAAGCAAGATGGCCATGAGGATTAGGAATAGAGGTAGAGTTTGAGGAAGGAGACTTGGAGGACCTGGAGGATAGGTTGCACTGGTAGATGAGATTAGGAACCTGATAGCTAGGCTACAAGACCTAGAGATGGCTCAAAGAAGAGGCACTGACATGGGTGAAGCCAGTGATAGAGAAGAGGAACCACCAGA
Organism: Torreya grandis; assembly: GCA_037957365.1. NCBI lineage: Eukaryota > Viridiplantae > Streptophyta > Pinopsida > Cupressales > Taxaceae > Torreya > Torreya grandis. The sequence goes on from JARHVA010004707.1 coordinate 101,661, forward strand.
AGATGAATTGGTGGTGGAAGAAGAAATAGCTGAAGAGAGTTTGATCAAAGCCATTATGAAGGTGAACACAAAGCCAAAAATGGAGGTTCCAATGTATGAAGGTAATTTGAATGTGGAAGAATTAATTGATTGGATTAATGCATTAGACAAATACTTTGAGTATGAAGGAATTGAAGAAGATGATAAGAAAGTCAAGTATGCCATGACAAGGCTAAAGAAACATGCATCCCTGTGGTGGGATGGAGTGCAAGAAGAAAGAAGGAGGAAAGGGAAGCCAGAGATCAGAAGCTGGGATAGAATGGTAGCAAAAATGAAAGGTAAGCTTATGCCTAAAGATTATCAAGCAAATCTTTTTAAGAAATTACAAAATTTGAAGCAAAAAGAGATGTTTGTAAAAAAGTACACTGAAGAGTTTTATAGGTTGACTATAAGATCAGGTCATATTGAGGATGACACAGAGAAGGTAGCTAGATACACTAATGGTTTGAACTTTGCCATTCAAGATGAAATTAGTCTTCTCATTTCTAAGACAGTTGAGGAGGCATATCAATTTGCCTTGAAAGCTGAAGAGAAAATTGCAAGAAAACAAACATCCTTCTCAAGAGGAAGGGGAAAATCCATCAGAGGTAGAGGAATTCAAGGAGGTAGAAGATAGCTCCAAACATCTCAAGAAGAGGCCAACAACTCACAAAGTTTAAGAGGCAGATATACACCAAGAGGAAGAAGGCCATACCAAGGATATCAAGGGATGCTTTAAGGATACCAAGGATGCTTTAAGTGCAACATGTATGCAGGACACAGGGCATATGAGTGTTTAGAGAACTCTTCTATCAGCCATGAGAGGGGTGTACATATGACCTAAGGGGAAGAACAAAATGCAAAAGTTGTAGTAGCTTATGAAGATACTCCAGAAGAAGGTGAGTCTCTTTTAATGAAATTTTTTTTGTTAAAGCCAAATAAAGAAGTTATAGAACCACCTCAAAGGAAAAATTTATTTAGAACCACATGTAAAAGTAAAGGGAAATGCTACAAGGTCATCATAGAGAGCGGGAGTACTGACAATCTTGTGTCAACTGAGATGGTGGAGAAACTAGGCCTAAAAAAGGAGGTACATCCTACACCTTATCAAGTTTCTTGGCTACAAAAAGGACACAAATTCCTGGTAAGTAAACAATGCAAAGTAGATATTCAGATAGGAACATATAAGGATCAGATTTTATGTGATGTCATGCCCATGGATGTATGTCATATCTTGCTTGGAAGGCCTTGGCAGTTTGACAGGAAGGCCATGCATGAAGGAAGGCTGAATACATACATGTTTGAAAAGGATGGGATCAAGCATACACTCACACCATTGAAGGAAGAGGTTGCTGCTGTTGTTGGACAGAATTCTAAAGTATTGATAATCAGTGGCAAAGAGTTTCTACATCAAATGAAGAAAGAAGAGGCAAACTTTGTTGTAATTGGTAAGCCAAGGAGTGTAGTCACTAGTACTAATTTGATTGATTTGCCATTAGAGATTCAAGATATGTTAAATGATTACATTGGCATTTTGGTAGATGATTTACCTAATGAGTTACCACCATTGAGAAGTATTAGCCATCACATAGACTTGATTTCAGGAGCAAATCTTCCAAACAAGGCTGCTTACAGGTTGACGCCAAAGGAAAATGAAGAGATCAAACACCAAGTTCAAGAGTTTTAAGATAAAGGATTGGTAAGAGAGAGTTTAAGTCCTTGTGATGTCCCCATAGTGTTGAGTCCTAAGAAGGATGGGAGTTGGAGAATGTGTACAGACTCCAGAGCAATCAACAAGATTACTATCAGGTATAGATTTCAATTGCCTAGAATTGATGATTTACTTGATTGTTTAAGTGGAGCTACATATTTATGTAAGATAGACTTAAAAATTGGTTACCATCAGATTATTATAAGAGAAGGGAATGAATGGAAAACATCCTTCAATACTAATGATGGACTCTATGAATGGTTAGTTATGCCATTTGGACTAACCAATGCACCAAGCACCTTCATGAGGTTGATGAATGAAGTGCTGAAGGAGTTGATTGTTAAGTTTGTGATAGTGTATTTGGATAATATTTTGGTGTTTAGTCAAACTAAGGAAGATCATTTGAAACATTTGTGGATGGTATTGAGTAAGATACATGAGGAGAAATTGCTAATCAATGTCAAAAAGTGTAGTTTTCTCAAAATAGAGTTGATATATTTTGGGTTTGTGATTTCAAATAAAGGATTGAAGATGGATAAGGAAAAGATTAAGGTTATACTTGAGTGGCCTACACCCAGGAGCACATATGAGGTAAGAAGCTTTCACGGTTTGGCTAGCTTCTATAGGAAATTCATAATAAATTTTAGTGGGATTGTTGCTCCAATGATAGATACAATCAAGGGTGATAAAAGAAGTTTTTGTTGGACTGAGGCTGCTGATAAGAGTTTCAGATTATTGAAAAAGAAGGTAACTAAAGAGCCAATCTTAACCTTACCTAATTTCAATAAGATTTTTCAAGTAGAATGTGATGCTAATGGAACTACAATAGTCATTGTTTTAAGCTAAGATGGGAAGCCTATAGCATACTTTAGTGAGAAATTAAGTGATGCTAAGAAGAAATATTCAGCTTATGATCAAGAATTCTATGCTCTTGTACAAGCTTTCAAGAAATGGAGATATGTCAAAATTCAGGTTTGTACCAGCCACTACCCTTTCCAAATAGGACTTGGGATTCAATAAGCATGGATTTTGTACTTGTTTTGCCAAGAACTCAAAAATGCCATGATTCCATATTTTTTTGTGGTAGATATGTTTTCAAAGATGGCTCATTTTATTCCATCTTCCAAAACAAGTGATGCTACTCACATAGCTAATCTATTCTTTCAAGATGTTGTTAGATTGCATGGATTGCCTAGAAGCATTGTTTCTGACAGGGACACCAAATTTGTTGGACATTTTTGGAGAACCTTATGGAAGAAATTGGGTACACAATTGAGTTTCAGTTCAGCCTATCATCCTCAAACTGATGGTCAAACAGAGGTTGTCATTAGGATCTTGGGCAACATCTTGAGAAGCTTGGTAAGTATGCATCCAAAACAATGGGATATTCCAATTGCACAAGCTGAATTTGCCTATAATGATTCCCCTAATAGAAGTACAGGATTGAGTCAATTTCAAATTATGTATGGAATGCATCTAAGGGGTGTGTATGAATTAAGAAATCTAAGTAGCATGGAGACAAGGAGTGCTAATGCAGAAGAATTTGCCAATGCCATGCAAAATTTGCATGAACAAGTAAAGAAGAAGCTTGAAGAAAATACCATCAATTACAAGCTAAGGGAAGATCAAAAGAAAAGAGAGGTCAGTGTCAGTATTGGAAACTTTTTTCTTGCTCATCTCAGAAAAGAGAGGTTCCCAAAAAGGGAATACAACAAGCTAAAGGTAAAGAAAATAGGACCATACAAGGTAATAAGAAAGTTTTCCAATAATGCATATGAAATAGAATTGCCAAAGGGGATTGGAATATCTCCAAATTTTAATGTTGCAAATCTATATCCATACAAAGATGAAGGACAACCAGCCAAAGAAACTAAAACAGGGGTAGATGAAGTCATCCAATGGGATCAACAACTACCAAAGGAAGTGCCAAAAGAGATTGAAAGCATCTTGGACAAGAAAGTGGCTAAAAAGACAAGGGATAAAGAATATTTCCAGTATCTAACTAAGTGGAAGAATCTACCAGCTGAAGATGTAACATGTTGACTGCCAATGACATCCTTAAGTTGGGCACAAGTATAGAAGAAGTGATGCAGGGAAACAACAAGTGAAGAATACTTCTTTTGCTCCTTGGAAGAATGATGTAGGAGCATCAATATGCTTGGAATTTATTTAACATTTTTAGTTTCCTGCTATTTCCTTATTTTCCAAAGTTTTCTACAAAAACAAAACTAATATCTCGCCTCTATGGATTTTAAGTCTGTTGGGTGAGATAGCTGGTGAACTGATTCTTCTTATATTAGGAAACTATTTTGTTCATTCTGGGAGGTTGTTATGTAACGCTGAAGATAGACTTAAGTGTCCAAGTTTAGAAATATGGTTTGGGTAGGAGAATTTTTAGGAAAAATAGGGGGATATATATTGTGTATGTTGAAACTCAAATGAGAGGGGGGCACAATGGTAGGAGAGAGACTGGAAGCGTAAGACCAACACCAGGTGTATATTTATTTTGGTATATTAATAAATGTGAGTTCCTTTGAATAAATTTGTTTTGTTTTCTGAGACCAATATATGAAAGGGCATTGCTATTGCACCTGGGCATAGTTTCCTATTGGTCGCATGACTACTGGGTCATTTTAAAAGCATTGATTTTAATTTTGGTTGTTTGTTGTTCATATAATTCTGAGCGCTTCAATGCTGGCTAGGCCATCTCAATGTATTATTTGAAATTCCAGCCATTTCAAAGCATATGTTATGTTGGATGCTTCAATGTATTGAATGCTATTTCTAGAATGAATTAAATGTTGGGTTACTCATTGTATATTCAGATTAGTCACCCTCTTACAGAGACTACACAGACAAGAGAAATTTCACACTTTCGTTGAGAATATAGTATGCAAAACACTATCCAGATGATTCCAGGTAACATTTTTTGGTTTGAGAAAATATATTGTTAACCACATATAGTCAGCCCTGATTATATTTTGGTATTTTTGTAAAAATATACATTTTAGTCCAGTCTTTCAAGATGTCTGTATTCCATACCTTGGCAATTTGAGGTATGTGCATCATTTTGAGAATCTATGGACTCTGTAGTCCAAGATTTCAAAACTACGGTCTCTGCAGGTGCAAATCTATGGACTCTGCAAGCGTCAAAACTATGGACTCTACAGGTGTAAATCTACGAACTGTGCAAGGAAGAAGGAAAAACTATGGACTCTACAGGTTTCACAATTTGAGTCCCTGGTTGCAGTTCAGAGCTGTGCACCAGTATTAGAAATTTAAATCATGGATAATTCATATAAATGAAATATTTTTGGTATTTTGAGTTATTTGAATGTTTTTGTATTTTTAAATTATGTATTACTTTTGGTATTTTTGAAATAAGTTATGTATAATCAATCATAAGGAAATATGTATAATTTAAAAAAAAAAGAATCTATGTACAAGTAATTTGAGAAAATAAGATACTAATAGATGAGTCTTGTAAGATACTCCCTATCATGGTCTCTTGTAACAAGGAGAGGGTCATGCATGATCATGAAACATGATGGAAGGACTAAGCCTATGAATCTAAAAGTTATGTATGTTATAAGTGATCTAATATATCTATAATGGAAATCAACTATGGGGTCCCCCTATAACTCTAAGAAGTGGATACAACTCTAGGGCTCTTAAGGACCCATTTGGAAGTAGAATAAACTCTTTGAAAGTGTGCTCTATGTGTAGAAGAATGAGAGCTCAATGATAGTACCTTGAGTGTGAACACTATAGTTAGAAATTATCTAGAATCTTAAAACTATGGTTGATCTAAAATAGGCCTCCATGGAAGTGTATGAACTCTTTGTGTTGGTAAGGGAAGCCTCAACTGTGTCTAAATCTAAATTAGAGAAAGAACTATAATTGGTAGAGGAGATAAAACTAGTCGAGGAGCTGAAACTAGTGGCTATAATGTAGTATATGGCTCTAAAGTGGGGATTGGTAACTCATACAAAACTCCACCAACTATAACAACCTAATTAATGTGAATGAATTTCATGCATCTATGAACTATAGAAGGTACTACATGACATTTTTGAATCCATGGTCAATCAAGAAACATATCAAAGACACCTACACTAGAAACTGTAGTAAAAAGTATGGTCACATGTGTTGGACCAACCTATAGAGGAAGTATAATCTCACATAATGAAATCTATATATGCCCACTAAATCCATTTATAACTATGTCTATTGGGGTAATATCCTACTCTAAACATCCCAAATGCTACAGTAATGTCATATTACACATATTTGCACTAGATCCATTGTCTACGAGAACACTATGAATGTGATGGTGATTACTATAGGCTCTGATAAAGAGTGCATAGTAATCCAAATCATCCTCAACTCTCTTTTAATCAGAGAAAGAGATAGAGTATCTAGCTAAAAGTTTATAATTATACACACCAATTATGTTGCACAAAGGATGTGACTAAACTAAAGGTGCCCAATATGTAGATGGTGGAGGATATCCATGATATGAATGGTGAACACTTGATGTATCCCCTATTTATTATTTATAATGCTATGGGAAAGCATCTAAGAAAATATTTAGAGACTTGTCATATGTTTGCTTTTCTTGAGGAGGCTTAACTGGAGTGCTAAGATCAATAAGGATGCCATCTATCATGTCCTATATCTTGTGTCACAAATTAATTCATATGTTCCTTGTACGGCCTAATGCCCTCTAAAAGTCATAAAATGCATTCTAATCATATCCATGTGGAATAGGCTTTGTTTTATCAACTTCTCAAATAGGACAGATAGATATGATATTGCATTCCAATAACTACTATAAGGCCTTAGCTAGATATATTGGTTGATTGTTAAAGACTTGCCAAGGAGGTGATGATAAAATAAATCATTGAGGGGGATTTGAAGCTGCATTAACTATAGGTTGATCTTGACTTTTGTTATCAGTAACCTTTACTTTGTATGTGACTTTACTATTACTCTTGTTTATTATTTCTGATATTCTTGTATACTTGAGTTTACCAATTAAAATTAATTTAACTTCCCTTTCCTTTAGTGTATGACTTAACTTAGTGAAGGATTTTTTTTTGAACATTATTGGACTAACCAATGCACCAAGCACCTTCATGAGGTTGATGAATGAAGTGCTAAAGGAGTTCACTGGTAAGTTTGTGATAGTGTATTTAGATGATATTTTGGTGTTTAGTCAAACTAAGGAAGATCATTTGAAACATTTGCGGATGGTATTGAGTAAGCTACATGAGGAGAAATTGCTAGTCAATGTCAAAAAGTACAGTTTTCTGAAAACATAGTTGATATATTTGGGGTTTGTGATTTCAAAAGAAGGATTGAAGATGGATAAGGAAAAGATTAAGGCTATACTTGAGTGGCCTACACCCAGGAGCACATATGAGGTAAGAAGCTTTCACGATTTGGCTAGCTTCTATAGGAAATTCATAAGAATTTTTAGTGGGATTGTTGCTCCAATGATATATACAATCAAGGGTGATAAAAGATGTTTTTGTTGGACTGAGGCTGCTGATAAGAGTTTTAGATTATTGAAAAATAAGGTAACTAAAGAGCCAATCTTAACCTTACCTAATTTCAATAAGCTTTTTCAAGTAGAATGTGATGCTAGTGGAACTGCAATAGGTGCTATTTTAAGCCAAGATGGGAAGCCTATAGCATACATTAGTGAGAAATTAAGTGATGCTAAGAAGAAATATTCAGCTTATGATCAAGAATTCTATGCTCTTGTACAAGCTTTGAATAAATGGAGGCATTATCTTTTGCCTAAAGAATTTGTTTTGTTCACTGACAATTATGCTTTATAGTTCATTAGCAATCAGAATAAATTGAATCAAAAGCATGTCAAATGGATTGCATTTTTACAAATTTTCACATTCACTATTAAGCACAAGAAAGGACAATCTAACAAGGTTGTAGATGCTCTAACTAGGAGAAATCTGATCATGCAGGAGTCTCAAGTAAGTATTTTGGGATTTGAAGATTTGAAGGAGCTATATAAGGAAGATCCAGACTTCAAGGAACCATATGAAGCTTGCATGAATCTAGTGGGGGTTGATAGAAGTCCTTGGATAGATTTCATGGTCCAAGAGGGTCTACTATTTAGAGGCAGCCAGCTTTGCATTCCCAAGAGTTTCATGAGAGAAAATTTGTTGAAGGAGAAGCATAGTGGCAGTTTGTCGGGACATTTTGGGCAGAATAAGACATTAGCACAATTGAATGCTCATTACTATTGGCCAGGTATGGGTAATGATGTCAATAAATTTGTTGAAAGGTGTAAAATATGCCAATATGCTAAGGGAAGTAGTCAAAATTCAGGTTTGTACCAGCCACTACCCTTTCCAAATAGGCCTTGGGATTCAATAAGCATGGATTTTGTACTTGTTTTGCCAAGAACTCAAAAATGCCATGATTCCATATTTTTTTGTGGTAGATATGTTTTCAAAGATGGCTCATTTTATTCCATCTTCCAAAACAAGTGATGCTACTCACATAGCTAATCTATTCTTTCAAGATGTTGTTAGATTGCATGGATTGCCTAGAAGCATTGTTTCTGACAGGGACACCAAATTTGTTGGACATTTTTGGAGAACCTTATGGAAGAAATTGGGTACACAATTGAGTTTCAGTTCAGCCTATCATCCTCAAACTGATGGTCAAACAGAGGTTGTCAATAGGATCTTGGGCAACATCTTGAGAAGCTTGGTAAGTATGCATCCAAAACAATGGGATATTACAATTGCACAAGCTGAATTTGCCTATAATGATTCCCCTAATAGAAGTACAGGATTGATTCAATTTCAAATTATGTATGGAATGCATCTAAGGGGTGTGTATGAATTAAGAAATCTAAGTAGCATGGAGACAAGGAGTGCTAATGCAGAAGAATTTGCCAATGCCATGCAAAATTTGCATGAACAAGTAAAGAAGAAGCTTGAAGAAAATACCATCAATTACAAGCTAAGGGCAGATCAAAAGAAAAGAGAGGTCAGTGTCAATATTGGAAACTTTTTTCTTACTCATCTCAGAAAAGAGAGGTTCCCAAAAAGGGAATACAACAAGCTAAAGGTAAAGAAAATAGGACCATACAAGGTAATAAGAAAGTTTTCCAATAATGCATACGAAATAGAATTTCCAAAGGGGATTGGAATATCTCCAAATTTTAATGTTGAAAATCTATATCCATACAAAGATGAAGGACAACCAGCCAAAGAAACTAAAACAGTAGTAGATGAAGTCATCCAATGGGATCAACAACTACCAAAGGAAGTGCCAAAAGAGATTGAAAGCATCTTGGACAAGAAAGTGGCTAAAAAGACAAGGGATAAAGAATATTTCTATTATCTAACTAAGTGGAAGAATCTACGAGCTGAAGATGCAACATGGTTGACTACCAATGACATCCTTAAGTTGGGCACACGTATAGAAGTGATGCAGGAAAACAAGTGAAGAATACTTCTTTTGCTCCTTGGAAGAATGATGCAGGAGCATCAATATGCTTGGAATTTATTTAACATTTTTAGTTTCTTGCTATTTCCTTATTTTTAAAAGTTTTCTAATAAAACAAAACCAATATCTTGCCTCTATGGATTTTAAGTCTATTGGGTGAGATAGCTGGGAAACTGATTCTTCTTATATTAGGAAACTATTTTGTTCATTCTGGGAGGTTGTTATGTAATGCCCAGGATAGACTTAAGTGTCCAAGTTTAGAAATATGGTTTGGGTAGGAGAATTTTTAGGCAAAATAGGGGGATATATATTGTGTATGTTGAAACTCAAATGAGAGGGGGGTGTAGTGGTAGGAAAGAGACTGGCAGCATAGGACCAACACCAGGTGTATATTTGTTTTGGTATATTAATAAATGTGAGTTCCTTTGAATAGAGTTGTTTTTTTTTTAGAGACCAATATATGAAAGGGAATTGCTATTGCACCTGGGCATAGTTTCTTGTTGGTCGCATGACTGCTAGGTCATTTTAAAAGCATTCATTTTAGGAGCTGAAACTAGTGGCTATAATGTAGTATATGGCTTTAATGTGGGGATTGGTAACTCATACAAAACTCCACCAACTATAACAACCTAATTAATGTGAATGAATTTCATGCATCTATGAACTATAAAAGGTACTACATGAAGTTTTTGAATCCATGGTCAACTAAGAAACATATCAAAGACACCTACACTAGAAACTATAGTAAAAAGTATGGCCACATGTGTTGGACCAACTTATAGAAGAAGTACAATCTCACATAATTAAATCTATATATGCCCACTAAATCCATTTATAACTGTCTATTGGGGTAATATCCTACTCTAAATATACCAAATGCTACAGTAATGTCATAGTACACATATTTTCACTAGATCCATTGTCTATGAGAACACTATGAATGCGATGGTGATTAATATAGGCTTTGATAAAGAGTGCATAGTAATCGAAATCATCCTCAACTCTCTTTTACTCAGAGAAAGAGATAGAGTGTCTAGCTGAAAGTCTATAATTATACACACCAATTATGTTGCTCAAAGGATGTGACTAAACTAAAGGTGCTCAATATGTATATGGTGGAGGATATACATGATATGAATGGTGAACACTTGATGTATCCCCTATTTCTTATTTATAATGCTATGGGAAAGCATCTAAGAAAATATTTAGAGCCTTGTCATATGTTTGCTTTTCTTGAGGAGGCTCAACTAGAGTGCTAAGATCAATAAGGATGCCATCTATCAAGTCCTATATCTTGTGTCACAAATTGATTCATATGTTCCTTGTATGGCCTAATGCCCTCTAAAAGTCACAAAATGCATTCTAATCATATCCATGTGGAATAGGCTTTGTTGTATCAACTTCTCAAAGAGGACAGATAGATATGATATTGCATTCCAATAACTACTATAAGGCCTTAGCTAGATATATTGGTTGATTGTTAAAGACTTGCCAAGGAGGTGATGATAAAATAAATCATTGAGGGGGATTTGAAGCTGCATTAACTATAGGTTAATCTTGACTTTTGTTATCAGTAACCTTTACTTTGTATGAGACTTTACTATTACTCTTGTTTATTATTTTTGATATGCTTGTATACTTGAGTTTACCAATTAAAATTAATTTGACTTCCCTTTCCTTTAGTGTATGAATTAACTTAGTGAAGGAATTTTTTTTTGAGCTATTATAGAGGGTTGTTGAGACATAGATGCCCCTGTAATGTCATTTATAACTAGTTATTATATGGTTTGAGAAGATTTATCATTGTTTTATTTTTATTTTTATTCTTTTAGTATTTTAAGCATATAATCTTGTATAGTAGGATGTTTAGTTAAAAGGTCTTGAAGTTCCCTCTTATCAGTTTCATCAAAATCGATATATTGGGCTATTGTAAAAGTAGGAAAACAAATTGAAAATATATTGAACTTTTTACAATAAGTTATAATAAGCAAAATGCGATAGAAGGAAAGCACTAAATAAAGGAAATTTAAAGTCTTAAAAATATAAAATTGGAATATGCATATAAAGGATATGTAGCTCACAAACATGTAAAGTAATACCTCAAGAAGCAAAGGGACCTAGTAAATGCAACTAGGGTTTGAAAGAATTTTTTTTTTTAAATTACTATGGTGAATTTTAAAAATTAAATTAAAATTATAATTTATATAAGACAAAAAAAATTAGAAAAAAATTGGAAAAATTAGGAAGGAATTTTCCCTAGGGTTTTTGTACGCAAATAAAGTATGTCAGGTTCACCAAATGATTTAAATTTTTTGGGAATATTGGGGTATTATTCCTATTTTATTTAAGGGTCTAGACTAATAAATTAGTAGATAATATTAAAATAATTAGTCCTAATTTATATAATTTATGCCTTTTTTACCTTTCTAAAAATAACAATAAATAAGGAGAAATATAACTTAGCTTGAAACTGGACTAAGATGGCTGAGATAGAGGCTAAAATTGGTTATGTAGGATTGGGATAGTGTCATGGATCAGAATCTAGATTTTGTTTAATGAAATCATAGGAGCATAAAAAATAGGACACTTCAAGGTTTAATGGTGTTTTCCACTCCTATCATTATTGTCCAAACTGGTCACAGAGATCTGAGCTTTTTGGGTTCTTTGTATTATTTTTATATGAGCCTGCGTATGAAATCTCAAGTGTTGAATGTTGTTGGAACTCACTATAGAGAGGATTAATATTCAAACCATAACCCTCTATCATACTTGATAAAATGATGTTTTAATCACTAGAGGAAAGTGGGGGGTTAGTGTGTAAAATGCACTAAATGTGTAATCCACACCCCTTGTGTGGGCATGCTATCTATATAGCAATACATTGAAGAGGGATCAAGCCACATGTAGTTATCCCACCTACAGTGCTTTATGAAATAGTGTGACACATATGAAAAAATGTCAAATTAGGAGTGATTGAGGTGGCTAGGGACTGGTATAAGGGTTTGAATATGTTTTTAGATGTGTTGAGTGACTGTATGTAGAGAATAGGGAGTTTGCCTTATTAGACTACTTGTATTCTTACACACTTTGTAAGATTTTATCACCTCCTATGTAAATGAACTTTGGATGGGATTTTATAGGGAATAATTGGTCATGGGTTAGATGTGTTCATGTTAGGCTAACATAATGAAGGATAAAAATCTGATGGAAACAACCATTTGGGCTCAAATTACAAAGGGATAAGAGCATAAAAATGGGAAACCCTAGCATTTAGTGCTATATTCCAACTATGGCACTCTTATCCTATAGGCTCAAAACTTAAGGGAATAGGATTAGCCTAGGAAATAGGGTCTGGTTAAGCTAGAATCATTGTTTGGAAGGCTACAGATGATTGGTAATGAACAAAAAGGTGTCTATAAGGGTCATAAGAGCATGCAAGAAGGACCTATGGATAGGGTATCACAAGCCACACTCAAACTATCAATTTTGACATTTTATATGACTACATGTAATTACTAAATTCTACTTCCCCTCATCTTCAAAAGGAGGAAGGAAATATTAGTGGGGGTATGCCATAGAGACATGAATTCCACATTTCCATAGTTTCATATTACAATGGGGGCATGTCCTCCACACTTTTTTAATACTTAACATCTCTAGATTATAGTGGGGGAATGTTATGGAAACATGTTCTGTACATTTTTACTAGGTTGTATATTTCTTAGATTTAATATGCATATGTCATATAAACATGCCCTTCACACTTAAACTGATAATCAAATTATCATATTTCATAGTTATATGATTCCAATACATTTTTGTGGTAGCAATGTATACATTAGTACTATTATTATAATCAAATTTTAGCTTGAGACATAAATGAGGTGCATTTGCCATGAAAAGGGCACACAAAATTTTAAAATCAAATTCTCTTTCCATATTTCAAATACTATTATGGACTATTATCATACCTAGTATGGACTATTATTGAGCCAATCTAATATAGTAGTTAGTTCACCTTTAGAAGATTGAGTTGATTAAATATCTCAATCTTACCAAAAATATACATTGGATAGGATTAAATCATCTAAATTTACCATAATTATAGGTTGGATTTTATTAAATCACCTACCCACACCATATATATAGTGTGATTTTATTAAATTGATCACACTCACCAGACCTTACACATATTTGGGTTACATGATTGAGATTAAACAAGCTCAATGGTCTTATTATAACTCACCTTACACCAAGGTTGGAGGCATGTGTCCTAAAATATCTCTTTATATATATAATTTTAGGTTCAAAATTATCCTAATCTGAGATTCATTGTTTCATAATGAGGCATCCATTTGAAACAAATTTCTAAAAGGCAAGATGGTTATATTGGCACACATGTGTACTCCTAGCCTTACTCTTCTTACTTTCAAGAATTTATAATTATTACAATATCATATTTCACACACTAATTATATACTATAAAATTATCTTGGTTTTAGGTCACACTAATAACACACTCAAGTTGGGATCATGAAAAGACTAGGTGTGTTATGCACACCCAAATACACATTTCTTTCTCATAAACTAGCAATTTCATTCCTAGATTAAAAGGGGGAAATTTAGATACTAAAATATGAATTATATAGTACCTAAATCTTGTACACTTTTTAAATACCTATCATGGTTGTGCCTTTCAATTATATACTTGCTCATTATTGAAAGGATTGTGTTCATTATCTATTTATGGCTAAATTTCTTATTTATTAATTCAACCATTGTTAATTTGATGACTACGATTTCTATACTATTAAAAAATATTCTAAACCTGATTATTATCTTTCACTACTAGATTTGGACTAGTACCTATTTTATAAATCCATAGGCACTTGCAACCAGATAGACACCTACATCAATACAAGTGTATGATTTTCCTACAAAGTATCAAGTGCCCAAAATTCATACAAATTTTTAAAAGAAATGTTTTCTAAATATCAACCTAAGTTATTTAGTGTAAGATATTTCTAAAAAGGATTGGTATATATACAAGATCAATCCTTAATCATTCTTCACCTATCAATCACCTAAAACACCTAGAAATCACAAGGAAATATACCAAGAAGCACTCAATCAAGTAGTCAAGCAAGTAGATCTACCCTATTTATATTTATTTATATATCAATGATAAGATAAATATTCATATATGTCTAAATAATTTAAAGAGTATCCCATGAGCCATATTTTCCAAGTTAGAGCTAGGTCAATGCATGTCTTTGATTATCACATATTACATCTTTGTGTACACACAATCAAACATGGAGGGGAGAAATATTTAAGTATGAGACCCTCTTCATAGTATTGGCTATGTAGGTAGTAGCACACATTGATACAGTGGTCTTTAGGGTACCTCAACACCATGATTCCACTAAACTATTTTTCCTACAATAACTCCAAGGGTGAAGAGATAGGATTTGATCATTTGACAAAGAGTGAAAATATGTGTGCACTATTTTCAAACATCAAAAGAAAGGTGATAGAAAATACAAAAGTCTCCAGTTGGTTTCATATAGATCTAATCAATATTTCATTTAAGATGCATGTGGTAGAGTTAGACACCTACGTTAATGCAGCTTTCTAAATCCAAGTCAATCATCCAAGGCCACAAAAATATTCCAAAAATATCATGACTATTCCGAAATCACCTTCTAGTCCACTTATAGCGTATTCTAAATTAAATCTACATACACATAGTAAACTAGATAAGTATTACTTATTTCTAATTCATTAGAATATCATCAATAAATATAATTTTATATTTTTAGTAATCCAAGTTGTGTAAATGCAAAATACAATTTTATCTAAATTTTATATTAATTAGTTCACCACCCTTATATAAAGGATAATCTAATCATTTTAACCCTACATAAGCACACCTATCTAAATTTATATTTAAACACATTATTGATTTTTTTTAAACATTTCAATAAATGATAACATGATGAAAAATTATGAAGTTGTTCCATATTCTATAAAACATATAAATAAATTAAAAAATTGATTTCACTCATGAATTTCTCATTACATGAGCTAGTTTTACAAAATCTCAACCAATGTGTTAATGCATGAAAAAAATTATCACATTATATTAAAAAATATTTAGATTTTAAGATATGTTGGGGTGATATGAATTTACTTATTAATTATCACTTTATTGATAAAAATATATTTGATAAACTCCAACATTGCTAAGATTATTAATCTGCATTTCCTTATTTATATACTTGTGATTCATCTAAACAATGTCTTTAGTAGAGTTGTTAAATGAAAATAGTATGTGAGAATATCTAGACTTTATATCTTCAAAAATTTTAGAACTTACTACACCATCTATGTTATTTTGACTTTCATGGTCAAAGAGTTCTATGGAAGATAAATAACATTTATGCTCATCACCACCTTCATAAGAAATATTTATAGGATCTCATTGCATAATTTGACCAATATTAAATAATAATTTTCTCTTTATTTTTTTAATTCTTATTTTGATAACAAATAAAAATATTGGGAAGACTATACCATAATCAAGTTCTTTAGTAAACCAAATAGTGTAAAGATATGATCAATAATATTTGTAGACTACACTTAATCATCAGATGTTAGTTTGAGTAACCAAATAAATATAATGTTTAGAAAAAGGTCAACAATATGCCCAATAATATAGGTTTTTTAGAAACCTTCCATATGATGTCTTTCTTATATATTTAAAATATTCACTAAGGTTGTTTTATCAAAGCATGTATGAAATGGAAAAATTGAGAAACAATGATATGCCATTTCTTACTAATGTATATGGTTCATGGATGGATTTATTTGAGATGGATGGCCTATATAACCATCTTAGATGGATTCTCTTATTAAGGTTAGTTTTATATGTGGTATTATTTAAGTCATTGAATATGGGTAAAATTTATTTCAGTAAGTGAAAAGGTTATCATTTCATTATTATACACTGATTAAGACAATGTATTACTAAGTTTATATGTAGGAATAACTTTAACTAATAGATGATATAAGGGAGTGTTGGGATGGTTTTTTTTATAATCCCATAATGTGGGTGCTAGTTAATTTCAATATTTTTTTGTTAATAGTGTAACAATATTGTATATATGTTATTAGTCTAGCTTAGGTGTCTTACTTTCATCTTATTCAATAAGATCTCCATTATTATAGGAATATGAAAGGTCATTTTGGGCAATGTGAATTGAACAACCTTATTGGATTATTTATTTTAATTTTAATTTTTTTCATTTATTAAATCATGAAATGTCAATAATCTTTCCATCCTGTCATTGGTATTAGAGAAAAAATGAAAATCAAGGTGGTCAAAAATAGAATGATAAACAAAACCTCTATTGTGAATGGTGTGACAAAAAAGGAATCCATGAGACTCATGAATGAATAACTCCACGGGAGAAAAATAAAGTATACCATAATAATAAAGATGAAAAATATAAGAAAAAAAGGAGTCAATATCTACCTAATTCATGTCAAACTCAAGTGTCTAGGGCTTCCATTTTTCAAACTCTAGGATGTTATATACCTTCCTCAATTGAAAAAAAACTTATTGTCACTAGTGCTCATTATACAATAGGACCATTCCCTTCTGTTAGATAATGATGATGTCACTATCAAAAGAAAAAGTGAAAATGCACTCATCTTTACTAGATATGAGGAAGGGAAACTACTCAAACTCAAGGGTAGGCCATCAAATTCTAGGAGTTATGCTCATCTCATGTTAGAAAAATGTCTCTGAACATGTTGTGGCATACTATATTTGGGCACACTCACTATAAAAAAATTCATGTATAGTAAAATAGTGGTGTTGTTGACATGCCTACATTGCCCATTAAATTAGATGAAAATGTGAATCCTAAATCTTGGCTAAACACATAAGAGAACTATTCCTAAAGCCACAGTGGAAAGTTAAAATAAAATCATAATTGGTTCACTTAGACTTTTTTTATCTTCCAATCCTTTCCATTGTTGGTCATAATTACTTCATGTTGTTCATTGATCACTATAGTAGGATGATTTGGATATACGTTTTGAAGAAAAAAATATAACTATTTGAGACTTTCTAAGAGTATTGAACCATGATTTAAAATTAAGATCAAACCCACATTGAAACACTTATGATAGATAATGGTGGTGAATACACTTCAAATAATTTTTAATCATATCTTGAGCAAAATGGGATCAAACACTATCTCACAATTCCTCACACTCAGAAACGAAATGGATTTATAAAAAGGATGAACAAAAATATGATGAATATGGTTTGTGATATGTTGTAATTTAAATGGGTCAATATAAATTTTTGGGCCAAATTAAATAAAACAATATACCTTCACAACAAACCACCATCAATAGCTCTTGAATCTAAGACTCCATATGAGATGTGGTGTGGTTATCTTCTTGAGTGAGACATCTTCAGATTATTGGATCCACTTATTATGAATTAATTAAAAAGGATGAGAAATAAGTTAGACCAAAATAGTTTAACATTAATCCACTTGGGATAGTATAAATCCTCCAAGCATACAGGCTATACGATGAGAAAGAGAAGAAATTTATTATCACAAGAGAAGTTATCTTTTATGAGAATGCAAAGGACAAAGAGCACTTTGATCTATAGCTGAGTTCAATTAATAAGTGTAAAATTTTTGATGTCTATAGAGAGTGATTTGTATGTTACAAATAATGGGTGGGGAACACATATTTGGGAATCCATTGACTCTCTACTATTTCCTATAAATGAGATTCAAACTCCTCTTAAAGGAGAGATTGTGTTGGTAAGGGTAAAGGGAATTGTTATTAATTGTAATAAAAGATAAAATAAATATATTAAGTGTCAAAAAGGATTCAAATATTAATTTAAGAGGAAGATCCAAAAATTAATATGAAAAGCTTAAATAATCAAATGTATAGAGAAGAAGTAATCAATCCTTTTGTTTAATAAGAAATGTCATTTATGGTCTCATAGATTTTATGGTTTCTTCTTATTCTTCTCTTTTGGTTTGTTTTTATCATTTAATCACTTAGTAGATTTTCATGTATTTCATTCTTTCCACTATTATATACCAACAATGTGGTTTTTGTTAAAAAGTATGCAGGTCTCATGTTTAGCCTAGGATGAAGGTTTAAAAACCACTTACTTATGTTGGAACTTACTTTTTCTCCATGGGACATGAAATATCTTGATGTCTTGTTTCATAATTTTTAATGACTAGGGTATTCTAATGATCTCTAATATTTGTTTTGGTAAAGAGGACTTCTCCAGCATCTTGGATTTTGTGTATTTGTAATGGTGATTTATACATTGGCATGCATATACATATGATAAAAGACAACATAGAAAAATGTGATGAACATTATTTTAGAGGTATAAAATCACCTGGTGTTGAATTTTGTGTGGTATTTTTTATCATTGTGGGATACAACATGGATATTGTATTTTCTAATTATTTTTATCATGTTGATGGGAATGGACAATGACATTATTTTATTTTTTGGCTTTGTATTACTATTTTAGCTACTATGTTTTTGGTGATTAATGTCTATATTAGTACCATGTGGCATTTTTGGAAAATTATTATTATTTTTTTAATTTAAATATGGTACTTAGAAGAGTAAGAATCAGATAAATACAACACATGAGAGCTACATAAGCAACATGGTGAACAAGTTTGATGAGTTATTCCACTTTGTGAGCTGTTCATTGCTACATTTAAGAGGTCAATTATTTTACATGTTAGGAATGTTTAATAATTTAGGGTAACACAAAAGATGCTACCAATTCTTGATTAAATTCAAATGTACATCACATGAACTATCTTTTGTGGAACATAAAAATACAAAAAGGGAAAATTTTGAATGTCTTGCAATATGTATTAAGTATATTTTTTTTCCACATCCAAGTAGCAAGTGGAGGGTTGGGTAGGATATCATAGTGGCCAAAATTATGACTAAAAATATTTATTATTTATCCATAAACAAGGGTAGTACATTTCTATAAAAAAATTCATGTATCTTTGGCATGCATATGAGATAGATCAGATAAATGTAATTTTTAAAGTTGATAAAATATAAACCAAGAATAGTCTAGACATGTGTTTGTCATAATTAAGTTTGATAAGTGATAAGAAACCTTGAAGAGATAATTATATGTGGTGAATTAGTAAGAAGATATGATAGAAGATACTCAATTTATTTATGGTTCAATTAAGATATGATGCAAGCATTTGATGAGAAATACATGTGAAATTTTATGTTGTGTTTCCTTGAAGAGCCATTCCTACCCATCATTATCAAACTCTTTATTTTGTTACCTATGTTTAACTATAAAAATTAAAATTCCATTTAAATATTAGTTTGATAAAAGACATGTCCTTTTAGGTAATAGGTGGTATAAATTTGATGAGGTCTAAAGAATGTAAAGTATTTATATTTTTATAAATTTATCATTGTATTTGGGGTTTTTAGAATAGGTAGAGTATAATGGAATGGAGATTAGAAAAGAGGATATGGAGACTATATTATTTAGGTAGTTATCTCAAACACATTATAATAGTGCAAAATTGTAAAAAAAATAAAATTTGGGGCCTTTGTGTGTCTCAGAAAGAGACACCTATTTAATTATGGGTGAGTGTTAGTAAGGGTAAATGGACTTATTATTAATTATAATAAAATAAAAAATAAACATATTAGGTGTTAACAAGGATTCAAATAGTCATGTAAGAGGAAGAGTGAAAAAATAAGATGAAAAAATTATATGATCAAATATATAGAGAAGTAATCAATCCATTTATTTAATAAGAAGTATCATTTATTGTCTCATGGATTTTCTAGTTTCTTCTTCTTATCTTGTGATTTGATTCTATAATTTTCCTAATATCTTTTATTGCATTCCATTCTTTCCAATATTCTACACCAATAGTAAAAATTCATCTAACAATGAATAGGTCTGTTGGCCCCAAATTTTGGCTAAGTATTTTGTCCATTTTGGCATAGAAATTGAATAGTGTGGAAGGAACATAGCATAGAAAGTCTATGGCACATAAATTTATGGGTATAGAGACATCATGGTAAATAACCTATAGGTCATGAGAAGACAAAGGCACAGAAGCACCAATACAAAAGGACCCAATCAAAGGAGAATTAGTCACAAGGAACTCGAGAGCATAGGGCTCAAAAGGATAGCATAATAATTTCGGGGCATATGATAAAAATGAATGGTTAAGGAGTGATTAATAAAGGCCAAAACCATATTTATCATAAGTTTTACACCGTTCCATAAGGAGAGAAACACATGGCACCAAGGATCAAGTATATCATGAGTATATAGGGGGTGCCAAGGCCTGGTTCCTTAAGAGAAGCTAGTTGATAAAGAAATATGACTCTTAGCCTATTTAGAGTTTGATGGTTAATTAATCATTCCATTAATGTTGTAAACACTTGGTCAGGGATAAAAATGTATAAATACTCCTATTGTAAAGTATTATGGGGATGGAATGTTTTTAATAAGTACTTGATCATAGATAATATATGAGTTGTGGAATTATAATAATTCTTGTGTTCATGTTCAATTGAATGGATGAGTTGTGTAACTATATTAGGTTGAGTTAAGCATGTTGAACATAGTCTCTTGGTGTCTTAATAATGCCATGGTTGTCATTGATGTCAATCTTGGTCATGATTCATAGTAAATTAATGAAAAAGTGATTAGATTGATAGCTTAGAGAAGATATGGCATATGTCTTGGTGAATTTCTAGTGTGTCATTTAATCATTTAGAAAGAGAAATATGCATATTCTAGCTTAAGAGAAGCCAAACCATCACTACACGTCATGAAAATATGAATGAACCAACAAGTTTATGTATTTAGTGTAGGTATTCAAAAAGTCAATAGTGGTCAAAGGTTTACATGGATATGTTGTCTATAGATATAATAAGGTACCCTTAATATTTGGAATATTTGAATGTTTTTTAGCTCAAGTTATAAACATTCGAAGTTGCTCTTGTATACTATGATGTACCAGAGACCATCAAGTTTAATTGTATTGAAATTTGGGGTCAACTAGTCAAGATAAATATAATAGTGAGAATTCATCATCTAGATTGTGATCCAATGGCATGTGTAAAGTTAATATGTCAAAGGTTCCTAAGATTGTACATTCTAGTGACATGTGTCTCAATCATGATGATTTGATAGAAGATCAATGGCACATAGGTGTTCATGTAGATGGAGATTGATGATGTGGTTCAAATCAAATTGTCAATACTTAGAAGGCATGTAGGACTACCAAGTGGGAAAATAGCAAGGACTGATAACAATGTGTTTATAAGGCATGTGAGGGTGACAATTGTCTTAATCATGGAATTCTAGATCAATGATCAATGATCAATGATGAGAATTAAAGAGTTAAAGTTAATAGATTTATAAGGAGATTGATGGAGCATAATTGATCTACATTTTAGGGAGCATGAAATGATGAAAATTGTAATATGTTTTGATTTGAATAAGTGTGTTGGGTTATTTTAGTTAGTTATACTTCAATGATGAATCTTCTCCCCAACAAGCTAGCACACTAGCCCTATCATGTGAGAGGTAGTCTCACATGCTCACCCAAAGCACGTAGTGAAAGACTAGTTCTTGAAGGCTTTGTAGCACAATGTTATATGTTTGTTCATCTTTTTTAATAGTTCTTAAAATGTTATTCAACACCATAAATATAGTACTATTGTCCTAAATTTAACTACCACTATAACTAGGACCATCATTACTATTTAACATTAGTGATAAAATAAAAAGATATCCATGAACTAGAAATAACCCATATCCATCATCTAATACTTAGAATATTTCACCACTCATAACACAATATGGAAAACACTAATTTCTTATTAATTACTTACTAAATTCAAAAAAAATTAATGTTATCTATATTCTCCAAAAGACCATCATGTAATTGATTACAATAGGGTTTTTTATACCTATTTTGACCTGACCAAGTGTCATAACTCTAACTTTACCAAATAGATGACACATAGAATCCTAGAAAACTGAGAGTCATGGCTCTTAAAATTAATTATTCTTATAGACTCAAGAATATGCACCCAAAGATCCTTATTTTATGTTATATCTTAGTGTCCAAGTGTTCTATTCCTTACGAGCTAGTACAAAACATCCAATGAATGGGTTAAAGTGTCCCATTTGATTTGTTATTTCTATCTACTCCCACATATTTCATGCTTTTTTCCCATGTACTCCTCTAATATTTTGCTTCTATTCTGAGTCCTCTATTCTTGGGTCTCTCATGACACATTCTTTCTTGACTAGGTCCTCTACACTAGGTCTCCTACGCTATTGTATTTCCATGCCCATCACCTTTTATGCCTGTTAGCTATGCGCCATGGTCCTTTCATGTTGTGTTGATACTTGCATCAAAATATACAATGATCCCTTTGTACTATGCACCAAAAATCGAATAATACTTATTCAAATTTTAAGGGTCAACATCACCCCACACTATGCTCTTAGTCCATCCTAGACTAATCCATGCTAACATCCTCCAAAAATTTTTGACCCTTATATTTGAGTTCCTTATTTAGCACATCCTAATAATATAATGCATCAAGGACTTTGGAAGTTAATCTCTCAATGGCCTCTTTCGATTCTTTCATCTCCTCAAACTGAGTTGGAGTCTCGATGTTTTTCATTTGTTTATCTAGGGTTACACTAGATTCCTTCTAGATGTCTTCTAATTTAGAGACCTCCTTATCAACATGTCCTTAGATTATGGAAAAACTTGTATTTATTTGTTGATGATTGTTATTAATGGTTTCTTCCATCATTTCAACATCCTTGAATTCTTTCATGTGCTTGGTGTGGTCTTTTATTAAAAGGGTAGCATCATCTGATTGCTACCTCTAGGCCTCATCATCATAGAGTTGGGCCTCCACTATTTTATTCAAGCATGATAGGCATGAAAAAATGCTATCCAAAATGGGGATAACCTCCCCAACTCTCTCCAAGGTGCTCTTGCAAATGTCTACTACCATGGTGAATTGTTCAATTATTTCCTTGGCCTATTCTTTTGGTGTGGGGTGATCCTTATTTTTATTGAGCAAAAGCTCAACTAGGGTTTCCAATTTCTTGATGGAATCCCTATCTAATGGTATGCCATCCTAAAGTGCCAAATCCTATTTCAAAATTGTTTTATGAAGGGTTAGTACCCTTACTTTTTCATTCATGGCCTCTTGGATATTTTGATTTAAGGAGTCCACTTCCTCAGATAGCATTTTATTTTATACAATTGAAATATTATACGTCTCTACAACCTACCATGTTTCCTTTCCATTGTGCACACATCCAAATTTAATAAAATGTTCTGGTGCATCATTTTCATGGATAGTTTTAGAATTCCAAGAATTTATATTATTGGAGTTAGCCTATGTGGATCAACCTTCATAAGGTCTAGTAGTCTTGGAACATCTGGGCTAAAAAAGTTCAATCTAAAGAAATATCAAATTGGGGATCCTCACTATACATTTTCGAAACTGACACCCACTTCCTTATTTTTGGAGTCACGTCTTTGGGGTGGAAGTGAGACAATAGATAGAGGTCCTTGTCCTCTACATTGAACTAGTAACATTTATGTGTAATGGATACCTCCCTCTATTTTTCTTCTTTAGCGAGTCCCTTCCCCTTTGCTAGATCTTGATCAATCTCATATTCTTGATGGCTCACTATGGCCATCTCACTATTTCCTACCCTGGTGTCAAGTTAGAGATCATCAGATGGAGCCTTTTTTACTAGGGATATGGTCTTGTAATAGTTTGATCTTAAACTATGAATTTTCACCTATGGAGTCTCTTGTCTTGCCTTAAATTTTTTTGTGGAGATGACCCTATGGTAGTCCTAGAAGAAGGTGGAGGTGAAGGTGGAGAAGGTGGAGTGGGCTAAGGAGATGCAGGATTTAAGGTAGGTGAGTGAGAAGGAGTAGAATGATTAGGAGATGGTGAAGTAGGGGAGATTAAGTATGAGGAGGGGATGAAGAAGGTCAAGGTGGTGAAGTTGAAAGGCATGGTGGATAAGGTGAAGTGTGAGGTGGTGGTGGATGAGGTGTAGAAGGAAAAGAAGTATAGGTTTTGGAGGGATACACCTTGGCCATTCTTTTTTGATTTTATTAATCTTATTACCAACTATAAATGGTACACAACTCTGGCTGCTTCCTCCATGGCTATGGTACTTGGCGGAGTCTTTCCTTGGGGTTTCCATCTTGAGGGAACTAGTGGGGGTGAAACATATAAAATAGTTTGTGGAATTATTCCCTAACCATAATGTCCTTAACCTTGATATTGGTTAAGTTAGTCTCTAACCTATCCATATAGGACTTTTTGCCTAGATAAACATCTTTCAAAGGGTGTGGTACTCTGCATCAATTTGCTCTACCTAGAGAATGATAGCTTATGCATCATATATCTAGTTGAAAATTTTGATGAAGTACCATACAGGGAATGCATATGGAAAATTAATCCATGCTAAAATCTCTCCTAAAGGATTCATGCAAATGCATGCCAGGGAGTAGTGATGATTTACAAAAAATTATGATTGGTTTATGGCTAGGGGCAAATCCTTTAGAATGCACCTTTCATTCCCAAAAGTTACCTTCATCCCATCAAACTAGTACCTCATCTTCATCTTGTAAGATGGGGTAATGTGTTGGGAAGTGAAGGATTTGAAGTACTTGGTAGGGGACCTATGAGTGGGAGGATACACCCACTTCAATGAACTTGAGTTGTTATTAGACACCTTGATCTCATAAAAAACTAGTAATAATATGATTGCTTCCAAGGGAAACCTATACTTGGGTGTTTAATGGGATTTTTATATATCGTACATTATTTTTTGGGAAAAATGCACCTCCCAATTGTACTTAAATCCTTGAGAGACTTGGTGGGTAATATATAGGTGGGCCATGTCTACCTCCTTCCATTGGTCAATCCTTCTAACCTTGGTGGAAAGGATCCATGATATGACTCTGAGGGTAGGATAATATAGGTTATTGATATGCAGTTCATGCCCCTACTTTTGGTACATCAACACTATGGTGATCCATTTAATCTCTTATATGTCTTCCAAATTATCCAACACATTCACCCTTGAGTATTGAATTCTTATGACTTTGCTTATTCTCTCTTGGGTGATCTTCATGTTGTGCCTTATGAAATGGATGTAGTCCTCATAGATGTCTGAGAGGAGGAATTGAACTATCTTAGTAGGCTTACTAAAATATGGTAGCTCAAAAAGTTGAAATAGGTCATCCTTATCCAGTTAGTTCTTGATGGATAAGTCATAGACCACTTGGTTCCTTATGTTGGTGGTCTAAAGTTGGTATTCATTTTATAGCTCTACTTCACGTCTTAGCTAATACTGGTTATATTTAAAAATGGTGGTAGTTTACACCTTGGATACCTAGTTCTCTATGTGAAATACTCAATCTAGGTATTGCATCTCTTCTATTAACAAAGATGGAGGAGGAGATTCTAGGGAATTCTACACTGAAGAGGTTTGTGACTGCTTCCCTTTCTTCACCATCTTTTCATTTTCTACTATGAATTCAATCACTTCTCCTTCCATGCATTATCTTAACACTCCTTTCACCCCACATACTTTTTTAGGACTTTGATATAGGTTTCTTGGTGCCTCCTCCTTAACAGGGAACCAATTTTCTCCACTCACCTCTTCCTCCTTTGGTATGGTTGCAAGATTTTCTATTATTTTAGCCTTTTTATTTAGATACATTATCCTTCATGGCACTTAACATTTAATTCATGACCATCCCACATTTTCAAATGAATACATGGTGGCACCCCAACTTACTTTGGCTCTCAAGCTTTACACTTCAACAATGGTGGACCTACACCCTGCAACTTCAAAAATCCTCACTCCTATACACCAATATAAACTTAGAAATCTATCTTCTCATTTAGTAAATAACCTTCATGAATTCACCAAATTTACAAGCACCTTAGTCTAAAATAAATTTGGTTTTATTGGTCTCTGGTTCCCTATTTTGCCATTCACACTTAGAACTCAAATATTAAAGCAATGTAAAGTGTAAAATGACTTAAATAGGCTTATTTATAGGACCTTTAGGGGGGCTTACTTTCATTAATTTATTCCCTCTCCCTATCACCTCTATTCATTATTGCACATCTTTTAATTGCCTCCATAATTCAAATTTTATATTGAGCATTTAGTGCTTTAACAAATTTGTCCCATCATTCCACTCACATGCTTCTCATCATAACTAACCTTGTTACATTAATGACTCATCCTTTCTTTGTGACTTTATTGGGAGTGGGAAATAATTATGTCCCACCTTTTGGGTGTAGTGTAAAATAGTTTTTACTCAAATTGATAGGAATATCTCAAAGTGATTTTAAAGTGCATTAAATAACTCATGCACCCTTAATCACTTGTGTGCCATACGTGACTCTTGTGCCTTTGGTACTTGCATGCCCACATGTCTTGCATGCCTAGTTTTAACTTTAAACTTATTAATTGTCACATGCATGATGCCTTACCCCACACTAAAAGGGGTTTGTGGTCCTCCATAAAAAACACTTAGTACAAAAACTTAAAATTAACTTAAAAAATAAATGTGCACCTAAAGGGTAGTAATTTTTATTGTAAGTATTAAATCCTAATCTAATGTCCTTAAGACTTATTGATTATTAAAGTGTAGTTAAAAGGAATCACAATATGGCTAAATTTGACTGCCATTATAGTGCCCCAAGAAGAACTAATCATCTATTCATTTTAATCATCAAGCCCTAGTAGGTCAAATGTTATGAAATATAAAAAGACCATCCCAATGGATGTAGAGCTTCCCAAGGTGGTGTAAAAACTTGTAATCATATAATAGAACTTTCATGCCTAGAGAAAAGACTTTGTTCCTTAGATGGTGATCATGCCATGCTTTTTATTTGCATTTCTCAACATCTTGGCTCCAATGAGTGAGAAATTGAGTCTTATCTAGCTTCATCAAATCATCGAGCTAGGATTTCAAAGAGGTTTCATCATCCACGTTTCCCACATTTGTTATCTAGAGAGATAAAATGAAGAACTCCACTGGCATGACCACTTCCTTTCCATACACTAGGTTAAATGGTGTACTTCTTTTAAGGTGATTATATGTAGTTCTATAGGCACAAAGTATCACAAATACTTTGTCATCCCAATCAGTATGACCAACATTTCAATATTTTTTAAAGTGGTACTGAAGATCTTATTGAAGGTTTTAGCTATTCCATTATCTTGTGGATGGTATAGTGTCATGTTGTGGTGTATGGTCATGAAATTGAACAATAAGATATGAATGATCTTATTTAAGAAGTAGGATCCATGATCATTAGTGAAGCTTAGGCGACATATAAACTATGTTATAATGTTGTCCTAAATGAATCACATGGTGTTTATTATAATATAGTATTTTTTTAGCATTGCTTCAACCCAAGACATGAGGTAGTTGGTTGCTAAAATGATGTATCGAGAGCCTATTCATCATCTTATTAGAGTGATAGGCCCCATAAAGTCAATATCCCATTTTTTGAATAGTTATTAAGAAGGAATAGGGTAAAATGACATAGCAATGTATTGGTAGACATCTTATTTTCTAACATAAGCCTTTACATCTTGGAATAAAGTTGGCTACTAGAGTCTAGCAAGTAAGACCTTGTGCATGGTAGCCTCTCTAACATAATTTATTCTAAAAATACCTTTGTGGACTTCTCATAACACCTTAGGGAGATCATGTAGCATTAAATAGTAGTGAATTACCTCCTCGTGATCCATTTTATAAATATCCCTTGCTATGAGCTGATAAGATGTAGTGTAGACCACAAATTACTTTTTCTCCTATGGAGTGAGGGAGTTAGGCATGCAACTAGTGTTAATAAATTCTATGATATATTTCATCTCTTTAGGTACCCAAATAACTTAAAAGAGTTTTATGTTAGGAAGATCATCTTCTATAGCATGTGGGCATTCTCCATTTTCAATTTAGGATAAATGATCAAGTTGATAATTGGTCTTCCTAGGCTTTACTACTATAAAGAACTATAATTCTTAGAAGAGGACAATCCAACAAAAAATCTCCTATGTAGTACTAGTTTGTTGACAAGATAATTAAAGGCCTCATGATCTATATATAATATTAATGTATTGGTCAGAAGGTATTATTTGAAATTTTTTAGAGCATAAACCATAGACAAATTTTTACACTCAATGGTGGTATAGTTCCTTTCAACCGATGTCAGCGACTTACTAGTAAAGTAAATTAGGTGATCCAAGTGCCCTTCACCTAGTTATCTAAGTATCACATTCATTTTTATCCTAGATGTAACAACATAGACATGAAAATGCTTTGTCTAATTATGGAATTACAAGATAGGAGTGATAACTAACCTTTCTTTGAGTGTTTAAAAGGTTTCTTTGCAAGAATTAATCCATATGAACTATTCGTTATGCTTTAATAGTTATTATAGGGGTGAAACAATATTAGCATATCCTTAGATGAACTTTTTATAATATCCCATGTGTCCTAAGAAGGCACACACCTCGTATTCAATCTTGGGTGTTGGCAGTTAGAGAATCATAGAGACCTTGGTTGGGTCTACCAAGAGTCCTTTCTTACAAATGATATGCCAAAAAATTACACCAAAAGGTGTCATGAATAGGCACTTCTTCAAATTTAAGGAAATTTATAGCACTCAATATCACTCAAGCATGAGTCTCAAATTAGCACAATGATCCTTGACTAACCCATTTACCGTCTAGTCATCCAAGTAGACTTGGAGGAATTTATGAATGAAATATTTGAAGCCTCAATTTCTATATAAGAAATAGGGCATTTTTTAACTAAAAAGGCATGAAAATATAGGCAAAAGATACCCATTCAATAGATAAAGTAGTCTTATATTGGTCTTCCTCAGTGATTTGGACTTGGTGGTACCCCAAGAACCCATATATAAAAAAATATACTTCACAATCAACAACACCTACTAGGATTTCCTTTATGAAGGGCATTAGGAAAGGATTTGTCACACAAGATGCATTTAAGACATGATAATTCACACAAATATGGATATGCCCATACTTTTTGATACTAATTACCATGGGACTAAGCCATTCAAATTAATTAATAGTAGTAGTTACTCTAGTTTAGAGAATGTTATCAATCTCCTCTTTCACTTATGCTTGGAGGTTAGGGTTCATCCTGTATGGTTGTTTCTTCATGGTGTGAATGCCATAGAGTAGCTTTATGTGCATCTTTCCTAGAGAAGGGTGGAATCCATTCATTTTTCTATAATTCCTTAGAAATACATCTTAATACTCTTTCAACAATTCAAAAATCTTTGAAATTTTTATGTTAGTCTAATAATTTCTAATTGTAACCATCTTTGGCTTTTGTTATGTACCAATGTTACATTGAATAGTTTGAATGGGCCCATGATAAGGGTTGTCCATTAGAGAGCTTGTGTCCTAAATAGTTCATAAACTAGTACTTGTAAGGACATCTAGGTGGCTAGTCATGGGGTTGAGTGAAGTAGATCCTTCACCTTCATCTACTTGGAATATGAGTTTTTTCTTTCCCAAGTAGATATCTTCACAACATTCTTTACTAATAAATATCAATGGCGTAGGAAATTATTGGGTGGGAGGCTCAATGAATAAATGTAAGGGTTCTTTAGGTTTCTAATGAATATGCTATAGGTAGTATTTGATGGGTCTTGGGTCTCCAATGACTGCTTCACATATAGATTAAAGGCTGAGGTGAAAGTATGTCCTTGGTGAAGACTAAGATATCATAAATTTCATGTTATCCTTTAGTAACTACCATAACCTGGCATCTATGTGCCTCTCTTCATAAATATGCCATGCTCATGCTCAAGTTCATAAAGTCCCATAGAATTCATGCACCCAAAGGTACTATAGTAAGAATGTGTCCTTAGCCTATCATATTGTTTCACAAGCCTCAATGTGAGGTTCAGGTGCTTACATGGCACTATAATTAAGTGTTCCTATAATATTATTGTCATGATGAAATATATGGTGTAAATCATCTCACACTTGATCCTAGTAAAAAACACACTCTTTATGAGTACACCATCATCTAGTATGGTACCATCAAAAAGGTGATCTAATGACCTCATCTGATCATTCTTAATATTATAGAACTCCTTGAGGTGCTACATAAAGTCACACACCTCCATTTATCCTTGAAACCATGGGGCTTCATCAAGTCTTTAAATTGGTGGTCCCACCAGTGGTCCTCTCATTGCTAAACCCATGAGGTACACAAACTTGTGATGTTTAGGAAGATGGCATGGGATGCTTTCTCCTCTATTTATAGTGTTGTATAACCTTTTAGTGAGATCGTAGTCACTATGGGCCTAATAGTTGCAAGCATTGCTTATAGTATCCAAGATAAAATGGTTTTCCATCCTCTAGAGAATACCATCTAGTGTTGGATCATGTTGTTCATCATTTTGAGTAGTAACATTATACAAGTGGTTGATATCTTCATCGACATTTATGGGCTTTATATAGAGAGTTCCTTGTGTTAGGTCTAAAGGTATTAATATACACTGATAGATATTTTAAAAACTAATGTATCAGTTTTTAAAGATCAAATCTATATGGTTCTTATAGCACCAAGTCCTTCTTAGTAGGTTTGGATAGTCATCATCTGCTACTAACTCCAAGACCTCAAAATCTGCTTTGAAGGGAACCCTAAGTATGTCAATTGTGGCATTATTGAGGACTATAATAAGATGCACTTGAGTATTATTTGCCATAAAAATGACATGAGGAGAAGATTGCAGGGATAGACTAGACATTTTTTTCTAAGCATCTTTAGTGAGTGCATTAACTTCCATGCTAGTATCTACTATAATATCCCAGATTACCTATCCATTGATAGCAACATTAACTAATATCTCTCTATCTTCTAGGGAAGAATAACTAGAAGTTTTTTAATGTTGGGCATGATTTAAATAAAAATATTTGGTTTGCAAAATGAGGTGATGGTGGACTTCATTTGCTAATTGGGCCTAACTTTTAAGCCAAGTTCTCAGCTGGAAACAATGTCTTCATCTAGCATACATTTACATAGTTCATGAAAATTATCCCACACCATTAGTTGAGTTTCGGCTTCCCTTTGCACTATGGAATGTTGTATCATATCCTTATCCTTGAGGTATTGAATATGACCATGGAGTTATCACACAAGTGTCATTGTATCCTGAAGGATATCCTTTTGCTATTGAGCATTAGGGTACTTTTTAGCTCATGATTCTTCTTGATGTATCTTCTTGACTAGGTTGGTTGTAGATTGTGTATATCCCCCACTATGAGTGGTGATATTTAATTATTGCACTAT
Source organism: Torreya grandis (assembly GCA_037957365.1). NCBI lineage: Eukaryota > Viridiplantae > Streptophyta > Pinopsida > Cupressales > Taxaceae > Torreya > Torreya grandis. The sequence goes on from JARHVA010004707.1 coordinate 133,389, forward strand.
TGATATGGTTAGTCATGCATGCCATTGTGGTTTGTCTATTTGAATCATGTTAACACCCTTTTTATTGCATTATTTAGTGATGTCTACATATAGATTAGGACATTCTTCTAATCGATGGTATTTTTTGCAAAATACGTAGGTTAGGTACTCTAAGAAATACCTTTGATAGTGGTTTGGTGACCCATATTTGTAGCAAGTCCTTAGTGGAAACTAACCATAACTTCATCCTCATCCTCTCCCTCACCCATGGTAGGAACCATTATCTTAGGTATTGGTGATTTAGGTTTGGCATGTGCTGCATGCTCAAGCTTCATGAATATCACTGATCAATTAGAAATCATTGGTGTCATGGGTGTACGCATCATAAATATTACAATACTCAGACACCTTAGTGTTTATATCCCATTGAAAAAATGGAAAATAATGGACATTATATTCTTCATGATAAATATTATAGGTTTTTTTTAGTACCACATGGATTTTCTTGCATAGGTAGTTGTTCCTTATATGCCCTTTAGTTTCATAGTTGATACACCAAACACCAGTGCATGTCTCATGCACATTATTTACCATCAAAATTTCAATTTGTGATTCCATGGATGTTATTTATGCCTCCATAAAGGGACTAATCCTAATATCCATACTTATAACTACTTCAGCATGGAAGGTATATTCTAGAGCCTCATGTGTATTGGTGAAGGTTCTTTGTGACAGAGTTTATTGAAAAGGTAATAACAATCCTCCCACAAAACATTTTATATGCTGAGAAAATTTTATTTAAAATGAATATTTAAAAATCAATGTTTTGAATCGTGTATACTTTCTATAAGTCCTTGCTTTATGTCCCTTAGTACCACTATGCTTTGTTTTTCAAACTAAGAATGTCAAATTCTTGTAGGAAGGCTGCTTTAAGCTAGTCATAGTCAACCACTACTTGTTAAGGGTTAGACTTTTGATACCAATTATGCACATGTTCTAAAATCATAGTGGAAAACTTATTAGCCTTACATTTAGAATATTTTATGCCTCACATTCTCCAAATCAATTCACACGTATGGACATGTTCAGTTGTATTCTCTACCATTTTTTATTCAAGTAAATGCAATATCATCTCATAGTAGACTATAGTAGGTTATGATTGGGTGGGTGGTTGCTAAGAAGATCCAACTCCTATACCATGAGGAGGGTATCCACCTTCTCTAACACCTCCTCCTAATCCTCCTCCAATGCCCCCAATAGTATTTCCAGTGGAAAGAGGCATGGTGAAGGGTTGGTTACCCAAGTTTAGGCCTATAATTAGGCATTAAGGGTCAGATCTACCAGGCATTCCAAGATATGCCATATAATTCCCTTGAAGAGGGAAATATATTTTAAATTCTAAATGAGTGTTAATTATCCTTTTTGATGTTTCCCTTACTAGTTTAGTTTTTGAATCTAAATTATCTATATCCTAATTATGTAATTATACTCTTTCTAACTCAAAGGCATGATCACACACTATGGTAGGGGAGCCTAGTTGATTCATGCTTAGTTATTCAATTCCTAAAGTCTAACTTAGTTCTCCTTCATAGGATATAAGTGGTAAAGAATGTAACTCAAAAGTGATGGGCCCCTCATGTGTATATGCCTCCTTATGGCTCTTCACAACACTCTTCAAGGTTTCTCAATCTCTTCATGTGCTGCTAACTCCCATGATCCTCTACCAAGCTTCATCATACTTTCATTTCCATAATGATTGTTGTCTTGCTTCCATGTTGAACCTAAAATATTCAATGCACACTTAATCTCCCCTTATAAACATGTGGCTCATGCATTTGATATTTTATCCTTCCATATGTAGAGTCTCAGATCCAAGGTCAACAATTACCTTCTTAATTTTGAATGTAAATAATGAGAGATAGCATCCCCTCAACTCTGATGGAAATTAAAACTTTAATTCCTTAGGACATGAATAGGTGGTCATAGTGTATTATAAAATATATCTATTTTGAATGCCTTTGCACTAAAATTTAACCTCTCACATCCATGGAACTCCAAGTCATGCTAAAGTCCTCTACTATTAAAGTGTCTAAGGTTGCCTTCTCCCGAGATTTTTGAATCATCCTTGAGCATATGCTAAGATTCAAGCATGCAAGAAAATTGGAACATCGAAAAATAAATTCTCATACAAATAACTATAGAGATTTTTCTCTACCAACTATTGCATAAAAAATCCTAGTTCAAGATATAGGAGCATAAAGTTGTCTTCAACACTGGTAACCCATTCTTCAATATTCTCTAGTGTGATATGCTTAAACATTTTCCCATGATTGTGCTCCAATATATTTAGGTCCTAGAAATGGAACCAAAATTTTGGGTTCTTTTAGTAAGTTCTACTTTAACACTAAATATTCTCCTTAACAGAATAACACACTGGCCCTATCATGCAAGAGGTAGTCTCACATGCTCACCTGAAGCACATAATGAAAGATCAATTCTTGAAGGTTTTGTATCACAATGTTATATGTTTGTTATTATTTCATAACATATTTCTTAAAAATTTATTCAACACCATAAATATACTACTATTATCCTTATTATATTATATTTAACTACCATTATAGCTATGATCACCATTACTATTTAACATTAGCTATAAAAGAAAAATATATCCATGACTTAGAAATAATCCATATCCATCATCTAATATTAGAATATTTCATCACTTGTAACACAATCTATAAAACACTAATTTATTATTAATTACATACTAAATTACAAGACAATAATGCTATATCTATTCTTTTAAAGACCATCGTGTAACTGATTACAATAGGGGTTTTTATACTTATTTTGCCCTGGTCAAGTGTCATAATTCTAATTATACTAAATAGATGGCACATGGACTCTAAAAAAAATGAGATTCATAGATATTATAATTAATTATTCATGTATACTCAGGTCTTTATGCCCCTAGATCCTCATTCTATGATATATCTTGATAGCCAAGTGTTTCATTCCTCATGGGTTGGCACAAAACCTCTAATGAATGGGGTCAAAGTGTCCCATTTAATTTGTTATTTATATATAATCCCACATCTCTCACACTATTTTTCCCACACACTCCCTTAGTCTTTCACTTTTATTTTGAGTCCTTTGTTCTTGGGTTCCTCATGACATGTTCTCTCTTGACTAGGTCTTATCACATTGGGTCTCTTACACCATTGTCCTTTCATGCCCATCACCTTCCACACCTATTAGCTATGTGTCATGGTCATTCCATGACATGGTACTTTAATTTCATGCCATTACTTACATAAAAATGAATAGTGGTCCCTCCATTCCATGTGCCAAAAATGGAACAATACTTATTCAAATTTTAGGGTTCAACAAAGTGACTGTTAGCATTTGAATTAGCAAAGGGAAAAACCTATTTGTAGTATTTTGCTAATATATTTTATTCTAAGAGGAATTTTATGATGAAGTAGATATAAAATATAAATATGAATTTAAGGGGCATCCATAAATTTTTATTAAAAGGTCTGAATATTTGTAAATTTGTAGATATTAAACTTCAAAGTTGACTATGTGTTTGACCATATTCTATAGGTAACCCGAGAAACGTAATTGAAGATTTATTGATGGTATTTTGATGTTTAAAGATGATATAAATATTTAAGAGTGTTGTATAATATATGAGTACCATTTGTGTGGATTATGGAGGTTTTACCAATCCATATTCAATATGAACAAATGTTTAAAAGTTGATTGTGTTTGTTGGAGGCTAAATATAGTTTGAGTGACCACTTTGTAGAAGTGAGTTGGAAGATTTATAAGTATAATTAAAGAATAAAATGAGTATGGAGATATTTTATAATTCTTAAATTATTATAATAAGGCATTTTTTGTCATGATATTCCCTTGATCAGATATGGAAAGTCAAAATAGATTGATTGTATTTTGACTATATATGACCAATTTGAGTGGTAATTTTGAGATAGTTATTTTGAGTGCTTAGAGCCTATGTTGAAGTATCTAAATAACATGAAGTAATTATAGAGGTCCTAAAGGTTTCACCCATATGATCTAATCATATGACTATGTGAAATATTTGATTTATTGCTTCAAAATTTTGAGACTATATTTTTTGTGTATAAAGGCCCAAAGAGTAAGGAAACCTAATTGGTAGGTTAAAGTGTTGATTTGGTGCTATAGGTTGCATGGACACATGAGGTAATTATAAAAGGTTTATTATTAGAGATAGGTTTGATGTGTTTAAGGCATTAGTAAAGGATGAAGGTTGTCCAAGTAGTCTCATATGTAACATGTGAATATGAAGGCCTAATTATTTTAGGTCTCACCAAGACCTAATGGTGGTTTAGGGCTAATGAGGTAATAATGGACTGATGTTAAATTTTGGCTAAAACATGTAAATTATTTTAGATGACCAAGATGGGTTAAAGGAAGAGAGTGATATAATACAAGGGTCTAATTGGACTAATTGAGAGTAGTTAAGAGATGTGGTGCCAAGAGAAGCAAAGAAACTTTGAAAGAGAAGGTACAAGTCAGTGAAGACCATTAAAGAGTGAAAAGGATTAGTCATTATTATCTAATAAAGTTGATGAAGGTGAACACATAGGTGATTGGACCTAACAATCTTAGAAGAGGTAGATTGAATGAGTAATCCCTAGAAGTTGTTTGAGAGTAATCTAAAAGGGTGTTTTGGATGCATGGCTTGAGTGTACAAGTTTGTGAGAGTGTCAAGAGGAAAGAGTGTAAGTAAGATAAGTCCATCATCAGGTATAGAAGACATTAGATCAGAATTGGAGATTAAATCAAGGTAGCTAGGTTGTTGTTTAGTTACTTAGGGGGTGGTTCCTCATTATGGGATGGGTGTCTCACTAAACTAAGGGATGGGTGTTCTTTGATCAGTTGGTGCTAGTCTAAATTTGGATCTTGTTAGTATAGTATTCTAGTCCATCTTGAAGGGTTTAGTGTGTTTTATTCCCCAAGAGGGTTTCCCATATATATCATGTGTTATGTACTTAATATTTTTATATCTTATTTATTGTAATGGTTAATTTTTATGCATCATGATTATATGTGCTAAATGTTTAAGAGTTGGGAATTGAATTGGATTATCTGGCATCACCAATTCATCTCCCCTCTCAGTGATTATACCTCTAAAAATTGGTATCAAAGTAGGTCCTTATTTGCATATTTAACCACTTGAAGGTGATCTAATGTATAATATGTCTAAGCAATTGAAAAAAGAGAGTCAAGAGTTAAAGGATCAAGTAGAGGTTACTTATGTATGTCTAAAATCAAGTGAATAAAATTGAAATTAATACAAGGCACTTTTTGAGAAGTACAAAGGTAATATGAGTGAGTATGATCAAGAAGAAGCTCATAATAAGATCATGGCCTCAAATTTTAGGGCTATTAAATATGAGTGCATCAAGCTCAATAAAGAGCTAGAATCCTTGAAGGAAAGATCAATATTAAAATATGATAAAGAGAATATTACAATTATTGAGGATTAATTAAGGGTTATAAATAAAAATATAAGTTCAAAAGATGAATAATGCATATATCTCAAGATTCAGTTAAAAGAGATAAATGTTGGTTTGAGTTCAAAGCAAGGTGAGCATGGTGAGTTGAAGTCCAATCTTGATTCTATAAATATTATTGAAGATAAAGAATGTATATTAAAGGATTACATGACTAAAGAAGCTAAGGGGGATTAGGATTCCATCCAAGACCTAAGAATTCAATTAGAGGTTGCAAGTTTAAGTATGAGAGCTAAAGAGGATGAGTCTTCAATTAAAGACCAAGCTAGATTCATTGAAGGATGAGCATGAGAAATTTGTTGTCAAGGTAAACAAGACTAAGAAAGAGTGAGAGAGGTTAGATAAAGACAATAAGGTGAAATTTTTTATTAGGAAACCAAACACTATAAGGTATGAAAGTTTATTTCATGGTCATAACTTTGTATATAATCATTTTAATCATAATGCAAGAAATTGTAGAAAGAAGAGTAGCTAGTCAACTAGAGTTATAGATAATGTAGTATACTATAATTATCATGACAAGGGAAATATTTATATATTATACCCTAGAATTCTTGGGAAAATACTAACCCAAGTATGGAGACCTAAGATAGTCAAGCTTGAGTGTAATGAACCTAAGAAACAAGATGTTATTTATTTCAATTATCATCAAGTTGGTCATATTGGAAGATATTGTATAAGTAATCTCTCAAGTAATAATAAGGTGCATGGAAATCATAGAGTCCTAAATAAATGTCAATACTTGGTATAGAAACCTAAGGAAGTGAAAACCAAGAAAACTAATTCAGTTGAGTTGAAAGATCAAGGTAGACTACCTACTAAAGTAAAAGAGGAATCAGATATGAAGAAGGTTCAAGAATGCCAAGAGAATGTGTCATCTATATAGATATAAATAGATAAAAAAAAAATAGTTAAACTTAAGCTCAAATAATAGACCAAGGTACTATTTGAGGTTACTTATGAGGTATGTATGGATACAAGAAAATATCTTACTATTTTTGACAAAATTGTCATGTGAAGAACATCAATTGTCAATGTCTAGTTTTGAGGTATGTATGGATCCAAGATAACACCTTGATATTATTTAAAAAGTTTCATGTAAATAAAATTAGTTTTCAATGTCTAGTGATGATGTTCTTTCTTTAGATGAAAAGGTATGTCATGAATCTATGTTATCTCCACATGTTGTTAATTCTATCTTAGAAGAAAAGGGGAATTTTATAGTGGATGAGCAAGTTGATTTTATTAAGACTAATAAAAAGAAGAAGAAATATCATTTTTACATGACCAAGGAGGAGAAAAATAATGATAAGTTTTGGTTAACCCCTAGTTTCACATTGTTCTAGGGCATTATGGGTTAGTGTGTCTCTATCTAGGCTTCAAAGATACACTTGATAATAAAAGGAGTCATGGTGGATGATAGTTGAGATTTGGTTGATGTTGTGGTACAAGAAAGGTCATAATAAGATGTGTTGGTATACTATGGAAGGACATGATAAGATATTTTTAGAAATAGTGATCTTAAAGTCAAAATTTTGGTCAAATTTGAAGGATGGTCTAGTTTCTCAAATGGTGAAGAATGAAGATATTGGTTTTTTAGGTTTGAAAGTAGATAATAGAGGTTTACAAGTATTTTATCAAGGATGGTGTGTTATCAATATATTATATTTCATATAAGGGTATATTTATCTTGTTCAAATTTGCTCAAGGTGTGTTCAAGGTTTTTGGTCCTAAAGGGAAGAACTTGTCAATTGATTAAATTGATTGATCAAGTAATAAAGACAAGGTTGATATGGAGTATGGGAAGAATTTGTTGTAATATATTTGATATAATGAAGAATGTATTATATTTATATAGATTACAAGTTGTGTATGACATGGAGTTAGGGGGACCTAACTATTTCAGAGAATTTCAGCTTATGTTCCAAGAAAAGAAGAAGAAAGAAACTAGATATGGGTATGGTAGAAAAACCTATTTGGTTATACATGCATTGATAAAATGATTATAGAGAGATCATATTTATCTTGGAAGGAATGAATTATAAATAAGAAATCACTAAATCAAATGGTTGGTTAGATAGATAGTTGGGTGGATTGTTTAATGCTAGTTAGATTTGGGAGTAAGAGCTCCCTAGGAGGTTATCAATCCATGCTTTTAAAAAAATTAAATTTAGAAACCAAAAGATAAAGTAATTAGATAAATAATAGAATATAATAAAATTAAGTAAAATAAATGCTTGATAAATAAATTAATAATGTTGACTAATTATAACAATAAGTAGGTCAATACAAATGCTAAATAAGCCAGGTATGCTTTAGAAAATAGGTTAGGGATCTATGATCAAGTAAAGATAAAGAAAGTTAGATTTGGTTAAGGGTATGTGGGTGAAAATATCTTGCTATTATTTTATGCCATAGTGACCATTAGTGGTTGAGGTGATCGTCGATAGTTAAGGTGACTGTCGATAGTTAGGGTAACCATCGATGGTTGGGATAGACTGTCAGTAGTCAAAGTGACCATTGGTGGTTACTATGAGTTAGGTCTGCGTAATAAAAGGTTTTTTGGATGGGGTTAAAAAATGGAATTTTGAGAGATTGGCATGGGTTGGGTTGATTATGAAATATAAAAAAGTGACTGAATAATTAAAAATATACACTTAGCTTGTCAGTGGTTAATCAAATGAATGGTTAGGGTGGTGGATCCTGGAGAAATTCTAGTAGAGTGCAGTACTTGGATTTTGGCTAATGGATGGTATCACTTTATCTCTTTGTCATGATGGATATATTTATTTAAAAAAAATTTCAAAAGAAACTCAAGATATAAAATATCTTGATAGTTTTGCATCCCTTTTCACCTATTGCCCCTCTCTTCCTATAAGAAGGAAGGAGAGGTGTAATAATATGTTAATAAGAGGTCCAACTTGTCTAATTTGAAATTTGACATGAATGGGCTCACACATAAATTAGATAATATAATCATAAAAAATCAAATTAGATTTGAAGTTGGTGTTAGTGGTTTAGATGGTAGAACCTGATTATCGGTAGTTGATGGTCAAGGTCAAGTTGGGTTAAAAATGTGGGTTGGCTAGTAGGTCAAACTGACTAGAGTTAGGTTTGGTTGTTAGTTGAATAGGTCAAGGTTGGGCCCAATGGGGTCTTGAGGTGGTCTAGTGATGTTTCAACACTCAAAACTATAATGTGTAATTTTCTAGTGTCTACATTTTCCCCCTTTTTATTATGCAATTTGTATCAACAAATGGTAAAACAAAAATCAAGCACAAGTCTAAGGTTTGGTTGCCCTGAGTATGGGAGGAGGTGTTCCCCCTCAAACTAAGAAGTGGTGATGTAAAATAGAATTGGGTATGGGTTTAATGAGTGGTGAAGGTGATGATAAAATATGGGTGATAGGTGAGGCATTGAATCTTGAATACACATAAAGTGTGACAAAAGTGTGGTATCCAAGATCATGCATTGACTAGGTTGCCATAGTTGGTAAAAATATAAGGTTGGTGTTATAAGGATAAGTGATTAGTGGACCACATGACCACATTTAGGTGTGGTGGTTAGAAACACTCATAAACTCAAGTATCCTAGGTAAGGTCTATGTTTTCATTGGTATCCAAGGTAGAAAGTGCTCTTGATAAAACACAAATTGGTCTGGTGTAGTCATAGGTATCTGAGATGGGAAGTGCTCTTGAGGAGTCACAAATTGGTCTAGTATACACAAGGTAGTGTAAGTTAAAAAAATATTTATCTTCGCAAGTAGTTGGTGAAGTCAAAAAGACCAAAGCAAGGTTGTCACAAAAACTATGAGGGTCAGGCTAAAAATGGCTAGTAGTGAGGTGACATGGTTAGTGGTATGGTTGGTAGAGAAGGTGATCTCCATGGGTGGTCACATGGTGCCAAAAAGTAGTTACTTGAGGTAAAAGAAAAAGTGCTAACCTACTAACCATTAATGGTTAGGGGTCTTGAAGTCAACCATTGATGGTCACCTTGACCATCGATGGTCAGGTTAAAACCCTAAAAAGGGAAAAGTCAAAAGTGACTCTGCTTGTCATTTTCATTCATTTGAATAATTTGAATTTGGAATCTACATTTATATAATTTTATATGAAGATTCTGATGATGTTTGATGATTGGGTGAGTGGGATTTAGTGGGATAGAGCATTATAAGGTTGATCAAGCTAGGATGCAAGGTGGATGAGGATGTGGTTAGGTAGTGGGTCCTAGGATTCCTCCTCGATGATGATCAAGGAATGAGTTAGGGGTTGCTTTCAATTAATAGCATAGTTTTGATTTTGAAAATGCATTATAAGTTAAATTTGGTTATTTTATCATTTTTGGTGGATATAGATTGGCTTTGACCTAGTTTTTAGTATTTTTGATTATTTAGGTGAATTTTGTGGGTAAAATTCAAAATTGGGAGGGTAGGGTAGGATTAGGGGAGGGGATAATAGGTGATGGGTAAATTTATGGTCTAGTTGTGGTTGGTAGGTTTAGGCATATTCTACCAGTAGTCATGAATAATGACCATTGATGCTTATACTTGATCATTGATGGTCATACCTGACTATCAATGGTTGATGACCATCAATTATTGGTCACCTAATCAATGGTAGGCACCATGACCATTGAGAGTCGACTGGGGTGAAAATATGTTTTAAAAGTGTTTGTATATTTGAATTTTTGATGGTCAATGAGATGTCAAGGGTAAAATTTAGGTAGTAGTTTAAGGTTATAATGATGGATGAGGTAAAAAGTAGATTGTTAAGATAATAAGTAATGGTTAAATGAGAAAAGTAAGGTAGGGTGATATAGTTCATAGGAAAAGTGTGGTAGTAAACTAAGTTTGTTTGCTAATGAATATTGTAAGCATGGGAGCAAATTCATATGTGATATTGGGTGCCTTTTATCTTTGCTAAGATTCATTGAGGTATGACTACTATTGACTAGGCATACATTAAGGAGGTAGGGCTTGGTGCGATGTTGCATTACCATCATGTACTACAAGATGTGGTGATGATAGTGGCCCTCATCAAGTGATGGGATCCAACCACTAACACCTTCCTACTACCCACTAGTGAGATGGCAATCTTACCTGAGGATGTTCATAAGATTACATGGCTACCCATTAAGGGTGAGCCAATTTATCACATTGAGAGGGAAGATAGAGATGAGTTCATAGAGTTATTGTATGGATATGACCGTGATTTTTCTAGATGGTACATTGGGGGTTTTAGTTATAGGTTAGAGGGGTTAAGATAGAGATACACTAGCCTTGGTTACCCAAGAGAGAGACTCCTTGAGACAAAATGGAGGAGTTACAACACCTATAAGACCACTAAGCACTATCCCCATGGCATGGTACATATCCATAGTGGAGGAACTCTGCTATTATGAGTCAATAGTCTTGAGACATTATCCTAATGAGCCCCAATGGAGTGGGTACAAAGATAGTTTGGTAGGTGGTACTAGTATGGTGACACTAGGATAGTGGGTTGCATCCACAGGAGGACAAGCAGGGACCTTGGGAGGATAGGCACTAGGAGGTAGTAGTACCCCAAGGGTATAGTCTTGATAATGGGATATTACATATGTTGATGTATATGATTTTGATACCAACCTACAAGCTAATGTAGTAAGATGTATATTTGTTGTATACACAATGATTATGTGGTTATTTATGATTATAGACTCACACTTTTTGTATATTATTTATTATTCATGGTGTTGATATTCATGTTTATCATTGATGATGGTATGGATTATGGTTATGATATGGACTCACCTAACTAAGCATGTGATGGCTTTTTGTTTATGTTGATGAAGATGTTTGGTTATGGATCTAGATGATGTTGATATGATGGTCATAGTTGGTATGTTTTGATATGATAATGGTTTGTGTGATGGATGGATAATGTGATGATGTTGATCACATAGATTTATTGTTTATGGTTTGTTTGTTATTATTTATGATGATGCCTTCGATAGATGTGATTATTATAATTTCATGTTTTGAGATGACCATTGATATGATGATGATGTTGATGTTAAGTTTTAATGAGTATAAGCTTCTCAATTTAGATTTAGGAATGTGTTGAAAGTGGTTTTATTACCTTATTATTCATGGATGAAATGACGTTGATTATGATGATTATGTTCATGGATATGGTTTATGCTGAAGATGTTTGCTTTTTTTATGATATAATTATGACATGATGTGATGTGGTTATGGTTATATTGATTTTACTTAAGGTAGAGCACATAAAGTAAGTTGAATAATAAAACTAGATGTGAGAAAGAGAAGATAATCAAGAAATAAAACTTTTGAGTGAATATATCAACCAATTATGAGAGGATAAGAAGAGGGCATGATGCTTATTCTTTGGCAAGGACTAAAACAAAAACCAAAGTTGGATTGGCTTAAGAAACATAAGCCTTTTGAATGCTTCATATTAGTGTTCATTAGTTGGTTAGAAAGGTGTCTTGCTCACATAATGTCAAGTGAGCTCAAATCCCTTGCTTATAGTGTATAAAGGGGAAATGGATGAAAATGGAACCTTATAATGATATTAGTATGCCTCTTATAGAGGTTACTAAAGAGTTAGTATAAATAATTATATGTCATATAAGGTGTAGATTGATTGATGCAGGAAGTCTACTTATGAAAGCTAATTATGGCTTTTAAAATTATCTTGCTTATGAGAGTTGATTATGGCTTTCAAAATTCATTTGTTTTTTCTAATGCTTGATAATGGGGCTTATACATATTATGTTGTTACTTGGGAGGGTTAGGGAACCTGATCAATGTGGGAAGCTTCCAATAAATTATTATACTTTGACAAATGCTTTACTCGACCATCCTTCAAGGGAGTAGTCTAAGTTTGTGTGCTCTACTTAATGTTTTTGATATCTATCCTTCAAGGGAGTAGTCTACCTTATTTTTAGCAATTTTTATAGGTTTCTAGTAACTATCTTTCAAGGGAGCAATTTGTGAATGCTAGGAATGACCCATGATTGTTTTTGGTTATGACTTTGCTCTTCCTTATTTGATTTTTTGCTTGACATAGAATTGATTATATAGGAGTAAAGGTTGACTTTTATGAAAAAAAATAAAATCACAATAAGGTTGATTAGGTGTAAGGAGGTTTAGGTGATATTTATCATGGGAATTTATTCTATAAAAGGGGTAAAAAGTACCATGAGAATAATACTATGGGTAGAGTCATGGTACCCATTGTTCAAGATTAGGCTATGATTGTGATGGATAATCACATGATCTAGTTTTAGTCAGTTTCCCCTAAAATAGGGAGATGAATGTGGTTTGAAATCAAGGGTTGAGATTAAGTTAGAAAAAAGGTGAGTTTAACCCTTTTTAATAAAAGAAAGGATGCAAATATAAAGCATTGAGGGGATCAAGCTCTGGGTTCCCCTAAAGACAGGATAACCAATAAGCTCCTGATCTATACTTATGTGTTATGATATAAGGTCCAAGCCAATTGAAAGAAAATTTTCCTCACTTGTTCTTCTCCATATTGGTGACATGCTGATTTTCCTTTAGGATGAGGTATTCGATATAGAATTCTCACATTTTAAGGTGTTTGTTATAGGCATGTTTTATTCACTCTTGATAGACATGAAGATGGGCAAGGGTGGATAAGAGACACTCATCAAATATCTCAAGCTAGGCTAACTAATACTGACAATAATTATCTTTAGAAATGTTATCCTATAGGGATATGCAAAGTGAAGGAATTTGGACTTTGAGAGGTAAGATAGCCTCCACTATAAACATAAGAGAGAATGGGGTAACACCCTTAGGGGTTTAGATGATAGTAATATATGCGCATAAGGTGAAAGGGATGTGAAAATGTCAATCCTGACCATATGCATTAACCATTTTAGTTATGATGTATTTAAGAGTTTTATTAGAGGCCTCAATCTATCCATTAGCTTGTAGATGATAGGGTGAAGAGAAACTTAACTTGATGTTTAATGCATCACAAAGACCTTGGACTTATTTATTTTTAAATTATTTTCCATTGTTCATGATTATTTTGTGAGGAACACTAAAATGGTAAATGATGTGATGATTGATGAAGTCAACAATCTTATAAGATTTGGTTGAGATAAGAGGAATAGAATCTACAAATTTGGTAAAATATTCAGTTGTAGTGATGATAGAATGGTATCACTATGAAGAATGGGGGTTAATTTCACTAATAATGTCCAAATCCCATTATAAGAAGGGCCACAAATCTATGGATATGCAAATACTATGGCTAGGTGTGTGATGTAAATTGGCATGTTAACACTTAAAACACTTTTTCACATAATCACAAAAGTCTTGGTTAAGGGTAGGCCACTAATATCCAAGACAAAGGATGTGTTTAGCAATGGCAAGGCCACTAAAGTGTCCCCCACAGATCCCATCATCTATTTCCCTAATATCATGATAGGCTCTATGGCTATGTAGTAAATGGAAGAGGAGACCATCAAAACCATGCTTATAAATATTTCCCCCTAGAATGGTGTATCATGAGGTATTTTTGATAAACAATCTTTGAGAATTCCTATAAAGATAAGAAGTAATGATGGTAAGTTGAGATGGTTGAAGGTTTGTTGATACCAAATATCAAGTTGGGTCTCATCTACTTTAAAGATGGTGGGAGAATATGGTTTGACATAAGAGGGATAGGTAAGTTTATGGATAATGATAGATAGATTAGAGTTATAAGATATAGATAAGGTATGAGAGGTGAGTGAATCCATGGTGTCAACAAACTTGTTCCTAGATCATGGGGTGGTTTGGATATGGTAATGTTCAAATGATGTTAAGATTTTGTAAACTAGTTTTTTCTACTATTTCAAAACACCATTATTAAATTGGTAAGAGCCATTGATTTGATTAACCACTAGTTAAGAGTTTCTAAAGATGTTGATCATTTTGACTCTTAAGGCTAACGTAATTTGAAGGCCTATTACTAGGGCTTCATGTTCAAGCATATTATTGGTACATTCAAAATATAGCTTGAAGAATAAAGGAAGAGGTATATAATGAAGTGGAACAAGGATAATTATAGATCCCCCACCACATTGACACTTTGATCTATTAAATGACATGGTCACTTGATAAGTGAAGTCTACTTGAGAGAGGGTCATGAAGGACACATGGTAAAACTCAAGAGGAGGAAGTTGATTACCTATTAATGGTGCATTAGCCAATTGGTTGATAATAACTTTACCTTTAATTAAATTTTTCTAAATAAAATCAAGGTCAAACTTAGTTAACATCATGAGCCACTTGGCCATATATTGGTTTTGGTATGGCTTGGAGCGTATATACTTGAGTAAGTCAATATTTGTTATGACATAGGTTTTATGGTTAAGAAGGTAGTAGTGAAGTTTGGTGGCCATGAACACGAAATATAAGAAAATTTTCTTGATATGGGTGTATCGAGTCTCATACTCTATGAGCATGTGGCTGATGTAGTAGATGGCTTGATCTTTGTGTTGTTTATCTTGATGACTAAGCATGGCCCCTGAGAAGTCATTGGTTGTAGAGATATAAAGGTAAAAGGGTTGATCATCCTTGGGAGGAGTAAGGATAGGTGGAGATAAAAGGTAAATTTTAAGTGAATCAAAGGCCTTTTTAAAGTCATCATTCCATTTAAAGGGCACATCCTTCTTTAGAAGGTGATGGAAGGGTTGACATCAGTTTGAGAGCTAGTAGATAAAGGGATGAATGGATTGGAGCTTCCCCTACAAATTGTGGAGTTGTTTGAGGTTGATTAGAGGAAACATGTTGAGGATTGCTTTGATTTTGGTGGGATCAACTTCAATTCCCTAAATGGAAATGATAAAGCTAGGAAGCTTTCCTGAAAAGACCCAAAAAATGCATTTCTTGGGGTTAAGGTGGACATAGTAATGGATGAGTCACTCAAAGATAATATTGATAATGGCCAAGTGATCCTTATGATATTTAGATTTACAAATAAGGTAATCCACATAATCCTTAATGATTTTGTGGATAAATTCATGGAAGATGTAAGTCATAGTGTGTTGGTATGTTTCACCAATGTTTTTTAGTCTAAAAGGCATGACCTTATAGCAGAAGGTCCCCCATGGGGTGATAAAAGTAGTTTTTTGTTGATCTTTAAGGGTGATTAGGATATGATTTTAGCTCAAGAATCCATCCATGAGAGATAACATCTCATGGCTAGTTATAAGATCAACTAGTTGGTCAATGTTTGGTAGAGGAATTTTTCTTTTGAGAAAACAAGGTTGAAGTCATGGAAGTCCACATAAATTCCTAATCCCCTATGGATTTGGTGATAGGTATGATGTTTGAGACTCATTGGGGATACTCAATGGGTTTAATGAAATTTATGGATAGGATATGTTGAATCTCTTATTTAATAAGAAGGGCTATGCAAGGGTGCATTCATTAAAGTTTCTTCTTAACAAGATTGACACCATGGTTGGTAACTATGTTATGGGTAGAAATAAAGGGGTTGATTCCTAGCATGCCACTATAAGACCAATAAAGTGCTATTCTACAATCTTTCAGGAAGGAGGGGAAGTCTTAAAGTTATTTAAAATTTAGTGATGGGTCAATTTTGATAATGTAGGGGTTGTTCAAAGTGCCCAAGTTGATATATGTGGTGTATTCATTCAACATGGTGAAAGTGTTAGGATGAAGATATTTGTTGATGGAATAATTTGGTGCATAAAGTTAGTTAAGAATGGAATCATCATCCTGACACTAAATGGTATTAATGATAGGAGAGTCATCTCTTATCATCTCAAGATGGGTCATATTGATGGTTATGGTCACCCTATCCTTTTTATAAGTTAGGGGTCTAAGGTTGATCATGTTGATGAAAAATGTCAGGGGGATGATATTGGAATCTTCAGCTATCAATGGTGGAGTAGATGGTGAGGATGGGATGCACTCATTGATGACGATAATAAGAGGCATGCTAGTTTATAGTTGAGGTGATGTGAAACTGAGGTTGTATTTTTTGTGAGGTTTTTGGGTTTTGATTGGAATTAAATCATACATTTTGTGTTCATACTAACCTAGGCCAAATCCATTGTAGGCATAATGGTAGATTTATTTCTTGGTAAATTCTAGTTTATCTAGATAAGAGAAGCTAGAGGTGAATGCTTGAGGTGAAAAAAAGGTGGAAGAAGTACTAATGGGTTTTCAAGTCCCCCATAGATGAAATGGGTTTGATAGTTTTAAGGTCCAAGGGGAATAATGGCTCTGATATTGGGGTCATACCTAGGTCAATTTTTAAGTTTCTCATACTCATGGGAATTAGGGAAGGCATCAAGGTTCAAAAGGAAATATTACCCAAGTGAAAGACATTGAAATGCTGATTCCAAGTGGTTTGTAGTGGGGATTTGATTTAAGGGGATTGATGAGATATTAGGTGCCTCATTGGTAGAAAAAGATATGGCTTCATATTTTGTTGTTGAGGGATTTTATTTAGTTGATGAGGGTATGCTAGATGGAGGTAAGAGGATTTCATTGGGTCGATAAGTCATATTTCATGATGAAAAGGTACCTGAGTAAGCTTTTATAGTGATAACCTAACCTTCATGCTCAAATTTGATGCAATGATGAAGGATAGAGGGTATAAAACCCATGGAGTGGATTTGAGGTCATCCCAATAAAACATTATACTAGAATTCACCTTCCACTACATAGAAGAGCTTTGGTAGTGTGTGAGGTTCTATGTGAATGTGAAGGACTATAATTCCCAGAGTAGTGGCCATGGTATTGTTGAAAGATCAAAGGATGACCAATGTTTTAGACATGACATTGTTTGGTAGTTTAAGTTGATCATAAGCATGGGAGGAGATGATATTAATACCAAAAGGTGGCTTGATCCATGTCAAGTTTGGAGACAAATTTCAATCTTTGAACTAGTCTAGATAATGTTTTATAGATCGGTCTTATTCTTTGGGTAGTGGAATTGAAAGATAAACCCATAGGTTGAGAAAGGGGAAATGTGACCTAATGATTTTCCTCAATTAAAGGATACAAGGTTTAGATAGGTGGTTCCTTTGTGGGAGGTACAAATATGGTGGTTTCTTCCCTAGGAATGATCTCCAAAGGGGAAGCGAATTTTTTAGTAGTTGAGGGAAGAGCTAAGGTGGTGATGGTTGCTTGCTCTGGTATGTTAGTTTAAGGATGGGTTGATGACTCTATTACCTCAATAAGTGGAGGAGGTGAAAAAGTTACTTTCATGGTTTAGGTTTCCAAAGGTAGAGAAGGTAGTTCCACTATATCAATAAGTGGAGAGGGTGAAGAACAAGTAGATTAGGTGGTAGGTTCTTTATCAATGAGTGTGTCAAGAACCATATCGATGGTATGGGCATCATAAGAAAACTCATCTTTATTTCTCTCATTTTTTTTAGGTGCATGATTTGGAAAAGGTTGTTTGAAAATGTTAAGGGCTTGGTTTGAGAGGTGCATTAGGGTTATCCAACATAAATTCCCCCTTCTCAATGAGGGTTTGAAAAATATTTTTGAAGGTATTACACCTACTAACATCATGCCCTACTACTTTATTGAAAGCAAATATGTTATTATTTTTGTACTAGCTAGATGACAAATGAGAAGAATAAAATTATTGAGGGGGTTTAATGAGAGAAAGCTATATGATATTAGCTTTCAACAATTTCTCCAAGACCGAAACAAAAAACTCCCCAAGTGGAGTAAATTATTTTTGATTGTTTTGATTTTGGTTCCTCATGTTTTCATTTTAGGAGGTAGAAGAATTTGGTTTATTGATATATGGTAGAAGATCATTCTTAAGGACAACTACTTTTGTAGTTCCCTTGATTTTTGTATTGGTGTTGGTTTGGTTGCTTGGTTTAGAGGAAGATGCCTCATTTGATTTGAAGTTAGAGTTTTTGTTTCTCAACTTTAACTTTCCTTCATCAATGGCTCTATTTTATAACTTACATGCCATGGTAAAAGCTTTGTCAAAGCTTATAAATCTATAAAAACACAGTTTAGAAGAGATGTGCTTGGCACGTGCTCAAGAAATTTTTTGTATTAGATTGGGTTTGGGTAGGTAGAAATAAAATTGATTGATTAAACTCCTCTAATAGGAATAAGCAATAGATTCATCATCAAATTGTTAGATAGATTAAAGTTCAATTATGGAATCTTTCGTGGAGATGTTTATTGAAAAGTGATCCAAGAAAGTTTGAGATAGCTAGGTGAAGGAGAAGAGAGAGTGTTTTGTTAGAGCACTATATTGATCTAGTGATGGACATGTTAGGGACATGGGGAAGGTAGAAAGAAGGATAGCATCATCATAGGTAATCAAATAATATGAATGCCTAAAAGCCTTGAGTCACTACTGGGGGTCCTCTTTATTTTGAAATTTAGAAAACTTGGGAAGTTCCCACTGAGGAGGATATGGTTTGATAGGGATAGATGGTTGAATGGGATCATTGCATATTTGGTCATATGCTAAAATGTCATGAGCCTCAGAAAAAGATGACTCTAGAGTGGCCATTTTATCCATTAGCATTTTCATTAGATCTTTTTGGGGTTGCACACCTAAAGTGTTGTATGGTGCATATTATTATTGTGGTTGGGTGATATATTTATAATCAGTAGGAGGTTGAGAAGCTACCACATATTGATATGTGGACATAGGTGGTTGGGTAGATGCCATGTAAGGGTAGGTGGATATCGGTGGTTGGGTAGTGGGTAGAGGTACATGACCTTGTGGGTTAGGGATGTAACCTAGGTTGGGTGCAATGGCCACATATTGAGAGGTTAAGGTGGGTTGGGTAGGATTTTTGGTTGGGTTTTTAACCAAAGGAAAGGTGGTGACCTTTATACTAATTGGTTGTAAGGTATAAGGTATAGGCACCACAAGATTTTGAAGTGGAGTAGTGACTAATGGATTAGGGGTAGCCAAAGGAAGGTTAATAATGCTAGTAGTAGGTATTGCCATGGTGAGTGGAGTATAGGTGGTTAATGGTTCAATTGTTCCTAGGGTAGAGGAGTTGTTAGTGGGGGTAGAAGGAATAAGGGTGTTGGTAGGTTGGGTAGGTTAGTTTCCCATAGTAGTATCAAGGGGATTATTAGTAGATGAAGATGATTGGGTAGTCAATGGTTGGGTGGTGACTATGGAAATAGAAGTGTTCCCCATAAGGTGGGAAAGCATACCATAAGGTGGGTCCACAGGTGAAACTGAATCAAGGTTATGGTGAGGCATGGTCTAAGATAATGTTGAAGGGACACATGATTATTATCTAAGAACGTGAAAAAAATTGTATCTCCTTGGGGAATTACCTGAGGGAAAGGACTTCCCAAAGGATAAAGAGATTATTTTAGTTTAGAGACATACTCCATGGATGAGGAGGTAGAAGAGGTTGATTGGTTTAGTGATGGGTTCTATTTTGATAGGTTCTTTCATTGTTGATGAGTTAGAAATATGCAAGATAAGGGAGAAGTAATTTAAAAAACAATCTGACCACTCAAATAGAGAGAAGACAAGAAATTATCAAGGAAATCAAACACACTTTAAAAAGTATGTTAAGTCCTAAAGTTATTTTTAGTCTCTCTTTTGGCTTATGTCTTAAGCTTTGTAAGAAATTATGTGAATCCATTTGGGTAGATAAAATAGGTACTAAAAAGGAAATCTATGGATGGTTTTAGGTTGTTTAGGCTCTCAAAAGGGATATGTATTGGAAATGAATATGTGGATTGGTATTGGGTCCTACCCCATCACTTCACACACAATATAAATAAGGGTACAAGTGCTTAGCCAGTATGAACTAATTTTTAGAGTCTATACTCAACCAGAGAGATGAGATGGTTCTCCCCTTGGTAATGACATCCAAGTAGGATCACCAGGAAAGGGTAAGGTGACCACTAGGTGATGAAATCCTAGTTGGGCCTTATGTCAAGTTATTTTTATGTCTAACTAATGTAGGTGGTTTATTTTGTGTGTTTGAAATAAGTGATGATATGATCAAATTAATTTGATTTAATTTAACTGAGTGAGTTAAACTCACAAGCAACCAATGTATGTAGTTGATTTTAAACCCAAAAGAAATTTTAATTTTTTTTATGAACATAGAATAGGGAAAAGAGCATGTAGATGCAAGTAAAATAAACCCAAGTAGAGACTCAAGGGTCCCACTAGGTGTGTCATAATGTTTTAGATAATTTTAGCTTATATTCCGAGAAAGGAAGAAGAAAGAAACTAGATAGGGTATGGTAGAAAAACATGTTTGGTTGTGCTTGCATTGTTTAAATGATTGTGGAGAGATCCTCTTTGGCTTGGGAGGAATGAACTATAGATAATAAAACATTGAAGAAAATAGTTGGTTATATAGATAGTTGGGTAGATTACCTAGTGCTAGCTAGATTCGAGAATCAAGAGCTCCCTAGGAGGCTATCAATCCATGCTTTTTTAACAATTAAGTTTAGAAATCAAAAGATAAAGTACTTGCATAAATCATAAAAGATACTAAAATTAAGTAAAATAAATGCTTGATAAATAAATTTATGAATTTGACTAATTATAAAAATAAGAAAGTCAATACTAATTATAAATAGGTTAGGTATGCTTCAAAGAATAGGTTGGGGCTCTGTGATCAAGTAGAGACAAAGAAGGTTGGCTTTGGTTGAGGATAAGTGGGTGAAAATATATTTCTATTATTTTGTACCATAGTGACTATCAGTGGTTTAGGTGACCATCAGTGGTTGAGGTCACCATCATTAGTTGGGGTAATCATCAATAATTGAGATAGACAATCGGTAGTTAGAGTGACCATCAACGGTTACTATGAGTTAGGTCTAGGTAATAAGAGGTTGTTTGGATGGGGTTATAGAATGGGATTATTGGCTTGGCTTAGTTTGATTGTGAAATACAAAGAACCTAAATAATTAAAAATAGATACTTAACTTACTGGTGTTTGATTAGATGAATGGTTAGGGTGGTGGAGTTTGGAGTAATTCTAGTAAAATGATGGTACTTGTCTATTGGGTGATGGATGGTAGCACTTCAACCCTCTATTATGAAGGCTAGATCACTGGATCACTAGAATAACACCTAAAAAATAAAATTTGGATACAAAAAATATTGATATTTGTGGATCCCTTTTCACCTCCTTCCCTTCTCTTCTTATAGGAAGGAAGGAGAGGTGCAATAATAAATTAACAAGAGGTCCAACTTGTTTTCTAATTTTAACTTTGACATGCATAGGATAACACATAAATTAGACAATCTAATTGTAAAAATCAAGGTAGATTTGAATTTGGTGTTAGTGGTTCAGATGGTGGAACCTAATCATCAATGATCAGGGTGACCATCAATGGTTAGGATGACCATCAACAATTAGGGTGATCATTGGCAATCGAGGGTCAAGGTCAAGTTGGGTTAAAAAGGTGGGTTTAGATTAGGTCAAGTTGATTAATGTTAGGTCTAATTATTGGTCAAATAGGTCAAGGTTGGTCCCAAGGGAGTATTGAGGTGGTCTAGGGGTATTTCAATACTCAAAACTATAGTGTGCAATTTTTCAATGTCTACACTAACTCAACACTATAGTTTTCTAGTGTCTACACTAATTTTGATAGTTTAAGAGGCTTGAAGAAGATGTGCATGTTGTTAGGGGGAGATTTCTAAGATTTTTGAGTAGTCTATTAGGTCCAAGGATTAGAGAATCCCAAGTTCAAATTGATGTATGTCAAAGAAAAAATGACATGAGATGGAGCTTGGTATTAGGGGATCTCATTAGTTCTATGATCATTTTGTCAGGTCAATGATCAAGATGGAGTATTGAGGAAGAGACCCTTTATCATTAATGTCAAAGGGGGAAAAAAGAATGGAGGAGTTGTTCAAATTGAGAGAAGGCATTCTGAGTGTGGTTTGACATCAATGATAAAGGGGGATATTGTTAGACATAATCTATTGGTGTCCTTAGAATGTAATGGTTGTCATTGATGTCAAGCTTGGTCATGATTCAAAGTGAAGTAATGACAAAGTGATCAAATTGATATCTTGGAGAATATAAGGCATATGTATAGATTGGTAAGGACTAAGAAGAGCTTTTGAGGAATCCATATATGTCTTGGTGAATTTATAATGTATCATTTGATCATTTGGAAAGAGAAACATGAATATTAAAACTTAAGAGAAGTCAAACCATCAATGCACATCATGAAAATATGAATGAATTAGTAAGTTTTTAAATTTAGTGTGGGTACTAAAAATGTCAAAAATGGTCAAAGGTTGTCATGTATATGTTTTTTATAGTGCCAAGAAGGTACCTTGAAGATTTGGACTCTTGAAGTGTTTTCTAGCTCAAGTTATAAACCTTAAAAGTTATTATTGCAGACTATGATGTGTCAGAGACCATCAAGTTTAAATTCATTGAAATCTAGGGTCAAATATTCAAGATAGATCTAATATTTAGTGCTAATTTGTCTATATTTTTATCCAATGGCACACATGAAGTCAATATGTCAAAGGTTCATGAGATTCCACATGCTAGTGATAAGTGTCTCAATCATGATGATTTTAAATAAGATAAATGGCATGCAGGTGTTCATATATATATATATGGTTTTATTTGAGTCAAATATTAAATACTTATAAAGTACACATGACTACCAAGTGGTATAAGAGCAGGGACTGATAGGAATGTACTCAGAAGGCATGCGAGGATGACAAGTATCTTAATCATGGAAGTGTAGATCAATTATCAATGATGATAATTAAAGATTTAAATTTAGGAGACTCCTAATGATATAAATGGAGTGTAATTGATTTATATTTTATGGATCATGAGATGATGACAAGTGTCATATGTTTTACTTTGAATAGTTGATCGTTGACATTTGAATTAGCAAAGGGAAAAACTAGTTTGTAGTATTTTGCTAATATATTTTGATCTAAGAGGAATTTTATAATGAAGTAAAAATAAAATTTTAAGATTACATAATGGCACATACAAAAAAAATTATTATAAGGTTTTAATATTTATAAATTTTATATATTGAGCTTCAAATTTGATTATGTCTTTGACCATGTTTTGCAAGTAACCCGAGAAGGGTAATTGAAGATTTATTGATGGTATTTTTGATGTTTCAAGATGAGATAACTATTAAATAGTATTATAGACTCTATGAGGACCATATGTGTGGAATATGGAGATTTTAACAATCCATATTCAATTTGAACAAATGTCTAAAAATTGACTATGTTTATTGGAGGCTATAGATAGTTTGGGTGACCACTTTGCAAAAGTGAGTTGGAAGAGTTATAAGTATAATTAAAGAAGAAAATGAGTATGGAGATGTTATAAAATTATCAAAGGATTACATTTAGGCATTGGTTGTCATGATATACACCTGATTAGATATGGAAATTCAAAATATCTTGATTGTATTTTGACTATATATGACCAATCTGAGTGGTCATTTTGAGTGTTTAGAGCCTATGTTGAATTATATAAAGCACATGAATTTTTTGAAAACATCCTAAAGGTTTCATCCATGTGATCTAATCATATGGATATGAGAAATATTTGAGTTGTTGCTTCAAAAGTTTGAGATTATGTTTTCTATGTATAAAGGCCTAAAGAGTAAGGAGATGAAATTGGTAGGTTGAAGTGTTTATTTGGTTTTATAGATGGCATGGACCCATGAAGGATTTATCAAGGATATATTGGAGATAGGTTTAATGTGTTTAAATCATTGGTAAAGGATGAAGGTAGTCCAAGTAGTCTCACATGTAACATGCGAGTATGAAAGCCTAATTATTTTAGGTCTCACCAAGACCCAATGGTGGTTTTGGGCTAATGAGGTAATAATGGACCTATGCTAAAGTGTGCTTCAAACATTTAAATCATATTATATAGCATAGATGGGATAAAGGAAGAGAGTGATATAAGTACAAAGGTCTAACTGGACTAATTAAGAGTAGTTGAGAGATATGATGCCAAGTGAAAGAGAGAACCTTTGAAAAACCAGGTACATGTTAGTGAAGACCATCAGAGAGTGAAGAGGATTAGTTATGCTTGTCTGATCAAGTTGATGAAGGTGACAACATAGGTCATTTGAACTAATAATATTAGAAGAGGTAGATTGAGTGAGTAAACCCTAGAGGCTATTTAAGAGCAATCCAAAAGGGTGTTTTGGGTGTATGGTTTGAGTGTGCAAGTTCATGAGAGTGGAAAGGGGAAAGAGTGTAAGTAAGATAAGTCCATTACCAGGTGTAGAAAACATCAAATCATAAGTGGAGATCAGATCAAGGTAGTTGGGTAGGTTCTTAGTTTCCTAGGGGTTGATTCCTCCTTGTGGGATGGGTGTTCCTTGATTAGTTGGTATTAGTCTAAATTTGGATCTTGTAATTATAGGAATGTAGTCCATCTTATAGGGTTCAATGGGTTTTTCCCCAAGAGGGTTTCCCATAGATATCATGTGTTATATACTTAATCTTGCTATATCTTCCTTGTTTATTGCAATGGTTAATTTATATGGATCATAATTGTATGTGTTGATTGTTTAAGAGTTGGGAATTGAATTAGATTATCTGGCATCACTGATTCACCCCCCCCTCAATGATTGTAAATTGAATAGATAAATTATCTATTTGAGAGTTAATATGTAATATAATCATTTCTTTTCTTTTTATAAGAAACAAACTTTGAACTAAAATGGCATTAATCTGCATAGTCATGATAACTGAGCTTAGTAATCCTAGAATCAAAATAGTTTATATATGATTTTATGTAAGCATCTAATTAATTACATAATAAAAGGAAGAATATGACTAAGCTAATATTACTACACAAAAAAATATATGGGAACTGATCTCTAGTTATACACTTTAGGTGAGTGAGCAAGACCATAGTATTTTGTGAAAGGGCCAGTGCACTAGCTCATTAGGCCAGATTTTAGTGCCAAAATTTTTATTCCTCACCAACCCCATATTTGTCATATAGTTACTCAACATCAATTGGTGAGTCATCAAAGGTGGCATCCTCATTTCTTAGTAGGTAGGGTGTCTTCTTCGATTTAGAATCTGATACTTCCACCTATATGGTAGGGACTTCCTACTTGGGCACTTACTCTATAGCTTGCTATTGTGCAAATATTATAGTATAAAATTTTTGGGGAGATGGTTATGGACTTGGAGGAATGTGTGGAGGATGTGGAGGTGGAGGGACTTATAGATGTGTGTATTTTGGTATATAAGGTCAAGTAAGTTAAGGTCATGGTGGAGAAGGGAGATGTGGAGAAGGGTAAGGTGGAGAAGGGCATGGTGGATATGGGCATGGAAGTGAGGGTATGGATGGTGAGGGGTTTACTCATAGTGCCTAGGTAGTCTTTTTACACTTTTATGGTACTTGTTGACCACTTGCATTGGCATCATGCTTAACCCATTCATTATTCTTCATTGGAAGCACTAATGGGAGATTTTACTTACTTTCTCTTCCCTTTGGATATTTTATAGGTTATAACATATAGAACAGGTTATGTACTTATTCCCCCACCATTATTTGCTTGAATTTTATATCCATTAGGTTCATCTCCTTCTCTCTATATGCCTTATTTCTTAGATAAACATATAATTTTTAGAGAGTATAAATCTCCAAATCAATCTTCTTGAATTCTAAGGTAATGGGTTGTGCATCAAAGATCTATTTCATGGATTTGACAAAAAATAGAACATTGAACCTCTGTTAGATAATTTTAGAATAGGAGCTAGCATTAAAAAATAGTTTACCTTTTGATGAGGATGTCATAGGTAAATTAGAAACCTTGGTGAACTTCCTATTGAAGTGTTACAAGGAAAAACCTATGCCAAAATATGAGGGACTAGAGCTAGCAAAGTAATTCACCAAGGTAGTAGAAGCCTGCAAGCATGACTTGGAGACAATTGGGGAAGTCATCCCATTTTGGATGGAATTTTTAAATGGATGGCATGCCCTAATAATATCTTGGAGGCTTGACTCCAAGTATAAGATGCCTATAGGTAGTAGATGTTTGATGTTGTACTTCTAATAAAAGATTGTTTTGAATGTACCAAAGCATTCAAGGATGTGGAAATGATGGAAGAAACAATCAACACACATCATAAACAACTTAATGTAAGTTTTGTATCCATTATATGATAGGTTTTAAAATATTTCTCAACACTTGAATATGTCCATAAGGATGCCAACATGTCCCTAGACGAATTGGTCAAAAAGTCTAATGAGATATCTAGACAACTTGAGGAGATGAAGAAGTCCAACGAGGCCATAGAGGAAATAAATACTAAGCTTCTCAATGTATTTTCACATTGGGATAATGTGAAGAAGTAGATAAATTAGATGGGGCTTGAATGTTTGGTATATGCCACCAATGATTCTTAGTTTAAGATAGACTAAGATCAGAGTGTGGGGTGATGTTGGCCCCAAATTTTGGCTAAGTGTTTTTTCCATTTTGGTGTAGAATCAACACAGTGTAGAAGGACTATAGATCAAAAAGTCTATGACATATAAATTGATGGATGTATAAAAATTGTGGCATATAAACTATAACTTACAAGATTACAAAGGCATGAAAGCACCAATGTGAGAAGACCCAATCAAAGGATAATTAGTCATAAGGAACTTAAGAGCATATGACTTAGAATGATAGCAAAAGACTTAGGGAGCACATGATAAGTAGGAGTGGTTAAAGGAGTGATTCCTAAGAAACACCTAGACCTTATCCATTAGAATTTTTACATTGGCTCACAAGGAGAGAAATAAATGGTAGCAATGATCTAACATGGCACAAGTATATAGGGGGTGCTAAGGCCTGAGTCCTTAGGAGAAGTTAGTTGATTGAACACCATGACTCTTAGTCTATTGAGAGTTCATTGGTTAATTAATAATATCATTAATTTTTTAAATACTTGGTCAGGGATAAACAAGTATAAATACCCCTATTGTAAAGAACTATGGGGATATAATTTTGCTTGTTAAGTCCTTGCGAATGTATAATATATGAGTTGTGGAATTATAATTATTCATGTGTTCATGTTGATTTGAATGGATGAGTTGTGTATCTATATTATGTTGAGTTGATAAATTTTTTGGTTGAGAATTAATATGTAATCTACTCAATTATTTTCTTTTTATAAGTAACAAACTCTAAACTAAAATGGCATTACTATGCATAGTCATGATAGCTGAGCTTAGTAGTCCTATAATCAAAGTAATTTATCTATGTTTATATGTAGTATATATTTAGTTACATAATAAAAGAAAGAATATGGCTAAGATAATATTATTGTATAATAAAATCTATCGGAAATGGTCTCTAGCTATGCACTTTAGGTAAGCGTGTAAGACCATAGTCTTGTGTGAAAGGGCTAGTGTGTTATCTTATTGGTCAAGATTTTAGTGTTGAAGTTATATTAAAATTATTAACCCAACAAGGTCCCAATACAAAAAAGGGTAGAAGGTGATGGAATATTAGAGGATAAATTTTAAGAACCTAAAATATATAAATAGATGCTTAAGTGGACCACTTAAACATTGAAAAATGTAGACCCTGATGAAGTTGGGAA
Organism: Torreya grandis; assembly: GCA_037957365.1. Taxonomy (NCBI): domain Eukaryota; kingdom Viridiplantae; phylum Streptophyta; class Pinopsida; order Cupressales; family Taxaceae; genus Torreya; species Torreya grandis. Next base: position 161,530 of record JARHVA010004707.1, read on the forward strand.
AATAAGCACTAGAAGTGCACATGCATACACATAATAATTACATAATTACATTAAATAAATTTAAGATAGAATTGAAAAACTAACCTTGAATGATTCTCCATAAGAATAATTCAATATTCCATTTGATTTATAACCAACATATTTCAAACACGCTGAGAAGCTTGAATCTTGGAGAAAAGCAATGAAAGATAAGTACAATGCATTGGGAAAAAATGGGACATGGAAATTGGTGGATCCTCCATATGTATGATAAAATATTATTTACAAGTGGGTATACCATAAAAAATACAAGGATAATGGCTCACTTGAAAAACACAAAGAAAGGCTTGTCACAAAAGGATATGATCAAAAAGAAGGAATTGATTATAATGAAAGCTTTTCACCTACATCAAAATAGACTACCATTCAAACCATGTTAGATTTGGTAGTTAAAAATAGATGGAAAGTTAAACAAAAAGATGTCAAAACTATATTATTAAATGGTAACCTCAAGGAAACTTTGTACATGACACAACCCAAAGGTTTTGTAGTAAACGATCAAGAGCTCAAGGTGTGAAAACTTGAAAAATCTATGTATGGTTTGAAAAGAGCCCCTCAAACATGGTATAAAAAACTAGCTGAGAACCTCATGAAAATGAACTTAATTTTTTTTTAGTCTGAATATGAAATTCTTTACATCAAAAAAGTTGATAAAATAATTGTATTTGTGGTGGTGTATGTTGATGATTTACTCATCATAGAGAATAATGAACAGTTCACTATAAAGTTTAATTTAGAGTTGATTTTTTTTTGAAATGTCTAATTTGGGTTATCTTCATTAGTATTTGAGTATTGAAGTAATTTAACAAAATAAAAATTATTCATCACTTAGTAGAATTATATTAGTGAAATTTTGATCAAGTTTGGAATGGAATATTATAGGTGATGAATCCATTATATGGCTCCTTATATCCAAGTAATAACCATGTTATCCCCTATTAATCTCCCCTATTGAAATTAATATGATATTAATTTATGACTTATTTCTAGTCTAAATTAGAGAATAGATACTTATATCTTGGTTAACATGTGTGAGTTAATGTTACTTGTTTATACCACAATGTTCTAACTCTTTACATGGTTAGCCCTTAGTTTTAGATGTATAGGCTCTATAAATACATGATGATTGATTGTTACAATTTTTGGCAAGTAATCAGAGCCTTGAAAGAAATATTGACATAACATTGGAACTGTCTAGTGAAGTTTTGGAGTCTATCAGACAAGCTTGAAAGTTTATCAAGCAAGCTCTGACATATGATAGGTGAAGTTCTAGGATGTAACAAGTGAGTCCTAGAGTTCAATAAGAAATTTTTAGAGTCATTCTAGTTACACAAAGATTTTGGAAGGAATTTTTATGGTCATATAATGTTGTATACATCTTATATAGGTTGGTCATGGCCTTTCCAAAGCACTCATGGGTTATAAAGACACTTAGCTCATTAAATATTCTATTTTTTAGACATGATATTTATAGTAATGTTTTGTAAAGAACACTATTATAGACATTGCGGGATTTTGGGCCAATAGATTAGAAAATGTTATAATCACAAGGATATTATAATCGGTTGGAACCATGCATGCATTTATGCTAGCTCTTCCATAGTTTCACCTTGAAATATGGGAGATGGTTGTAACTCCTTTTATATTTTACAAATAAGTTAGATTACAATTGTAATATATTTAGTATGTTAGTTTATATCAGATATAAATTGGAGGAACATTGTATTAGAACAACATATTATTTCTATTTAGAGAGAGATGTTTTTAAGAAAATAATATTAGTAGTAGAAAAGTGAAACTAGGAAGAGAGAGAGAGTTTATTCCCAGATTGTAATCTTTCTTTCTAGAATCAATGAAGCTTTGAACATTCCTAAAAGACTAAGTGTGAATTAGATCCTATGTCAAGGGAGAGTAAGGACTCACTCATACAAAGAGAAAAGATTCTTGTGTGGTATTTTATTTATGTTTATATTATTTTTCATTTAATTATTCGTAAGAATGTTTATATTGAAAGTGTAGTTTAGTTAACCTGTAGGTCTTTCTCTTTGTGCATATTTATTTCAAGTTAATATTTACATATTTTTCCATCATTTTAATTTTATAAAATCATTTCAATTAAAAAAACATTCAATTAATTAGATATATTGAAAAGTGTTTCCCTTCATAATCAAAGTATGTTTGTTTAGCATGTAATTTCCTTGATAAAAAAGTGTTTCATTATTATTGACGAAATTTGACCCTGTAGGTCAAATTGGGACCCCTATAGGTAAAAAATTGAGTTTTATGTGTTTTATGGGTCTAATATATATTTATTAATGTATTTTATAGGCTATTTAATGTGGTTTCATGTTATACTAGCCTTGGTCATTAGTCATTTTAAGTCTTTTTATCATTTTGAGTCATTTTGAGGTAAAAAAGGGGAATTTAATGACTTGTACAACCTCATTGAGAAATTTGAAGTTTATAAAAGGTTATTTAATTCCACATGTGTCCTAATATGTCTTAATAAACTGTTTGTAACTAAAAATGGTAGGTTCTTCAAAAGAAAGAACATTTTTCTTGGGAAAAAAGAAGAGTTTGGCACTTGTACAACCCATGGGGAAGTGTACCACATGGGATAAGATTATGGAATTTATATTCATATTCCTAAACCTAAAATACACATTTTAAATTATATATAAGTGTCATTTTTGAGCTAAAACCATTTTGATACTTCTTCACCCTTCTAGACACACAAAACTAGTCTCTAAGTTTATAGTTGGTACTATCAATAGGAGAAATTTTATGTCAAATTCATATGGAAGGTGAAATTAAAATAAAATAGATTCATTTACATAACAAAACTTTTAATAATTTTGGCCTATAATTTATGAACCATCCTCATGAAGTTGACTGTGTTTTTCTTCTTGCTAATGTGTGTACCCTATAGGTTTTGTGTTAGCTTCAGCATTTCCATATAATCTAGTTTCTAATATGGTTTATATATTATGTTAACTATATCCCCTCATGTTTCCCATGATTTTTTTCATGTTTGAATGTGTATGGATGATCCAAGTATCTTAAGTTGCAAGAGGAAGCACTTTTCTATGCAATAGGTAGGTTTCAACCATTTTCTGGACCTTTATGCTTTGCTAATGTTTATAAAGGGTTATAATATGTAATTTTACATGTTTAATTTGTTATTTATTCCATTTACCTCGTTTATATAATTATCTAATAAAATTATCTATGAGGGTGTAGTCATAGCTAGTATATAGTCAGTTTGTTATATGATCGACAGGCAACCATTAATGAACACGTACAGGTATTTCATGAAGGCTAACATGTTGGAAGGATTTTTTTAAGATATGAAAGATAATTTTTAAGTAAAATATTATATTAACAGGTTTTGAGAAGAGTTTAAAACTCATAAGAGATCACAAGACATGCTCATTATCCACACTCAGACTTACTGCCTATATGTGAAAATGGTTACCTACATGTGTTAGCAGAGAGATGACAAGTGTTTTGAGGCACTGAAATAGGTGTTGAAACATTATTGGGAAGTCATAACATATATTATTGACCATGATAGGACTATTTGAGGGTCAATTTGGCCAATGAAAGTTGTAAACCATGTTCAAGGGGTAAATGACTAGTTTAGGGCCTTTTTCCCCAAAAGAGCAAAACATAGATCCTTGGTGTTTTATTGATATCTCATAACAAGGTTTCAAAGACATTATATGAATTTTTATAACTATATATTTTAGTATCCATATAAAACAAGGAATTTTTATAGTTTTAGGGGCATAGGATCAATAGAGAGTGGTTTTTAGGAAGCCCAAAATTGTGCTTTTATGCAATAAATTTAGGTAGTGAAATCTACATGAAAGAGTTCTAAATGGACCCTTCAAGCAAAGTTGTAAACCTAGACAATATCATCATAATGAAGTGTTTATAAATAGTTTAAAGGAGTTTTTTGGTTTAATATTTCATCAAATATGGTCATATACTATGTTTGGCCCTCATGAAACACCTATACAGAATACTCACCTATAATCAACATAGGGTTCAAATTAGAAAGGGTTTTTTTTTCTTGCAATACATGGGGTGTTTGGGCATGTTTAATGTTTTAAAAATGATTTAAATATTAATCAAAGGTTTCAAGTGTCTCAGGAAAAAAATTTAGTGATATTTCAAGCTCATTTACAACTACAATATGCACCTATAACTACTATAGATGATTGTCTCAAATAGTGACCAAGAGATGTTGCTTACAATATTAAAATAGCTTGAGTATGGATAAGATAGACATAAACAATATAAAATAAGTCTATGGGGTTATAAGGAGGTTTTTTTCATTTTATTTTATGTTAAATCATGAAAATTACCCTACACTTAGGACCCATGTTTTGCAAGAAAAATAGTCAGTTGTGACCGAGTAGGATAGTGAATTTGAGCAAACTGTCAAGACCATATAAATATATGAATATGACATATATTTTCATGAAAATTATTAATGTGGTAAATATAACATTTTTAAATTATTTAATCATTATATTCAAAACTTAAACATACATAAACACCCACATGTAGGGGAAGCATATAAGCAGGGTTAGCTTACCAGTCAGCCCTAACTGAGTAAGAAATGGTTTAAATATGTAAGATTTAACTATAAAAGTTGGAAAAAAAATAAAGTTTTATAATAATGATAAAAAAAATCTCAAACACACATATGATATAAAACCAATAGACAGAGGGATATGATATTGTAATATATAGTTTAGATGGTAGAAGCCTGCACATAGTGCCTTGCCTAACAGTATATTTTGGTTTTATATGATTTTAGAGGGTCATATAAGATGATCAAGTGATAAAATTTGTGAAAATAGTCCCAAAAAATTAAAAAATACCCTCTAATGTTTATTTTTTTGAGAGAATAGGGGAGTCACACTCTATTTTATCTTAGATAGAGGGTACTTCCCCTTATGCATAAACTAACAAGTTTAGAGGAAATTTTATAAAGAGATAAGACCAAGAGTTTTTTTTAAATTGAATATAAGTGTATAAAATATTAAAAAACTTGAGGAACCAAGCACAAAAAGGGTAAATTAAAAAATATGGTCTAGGTGGCTAGACTTGAAGTCAAGCCTACTTGAGTAGGGTTAGAACTATAAGCCAAAAGGAGAGTCATGGTCACTTCCATATTGAGATATAATTAAAAAATATTGAAACATGTCTATGGGGTCACTAAATATGTGTTAAATCTGGTGGAATTTATATAAACCCAATTATATGGTCTAGACCATAGGGGTTACTATAGGTCTATTAGGCAAGGTTCAAGCCTGGTGCCCAAATGAGAGGCCCATTTCACTTCTAGATGTAGATGAGAAATAAAAAATATTTTATAATGTGTATAAGTTAATTTAATAATTTTTTAAGTCTAAATTTTTTATTGAAATCATAAATAATCCATTTTTGGACTCAAATCCAACTCAGGCCTGTGCAAATTAGAGAAAGGAATTTGATAGGCCAAGTTGAAATGCTCATATCTCCCTTGGAACCTTGAATGGAGATATAAGGAGTTTATGGAGGTTGATGGAGGTTTTTAAATTTACTTATTTAATTTTTTTACTACAATTTCTAACATTTATAAACAAAGATTGAGAGGTCAAAATAGGCTTAAACCCTTACAAATCTCAGATATTGACTTGATGGAGAAAAGAGGATTAAAATATATTATAATGGACAATTTTTACCATTAAAGTTATTATAAATTGTATATAACTCACTCAATCTCCTGCCCATCCTATTGGACTACACAGAACATGTATAGATGAGGTATAAACATGGTTTTCTTGACTATTTTATGCATTGTGCAGGTTCTAGGAATATTAAAAAGATGCAATCAAGTTTTGGTGGAATATTAGGACTTTTAATAAATAAATATGGTAATTTAATTCCTTTAATAAACTCCTAAGTGTTCAAAAAATAGATTTCATCTCAACCAGTGAAAACTGGCATAGTGGACAAGCTAGGGAGAAGGGCAGAAAAATTCAAGTGAGCTAATTTTAATGTGTGATTGATTCCTATAATTCCATGCAGTGTATTTAAACATTGAATACACTACCTACCATGTATTTACATGGAAAAATTATTCATTTTTGGAGGCCAAGTGTGTAGGGTGCATGAAAGAAGAGTTTTTAAGACTATAGATGGTGATAGCTCATTTTGGGAAGGTTTCAAATGACCAGGATTACAAATAATGTATGGAGAGGCATGTATGAAATACTTCCAATTAATTCAAATAATCAGACCTATCCATAATCAGTTTTGGGATTTTCAAATAGGTCCAAATCATGAAGTCATTTTTCTAAGCCAAAACGAGAACTTTCATGCCACTTTTCATGAGTTTCATGCCTTGTATGGCCAATTGTCTTTTCTAACCTTTCATGGTTCATCCCAAATCATATTTTAATGAAAACTTAAGTCCTTTTATTATCTTTACAAGTGTCCTTATGATGCTTCGACTTCTCTCTTCTCCTCTCTCTCTCAAGTTATATAAGAACTAGCCATTTTGGCCATTATAACTTATGCTCCACCTAAGTATGGTGAAGCCCTTCTCATTTGATTACAATTTTATCAATAAGACTACTTATTTTTACCTCTTCATGACTATTCATAGTGTGTTTTACTTGGATGATTGATCTTACTTAGTGATAACTACGATTTCCTTATCATGTTATCTCATTCTTTCATCTTATTTGTAGTTGGAAAGCTTCTTCTTTTAAGACATGTGACATGTTATAGGAAGTGTAAATTTTGAATGAGTTATTCTATACACAAGTTCCATTGAATGCCTCTAGCTTAGTCCTCCTATCCTAAACATTCATCCATAACATCATAATGTAATATTGGTGTGAGAATATGTATATTGGAGAAGTGTATGTTTGGTTAGTCTCTCAGTTTCAAGTGTAACATGTAGCTAGTTGGAAGTCATCAAAATATTTGGTGTATCACCTCCCTTAGGACAATTTTCTTTTATTTTTCTCTTTCCCTTCCCCTGTCCCCCCAAATTTTAGGTGTATTAGTAATCCAAAGTGGTACATCAAAGGAGCTACCCCACCTAAAGATTCACCTCATCCTTAGGCTACCCACAAGCCTATAGGTGTCCCTATTATGCCACTTGGATGAGGAGAGTTTAGACATATCTTTAAAGGGTGTAAATCCAAGTGATAAGAGTTTTTGGTATGCCTGATGGGACTCTTAGTCTATAAATTTGAAGGATTTTTCTTGTTGTGCTTCAACACATTAGATTTTAGAGGCATCTATCCAAGCATCATTAGTGACTCTAAAGTTACATCAGCTGGTCAAGGAGCCCAATTTCTCCTTTTGAAGATTATTGGTAAAATTTCTTTGTGTTCTTTCTTCCCAATGAGGTTTCATGGCTAATATTGGTTTGGAATTTTGTTTTACATAAGTTGGTGAGGTATTTCTAGATTATGGCATTCCTAATCATATTTTGTATGATTCTTATCAATCTTGGTGTGATTCTTACCTGTCTTGTCATGATCCTTATCAGCCCTATAACTATATTTGTTATGAAGTGTATTAGTCCTATAACTAGCCTCCTCAATATATTTTTCCTCTTAGTCAACCTAGTAACTTCTCAAGTCAATCCATTTGTAAGTTTAAGCAAACACTTATGGGCTATGAGAAGTACATGTTGGATGTTGGCACACAAAGGGGATATGGTCTATATATTCCTACTAATTTCATTAATAAGTTGAGAGATGAATTAGAGATAGTTAAAATAGAGTGGGAACCTATTGAGACAACCAATTGGCAAAGGCTCACAAGTAAGATGCTAGATGTGAGTGGCCTAGTTTCATCCTTAGAGGATAGGCTAAGAATTCATGAAATTAAGCCTCACCAAAACTATCAACTTTCATATCCACTTTCTAAATATTTCTATCAGTCATATTTGACCCCTACACATGAGCCGAATGAAGCTTATCAAAGTCATCCTTTTCCCAGTCAGTTGGAAGAGAGATTTGAAAAGAGATGCCTTATTTTTTAAGAAAATATTGATAGGAAAATTGAGTTGGATATTATGAATATGCATCATTCCATTTCATCAAAAAAATAAGTGTAATATAAGCCCTCATTTCTCTCTCCCATTACACCCCCACCTCAAGAGAAGACCTTTAGATATGAGATTCTAAGTTGGAGATAAGGTGGAGAGTCTAAGCCTAAGGAGATCCCAAGCTTCTTAAAAAATTCATCCACTCCTCAATTTGCATCACCAACTCAAGAAAAGACTCCTAATCCTAACATCCTAATCTAGAATAAGATAGTGGAGTCATGGGGAAAGAAAGAGGAAAAAAGTCTTGGTAAAGAGTGTGAAGTTGAGAATGAAGTTGATCCTTTGTAAGCCCCTCCTACCCTTCATAAGGAAGAGACCTCTTGTCTTCCATGTCAACCCTCATCCTCATTAAGATGCATATGAACTTCAAGATATAATTTTCCAAGAGAACCTATCTAAGCAAATTGAAGAGTTAGAGTTAAGGATGAAATTGTTGAGTCAAGGTGAGGATGGAAAGTTTAGACCCAAAAGAAGATTATATGCATAAACACACCCAATATAACCTCCCTAAAGAGATTTATCAAGATAAATCAGATGTAAATGAAGTGATTTTAAAATTTAAGGAAGCAAACCACGCCATTTTATCCCAAGGTCTACCTCCCCTTCCTTAAGATCTTCCAAAAGAATCCCCTACACTTCACCCTTAATCTGATTTTGAGTTCTATGTGCCACCTCCACCAACTAGTTCATCTTTTCATCACCCCATCACCATTTGAATCGATGGACTTGTGGTATGGGAAAATAAATAGAATTAGTTTGTTGATAAAAATTTAAAACTCTTTTTTGAAGAATACATGACTTCTTGACAACCTTATTGGGATATGTCACATGATTTCAAGATGCTTAGTCTTGGCATCTCCAAGAAGGAGAAGGAGAAGGAAGATCTTGAATCCATTGAAGAAGACTCTACATCTAATAAAAAATTTGTGGATAATAATCTCAAGCTTAAAGATGAATGTGCTATTAATTATGGAGAATAATTTCAAGTCATCCCCAAAGAGGTTACAGTCTTAAAAACTCTCTTAAGACCAAGGTACAAGATGTTTTACTTGAAGATGATCCAATACCTTAGAATTATATTAAATAACCATTAGATACCTAGGAGATTGAAAAACACAAGTTTTATGACCTCATACACTAAAAAGATAATATTGAAGAGGTAGTGGTTCTATATGATAAAGAGGACAAGGATGATTGGTAGTTACAAATGAAGTTCTTTCAAGAGCTTGACGAGCTTTTCCAAGTTGAGGGTCAAGTACATGACAAGGTGAATAAAGAGAATTCTTTTGAGGATAATGATAAATATTTATAAGAATATGCAGAGCTCCTTGATGAGATAAAAGAACTTATAGCTAAAAAGAAACTCAACTTTAGTGAGAACACTATGAAAATCATGAAGGTGTACCTTACTGAACCACCATCAAAGGTCATAGTTGATTAACCATATGAGAAATATTAGGCTATTTGGACACAAAAATAATTCAATTCCTTAGCTAGTCTATTTGGATCTACCTAATTCTCATTGAACATCATGCTAATGAAGTTGGCAAACACCATGAAGAAGATGGAGGCTTCAATATTAAAGGTTAAAAGGCTACATGCCTCACTAAATCCTTCATGTCATGAAGAAAGGAAAGTTTCAAGCTTACCCTTTAATCTAGGAGGGACTTTTCATCTTAGTTTAGTTAGTTTTTGAGTTAGTTTGTTTAGTTTGGTGTGTGTGTGTGTGTGTTTCATAAGTGTTATGAAGCATATGTGTGTTTGATTCTACTTTGTGTGTGTCTTTTGTTTTGTGTGGTTGAGGTAGTAATTGATCTTTTCTTGATCAAAGATTATTTTCATAGTATTCTTGTGGTGTCTTATATTTTATATGACTCCCTAAGCTCAATGGATTGATAAGACTACTGGTCTAGCTAGTATAACAGGCACACTACCCCTATGAGTCACTAATTTGTTCACCAAATTTGACTTTATAGGTAAAATTGGGACCCCTATGGGTAAAAAATTAATTTTAGGTATTTTATGGGTCTAATATATATGTATTAATGTATTTTATAGGTCATTTAGTGTTATTTCATGTTATACTAGCCTTGGTCATTTGTCATTTTCAGTCCTTATATCATTTTGAGTCATTTTGAGGACAAAAAAGGGGAATTTACTGACTTATATGACATATTTGGGAAATTTTAAGGTTTAAAAAGGTGATTTCATGCCACATGTGTCCTCATATGTCTTAATCAACTATTGGTAATTGAAAATGGTAGGTTCTTCAGAAGAAATAGTAGTTTTCTTGGGAAAAGAGAATAATTTAGCACTTGTATGACCCATGGGGAAGTTTTTCATGTGGGATAAGATCATGTAATGTCTCTTCAGCTTCTTAAATCTCAAATACATGTTTTAAATTCTCTATAAGTTCCTTTTTTGATCTAAAACTATTCTACTCCTTCTACACCCTTCTAAACACACAGAACTAGTCTACAGGTTTGTACTTGGTATAGTCAGTAGGAGAAATTCTAGGAAAATTACTTTGAGAGGTGAAATTACAATTTAATATATTAATTTCCAATAAAAAAATTGAATAATGGTACATTTTAATTTATGAACCATCCTCATGAAGTTGACTATGTTTTTCTACATGCTAATCTATGTACCCTATAAGTTTTTTTTTGGTTTGAGCATTTTTGTACAATATAGTTGCTAAGATGGTTTATAGATTATTTTAAATATATAACCTAATTTTTATCATAATTTTTTTCATGTTTCAAGGTGTTTGGATGAGCCAAGTATCTTAATTTGCATGAGGAAGCACTTTTCTATGTAATAGGTAGGTTTCAGCCATTTTTTGGACGTTCATGCTTTGTTAATAGTTAGATAGGGTTTCAATATGTAGTTTTACATGTTTAAATGTGTTGTTTACATTTTTATGCTAAATCGCTTTCTACATTCAAGAGAAGAAATGAGAAACTAAAAGAAATGGTCAAGGCTAGAAGATACCTGATTGTAGTCGTGTGCACCGAAATTAGACGTTGGAAGGTACTCCTCTTTGGCTGTGGAGGAATGACACCTGCAAAGAAAAATAGACTAAACACGAAAAAACATTAGACAAAGAGACGGTGGGTTGTCAAGGAAATGCCTGATCCCAGAAGTACGAATACTTCCTAGAAGGATATCAACCCACTAATAATAAAAAAGAAATATTTGACAGAAATGGAAATAATGAAAAGACAAAATGAAAGTAAATAAAAGACGAAAACACAAATGCATACCTGATATTCAGTGAACTATTCTGCACAGTCGTCAGTGTCTGTATCTGTGCTGGCATCGGTCAGGGGAAGGTGCCGACGTCGGTTAAGGTGCTGGCATCGGTCGGGGTAATGACCGGCGTCGATCGGGGCAACAGTTCTAGACAGAGCTTAGGCGGGTCTGGTCGAGTCAAGATAGAGTCTGGTCTAGTCTGGACAGGGTTTGGGGGTTTGCAGAAGGTCTGTTGTTTTATTTGGGGTTTGTGCAGGAAGTCTGAATAGAGTTACAGACTATGTAGTCAGGGGATATTAGGCAGAGGTGTAAAGGAGGAAGTCAAGTCTCAGGGCTACAGTCTAAAGATCCGAGGTGATAGCAGTGAATAAAAAACAATAACCAGAGAGAAACAAAAACATAGAACAAGGTACTTACTTGTTATACGCTTGAAGATGAAGTTGGAGATGTGATTGACATTGTCGCTGTGCTGCCAAATGACCGAAGTAGGATACCTGTATGTAGAAGATCGATTGCAGGTTGGTTGGATGCAAGAAATGGTTGATTGCCAGAGTTGATTGATTGCAAGAGTCCTGTCGAATGAATCATACCAATTGATTGAATGAATATGTTATGGATGAAGGTGAGGGACGGTTCAATAACCGATCAGGAAACTGATTGGGAACCGAATGGATAACGGGTAACAGAATAATGGTTCCTACATTCGGATCAAAAACACAGTGCTAAGGAGAACTGACGTCGATAGAACCGCTGATGTCGGCCGATAAGTGACCGACGTCGGCGACGTCGATCAGGTGGTGACCGTGGTCAGCAGATGTAGAATGGGGGCAGAGACTAACTTTAGTCTTCTGCTCATTTTGACAAGCTGCCAAGGTCAAGGCTAGTGGGAAAATGGTCGATAGGGGTTAAATAAGTGAAGGAGAATAACATGAGGGATGATCAGGGGAGTTGACACGATTTTGGTGTCTACATTTGCCCCTTTTTGTCTTGTTGGTTGTTCTGGATGAACTGCAAGACAAAAATAGGAGTGATTGCCCTAGGTAAGGGATAAGGTTGATTCTATCTTATTGGTTGTTCGAATGAACTGCAAGACAAAAATAGGTAGTAGATTGCCCCGATTATGGATGAGGTATTCCCCCTCAAAGCAGGAGTCGAGGGAAGGGAACCGGGAATCGGGTGCTGATTTGACAAAGAGTAGATGAAAAAGGGGTGAGGGCGAACGCTACAAAAGGCATGATTGCACGCATACCACTGCACGAGATGGTTAGGTCAAAGTGTCACAGGTCAAGGGTCGAGGAGTGCCAAAATTGAAGGAACCGGGCCCCAGCATTTAGTCGTCTGCTGATCGGGTTATTCAATCTAAGCTGAAGCTCCAATGGGTCATCACGTTCTAAGTATCCCGGGCTCAGGAAGTGCTCTTAGAAACACGAAAAAGTCATAAGTAGTGCGGATCAACTGGCTTGTGATCCTATACTTGTGAGGGTCCAAAAAGGTCTGCGCACAAGTCTGCTAACTAGTCATGAGGTAGCATACATGCAAAAACAACCAAGGCAACATTATCTTGGAAGTGGTTGAGGTTGGAGGAGATAGGCATGATCTCCAATGGTCATTGGTCGAGGGGAGGAATGGATGAAAGGATGTGGCCGAGCTAACCTCAGAAGACCCCATGTCAACTGAGTGTTACCTACATAGCCCCTGTGGAAGGGCCTCAGGCTAATGTAGTTCTCCTTAGAAGGGAGGAAGGGTCAAAGGGATGGAATTGGGCTTGGTCGAGGGCAAGGTCATGGTCAAAAAGAGGAAAGAAGGTTTGTCCATTAGAGAGACAAACAAATGAGGGTGGTCGAGCTAACCCCAGATGATGTCGTATCATCCGAGTGCTACCTACATAGCCCAAGTCATAGGGCCTCAGACCAATGTAGTTCAGACAAAGGGTCCGAGTAGTAGACAGGTGGTCAAAATGGTCGATAGATTGGTCTTGGTTATGATGAAATGATGAGGGGAAGAAGATGTTGCAGCCTTTGCCATATTATGTGATGGTGTATTTTGCAACATTGGTTGAGGGGTCATTCATCCCTAGCAATATTCCATAGTCATGATGGATGGATGCTAAAAATGAATTGAGGTCTATTTATGCTTCAACAAGTATTGGTGTATGCTTAACATAAATTACGTCCAGTCGATAGTTTCCATGTGTATTGGTGTCCATAGAAACTAGGGTGAATAGGCTATGGGGAGTGGTCTAAAAAGAGAGTTGAGTTGAGTTGATTGACAAGTGATGCAGGTGAATGTGACCAAAGTGTAGAAGAAGTGAAAAGCATATTGCTCTTTCATTGACAAGGACCAAAAAGACAGCATAGATAAGGGTTAGTAGAATCAAGAGCCCCATTCATGCGTGACGTCATTGACCAGATGTTGTGTTAGAATGGTAATCAAATCACTTTGACATTAAAGTGAGCTCGAAGTCCCTTGAGCAGGTGATAGGAGGGGGAAAAAAAAGGGTAACCCATTTTAAGAGTAGAGATAACTTTGCCCCTTTTTATAGGAGACCTTGAGACAACTATAAGTCAAGTCCATGACTCGTTTTTATTTTTTTGTTTTTTTTTTAGGTGCAGACTGATCAATGCAAGAAGTCTGCATAGAGATGTCATTTGCTTGGTGGTCAGTTGTGAAGCTGATCAATGCGGGAAGCTTCTAAAATAGTGTTGTTTATTGCCAGATTAGTCATAGCCATCCTTCGAGGGAGTGGTCTAGATTTTTGTTTAATATAAGGGCTTTTGAATAGCTATCCTTCAAGGGAGCAGTCTATTAATTACAGCAATGATAGTACAGCTATCCTTCGAGGGAGCAGTCTACCTTTTGATTAGATATTGATATAGTGACCATGGATATTTTGACATCTTGATTTGTTTTTATAGAAATATGAGTCATGGACAAGATTATAGAAGGTTAAGGGCTCCCTTTTATTAGGACAAAGCATCCATACATCATAAAAGGGTTATAGGAATTTTTAAGAGGAATAGGGTTGAAAGGAATTAGGACTAAGAGGATGGGGATTGCTCAAGGGACGAGCTCAAGTTAAGTGTCAAGTGGATGAGTACTCAACTAACAGTAGAATGGTCGTAGATGCAACGCATTAAGAGGCTCAAGTTATGGTCGTCCATCAAGAGAGGATAGATGATAAGTCCCTGATCCATACTTGTGCATGATAATAAAAGGTCCAAGCCAATTAGGAGCAAACTTGCCTCGTTTACTGCGCTCCATATTGGTCACATGTTGATTCTCTTTGAGGACGAGGTCTCCGATGTTGAAATCTCGTTCTCACAGATTTTTGTCATAGGCGCGCTTGATGCGATGTTGATAGACATGGAGATGATTAAGGGCAGCAAGACGACGCTCGTCAAGTAACTCAAGTTGAGCTAAGCGATCTTGATGAAAGTCATCATTGGAAAGGATATCATGTAGAGAAATGCGGAGAGATGGGATCTATACTTTGAGAGGTAGGACAGCCTCTGTTCCATACACAAGAGAAAAAGGGGTAGCACCTGTAGAGGTTCAGATGCTAGTGCGGTAGGCCCACAAAGTGAAGGGAATGTGAATGTGCCAGTCCTTTCCTGTGTCGCTGACCACTTTCATGAGAATTTTGGTGAAAATTTTGTTGGAAGCCTCGGCCTACCCATTTTCTTGTGGGTAGTAAGGCGAAGAGAAACTGAGTTGGATGCCGAATGAGTCACATAGCTTTTAGATAGTCTTGTTTTTAAAGGACTTGCCGAGCAAGTCATCCACATATTCCTCCATGATTTTGTGAAGGAGATCATGGAAAATGTAAGTCATGGCACGCTGATAAGTGGTGCCTACATTTTTCAAGCTGAAAGGCATGACTCGATAGCAAAAAGTCCCCCATGGGGTAATGAAAGTGGTCTTGTGCTGATCTTCAAGAGTAATCAGGATTTGATTGTATCCTGAAAACCCATCCATGAGAGATAGCATCTCATGGCCGGCCGTAAGATCAACAAGCTGGTCAATGTTAGGAAGAGGAAAGTCACCTTTAGGATAGGCTAGGTTAAGGTCACAATAGTCTGTGCAGATCTGAATCCCCCCAGTTGCCTTGGTGACTGGGACAATGTTAGAGACCCACTGTGGATAATCGATGGGCTGGATGAAGGAGACAGAAAGGAGGCGCTGAAGTTCCTCTTTGATAAGGAGGGCAATGTGAGGATGCATCTTTCAAAGCTTTTGCCTGACAAGCTTAACCTCTAGTTTGGTGACAATGTTATGGGTAATGATGGTGGGGTCAATGCCAGGCATATCACTGTAAGTCCAGGTAAAGGCCTTTCTATGGTTGGAGAGGAACTGGGTGTAGTCAAGCTACTCCTAAGAGTCTAAAGATTGGCCAATCTTTAAGACATAAGGAACATCAAAAGAAGGAAGGTTGATGTCAATGGTTGATTCATTTAACATAACCTAGGTCTCAGAAGGGAGGGAGCGCTAGATGAAAGAATCATCAGCGCCCATGTAAAAAAGAATTGCATCGTCGTCAATGCAGTGGATAGTGTGAATGGTTGCCTACTCATCTTCGATCATGCTGGGAAAAATGAGAGGGAGAGACTTGGACACCCCATTGAGCTGATAAGTCAAGGGTTCCAGGTGGATGGTGTTTATGCAAAAAAAAAACTAAGAGGAATGGAAACCACTGACTCCATAGGTGAAGGGGGTGGAATAGGTGAGTGTGGAGGAGATTGGTCAATTATTGGTTCGAGACAAAGGTCTACAGGATCTTGAGTGGGGTCGTGATATCCCAGGCCATACCATTTCTTGGCATTGTCATCGTTGAGCGGTTGGATAGGCTGATGGGAGCCTTGCTCATAGCATCCAAAACCAAAACCCTTCCATGCACACCTATAAAGGTAAGTGTGTGCAAAGGTGGGGTTGCCAAGAAACAAAAAGTCTGATGTGAAAGGTTGAGGTGAAGAAAGAGGATTATCACCAGTAGGAGCTTGATTGAGCCCCCCATAGATGAGGTTGGTTCAGAGGTGAGGAGGACCATAAGGTATGATCATCCCAATCCGATGGTCGTAGCTGGGGCTGTGATGAAGGCGTCCATACTCTTGTGGAGTTTGGAACATGTCTAAGGTCAACAAGTGATACTCCCCCAATGAAAGTCTTTGGAAGATGTCTTCCATGGGATCTGTGGTCATCACTTGAAGGGGAGGTGTAAGGGCGACTGCCTGTTGCGAACTGGTCGAAGCTTCTGCAGATGGAGGCAGTGCCGGGATTGATGGCTTGATAGGAATGAGGACGTCATTTGGATGGTAGGTGGTGTTGCAAGTTTTAAAGGGTGAAGGGTCAGCGGGAATGGTGTGGACTTGCCCGTCATGCTCAAATTTCACACAATGGTGTAGGGTGGAGGGGACACAGGCCATGGCGCGGATCTAGGGTCGGCCCAGCAAGATGTTGTATTGAAACTCTCCTTCGATGATGTAGAAGAGCTTCGAGACTGTGCATGGACCAACGTGAATATGAAGGATGATTGTGCCAATGGTCATGGTAGTAGTGTCATTAAAGGAGTGCAAGATTGTGTCAGTTTTGGAGACACAATTCTTGGGAAGAGCCAACTGATCAAAAGCATGGGTGGAGATGATGTTGATGCTAGCGCCTCTGTCGATCATAATATGTTTAATGTGTGTCCGATCGATATAGGCAGTGATGAAGAGGGCGGCATCCTGATCTTCCGTGTTGGATGTGGGAATCTCAGAATCGCTGAATGTGATGGAGGCAACAGGGGATAAGGAGTGGACAAGGGAAACAAGTGGCTGGGGGTCCTCGGGTTGGACCTCTGCTGCCTACAGGGCTTGGATGAGGGCCTAACGATGTTGGGATGAGGTTTGGATGAGGTCATAGAGGGACATCTTCACAGGTGTCTGGTGAAGCTATTTCAACATGGAGTCGTGGATTGGTCCAGAAGAAGAAGAAGAAGAGAAGGGTTGAGGTGTGCCAAGGATAGAAATCTTAGGCTTAGGCGGTTGAGGTGGATTGACAAAAGGGTAGGTCCAAGGAATGGCAGCTTTTTCTTTTGCCTTGTCCTTTTGTGACCTAGTGGTGATGTGAATGGCATTGATTTCAAAGATGGGAGGTGAAGGTGATAAAGGGGTTGTAACCTATTGATGAGATGTGGATGGGTTTGAAGAGGTTGGAGGGTTATGAGAAGGAGTCAGGGGTCAGTCGAAAGTGTCCTCAAAGAGAAGAGTGTCTTTCTCTAGATAATGGTGAATGATAGCCTTGAGGGCACAGCAAGTCTCGGTATCGTGTCCTGGCATACGATGATATAAGCAAATCTTCGTGTCATCAAACCAGGAGGGTTTAGACCCGAGAGGTTGGAAGGGCCTGATGGGTGGAAGAGTTATGCTGGAAGTTTGCAAAAGTCATTGCAAGATCAAAGAGTATGAGCCCACTAAAGGGTCCGTGCTCATCGATGTACCCGATGCTGGTGACTTTTGCTTGGGTGATGTTGGAGGGGGTTTTCGTACCACCTTATGGGTTGATGGTGCAGTGACAGGCAGAGGCGGTACATTCTTCATGAGAGGTACTACCCTTTTAGGAGAGGGTAGGCTAGCAGTAGGCAAAGGAAGCAAAGGAGGCAACCAGTTTTGATTAGAGGTTGAAGTGGGAAGGACTCTGGTTAGGGTTGAAGGATGGGGGCCCAAAATGGAGGGCAATGGTGACGAAAGAGGAGGCATTCACCTCTGTGGTTTGGCAGTCTTCTGTGATTTGGGTTGAAGACTACTGTTGGTCAAAGTCTGGTCTAAGTTAACCTTCACTTGCGGATGAGTGAGGTTGGAGACAGGGCAAACGCCAAGTGACTTGATTGGTTTAGACGAGGTAGATGAGGGTTTTGGTTTTGATGAGGTTGATGGAGATGTAGACGATCTAGAAGTGGAAGTCTAATTTTTGTTGATAGTCTTGAAAGGTTCCACCATGGGAGGATTAGCAGCATGAGATGAGAGGGCACGGGCTTGTTAAAGAGCTGTGAGATGCTCCCACAATCCAGGATGCTCCACTTTCCTAGAAGGGAGAAGTTCAAGTTTCTCCACTAGTCAAGAAAATGGCTGAGAAGATGCGGGATGAGGTTTGGGTTCTTGAGAAGACGTCGATGGTTGTGGGACCGAAAGTGAGACGGGTGTAGTAGTCTCGGGCCCATGGCATGGTGGAGTCATGACAGGTTCATCCTTGGTTGGAGACGAAGGAGAGATAGGTTCTTCCCTAGGTGGAGAAGAAATTGGAGAATGAAGCTCCTCAAGCAGGTAAAGGGTAGGAATTATAGTGCCCTCCACTTGTGGTCGAGGAGTAGGAAAGGTTGGGTCCTCCATGGGCAGCAAGAAGGAAGATGGTGAAACCGGTGGTGCTGGTAAGGTCGAGGCGTCCTCCAAGATGAGAGAGGTTGATGGAGAACTAACTGGAGAAAGAGGTTCGTCCACATGTGATAGACTGATGGATGAACTCACCTCTTGAGGTTGGTTAGAAATGAAGGGCGAGACCGTATTGACTGTTCGAATGTTATGTTCATGAGAGTTGTCAATCAAGGTCTGGACATTGTTTTGAGTTGGTGGATGATTGGGGAATGGTTGTTTGAAGATATCGATACCCTGATTAGGAGGGGCATTGGGATTGTTGAGGATGAGGTCACCCTTTTCCAGCATGTCTTGGATTATGTTTTTAAGGGTTTTACAGTTGCCTGTGTCATGACCTTTAACAAGGTGGTATTGGTAGAAGTCATTTTCCCTATACCACGCAGGGATGGCATGTGAGGGATCAAATTGTGGTGGTGGTTAGATCTGGGGGAGATTGAGGGCCCCTTGTTTGATGAGTTTTTCTAGCATAGACGCGTATGATTCTCCGAGTGGAGTAAACTGTCGCTGTATGTATCTCTGCTAAAATTGGTGAGTGGCACTCATAGATGTGGATGGCTCAGGTTGATTAGTTAAAGGTGAAGAGGAAGAAGATCTAACAACCACAGCATTTGTTGAAGCTTTAGATTTAGGATTGGATGAGGAAGGCTTAGAAGAATGGTCATTGGTTTTGGAGTTGGGATTCTTGCTCCGCAACTTGACTTTATTCTCCTCGATGGCACGTAACTCAAGTTTACGAGCCATTGTGAAGGCTTCATCAAAAGTGCGGAAGGTCTGTACCCTCAAGGTGGAAGAAATATGTCTAGCGTAGGATTGAGAGAAAAGTTCAATAAGCTCAGGCTAGGGTAAGGAAAATGAGAGTTGATTGATAAGGCCCCTCCACTGAGCAACGAAATTAGCAATGGATTCATCCTCAAACTGGCAGATAGAATAGAGGTCTGTGATGGAGACCTTCTTGGTGATATTGATAGAGAAATGAATGAGGAAGAGCTGGGCCAACTGAGTGAATGTGAAGAGGGAATGGCTGGCAAGGGAGCTGTACCAGTCAAGCGTAACACCCGAGAGAGACATGGGAAATGTGCGTAAAAGCAACGCATTGTCATGGGCGATAAGGTAACAGGCATGTCTGAATACCCGTAAGTGTTGTTGTGGGTCTTCCTTGCTTTGGAAATGAGAAAACTTAGGAAGTTCCCACTGGCTGGGATATGGTCTGATAGGGACAGAAGGATGAATGGGCTCATTGCAAATTTGTTCGTATGAGAGAGTATTGCGTGAGCCGAAAATGGAGGTCTCTAGGTTGGACATTTTATCCATCAGCATTTTGATGATATCTACTGATAGATTGGTGGGTGGAGTGCCTCCTAGATTTTAAGGCACTTAAAAGAGGCTGGAAGAGGTATACGACGTAGTCGGTTATACCAGTAAGGGCGCAACGTATGGATGACTAGTCGTAGGGATAAAAGAGGTGACCAAGGATGGTTGGGTAGAAGGTATGGCTTGGTTCAACGTTGTTATGGGAGGTTGGTTAGAGGTAACATGGGCTAATGGATAGGTAGCCACTCTAGTGTTGATAGGAGCAAGGGTAGGTGGAATAGAGACGACAAGATTCTGAAAGGGAGTAGAAAGTGGTTGAGTGAGCTGAGATTGATAGGGGCCGAAACCCTAGTGGAAGTGGGCCCAGTGATGGAGGGAGAGGCCACACTTGGATGGTTGGTAAAAGGTTGGTCATTGGTTGAGGCAACAGCCTGGGTGTCTAAGGGTTGGACTACGGATGCCATTGATACGGCCGCAGTCTCGAGAAAAGAAGTTGACATTTCGTAAATTGGATTGCCCAAGGGGTCTCGTGTTCGGCTATTCACGAGATAGTGTTGTAAGGCTTTTACGTTGAGGTCCAAGAATTGTGTGAAATCTTGGTCCCCTTCTGGGAAAATAGGCATTTGGGTCAGAGATGGTCTAGTAGGAGTTCTTTCAGTTTCCGAGTTGAACTCCATTATAGGGTTGGTTATAGGCAGGGTAGACGGAAGAGGATGATGCCTCGCATGATCGACTAGAGCCTTGGCTTGGCTATGAGTCAGAACCATTCAAGGCAAGGAAGAACATCCTCACAAGCTCAAACAAGCAGATAAGAACTAAAAAGATGAAGAACACAAGCAGATCCTAAAACCCTAGGAGTAGATTATTAGGATTATAGTGGCTTATGCCTTAGAATGTGTGTAGAGGAAGATTGGCTTTTGAGTCAGGTCCTAGAAGAAGTAGTCTATGGATGGTTTTAGGTTTTGTTATGGTGCTCAAGAAGTCTGTGTTAGGTTTTGTACAAGGCCTGGTGCTAAGGAGCAAGCTCCCCTCACTTCACGATTCCAGTGGTTAGCTGGTTTTGCTTAGCCAAAATATACTTCCCCTAGAGATTAGGCTCCGCCAGAGAGCGGAGTGGGCTTTCTCCTTGGTGATGAAATCCAAGTAAGATCACTGGGACGGGTAAGGTATCTGCTGGGGGATGAAATCCCAGTCAGGCCTTGTCTTAGGTAAGTTAAAATGTTTGTTTTGTGCAAGTGGTTTGGTCGTGTAACATCAAGTGGTCTAGATTAATTCAATATGTGGTTTAATTACTATGTGTGGTCTAAGAGATGCAAGCAAACAGAAATGAATGCAAAGTGTTTTAATGCCCAAGTCAAAATGTTTGTTCGTATGAAGATGAATGGAGAAAGAGTCAAAGAATATGAGTTTTGACTAGTCTAGAAGTGCAAGAAAGAAAAGAAAAGTTCTTTTTAGTCCTGCTTATTATGTCGTTAAGAAGAGACAAAAGAGGTGAAAAAGGAAGGAACCTAATGCACCTATATGAACAAAAGAAAGAAAGAACCCAAGGAAGGCCCCAAGGTCCCACCGGGCGTGCCAAAATGTTTCTACGCTAAATCGCTTTCTACATTTAAGAGAAGAAATGAGAAACTAAAAGAAATGGTCAAGGCTAGAAGATACCTGATTGTAGTCGTGCGCACCAAAATCAGACGTTGGAAGGTACTCCTCTTTGGCTATGGAGGAATGACACCTGCAAAGAAAAATAGACTAAACACGAAAAAATGTTAGACAAAGAGATGGTGGGTTGTCAAGCAAACGCCTGATCCCGAAAGTATGAAGACTTCTTAGAAGGATATCAACCCACTAATAATAAAAAAGAAATATTTGACATAAATGGAAATAATGAAAAGACAAAATGAAAGTAAATAAAAGATGAAAACACAAATGCGTACCTAATATTCAGTGAACTATTTTGCACAGTCACCGGTGTCGGTATCTGTGCCGGCGTCGATCAGGGGAAGGTGCCGACGTTAGTTAAGGTGCCGACGTTGGTTGGGGTAATGACTGGCATCAGTCGGGGAAACAGTTCTGGATAGAGCTTAGGCGGGTCTGGTCAGGTCTGGTCGAGTCGAGACAGAGTCTGGTCTAGTTTGGACAGGATCTGGGGGTTTGCAAAAGGTCTGTTGTTTTGTTTGGGGTTTGTGCAGGAAGTCTGAACAGAGTTACAGACTATGTAGTCAGGGGATAGTAGGCAGAGGTGTAAAGGAGGAAGTCAAGTCTCGGGGCTACAGTCTAAAGATCCAGGGTGATAACAGTAAATAAAAAACAATAACTAGAGAGAAACAAAAACAAAAAACAAGGTACTTACTTGTTATACGCTTGAAGATGAAGTTGGAGATGTGATTGACGTTGTCGTTGTTCTGCCAAATGACTGAAGTAGGATACCTGTACGCAGAAGATCAATTGCAGGTTGGTTGGATGCAAGAGATGGTTGATTGCCAGAGTTGATTGATTGCAAGAGTCCTATCGAATGAATCATACCAATTGATCGAATGAAGAGGTTATGGATGAAGGTGAGGGATGGTTCGATAACCGATCAAGAAACTGAATGGATAACGGGTAACAGAATAACGGTTCCTACATTCGGATCAAAAACGTAGTGCTAAGGAGAACCGACGTTGGCAGAACCATCGACGTTGGCTGATAAGTGACCGATGTCGGTGATGTCAGTTAGGTGGTGACCGTGGTCGACAGATGCAGAATGGGGGTAGAGAATAACTTTAGTCTTTTGCTCATTTTGACAAGCTGCCAAGGTCAAGGCTAGTGGGAAAATGGTCGATAGGGGTTAAATAGGTGAAGGAGAATAACATGAGGGATGATCAGGGGAGTCGACATGATTTTGGTGTCTACAGTTTATTCCATTTAAATCCTTTATCTCATTATCTAAGTAAATTCTCTATGAGGGTACACTCATATCTAGTATATAGTTAGTTTACTATATGATTGTCAGGTAACCATTAATGAACATGTGTAAGTATCTCATGAAGGATAACATGTTGGAAGGATGTTTTTAATATATGAAATGTATTTTAAAATTAAAATATACTATTTTTAGGTTTTTATAAGATTTTTAAACTCATAAGATGTCACAAGACATGCTCATTATCCACACTCAGACTTATTACCTATATGTGAAAATGGTCACCTATAGGTGTTAGCAGAGAGCTAAGAAGTGTTTTAAGGCATTTAAAAAGGTTTTTAAATATTATTGGGAAGTCATAAAATATGATATTGATGATTAAAATACTATTTGAGGGTAAATATGGCCAATGAAAGTTGGAAACCATATTCATTGGGCAAATGACTGGTTCAGGGATTTTTTCCCCAAAAGAACAAAATAAAGATCCTTGGTGTTTTGTTGATATCTCATGAAAGCATTACAAAGACCTTAAATGAATTTCGATAACCATAGGTTTTAGTCTATATATTAAAAAAAAATACTTTTTAGATTTTGAGGGGCAACAGATCAATAGAGAGTGGTTTTTAGGAATCCCAAAGTTATGTTTTTATATACTAAATTTAGGCAATGAAATCTATAGGAAAGAGAACCAAATGGACCCTTTAACCAAAGTTAAAAATATATACTATGTCATCATGGTGAAGTGTTTAAAAATAGTTCAAAGGAGTGTTCTGATCCAATATATAATAAAAAATTATCAGATACTATGTTTGGTCCTCATAAAACACTTACAAGTGCCATTATCTGTAGAATACTCACCTACAACCATCATAGGGTTCACATTTGAAAGGATTTTTATTTATTACTGTGTCTCTATGTTTTTGATAATTACATTTAGAAGAAAGAAGAAACTAAAGTTAAAGAGTCAGGGGTTTGTATGTTACCTAGATTAAGTTGCGCACCATATCCAAGCGTTGTAGGAGCTCCTCTTTGGCTATGGAGGAAGACACCTATAGATAAGAATAAGACTTAAACAAATAATGTTAGAATAAGATAAGGTGGACTACCAAGCAACACGCTTGATCCTAGAAGTGTAAAAACTTCCTTAAGGGATGACAATCCACTTTTTAAGACAAAGAGATTTGTATAAAACAAAATGGTGAAAGACTAAGAAAGAGAAAGTAGACAACATGTACCTATTCTCTGTAATCAGTCTGTCACAATCGCCGATGTTGGTAGTCCTGTCGAGGTTAGTTTTTCAATGATGTTGACATTGGTTATGTTACCAATGTTGGTAGGGGCAATGGGCCTTGGATGAGTTTCAGGTTTATGTCTATGGTCGATAGAGGAGTCTGGATGATTGATCTCGGAGTGTGCACATCGATCTGTGAAGAGGTTGGGGCACTGGAGAGAGAGAGAGAGAGTCTGGGGAGGAATTCAGGGCTAGCTCAATGTTAGAGCTTAGTTTAAGTAATTGATGTCGATGATACCATTGGCATCGGCCAACAGTTGACTGACGTCAGTAGGTAGAGAATGGGTAAAAGGGCTATTTTTATCCCTTTGCTCATTTCTCCATCCACCAAGTGCATTCATTGTTGGAGAATGATCAAAAGATGGGTTTATTAGGCATGAGAATTAGTTAGAGAGTTAGAATAGGTCTTAGGTAGTTATGATTTGAAGGACTTAGTCATAGGGTAGGAAATGGTCTTAGGGCGAGGTGTCCAAGGTGAGGTGTCCTAGTTGGGGTGTCGAGGTGATGTCATTAATTTAAAATAAATAGTTTATTTTAAATTAATAAGTGTGTAAGGGACCAAGGGGAGTCAACACAATTTTGGTGTCTACATTTGCCCCTTTTTGTCTTGTTGGTTGTTTTGATGAACTGCAAGACAAAAATAAGAGTAGGTTGCCCCAAGTATGGGATAAGGTGTAGATTGTCCCAGATATGGGATAAAATATTCCCCCTCAAAGTGAGAATCGAGAGAAGGGAACCCAAAATCAGGTACTGATTTGATAGGCAGTGGATGGGTATGGTGAAGTTAGAGTGTGAACATTGCAATAGTTGAGATTGTGTGTATACCACATCATGTGATAGGCAGGTCAAATTATCATAGGCAAGGTTGAGGAGAACTAAAATTGAAGTAACCAGTCCCCAGCTTATTAGTGGTAGCTGATTGGGTTAATCGATCAATGTTGTAGCTCCAATGGTCATCATGTTCCAAGTATCCCAGGCTCAAGAAATGCTCTTGGAAAACACAAAAATGTCAAAAATATTGGGTATCAACTTGGGCGTGATCCAACAATAGGTGTGAGGGTCATAATATGGGTTGCGTACAATTTGCTAACTATTCGTGAGGTAGCATATATGCAATCAAAACAACTAAAGCAAAGTTGTCTCAAAAGTAGTCATGGTTTGAGGAGATAGTTGCAATATCCAAAGTCGTTGGTCAAGTTGAGCTGAGATATAAGTGATCTCAAGTGTTGTTTGTTATGGTTTGGGAGATGTATATGATCTCCAATGTGCCCCATGAGAAGTCTGAGGTGACCTCTATAGTGTTAGGGCTAGTTGTTTGGTCATGATTTTTAGGCTGGTTTAGATAGTTGGTCCATTAGGGAGATGAACCAATGAATGGCTGAGCTAACCTCAGAAGACCTCATGTCAATTAAGTGTTGCCTACATAGCCCCTGTTTTAAGGGCCTCAAGCCAATGTAGTTCTCCCAAAAAGGGAAGAAGGGAGTTGGTTATGGATTGGTTTTGACCAGGTTAGGTCATGATTAAGGGTTATATGGTTGGTCCATCAAGTAGATGAATGAATGAATGGACGAGCTAACCCTAAAAGACTTTATGTCAACTGAGTGCTACCTACATAGCCCCTATTTTAAGGGCCTCAGGCCAATGTAGTTCTCCCCAAAAGGGAAGAAGGGAGTTGGTTATGGATTAGTTTTGACTAGGTTAGGTCATGGTTAAAGGTTATATGGTTGGTCCATTAGGTAGATAAATGAACGAATGGCCGAGATAACCTTAAAATAATCCATGTCAACTGAGTGCTGCCTACATAGCCCCTATTTTAAGGGCCTCAGGCCAATGTAGTTCTCCCCAAAAGGGAAGAAGAGGGTAGGTCATGGATTGGGTTTGAATAGGTTAAGTCATGGTTAAAGGTTATATGGCTGGTCCATCAGGTAGATGAATGAACAAATGGCTGATGTCATTAGGGAGATGATTGGGCAAATGGCCGAGCTAACCCCAGAAGACTCCATGTCAATTGAGTGCTGCCTACATAGCCCCTATTTTAAGGGCCTTAGGCCAATATAGTTTTCCCCAAAAGGGAAGAAGAGGGTTGGTTGTTGATTGGTTTTGACTAGGTTAGGTCATAGTTAAAAGGTTATATGGTTGGTCCATCAGGTAGATGAATGAAGGAATGGCCGAGCTAACCTCAGAAGACTCCATGTCAACTGAGTGCTACCTACATAGCCCCTGCAAGGGGTCTCAGGCCAATGTAGTTATCCTCAAAAGGGAAGAAGAGTCAAAGTGGTTGATAGTTGGTTTGGTCATGGTTAAAGGTTATATGGTTGGTCCATCAGGTAGATGAATGAACCAATGGCTGAGCTAACCTCAGAAGACCTCATGTCAACTGAGTCCTGCCTACATAGCCCCTATTTTAAGAGCCTCAAGCCAATGTAATTCTCCCCAAAAGGGAAGAAGAGTCAAAGAGATTGATAGTTGGTTGGGTTATGTTAAGGTTGTTAGCATTTCCCATATGTATGATGGTACATGCTTGAAATGATGAATGCATGATGATGTTACAACCTTTTCCATATTATGTGATGGTGTATTTTGTAACATTGGTGATGTGGCTTTTCATCCCTAGCAATTTTCCATATTAGTGATGGTGTATGCCAAAAATGAAATGAGTTTATTTATGCTTTAGTAGGTTTCCATATTGTTGATGGTATGTGCTTGACATAAATTGTGTTTGGTTGTTAGTTTCCATGTGTATTGTTTTCCATAGAGACTAATGTGAATGGTCTATAATAATTCATATAACACAAATCGGTATTTGCATTAAATAAATCATGATGTTATGTTAGAGGTTTGAAAAATGTTTTGGTTTGGTTTGGTTTGGTTTGGTTTGGTTTTGGGTTGGTTGTATGTGACGAAGGTGGAAGTGAAAGGCATGTTGCTCTTTCATTGACAAGGATCATAATGATAACATAGATAGGGGTTTTGTAAACCAAAAGCCCTGTTCATGCATGACATCATTGACCATTATTTTATGTTAAAGAAGTATTTGAATCACTTGATGTTAAGTGAGCTCAAAATCCCTTGAGTATGTTAGGGTTATAGGTATGATTATGTGAGATGTGAGGATAGCGTAACCCTTTTAGTAGGGATAACTTTGCCCCTTTTATAGGTGACCTAGAGAATGACTATAAGCAATTCCATGACTTAATAGTTTGTCAGTCAATTTTTTTTAAAATTTTTTGGTAGACTGATTAATATGGGAAGTCTACTTGGGGATGTTGTTGTGTTTTATGGTCATGTGAAGCTGATCGATGCGGGAAGATTCTTGTGGGTGTTGTTTGTAGCAAAATTTGGGCATAGCCATCCTTCAAGGGAATGGTATATAGTTTACTTTGTATGCTTGGATTCTTTTGAATAGCTATCCTTCAAGGGAGCGGTTTACATTTATAGTTTATGACCTTTTGTTAGGCATCCCAGTTTTATGTGCTTTTTGTTGACTGGACTTTTAGTCATGGACTAGACTATAGAGGTTTAGGGGTTTCCCTTTTATTAGGACAAAGCATTAATGCTTTACAAAAGGGTTGGCTAATGTTTGTAGGGAAAAAAGGTTGAAAGGAATAGGAATGAGGATGATGAGGGTTGCTTAAGGGATGAGCTCAAGTTAAATATCAAGTGAATGATTACTTGATTAATAGTAAAATGGTCACAGACGCAAGGCATTAAGGGGCTCAGGTTTTGGCTGGCCTTCGAGAGAAGACAGATGATAAGTCCTTGATCCATACTTGTGCATTATTATGTAAGGTCTGAGTCAATTAGGAGCAAACTTTCCTTGTTTACTTCTTTCCATATTGGTCACGTGTTAGTTTTTATTTACGGATGAGATCTCTAACTTTGAAATCTCACTCTTTCAAATTTTGGTTGTAGGCACATTTTGGTCGATGTTAGACGTGAAGTTGTTTGATGCTTGGTTGAGGTCATGATAGTCAGTACAAAGTCAAATTCCCCCAGTTACTTTTGTGATAGGGACAATGTTTGACATCCATTATAGATGATCAATGGGTTGGATAAATGAGACAGAGAGAAGATGATGAAGCTCCTCTTTGACAAGGAGTGTGATGTGAGGATGCATCCTGTGAAGCTTTTACCTGACAGGCTTAGTTTGAAAGGATGGGATCTTGATCTTCTAGGTTGGAGGTAGGAATCTCAGAATCACTGAAGGTGATGGAGGCAATGGTAGGTAATGATTTGACTAGAGCAGCCAGTGGTTGGGGGTCTTCAGGTTAGACCTCCACTGCCTATAAAGTTTTGATTAAATCTTATCAATTTTGTGGAGAGCTTTGTATTAGGTCATACAAAGACGTCTTCATAGGGGTTTGGTGAAGTTGTTTCACCATGGAGTCATGAATTGCCCCAAAATATGTTGATTGGGATGTGCCCCAAATAGAAATCTTGGGTTTCGGTGGTGGAGAAGGCTTGACAAATGGATATGTCCAAGGGATAAAAACATATTCTTTTCTTTTATTCTTCATGGTTTGTGACCTGGTGGCCATATTAATGGTGTTGATTTCAAATAAAGGGAGAGAAGGTGGTAGAGGGACCATAGTCTTGCATTGAGATCCCAATTTAGGTGAGGATGTTTGGGAGGCATGGGATGGTGTCAGTGGTTTGTTAAAAGGGTGGTCAAGAGGATCCTTGATGAAAGGGGTGTCCTTTTTCAAGTGTTGATGAATGACAACCTTAAGAGCGCAGCAACGCTCAGTGTCATGCCCAGGTGTGCGATGATACGCATAAATTTGAGTGTCGTCAAACCAAGATGGTTTTAATTTGAGAGGTTGAAATGGTTTAAGAGGTGGGAGATTGATGATAGAAGACTGTAACAATTGGCGTAATAGTAAAGCATAGGACCCCACTAATGGGTTTACACTCATTATTGCAGTAGGGGTTGACAACTTCTATTTAGGAGTTGTAGGAGGAGTTTTTCATGCCATCATTTTGTTTGGCGGTGTAGCCACACGCCTAAATGGCACTTTCTTGATGAGAGGTGCTAGATTTTTTAGAGGAAGTATGTTTTTGATGGGTAAAGGGATTAATGGATGTGATTTGTTTTTGTGAGGTGTTTGAGTAGGGAGCACTCATATTAAATTAGATGGATGTGGACCCAAGATAGAGGGTAATGGTGAAGGTGGGGGAGGAGTTCTCTGATGTGGTTTAGAATCCTTCTTTAGTTTGGTGTGAGGACCACTATTGCGTGGGGCGAGGTTCAAATCTACCTTCACTTGTGGGTGAGTGAAGTTTGATACGGGGTGAACACTGAGAGATTTAACCTGTTTTGATATGGTGGATGCCTGTGAGGATTTAGGTTCATATGTGGGTGGTTGAGCTTCTAATGGTTTAAAAGTCAAAGCTTGACTCTCATTAGAGACTTTAGGGTGATTTGTCATGAAAGGTTTAGCAGTTGAGGTGGGATGTGTAAGATAAGAAGCCTTAAGTCTCTCCCATAACGCCTCATGTTTTAGGTTCCTCGAATGGAAAAATCCTAAGTTTTTTGCCAAATCGATAGAAAGGTTTAGGTGACATCGTTCGAGGCTTTGTAGTTATTATTTTGGAGGATTGGGGCAGTTGTGAGAGTAGAAATGTGTTAGATGCAGTGATCTCGGGCCAAAGGCAAGAGAAAACCGTCACTAGATCTTCCTCGACCGAAGTGGGTGAAGAGACGAGTTCTTCTCTCAATGGAGAAGGGATTGGAGAATTTTGACTCTTTAAGAGGATAACGTGTAGAGATGATCATGCCTTCCACTTGTGGTCTAGGGGCATGAAAAGTATGATCTTCCATTGGTAATAGGAAGGATGAACGCTAGGCTGCCAGCGTTGGTATCATCAAGGTGTCTTCCAATATGGGAGAGGTCAAAGTAGACTCTCCTTCATGTGAAAGGGGAGAGGATGGAGTACTATCTTCCATCAGTGGAGGACAAATAGGAGAGGAAGGCTCCTCTAAAGGGTGAAGTAGAGGGATAATGGCCCTTTATACGTGAGGGCATGGGGTATGAATGGTAACTTCTTCCAATGGTAGAAGAGAGGGAAGGTTGGGGCAAGAGGAACAAGTAATACAGGTTCCTCACGAGGTAGAAGTATGTGTGGAGGAGGTGTTTGATTTTGTGGGGGTGATATGGGTGAGATGTGTTCCTCCACACAAGGAAGAGGGTGAGGTAAAGGGATCTCTTCATTGCGTGGGGATGATACAGGCAAAATAGGCTCTTCTACCCATGGTGGAGAAATAGGTTGACTAACTTCTTCAGACTGTGGGAGAGGTTGGATAGGAATAAAAGGAGAAACCATATCAACCGTGTGTATATTGCGCTCTTGATGGTTTTCAACCATGCTCTGAACATTATTTTGACTAAGGGGATGATTAGGGAATGGTTGCCTAAATACATCCATGTTTTGGTTAGCCGACGCATTTGGGTTATCCAAAACAAGATCCCTTTTGTCTAACATGTCTTGAATAACATTTTTGAGGGTTTTGCAATTGTCTATGTCATGACCCTTGACACGATCATAATTACAGAAGTCATTTTCCCTATACCATGTAGGGATGGCTTTTGAGGGGTCAAATTGGGGTGGTCAGAATTGAGGGAGGTTGAGGACCCCCTGCTTCACTAGTTTATCCAACATAGAAGAGTATGATTCTGCTATTGGAGTGTATTGACATTGTATATACTGTTGTTGGAATTGTCTTGTGATGCTTTGTGATGTGGAGGGTTCAAATTTTTTAGTTGTGGTAGAAGATGATGATCTAAGTACCACAACATTTGCCAATCCCTTGGACTTGGAATGGGAAGAAGAAGATTTAGAGGAAGAGTCATTGGATTTTGCATTGGTATTTTTACTATGTAATTTGACCTTATCTTCTTTGACTGTGCAGAGTTCAAGCTTCCGGGCCATGGTGAAAGATTCATCAAATGTGTGGAATGTTTGAATCTGCAAAGTAGATGAGATGTGCTTGGCACATGCTCTTGAAAAGAGCTCAATGAGCTCAAGTTGAGGTAGTGAAAAGGAGAGTTGGTTGATTAAACCTCTCCAATGGGCAATGAAGTCAGCTATTGACTCATCGTTGAATTGTCTAATAGAATATAGGTCTATGATGGAGACCTTTTTAGTGATGTTGATTGAGAAGTGGTTAAGGAATAGCTGAGCTTGTTGAGTGAAGGTAAAGAGAGAATGACTGGTAATAGAGCTATACCAGTCAAGGGCAACACCAGAAAGTGACATGGAAAATGTGCGAAGTAATAATGCATCATCATGTGCTATGAGGTAACAAGCATGTCTAAACACTCTTAGATGTTGTTGTGGGTCCTCTTTACTCTAAAAGTGAGTAAATTTTGGGAGTTCCCACTGGCTAGGGTATGGTCTAATAGGCACCAAAGGGTGGATGGGTTCATTACATATTTGTTCATATGAAATAACACTCCTTGAACCTAAAACAAATGTCTCAAGGTTAGACATCTTATCCATCAACATCTTGATTAGATCGGCTGATGGATTGGCAAGAGGGGCACCCCCTAGGTTGTAAGGTACTTGGAAGATGTTTGGAGGGGCGTATGACGTACTTGGTTGAATTTGTATAGGCACAACATATTGGTAGTTCATCATAGGGATTGATGTTGAGGCCAAGGGAGGTTGTGCCATGAAGTTGGAGGGCACAACTTGACTAGATGCCACCAAAGGTGGTTGGATCGTGGCAACACTAGTTAGAGGATAGGTAGTCACTCTTGTATTTATAGGTGCAAGAGTGGGTGGGATAGAAACAATCAAGTTCTAAAAGGGTGTCGAACTTGTTTGGATTGTTTGTGGTTGAGGGGGTATGGAAACCTCGATGGAGGTAGGTCCAGAAATAGGAGAGGACAAATCTTGAGCATTGGCCATGGTTGGGTTACTAGTCGGGGCAGCGGTCTAAGTGACTATGGGTTGGGTAGTGGATGCTATTGGTATCATTGCCACTTCAGTCAAGGAAGTTGTCATCCCATAAATAGGATTACCTGAAGGATCTCATGTTTGGCTTCTAGTGAGATAATGTTGGAGAGCCTTGACATTGAGGTCAAGGAATCTCTCAAAGTCTTGATCCCCTATGGGAACAATAGGAGGTTGATTTGGGGTAGGTTGGATAGGAGTATGCTCAGTGTTTGAAGTATACTCCATTTGGTGACTTGATATGAAAGGCAAAGGTGGGAGTGGTTGTTGCCTTGCATGGTCAATAAGAGATTTAGCTTGACTGTGTGTCAAAACCATCCAAGACAAAATGGATTCAGGTTCTAAAAACTGTGTTTCAGTTTCAAAAAACCCAAAATGTGTGTTTAACAACAAAAAATTTAGGTTTTAAGCTTGTTATTTTAGAAAGAGAATTTGTTGACAGTAACCAACGTCAGTGGAAAAACTAATGTCTGTGATGATATGTTGCCGACGTCAGTGGAAAAATTGATGTCAGTGAAAAAACTGATGTCAATTTTTGTGTATTTCTAGAAACACATAAAACTGATATTTTTTGAAAGAAAGAGAAATTTTGAGTTGTTTTTGGACCTCAAAATGCAACCTTACCATCTCAAAAAATCAAATAAAAAGAGCAAAATAGATGATGGAAAGTAACCTCTAAATGTTAAATTCTTAAAAATAAATTTTAGAGTCATGGTGGCTTATGCCTTAGAAGAATATGTTTGGGAATTGGGTTTTTAGAATGGGTCCTAAAGAGGAAGTATATGGTTGGTTTTGGGTTATGTTTTGGTGCTAAAAAATTTGGGTTAGGTTCAGTACATGGCCTGGTGCTGGGGCTTGCTCCCTTCACTTCACGAATCCAGAGCCGAGCTGGGCCGCTTAGCCAATATATACTTTGCCTATAGTTTATACTCTGCCAGAGAATAGAGTGGGTCTTCCTCTTGGTAGTGAAGTCCAAGTAGGATCACCAGGAAGGGTAAGGTATCTGTTAGGTGATGAAATCCTAGATGGGCCTTGTCTCAGGTATGTTTAAGTGTTTAATTTGATGTGATTATGGTCTGGTTGTGTAACATTTGTGCACTACGATTTATTCATAATGCTTTTTTAATTACGAAGTGAGAGGGCTAAGTATGCATTCAAGTAGGAATGAAATGCAATAATTTTTTTAACCCAAATTAAAATGTTTTGTTCAAATGCAAACAAGTGGAGAAAAGGTTAAGAGTATTAATTTTCACTACTCTAAGATGCAGGGAAAAAATGACAAGAAGAAAAAGAAAGATGTTCTTTTTAACTTATGCTAATAATTTCTTTTCGAAATAAAGAAATAGGAGAGGATGTAAGAAGAGAATATTTTCCTAATGCACCTATATGAAAGTTTTCTTTTTAGAAGAATGAACCCAAGGAAAACTCTAGGGTACCACCAGGCATGCCAGAATGTTTCTCTACATTTTTGCTAATTACATTCAGAAGAAAGAAGAAACTAAAGTTAAAGAGTCAAGGGTTTGTATATTACCCAGATCAAGTTGCGCACCATATCCAAGTGTTGTAGGAGCTCATCTTTGGTTATGAAGGAAGACACCTGTAGATAAGAATAAGACTTAAACAAATAGAATGTTAGAATAAGATAAGGTGGACTGCCAAGCAACACGCTCAGTCTTGAAAGCGTAAAAACTTCCTTAAGGGATGACAGTCCACTTTTTAAGACAAAGAGATTTGTATACAATGAAATGGTGAAAGACTAAGAAAGAGAAAGTAGACAACACGTACATGTTCTCTGCAATCAGTCTATCATAGTCACCAACGTCAGTAGTCCTACCAAGGTTAGTTTGTCAATGATGCTGACGTCAATTATGTTACTGATGTCGATAGGGGCAATGGGCCTTGGATGAGTTTCAGGTTTATGTCTATGGTCGACAGAGGAGTCTGGAAGCTTAAATGTTTGTCCAGGGTTATAGGGAAGTGAATAGGGTCTAAAGAAGGGCAAAGATAGAGGATAGGTATGAAAAGAGAGTAAGGATAAGGGAAAGGCTTTTCAGTCTCTCCAGGAAGAAAGTTAGGTTGGGTTGATAGTATTTAGATATAGTAAATAGAAACTAATTACTAATGTATTCTAAATTACTGAAATTAGAGGCAGAAGAATACTTAGCTCTGCTTGATGAAGAACTAGTGGTGTAGAATGCTTATTCCTGTTATGGCTGATGTCGAGGTCCTCATATAATGTTCCAATTTAATCTGGAGTGACTTGCATAGAGTTTATATAGCCAGGGGAGCATTAGTCAAATTTTGATGATTGACCTCAGAGTGTGCACATTGATTTGCGAAGAGGCAGGGACGAGAGAGAGAGAGAGAGAGAGAGAGAGAGAGAGAGAGAGAGAGAGAATCTGGGGAGGAATTTAAGGCTAGCTCAATGTTAGAGCTCAGTTTAAGTAATTGAAATCAACGATACCACTGACATCAGCTGATAGTTGATCGACGTCAGTGGGTAGAAAATGGGTAAAAGGGATATTTTTATCCATTTGCCCATTTTTCCATCCACCAAGTGCATTCACTATTGGATAATGGTCAAAAGATGGGTTTATTAGGCATGAGAATTAATTAGAGAGTTGGAATAGGTCTTAGGTAGTTATGATTTGAAGGACTTAGTAATAGGGTGAGTCATAGGGTAGGAAATGGTCTTAGGGTGAGGTGTCCAAGGTGAGGTGTCCTAGGTGAGGTGTCAAGGTGATGTCATTAATTTAAAATAAATAGTTTATTTTAAATTAATAAGTGTGTAAGGGACCAAGGGGAGTCGACACAATTTTGGTGTCTATAATTGCAATGCATGGATGTTTGGGCATGTTTGAATTTTTAAAAATTATTTAAAGCTTCCTCATAGGTTTAAATTGTCTTAGGAAATAAATCTATTGATATTTTAAGCTCATTTACCCCTACAATATGGACCTATAACCACTATAGATGATTGTCTCAGACAGTGAGTTCCTAGGAGATGTTACTTGAAATGTTAACATAGATTAAGTATGGATAAAATAGACATAAACAATACAAAATGACTCCATGGGGTTATAAGTATATTATTTAATGTTTTTTTATTTTAGATAATGCAAAGTACCCTATAGTTAGGACCCCTATTCTACAAGAAACATAGTCAGTTGTGACTGAGTGGGATAGTGAGTTTGATCAAATAGTTAAGACCATATCAAGGTATGAATATGACTCATATTCTAATGAAAATGATTTATTTTTGTTTATATAACCTTTGTAAATTCTTTGAGTATTATATTAAATACTTAAACATTCATAAACACCCACAGGTAAGGGAAGCATACGAGCAAGGTTAGCTTAGCAGTTAGGCCTGACTAAGTAAGAAAGGGTTTCAAGATGTAAGCACGAACTAACAGAGTTAGATTTTTTTTAAATTTTTCTCATCATGATAAAAAAATATCAAATAACTTTATTATATCAAACCGAGAGAGAGAGAGAGAGAGAGAGAGAGAGAGAGAGAGAGAGAGAGAGAGAGAGAGAGAGAGAGAGAGAGAGAGAGAGAGAGAGAGAGAGAGAGAGAGAGAGAGTTTTGATATTTCAATATATAGCTCACTTGGTAGAAGCCTACACACAGTGCCTTACCTAGCAGTCTATTTTGGTTTTTTGTGATTTTAGATGGTCATATGAGATAATAAAGTGATAAAATTATATTCAAAGATTCCTAATTTTTTTTAAAAATACCCTTAAATGTTAATTTTTTAAATATAATAGCGGAAGTACCCTCTATTTTGTCTCAAATAGAGGGTACTTCCCATTATGCATAAATTGGCAGGTTTAGAGGAAAGTGTATAAGGACATGAGACCAGGAGTTATTTTAAAATTAAAGGAAAGTTTATAAAGTATTATAACATATTAAAATACATAAGGAACTAGTAACAAAAGGGGTAAATTTAACAAGATGGTCTACGTGGCTAGAGTTGTAGTCAAGCCTTCTTGAGCAGGGTTAGGCCTAGAAGCCAAAAGGAGAATCATGGTTAGTTACATATTGATATATCATTAAAACATATTTAAAAATGTTTATGGGGTCACTAAATATGTGTTAAATCTAGTTTAATTCATATAAACCCAATTAGATGGTCTAGACCATAGGGGTTACAATAGGCCTATTAGGCAAGGTTCAAGCCTAGTGCCTAAATGAGAGGTCATTTTCACTTTTAGATGTAGATGAGAATTAAAAAATATTGTATCATGTGTATAAGGTAATTTTAGATGTGTAAAAGTCTTAAAATTTTATAGAAAGCACAAATAATCCATTTTTGGACTCAAAACCAACTCAAGCCTATGCAAGTTAGAGAAGGAACTCGATAAGCTAAGTTGAAATGCTCATATCTCCCTTGGAACCTTACATGGAGATATAAGGAGTTTAGGGAGGTTTATTTAGGTCCTTAAATTTTTTTTTTTGTAATTTTTTTGCAATTACACTATCTAACCTTTATGAACAAAGCTTAAGAGGTCAAAATAGGATTAAATCCTTGCAAACTCTAGTTATTGACCCGATGGATAGAATGAGGTTGGAAATATATTATAATGTAAAATTTTGAAAATTAAAGTGATTTGTCATTGTATATAACTCACTTAGGCTCCTCCCTATTCTATTGGACTATATGGTCTATATGGATAGGCTATAAATAGGGTTTTCTTGATTATTTTGTGCATTGTATAGGTTCTAGGAACATTCAAGAGATGAAATAAATTTTGAGGGTAAGATTATGAATTTTAATAAAAAAATATTTCATTTAATTCATTTAATAAACTCCTAAGTTTTTAAACAATATCTCTCATCTCAGTGAGTCAAAATTGGCATAGTGGGCAAGCTTGTGAGAAGGGTGGAAAACTTCAAGTGAGCTAATTTTATGGTGTGCTTGATACCTCTAATGCCATGGAGGGTATTAAATAATGTCAAAATCATTAAAATAGATTTTAATGGAAACCTAATGAATTTTTGGATGCCAAGTGTGTAGAGTGCATGAAAGAATAGTTTTTTAGACTTCAAATGGTGATAGCTCATTTTGGGAAAGTTACAGATGACTAAGACTATAACTAATGCATGGAGAGGCATGTATGAAATCATTAACCTTAATTAAAATAATTATACATGTCCATAATTATTTCTGGGATGTTAAAATAGGTCCAAATCATGAAGGTAGTTTTTTGAGCTAGAATGAGAACTTTAATGCAACTTTTCATGAGTTTCATGCCTTGTATGGCCACTTGTTTCTTATAACCTTGCATGTTTCATCACACATCCTATTCTCATGCACAAGTGACTCCTTTTATCATCTTGACAAGTGTATTTTTGACCATTATACTTCTCTCTTCTCCTCTCTCTCTCAGGTTCTATAAGAACTAACCATTTTGGCCATTGTAACTTATGTTCCATCTTAGTATGGAAAAACCCTTGTCATTTTAATAAAATTTTATAAATAGGACTAATAATTTTTTCATCTCCATGAATTTTAATAGTGTGTTTTACTTGGATGATTTATCTTGCTTAGTGATAACTATAATTTCCTTAACATGCCTCATTCTTTCATACTATTTGTAATTGGAAAGATTCTTATTGCAAGGCATGTGAAGTGTTCTAGAAAGTGTCAAGGTTGAGTGAGTTAGTATATTAACTAGTTCCATTCAAGTCCTCTAGTTTATTCTTCCTAGCCTAAACAACCATCCATAACCTCATAACATAATATTGATGTTAGAAGATGTAGATTGGAGAAGTATATGTTTGGTTAGTCTCTTGGTTTCATATGTAACATGTAGCTATATGGAAGTCATCAACATATTTGGTGTATATGACCTCCATTATGATAGTTTTCTTTCAATTTTATCTCTCCCTTCCCCCCTAGAGTTTAGGTTTAGTAGCTATTCAAAGTGGTACATCAAGGGAGATAAACCTACCTAGAGATTCACCTCATCCTTAGGCTACCCACAAGCTTATAGGTGTTTCAATTATTCCATTTATACGAGGAGAGATAAAACATCTCCTCAAAAGGTGCAAATCCAATTGAATTTTTTTTTCGTGTGCCTCGTGGGACTCTTAGTCCAAGAAGTTAAATTATTTTTGGTGTTTTCCTTGAACACATTAGCCTTTGGAGGCATATATCCAAGCATGATGGCAACTCTAAAGATATATTAGCTAGTCAATCAACCAAAGTTTTCCTTTGAATATTTTTGGTAATTTTTCTTTGTGTTCTTTCTTCCCAATGAGGTTTCATTGCTAATTTTTGTGTTGGGTTTTTTTTTACACAAGTTGGTGAGGTATTTATAGCTTTTTCCATTCCTAATCAGATTTTTTATGACTCATATTAACCTTGGTATGATTATTACTAGTTTTTTCATGATCCTTATTAACCCTATAACTAGCTTTATCATGAAGTGTATTAGTCTTATATCCAGTCTCGTCAATATCTTGCCCCTTCTAGTCAACCTAGTCACTTCTTAAGTCATTCCATTTCCATGTTTAATCAAACACATTTGGGATATGAGAAGTACATGTTGGATCTTGAAACTCAAAGGGGATATGGTCTACATATTCCTATTAATTTCATTTATAAGGTGAGAGATGCATTAGAGATAGTAAAAAGAGAGTGGGCACCTATTGAGAGAGACAATTGGTAAAGACTCACAAGTGAGAGCCTCACCAAACCTATCATCCTTCATATCCACCTCCCCAAGATTGCTATCAGTCCTACTTAAACCCTACTCATGAACCCAATGAAGCTTACCAAGGTCATCCTTTTCCAAATCAGTTGAAAGAGAGATTTGAAAAGAGAAACCTTATTTTTGAAGCTAATATTGATTGCAAGATTTATTTGGCTAATATGCATATGAAAAATTCTACGTCATCAAAAAGAAAGTGGAATCTAAGCCCTCATTTCCCTCTCCAATTACATCCCCACCTCAAGAAGTGACCTCTAGATATGAAATTCCATGTTGGAGACAAGGTGGAGAATCCAATCCTAAATAGATCCCAAGCTTCTTAAAATATTCATCCACTCCTCAAGTTGCACTAATACCTCAAAGAGAGACTCATAATCCCGACATTCTAAGCTAGAATAAGGTAGTGAAATCATGGGGAAGGAAAAAGGAGAAAATCCTTGATAAGGAGTGTGAAGTTGAGAAAGAGATTGGTTCTATGCAAGTACTTTACACCCTTCCTCAATAATCTTCTTGTATTACATGTTATCCCTCTTATACTCCTCATATTCATGAAGATTCATATGATATACAAGAGAGACTTTTCCAAGAAAACCTAGCCAATAAAATTTAAGAGTTAGAGTCAAGGATGAAATTGTTGAATCAAGGTGTGATGGAAGGTTTAGACCCAAAAGAATATCCTATGCCTAAAAACACCCCATATAATCTCTCTAAAGATAATGATAAAGCCAAATAAAATTTTAATGAAGTCATTATAAAATGGAATAAAGAAAACCAAGCCATTTTAACCCAAGGTTTTCCTTCCCTCTCACAAGAGCTTCCAAAAGAATCCTCTACATTTCACTCTCAATATGATTTTGAGTTCAATGTGC
This sequence comes from Torreya grandis, assembly GCA_037957365.1. Classification (NCBI taxonomy): domain Eukaryota; kingdom Viridiplantae; phylum Streptophyta; class Pinopsida; order Cupressales; family Taxaceae; genus Torreya; species Torreya grandis. Next base: position 201,401 of record JARHVA010004707.1, read on the forward strand.
CACCTCTACCAAATAGTTCATATTTTACTCATCCCATCACAATTTTCCTTCATGGACCTAGAACCTAAAGAGGAGTAGCTAGTTGATATGAATTAAAAACTCTTACTTGAAGAAAACATACCTCCTTAACAATCTCATTGGGTTATGCCACATGATTTCAGGATGCCTAGTCTTGGCATCACCAATAAGGAGAAGAAGATGGAAGATATTGTATCCCTTGAATAAGAATACAAATATAATCATAATACTTTAGATGATCACATCTATCATGAAGATGAATGTGCTATTAAGAATGGAGAACAATTTCAATTCATCCCTAAAGAGGTGGAAGTCCTAGAAGAATCTCTTGAGACCAAGGTAGAATTGTTGTTCTTGAATATGATCCAATACCTAAAAATAATTTTGTATCACCCTCATATCCATTGGATATTTTAGAACACCATCTTGATGACCTCATACATCATGAAGATAAGATTGAAGAGGTAGTGGTTCTAGATGATAAAGAGGACAAAGATGATTAGTAGATGTAAATTAAGTTCTTTCAAGAGCATCAAGAGCTTTTCCAAGTTGAGGATTAAACTACATGACAAGTTAAAGAAAGATAATTCAATGGAGGAAAATGACCAAGATTGGGAAGAATATGCAAATCTCCTTGATGAGCTAGAATAAGTTTTAGTTGAAAATAAACCCAACTTTAGTGAGAGCACTATGGAAATAAAGAAGGTATACCTTGTTTGGCCACAATCAAAGGTCATAGTTTAGGAACCGTATGAGAAAGATGAGGCTTTTTGGACACAAGAAGAATTTTATTCCTTAGCTAATCTATTAGGAGTTACCCGGTTCTCATTGAACATCATGCTAATGATGTTGACAAACACCAAAAGAAGATGGAGGCATCAATACTAAAGGTCAAAATGATACATGTCTCACTAAATCCTTCATGTCATGAAGCAAGGAAAGTTTCAAACGTATCCTCTGATCTAGGAGGTAGTTTTAATCTCAAGTTAGTTAGTGTTTGAGTTAGTTTGTTTAGTTTAGTGTGTGCGTTTCATAAGTGCTCATGAAGCACATGTGTGTTTAATTTTGCTTTGTGTGTGTCTTTTGTTTTATGTGGTTGAGGTAGTCATTGGTCTTATATGGATCAAATATTGTTGTAAAAGTCCCCTTATGGAGTATCATATTTTAGATGACTCACTAAGCTCAATGGAATGATAAGGATACTAGTCTAGTTAGTATAGTAGACATACTACCCCTATGAGTCACCAATTTATTGACCAAATTTGACCTTGTAGGTCAAATTTAGACCCATATAGGTAAAAAATTGAGTTTTAGGTATTTTATGGGTCTAATATATATGTCTTAGGGTGTTTTATAGGTCATTTAATGTGATTTCATGTTATACTAGCCTTGGTCATTAGTCATTTTTAGTCCTTATATCATTTTGAGGTAAAAAAAGGGGATTTTAATGACTTGTATGGAATTATTTAGAAATTAAAAGGATTAAAAAGGTTATTTCATGCCCCATGTTTCCTCATATGTCTTAATCAATTATTGGTAACTGAAAATGGTAGGTTCTTTAGAAGAAAGAGTATTTTATTTAGAAAAGAGAAGATTTTGGCACTTGTACAACTCATGGGGAAGTATGATACATTTTATAAGATCATGGAAAGTCTCTCAAACTTATTAAATATCAAATACACATTTTAAATTCTCCATAATTGCCATTTTTGAGCTAAATCCATTATGCTCCTTCTTCACCCTTTTAGACACAGAACTAGTCTTTAGGTTTGTACTTGGTACGATCAACATGAGAAATTATAAGTAAAATGAATTTGGGAGGTGAAAATAAAATTATATAGCTTAATTTATATTAAAAAAATTGAATAATGGTGTCCTGTAATTTATGAACCATCCTCATGAAGTTGACTATGTTTTTTCTGCTTGGTAATATGTTTTTCCGTATAATATAATTGTTGAGATGGTTTATATATGATGTTAAATATATTAACTCATGTTTAACATGATTTTTTTCATGTTTCAAGGTGTTTGGATGAGCCAAGTATCTTAAGTTGCAAGAGGAAGCACTTTTCTATGTAATAGGTAGGTTTCAACCATTTTCTAGACCTTCATGCTTTGTTAACTATTATAAAGGGTTGTAATATGTAATTTTACATGTTTCAATGTGACCTTGATTATAATTAACTCATTAATCTCATTATCCAAGCAAATTATCTATGAGGGTGTAGTCATAACTAGTATATAGTCAGTTTTTTATATGATTGTCAAGCAACCATTAATGAACATGTACATGTATCTCATAAAGGATAACATGTCGGAAGGAATTTTTTAAGCTATACAAGGTAATTGAATATTAAAAGAGTCTATTGGTAGGTTTTTAGAAGAGTTTGAAACTCATAATAGGTCACAATACATGCTCATTATCAACACTCAGACTTACTGTATGTATGTGAAAATGGTCACCTATAGGTGTTAGTAGAGAGTTGAGAAGTGTTTTGACGCATTGAAACTAGTGTTGAAATATTCCTAGAAAGTCATAACATATGTTGTTTACCATGATAGGCTTATTTTATGGTAAATTTGGCCAATGAAAGTTTGAAACCATGTTCAAGGGGCAAATGACTGATTCAAGGCTTTTTTCCCCAAAAGAACAAAATAAAGATCCTCGGTATTATCTTGATATCTCATAACAAGGTTACAAATACCTTATATGAATTTTGATAACCATAGATTATAGTGTCCATATAAAACAAGGACTTTTTATATTTTGTTGGGTATAGGATTAATAGAGAGTGGTTTTTAGGAAGCCCCAAGTTGTGCTTTTATGCACTAAATTTAGGCAATGAAATTGACAAGAAAGAGTTTCAAATGGACCCTTTAAGTAAAGTTATAAACCTAGACTATGTCATCATGGTGAAGTGTTTCCAATTAGTTCAAAAGAGTGTTTTGATCCAAGAAATTATAAAATAGGGTTATCTACTATATTTTTTCCTCATGAAACACCTACAGGTGCCATTATCTACATAATACTCACCTACAGCCAGCATAAGATTCAAATTTGAAAGGTTATTTCTTTCTTGCAATGCATGGATGTTTGGGCATGTTTGATGTTTTTAAAATTATTTAAATATTCATCAGAGGTTTAAATTTTCTTAGGAAATTTTTTTTATTGATCCTTCAATCTCATTTACACCTATAGTATGCACTTACAACCACTGTAGATGATTATCTTAGATAATGAGTAGGAGATGTTGCTTGCAATGTTAACACAGCTTGAGTATGGAGTACAAAGACCTAAAAAAATATAAAATGACTCAAATGGGTTATAATTATGTTGTGTACATTGTTTTTGAGGTTAAATAATGAAAATTACCCTTTAGTTAGGACCCCTATTCTACAAGAAACATAGTCAGTTATGACTGAGTGGGACAGTGAGTTTGAGAAAATAGTTAAGACCATACCAAGGTATGAATATGAATTATATTGTCATGAAAATGATTTATTGTGGTAAATATCACATTTTTAAATTATTTTATCATTATATTAAATAATTAAATATGCATAATCACCCACAGGCAAGGGAAGTATACAAGCAAGGTTATCTTATTAGTCAGGCCTGACTGAGTAAGAAAGGGTTTCAAGATGTAAGCATGAACTATGAGATTTAGAAAAAAATTTAAGTGTTATAATAATGATAAAAAAAATCTAAAATATCTTTAGGATATTAAACCAAGAAAGAGAGGGCTTTGATACTAAAATATATAGCTCACTTGGTAGAAGCCTACACATAGTGCCTTGCCTAGTAGTTTATTTTGTTATTTTGTGCTTTTAGAAGGTCATATGAGATGATAAAGTGCTAAATTTTTTTGAAGAGAGTCCAAAAAAAAAAAAAAAATCCTCTAATGTTTATTTTTTTGAGATAATATGGTAAGCACCCTATGTTTTGTCTCAAATAAATGGTACTTCCCTTTATGCATAAAATGACATGTTTAGAGGAAAGTATATAAGGAGATGAGACCATGAGTTGTTTTGAAATTGAAGAGAAGTGTAGAAATTTTTATAAAATCTGAAAAAATGTGAGTAATGAATCACAAAAGTGGTAAATTAAAAAAGATGGTCTTGGTGGCTAGAGTTGTAGTCAAGCCTACTTGAGTAGGGTTAGGCCTAAAAGCCAAAAGGAGAGTCATGGCCACTTCCATCTTGAGAGATCATTAAAAACTATTGAAACATGTTTATGGGGTCAATAAATATGTGTTAAATATTGTGGAATGTATTGAAACCAAATGAGATAGTCTAGACCATAGGGGTTATAACAGGCCTATTAGGGAAGGTTCAAGCCTAATGCCCAAATGAGAGGTCATTTTCACTTCTAGATGTAGATGAACATTTCCTCTTTTTGTATAATGTGTATAAGGTCATTTAATATGTGTAAAAGTCTCAAAATTTTAGAGAAATCACAAATAATCCATTTTTGGACTCAAAACCAACTCAAGCCTGTGTAAATTGGAGAAAGGAACTTGATAGGCCAATTTGAAATGCTCATATCTCCCTTGGAACCTTGCATGGAGATATATGTAGACACTAAGATCGTGTCTACTCCCCTGGTTGACTCCCCCTTGGTCCCCTTCATCCCGTTCCACTTCTAACCATGCCTAACCTATGTCTTATTAATTTAAAATAATCATCTATTTTAAATTAATAATTCCCTCTCTCTCTCCTTGCCACCTCACCCCCCCTTGGATACCTCTCTTTGGATCCCTTCATCACCCCATGCCAAATCTTAAATGCTTAGACCCCATTTCATTCCTCCCATTAGCCTCTCACGCTCATTCATTTCACCTTCAACCATTTTCCCATGACCAATTGACCCTGGCAGTTGGAAGAACAGGCAAAAGGCTATTTTTAGCCCTTTTTCTGTTATTCTAGTTGCCAACGTCGGTTACAGTCGACTGATGTCAGTGGTATTACCAGCATCAGTTGCCTTCAAAATAGTGTTCTGCATTCAGAATTTGGATCTTCCAACTCTTTTTTGATCCTCTTCCCCCAAATGCAAAAATCCTCTTACACCCAGACTTCGACCTCTCTCTCTCTCTCTCCCAGACACACATCAAGCATCACAAGGACTCTACATCAGCCACTCTACCTCTTTGCAAGGAGCCTTCTGCATCAACAACAGGATTTCAAACACCTCTGGGGTTATTCAATAGGCAAGAGGTAAGTATCCTTCTTTTATGTCATTTCAGTAGCTTCAAATGTCTCTGTAATCAATTTTTCTATTTATTGCTTCTAAGCCAGATTACCACCCAAACCCGGATATCAACCAGACCAGACCCAAATCCTTATTCTCCCTTTTCACCCCAATCCTTTGCCTGGTCCCTCTTTTAGACCATACTTTCTACCTTGTAAACCCTGCACAGACCTCCAAACAGACTCTTAGACACCTCAGACCATTCTGCAGACCATTATATCGACCAAGAACCCATCCAGACCCTATTTAAAGCTACTGCCTCGAACGACGCTAGCCACCAGGTCCATTACCCCTACTGACATTGACAGACTAACCGACATCAATGACCTTGACCTACCGACGCTGGCAAAAATACCGATGTCAATGACTGTGGTAGACTGACAGTAGACAGTAGGTATGCATTGTTTCTGTTTCTTTTGCTTAGTATTTCACTTTTTATCTTTATCAGACATTATTTTATCAACAGTAGATTGTCATCTCACAAGGAAGCCTTTGCACTTTTGGGACCGAGCATATCGCTTGGTAGTCCACGTTACATCCATCTAACAATTTTCTTGTTCAAGTCTCTTTCTTCTACAAGTGTCATCCTCCACAACCAAAGAGGAGTTCTCTCAACGTCTGGATAACGGTGCATAGACCTCATCCGGGTATCAACTAACCCTAGACCATTTTATCTTAGTTTCTCATTTCCTTTTGAATTTGAAAGTGAAAAATTGTTAGAAACATTCTGACACACCTGGTGGGACCCTAGAAGTCCTTCTTGGGTTCATACTTTCTCTTCTTAAAAACAACCATTCATATAGGTGCATTAGGTCTCTTCTTGCACTCTTTTCTTCTATCTCTTCCAAAAGACACCATTAGCAAGGTTAAAAAGAATCATTCTTTTTCTTTCTTTTCTTGCATCTTAGAGTAGTAAACTTCATACTCTTCAACCCTTTCTCCATTTGTCTACATCTAAACTGACATTTCAATTTGGGCTTAAAATTTGTTGCATCTCATTTTTGCCTGAATGCATATTTAGTCCACACATCTAGTAATTAAAACCACATCATCAATTAATCATAGGCCACTTATGTTACACATCCAAACCACTTGCACAAAATCAAACATCAAAACTTACTTGAGACAAGGTCCGAATAGGATTTCATCACCTAGCGGATACCTTACCCATCCCGGCAATCCCACTTGGACTTCACTACCAAGGGGAAAGCCCACTCTGTTCTCTAGCAGAGGATAATCTCTAGGGGAAGTATATACTGGCTAAGCAATATTAGCTTATCATTGGGCTTGTGAAGTGAGGGGAGCTTGCTCCTTAGCACCAGGCCACATACAGAACCTAACACAGACTCTTGAGCACCGAAACTAACCTGAAACCAACTTTAGACTACCTCTTCTAGGACCCGTTCTATAAGCCAACTTCCCAAACACACTCTAAGGCATAAGCCAACATGATTCTAAAAGTTTATTCTAAGGATTTAACGCTTGGGGTCTATCTGTCTTCATCTTCTTTTCTATCTTTATCTAGTTTTTTGAGCTAGTGAGGACGTTTTCTTCTTTTTTTTTCAAAAACTTTCAAATTCTCTGAGTTTTTGAAAAACATGGTAACCAACATCGATTTTACCACCGACATCGGCATGTTTCTTCACTGGCATCAGTTATCTAACCAACATCGACAATATATTTCACTGACAACAGTTTTTCAACTGACATTGGTCACTGTCTAAACTTTCTTCCCAAAATAGCAGGCTTAAAACCCAACTTTCTTGATGTCCAACACCCATTCTAGTTTTCTGAGACTAAAAAACACAGTTTCTAAAACCTGACCCTTTTTTCCTTGAATGGTTTTGACACGCAGTCAAACCAAGACTCTTGTCGACCACGCAAGGCAACAACCGCTTTCGCTTTCACCTTCCATATCTAGTCCTTTAATGGAGTATCATTCAGAGATCAAACAAACTCTTATCTGACGAACCCCGATGCGACCATATATTGTTCCTGAAGGGGATCAAGAATTTGAAAGGTTCCTTGACCTCAATCTCAAGGCCCTTCAACATTATATCACACAAAGCCAAATGTGAGACTCTTCAGGCAACCCAGTCTATGGGATACCAACCTCCTTAACTGAAACAAAAATGATATTGACGGCATCCGCTACCCAACCCATGACCACTCTGGCCTTTGCTTCGACCATCAATCTGACCATGTCCTATCTTCAAAGTGTGGCTTTTCCTTTTATCTCTGGGCCCACTTCTATTGGGGTTTTGGCCCCCCATCAACCACAAACTATTCAACAAACCTCTACCCCTTTCTAAAATCTAGTTGTCTCCATCCCACCTACTCTTGTCCCTATCAACACAAGAGTAACTACCTACCCTTCAACCAGTGCCACCACCCCTCAACCACCTTTGGCAGCCCCTATTCAATTTGTGCCCTCTAACTCCATGGCACAATCACCCCTGGCTTCCACATCTATCCCAATGACTAGTTATCAAAATGTTGCGCCTATACAAGCACAACCGACTATGTCATACGCCTGTTCTAGCACCTTCCAAGTGCCTTAAAACCTAGGGGGTGCCCCATCTGCCAATTCGTCAACTGATCTCATCAAGATGCTGATGGACAAAATATCTAATCTTGAGGCTTCCATTTTTGGTTCAAGCAATGTCCTTTCATATGACCAAATTTGAAATGAACCCATCCATCCCTCCATCCCAATCCAACCGTATCCTAGTCAGTGGGAGATTCCTAATTTTACTCGCTTCCAGAGTAAGGAAGACCCACAACAACATCTACGAGCATTCAGACATGCTTGTTATCTCATAGCCTATGATGATGTGTTATTGCTACGCACGTTCCCCATGTCACTTTTTGGCCCTGCCCTTGACTGGTATAGCTCTATTACCAGTCACTCTCTCTTTTCCTTCACTCAACTCGCCCAATTATTCCTTGACCACTTTTCGATCAATATCACCAGAAAGGTCTCCATTACAGACCTCTACTCTATTAGGCAGTTTGACAATGAATCCATAGACGATTTTATCGCCCATTGGAGAGTCTTAATCAACCAACTCTCCTTCCCTTTACCTCAACCTGAGCTCATTGAGCTCTTCTCTCGAGCATGTGCCATGCACATCTCATCCACCTTGTGGGTTCAAACATTCCGCACTTTTGATGAAGCTTTCACCATGGCCCAAAAGCTTGAACTCTGTGATATTAAAGAAAATAGGGTCAAATTGCGTAATACCAACTCAAAAACTGATGACCCTTCTTCTTCTAGACCTTCTTTTGCCAATTCCAAATCCAAAGGAGTGGAAAACACTGTGGTCGTTAGATCACCATCCTTGACAATGACCGACCAACCTCAACCTTCAACATCTCAAAGCATCACAAAATAATTCCAACAACGGTACATATAGCGTCAGTATACTCCTATAGGAGAACCATACGCTTTCATTTTGGATAAACTTGTCAAACAGGGGGTCCTCAATCTCCCTCCAATCTGACCACCTCAATTTGACTCCTCAAAAGCCCTCCATACATGGTATAGGGAAAATGACTTCTGTCACTATCACTGTGTCCAAGGCCATGACATAAGCAATTGCCGAACCTTCAAGAACATTGTCCAAGACATGATAGATAAGGGAGATCTTGTTTTGGACAACCCAAATGCACCACCCAATCAAAATATCAATATCTTCAAACAACCTTTTCCTAACCATCCTCCTAATCAAAACAATGTCCAAACCATGGCCGATAGCTCCCATGAGCATAATATATGCACGGTCAACATGGTCTCACCTCTTGTCCCTGACCAACCTCCTCCACAGGTAGAAGAGCTTTCTTCTCCTGTTCGTTCATCACAGGTAGAAGAGCCATCTTCTCTTATTAGTTCTCCATCAACCTCTCTTATATTGGAGGATGCTTCGACCATACCAATTCCATTAGCCCCACCTTCATCCTTCCTCCTACCAATGGAGGACCATACCCTTCCTACTCCTCAACCATAAGTAAAAGGCACCATCATCCCTGCCCTCTATCCTCTTGAGGAGTCACATTCTCCAACTTCTTCTCCACCAAGAGAAGACCCTGTCTCTTCACCCACTTCAACCGAGGATGACCCAGTGACGGTTTTCTCTTTCCTTTTACGTAAGATCGCTACATCTCACTCACCCCCATCCACATCTAAACCCAAACCCACGCAGCCGTCCACCATGCCAAAAGAGATTAAGTCTCTTGGTGTTCACCCCATATCTAATCTTGCCTCACACAATAGTGGCCCTCAAACCAAACCAAAGAAGGCCACTAAACCACACTAGAGAATTTCTCCCCCACCTTCATCATTGCCCTCTATTTTGGGCCTGCATCCATCCACCTTAATAGGAGTGCTTCCTACTCCCACACCTCATAAAGGAAAATTACATCCATTATCCCTTTTACCCATTAAACATATATTTCCTCCAAAATGACCAATGCCTCCTATGCCTCCAAAACAAAATTCATCAACCCCTACTGCAACAAAACACGTAGACCCATTAGCAGGTTCTTATGCCTTGTTATTAGAACAATTGTTGTAGTCTTCTAGCATCAGTCTTCCACCTCTTAAACCATACCAATATCTCAGACCAAAACCCCCTTTTTTTGATAACACTAAAGTTTGTGTGTATCATCGCATGCTGGGACATGACACTGAGCATTGTTGTGACCTCAAAGTTGTCATTCGCCAATGCTTAGAGAAAGACACCCTTCTTCTTGACCATATTATCGACAAACCTTCAACATCATCCCATGCTTCCCATACCTCCTCACCTTCACACTCATCAACTCTCAGATCAAGACCATCTTGGTTTGACAACACTAAATTTTGTCACTATCATTGCACATCAGGACATGACACTGAGCATTGTTGCACTCTTAAAGCTGTCATTCATCAACACCAGAAAAAGGATACCCTTCTCATCAAGGATCCTCTTGACTACCCCTTTGCCAAATCTTTGACACCATCACATGCCTCACAAACATCACCACCTAAATTAGGAGCCCATCACCAGACTATGGTCCCTCCACCGCCTTTAACCCCATTATTCAAAATCAACACAGTCAACTTGACCACTAGCCCACCAACCCAAAAGGATAAAGGGAAAAGACATGTTTCTATCCCTTGCACATCCACATCTACCAAGCCTTCACCACAACTAAAACCCAAGATTACTATCTTGGGTACATCTCGAATAGCATCCCTAAAGACAATCCCTAACTCCGTGGTAAAGCAACCTCACCACACGACCCCTGTGAAGATGTCTTTGTATGATCTCATACAAAACTCTCCACAGCATCATCAGACCTTGATCAAAGCCTTACAATCAATGGAGGTCAAACCTGATGACCCACAACCTTTAGCCACTTTAATCAAATCATTACCAACCATTTCCTCTGTCACCATCCATGATTTTTGAGATTCCTACCTCCAACTTGGCAGATTAGGATCTCACCCTCTCAAACTAAATCTATCAAACATTCTCCCTAGAAAATGGGGGAATTTGACCTTACCCTGACTATCAACCTCAACCAAACATCAACCAACCTTTTAATCATGACCCCAACCAAACCTCAACCAATATTTTAATCATCGACCTCGACCAAGCCTCGACCAAGCCTCGACCAAGCCTTGACCAAACCTCGACCAAACATCAACCAAAATTTTTAATCATGACCCCAACCAAACATCGACCAACTTCAACCAACATATCAACCAACTTCTTAATCATCTTTAACACGTGACCAATTTGGAAAGAAGTAAACAAGGAAAGTTTGCTCCTAATTGGCTCAGACCTTACATCATCACGCATAAGTATGGGTCAGGGACTTATCATCTGTCCTCTCTTGAAGGATGACCAAAACCTGAGCCTCTTAATGCCTTACATCTGTGACTATTCTACTGTTAGTTGAGTACTCATTCACTTGACATTTAACTTGAGATCGTCCCTTAAGCAATCCCGGTCCTCTAAATCCTCATTCCCTTCAACCCTATTCCCCTAAACAAACCCTATGTAACCCTTTTATAAAGTATGGATGCTTTGTCCTAATAAAAGGAAGCCCTTACACTTCTATAGTCTTGTCCATGCCTCAAAATTCTATCAAAAATAAATAAATTGATGTCAAAATATCAAAAGGTCACAAATTCTAAATGCATACTGCTCCCTTGAAGGACAGCTATATCATCATTGCTGTAGCTAATAGACTGCTCCCTAGAAGGACAACTATTCAAAGCCCTTACATATATAAAGCAAAATATAGACCACTCCCTTGAAGGATGGCTGTGACTAAACTATTGCTATAAATAGCATTCTTTCTCAGAAGCTTCCCGCATCAATCAGCTTCACAAATGACCATAAAGCACAATGACATCTCTATGTAGACTTCCCGCATTGATCAATCTGCACCAAAAAAAAAAGGGTCATGGACTTGACTTGTAGTTATTTTTTGGGTCTCCTATAAAAAGGGGCAAAGTTATCCCTACTCAAAAAGGGTTACTCTATTCTCCCATATCATATCACCTACTCAAGGGATTTCGAGCTCATTTCAATGTCAAAGTGATTCGATTACTTCTCTAACACAACCAATGGTTAATGACGTAATGCATGAATGGGGATTTTGTTTCTAAAACCCCCTACCTATGCTATCATTATGGTCCTTGTCAATGAAAGAGCGACATGCCTTTCATTTCTTATCCATACCTTGGTCACATTTAACCAAATCATTTGCCAACCAAACCAAACCACCCAAACCTTTTTCAGACCACAAAATGTTGACATAGCCCATTTCACATAGTTTTTATGGACAACAATACACATGGAAACTATCGACCAGACACAATTTATGTTAAGCATAAACCATTACTTGCTGAAGCATAAATAGACTCAATTCATTTTTAGCATACACCATCACAAATATGGAAAATTCCTAGGGATGAAAGACCACTTAGCTGATGTTACAGAATACACCATCACATAATATGGAAAAGGCTGTAACATCATCTTACCCTCATCATTTGACCATCATCAACCAATCATCACCAACTTCGACTCTTCGCCTAAACTACATTGGTCTGAGGCCCTAAGACCAGGGCTATGTAGGCAACACTCAGTTGACATGACATCCTTTGAGGTTAGCTCAACCACCCTCATTTGTTCATCTACTTGATGGACAAACCATATCCTCCTTTGACCATGACTTGACTTAATCCAACCCATCCATAACCGACTCTCTTCCTCCCTTTTAGGGAGAACTACATCGGCCTGAGGCCCTAACAAAACGGGCTATGTAGGCAGCACTCAATTGACATGGGGTCTTCTGAGGTTAGCTCGGCCATTCCTTCATCCATCCATCTAACAGACCAATTATCTATCTCAGCCTCGACTTGACCAACGACATTGGAGATCATGACTATCTCCTCTGACCATGACCACTTCCAAGACAACATTGCCTTGGTTGTTTTTACATGTATGCTACCTCATAAATGGTTAGAAAAATTGTCTACAACCCATATTTTGACCCTCACAAGTATTGGATCGTGAGCAAGTCAATCCCCACTACTTGTGACATTTTCATGTTTTCCAAGAGCACTTCCTGAGCTCAGGATACTTGGAACACGATGACCATTGGAGCTACAACTTGGATCAAATAACCCAATCAGCTATAACTAAATGCTAGGGCCCAGTTATTTCAATTTTAGCACTCCTCAACCCTTGACCTATGACAATTTGACCTAACCATCTCATGAAGTGGTATGCGTGCAATCTCAACTATTACAGTGTTCACACTCACACCTTCACCATATCCATCAATCTCTCTGTCAAATCAGCACCCGATATTAGGTTCCCTTCCCTCGACTCCCGCTTTGAGGGGGAATACCTCATCCCATAATCAGGGCAATCAACACTTGTCTTTTGTCTTTCAGTTTATCAGAACAACCAATAGGACAAAAAATACCTCATCCCATACCTGGGGCAATCAACTCCTATTTTTTTCTTGTAGTTCATCAAGAACAACCAACAAGACAAAAAGGGGCAAATGTAGACACTAAAATCATGTCTACTCCCCTGGTCATCTCCCCCTTGGTCCCCTTCATCCCGTTCCACTTCTAACCATGCCTAACCTATGTCTTATTAATTTAAAATAATCATCTATTTTAAATTAATAATTCCCTCTCTCTCTCATTTCCACCTCACCCCCCTTGGATACCTCTCTTTGGATCCCTTCATCACCCCATGCCAAATCTTAAATGCTTAGACCCCATTTCATTTCTCCCATTAACCTCTCACGCTCATTCATTTCACCTTCGACCATTTTCCCATGACCAATTGACCCTGGCAGTTGGAAGAATGGGAAAAAGGCTATTTTTAGCCCTTTTTTCGTTATTCTGGCTGCCGACATTGGTTACAGTCGGCCGATGTCAGTGGTATTTCCGGTGTTGGTTGCCTTCAAAACAACATTCTACATCTAGAATGTGGATCTTCCAACTCTTTTCTGATCCTCTTCCCTTGAATGCAAAAATCCTCTTATGTCTAGACTTCGGCCTCTCTCTCTCTCCCAGACACACATCAAGCATCATAGGGACTCTGCATCAGCCACTCTACCTCTTTGCAAGGAGCCTTCTGCATCAGTAATAGGATTTCAAACACCTCCAAGGTTCTTCAGTAGGCAAGAGGTAAGTATCCTTCTTTTATGTCATTTCAATAGCTTAGAATGTCTCTGTAATCAGTTTTTTATTTATTGCTTCTAAGCCACATTACCACCCAGATCTAGCTATCAACCAGACCAGACCTGACCTGAATCCTTATTCTCCCTTTTCACCCCAATCCTTTGCCTGGTCCCTCTTTCAGACCATACTTCTTGCCCTATAAACCCTGCATAGACCTCCAAATAGACTCTCAGACACTTCAAACCATTCTACAGACCATTCTATCAACCAAGAACCCCTCTAGACCCTATCCAAAGCCACTGCCTCGATCGACACCGGCCATCAGGCCCATTGCCCCTACCGATGTCGGTAGACTAACCGATGCCAGTGAACTTGACCTACCGACACCGGCAAAAATACCAACATCGGTGACTGTGGCAGACTGACAGTAGATAATAGGTACGCATTGTTTCTATTTCTTTTGCTTAGTCTTTCACTTTTTATCTTTATCAGACATTATTTTATCAACAGTGGACTATCATCTCACAAGGAAGCCTTTGCACTTCCAGGACCGAGCATATCACTTGGTAGTCCACCTTACATCCATCTAACAATTTTCTTGTTCAAGTCTCTTTCTTTTATAGGTGTCATCCTCCACAACCAAAGAGGAGTTCTCTCAATGTTTGGATAATGGTGTACAGACCTCATCTGGGTATCAACTAACCCTAGACCATTTTATCTTAGTTTCTCATTTCCTTTTGAATGTGAAAGTGAAAAATTGTTAGAAATAATATAAGGAGTTTAGGGAGATTAATGGATGTCATAAACTTTGTTTTATGGATTTTATTTATAGTTCTAATGTCTAACCTTTATGAACAAAGCTTAAGAGGTCAAAACAAGCTTAAACCCTTAAAAATGTTGGTTATTGACCCAATGTATAAAATGATGTTGGAAAGATATTATAATGAACTAGTTTAACCATCAAAGTGATTGGAACTTACATACAACTCACTCAGTCTCCTTACCATCCTATTGTACTATATGAAATCTGTACATATAGTATAAATAGGGTTTTCTTGACTATTTTGTGTATTGTGTAGGTTCTATGAACATTTGAAAGATGCAATAAAGTTTGGGGGAAATATGGTAATTTAATTATTTTAATAAACTCCTAAGTTTTCAAAAAATATCTCTCATCTTAGCCAATCATAACTGGCATAGTGAACAAACTAGTGAGAAGGGTGGAAACTTCAAGTGAGATACTTTTAAGGTGTGTCTGATGCCTATAAAGCCATGGGGGGTATTGACACATGTAATACACTCCCTATCATGGATTTTAAGGGAAAAATTATGCATTTTTAGAGGCCAAGTGTGTAGGGTACATGAAATAATAATTTTTTAGACTATAGATGGTGATAACTCATTTTGGGAAGGTTCCAGATGACCAAGACTGTAACCAATGCATGCATGTGTGAAAGACATCCCATTAATTAAAATAATAATAACTATCCACAATCAATTTTGGGATGTTCAAATAGGTCTAAATTATAAATCCCATTTTTTGATCTAGAATGAGAACTTTCATCCCTCTTTTCATGAGTTTCATGCCTTATATGACCACTTGTCTCTTCTAACATTACATAGTTCATCCCACATTATATTCTCATGAACAAGTAACTCCTTTTATCATATTTAAAAGTATCCTTATGACCCTTGGACTTATATCTTCTCCTCTATCTCTCAAGTTTTATAAGAACTATCCATTTTGGCCATTGTAACTTATGCTCTACCTAAGTATGGTAAAACCCTACTCATTTACATACCATTTGATAAATAAGAATAATAATTTATACCTCTTAATGACTATTCATAGTGTTTTAAACTTGAATTATTTATCTTTATTAATGATAAATATGATTTCCTCAGCATGTTGTCTCATTCTTTCATCTTATTTGCAGGTAGAATTCTTCTTACATGACATGTGAAGTGTTCTAGGAAGTGTCAAGGCTGAATGAGTTAGTCTAGTCACTAGTGACATTAAAAGCCTATTGTCTATTCCTCCTTACCTAAAAATTCATCTATAACTTCATAATGTCATATTTATGTAAGAAGATGTATGTTTCATTAATCTCTTGGTTTCATGTGTAACATGCAGTCGGTTGGAAGTCATCAACTTATTTAATTTATCACCTCCCTTAGGATAGTTTGCTTTTAGTTTTCTCTCTCCCTTCCCCCCAATGTTTAGGTGTAATAGTGATCTAAAGTGGTACATCAAGGGATCTATCCCTACCTAGAGATTCACCTCATCCTTAGGCTACCCACAAGCCTTGAGGTGTTTCAATTGTGCCACTTGGATGAGGAGAGCTGAGACATCTCCACAAAGGGTGAAAATCCAAGTAACACTAATTATAAGTAAGAGTGTTTACTTTTTAGCATTATAATTATGCAAATCATTTTTTTTAAAGTAATTAGATAGATCTTAATTTTATTTAATTAGATTAAATATATTTGATTTAGTTGATCCACAAAACCCCCCCAAATCATAATTTTTAGCAACAAATTTCACACCTTATTCATACAAATATTGAAAATTAGCCCTGGTTATAATGACATAAACAAATGAGTTGATTAAATTAATGAGTTGATAACACCAATCATTTTTGGTTCTATTTTTGAGGATAATTTGGGTGTTATTAAGGTGTAGATCACAAGTGAACATAAATAATAACTTCCCTAAATTCAACATAGATATATGAGTAGACCTAGAGACTCACATGGAAGATTTATTCCAAAGAACCCTTAATAGGATAACACAAGTTCCATAATAAAATCACACTTCGAGAAAGTGAAAAAATTAAAAGAAATCAATGAGTCTTTTGGAAATTTTGAATAAGAAATAGAATTAGTCCCACCTGAGCCTTAGGATCAGTTTCTGGAAACACGTACATCATTCCAAAGAGGATTGAGGATAAAGAACATTTTAAAACAAGTAATGAGTCCTAGTCAAGAAACCTTCCAACCACTTATAACATTTCATCACTTCCTAAGAACATGCTCTATAATATTTATTGGGAATAATTGGGAGAGAACATAGGAGATTTACTAAATCCTAGTGAAAATGCATAAAATAGGGTTTAATCCACTTGGAAGGACCTTCATCTATTACATTTCAATAAAAGATGATGATAGAACTAACATGAAGGATATTTATCCATCCTACCCACATTTAGAGGAAAACCTATAGAATATCTTGATTAATTCCTCTTTAAATTCAATGTCATATGTCAAACTTATGATAATAGAATCGATAATCAAAATTTAAAAATGCTCCCTTATAACTCAAAAATTTAATAATGAGATTATTTATGGGTTTTTATCTGAACTCCATATCATCATGGGAAGACATGGAGACTGAATTCCTAAATAAATACATGACTACTATAAAGACATGTGTTTTCATGTTTGAGGTACAACTTGTGAGGAGGTGTTCCATGTCTCTTCACATAATTGACACAATGGGAACACCTTGAGGCTATGGGTCACCTATGGTTGGAGTGAACCTTTAGAGAGGGATATCTAAACCTAATAGATCACCTTAGCTAACATTAAACTACTAAAAATTGTAAGGAAAAGGGAGAGAGAGCATAAATAAATGAACTAAAATAAAAAAGGGTAGATACACCATAAAATTATGACATCCTCTACTTGATTAAGCATACACAATAGACATAAAATAATTAACAACATACATAACTCAGTCATGGACTTCTTAGCATAAATATTTCATAGAGAGGTACAAAGATCTATGGAAGCATTAGAAGGATAAACATTCATCACCCCAACTAACAATGAATAAACCATGAGATATATAGACTATGACATACAAAAGAGAGTTCACTTGCATAGAGGTGAATTGGAATTAGACATAATAGAAGGGAAACAACACTTCAGCATAAAGAGATCATCAATGATTCATGAGATACACACAAAATGCAAGCCATTGAAGGGTGAAAATGGTTTTATTATTTGTTTAAAGGAATAAAAAACAAGTAGAGGGATTAAGTATGGGCCAATTTCTACATCATTTTTGTGCTAAAATATGTCCCCCTACAATGATAATTCTACTTGTTTTTATAGGCAAAATATTAAGAGCTCAAGTCCTCTTTTAATCTTCTCCATTATCAGGGTGGTTACAATTTTTTATTATGATTAGGGAAAGGGGCTTGAGGTAATGGGGATCCCCTTGGGGTTGATAGATCCATTCTTACATAACTTCATGCAATGTCCCCTCAAACATTTATCTTGTATTTTGCATGTGTATTCTCTGCTCACCTTTATGATTTATAGGGCTAGATTCCATCAATATCTCATCATTTTTCCAAGATTTTTATTGAGTTATACCATTATTTACATATTGAGCTACTCCAATATTGATTATAAATAACAAATTTAGTTACACATTATAATCATGAATTTTACATTTGAATAGGAAAAATGGGCCATAAAATTTGCATCAATCAATATAATGTATATGTTAACAAAGTCCTCAGTGGTAGAATCTAACCACATGTTGACATTGGGTTCATAAAAAGAATTATACTTATACAAATATATTCTACCTTAGGCCCCATTTCAATAATTTATTGATTATGTTAACTCAAAGACTTGACTTAGGTTCATCTTTGGATGCCATGTAGCATTATCTTATTTGTCATAAGATTCATTTTACTGTTCATGTCAACCCCCTAGCCTACATTATCATGCTCCTAGCTCAATTTATACCATGCATCACTTCCATGGATATGTGTCATTCTCTCACTCTCATAGGATTTTTATGTCTTTGGCTTCAATAATCATCACGTGTCATGGTTTAGTAGGTTAGGCTCTCTTGGGATTTAACATCTCTCTCAGGTCTGGGAGACTGATAGTGGGGTAAACCCATTGGCTCTAAATCCTATTAACTTTAACCATAGGTTGTGTGGTATTTTATTATTTATCTACACCTTATCTACCTCTCTCATCTAGGCTCTAATGAGTTTTATCTAGTGTTATCCTATTCATTGGTAACTCCTACCATTATGTGATCAAGGTCTGCCACCTCTACATGGCTCCTTCTCACTCTTTCATTATTTAGTTGAGGCTTTAAATTAAATTTTGACTATTATATATATGGTGAAGTGATATTTTATGATGTGTCATAACCCCACTCACCTAATAATATGACACACTACTCTTATTAAACATACTACCCTAAGGTTTCAGATAAATAGAATTATGCCACATGGTTCCATCCTTCTCACCCACTAGACCATATCTCTAATGCATCTATTAGCTACACAAAAATATATGGGAGAGTGGAAATGTGGGATTATGCCATGTGTCATCATTCCTCTAACCCACTAAACTTAAGGATTTTAAATAGTATAGATGGCTCTAGGACTTTGGGTCACCAAGATTATAACATGTGGAAGCATACCAATTTCCCTCTTGCTTTATACCTTATTGATGTGGGGATTGATGGGAAATTTTATGAAAATCAACTTAGGGTCGAAAGTCATTTTGAAAGGGCTCAAGACTGCCAAGAAATTGACACATGGAATTAGGGAACTTTTATAAAATTAGCTAAGTGTCAAAAGACTTTTGAAAGAGGTAGGGGCCACTAAGAGATTGAATGATTATCATGTGGAACCAATCGATTAGACCAAAGTCCTAATATGACTAAAAAAATATTTACTCCTAAATCTATCATTTGGAAAATCCTAAAATGGTTAAGTGTCAAAGTACTTCTTTGAATAAAAATGGAGCTACCAGGAGATAAAAACTTATATATTCTCTACACGTAAAACTTACCTTTTAGGATTATAAACAACTATGTAGAATATTCTAATTCTTGGGATGTATTGATTAAATATTTAGAATCCTATGAGTGATCCTGAATCCTCCAATAGAACTTAGATGTTGCTCTTCCATGGTGACTAAAAATGGTCAACATTCTTGTGACCTCTATGGGTTGCTTTACTACTAATTAAGAATCTAGTAGCCTTTAAATCAATACATTGGGCATGGATTTGTATAAGCATCCAAAACCCCTAATTACAAAATTTCAACACAACTACAACCTACTTGGCATGCTATTGAATAAATTGAACTAAGGTTCAACTCATAACAAAATAGAGAAGGCAAGGAATAAGAAAAACATGCTCCAAGAAACTAGAGAAAAGAAGAATACCTAAACTAATGCATAACAACACTTGAAGGAAATAAAAGTAGCTAAACTACCCTAAACTAACCAATCAAAAGGTTGTTTAAATAAATCCATTAACTAGTTCCACAAAATAGTAGCCCTTTCTTATTTTTAGAGTATTTAATTTCAAGTGAGCTTAATTGACCCTTAGCCTTGGTATTAATTAAAATAAATAATAATATATTATTTATTACCATGAGATGAAAACTTCATGCTAATAAATAATAGATTTTATAATTATTTAATTATTACCAACTTTTAATTAAATTGTTTTATTGGAATGGATTGACTTGTTACTTTTATAGTGGTCACCTCCCTTGGGTTTTCATTATAAATAAGGTTTTTCACCTATTGTGAAACCAACCCATGAATATGAAATATTAATAATATTAAATATCAAATATTTTTGTGTAAATTTGTTTGAGAATAAGTGAGAGGTTAAATAACTTGTATTGGGTACAGAGGAGTTTCTCAATTATTGAATAATTCATCATTATGGGGTTTTTTTACCCCTAAAAGGTTTTTCCACATTAAATATATGTGTAATGGTTCATTGATCTATGTGCTTCATTTATTGTGATTTACTTATCAAATTCACTCTAGATACTATCTTGTCAATGTACATTGCTTTATAATTTTTTCATAGAATCAGAGCCAGTGGGGTGGAATTGATTGGTAGGCAAGTGGTGAATTATCTTAGAATTAATTTCAAGTTATTTTTATCCTAGAGAGGAGTTATACAACCTATGGTATGGCCTCCTCCATGAATAATTTCAAAATAATTATTTTCAATCATTTTATAGCCTAATTATTTCTAAAAGAGGTTAGATCTTATGTATAAGCCTCTTGGAAGCATATGTAGAGCCTGAGAAGGCTTTCTCAAGTACTTTTTTCCCTCTATGTGAGGTGTCATTATGTAGCATGAAAAGTTTTTAAAAAATCATTTATAATTCAAAATCTAATTTTGAATATTCTTATAGGTTCAATAGGAAAAGTTAGGGTGATTGGAAAATTTACAAAGGCCCTGGTGCCCTCTTTTGATCTTTCCAATTTTTTTTTCAGCCATTTAAGTGCCATAGTACAACCTAGGTAATTGAAAATGTTGAATTATTTATTAAAAATTAAAATTTTAATCTCTATCTACCTTATTTCAAGCTCTTAGGAAGGTTGGAAATTTTTGAAGGTCTCCCATGGCTTATATCATTTTTTGTGAGCACTATTACTTATACAAGTACACCATTACCATGTATAACTATAGGTATGAAATTTGGTTGAGATAATTTATAAAAATATTTAAAAATAAACATATTAATTAAATATTTATTTTTTGACCCCATGCCCCACTTTCAGAGATAACTAGTTACCTAAAGTTAAAAACTTTTGTTGTTTTTTTACTTCTTAAAAATTTACATGCACGTTATATATATTATAACTAGGTTATTAGAAGGATTGGTGGCTTTGTTTTTTATAAAAACTTGTAATTAAGGAGGTTCCAAGTTTAAAACCACTAAAATCATTTTTTTAATTGATCAAATAAATTTTTAAATTTAATTGAAATTGAATTCTATTTTTTGGTTTGCATGCTAACTTTTACATGTTTAAAACCCTAATTGAAATGTCAAACTTGTTTCAATTTTTGATCTAGTGAATGTTTTATTAAACATAGTAACCTAAACAGTCAATATCTAGGTCTTGGCACCTTATGGACACATATACATGGCTCATTTTGTATTTTTAGACCTCTTATTATTAATTTTAAAACTTTTTAAATAATAATGTCTAGGAGGTTATTTTATGTACGACTCTTTTGACACCTGATTTATTACAACTCTATTTTAGGTTTTTTTACATTATTTGACATCTAAATTATGTAATTAAGTATAGTTACATATTTTTTTCACTTTATTTTATAAAATAAGTTCAAAAACTCATTAAAATTTTTGTTTAAAATAGTTGTGTTTACATTAGTGTTTTTTGTGACACTTATGACACCTTGTTTTCTCATAGTCTTTTGTAATTTTCTTGATTTGTCTAGTATTAAATTGAACAATTATTGTGTTCTTACAGTTGAAATATTTTTTTTCTTTAAAATAAAGTTAAACTTCACACTAAAAAGATTCATTTGTAAGCATTTTGTTACTATCCTATTTAAAGGGAAGCTATGGCTCCACCTCATTTTTCATTAGATAAATCCAAAATGATTAATGGAAACAACTATAATATATAGAAAATTCATGTTAAAACTAATTTTTTGGCATGAAATTTGTATGAAATTATTGTTGGGACTAAAAAATCCCCTTTTGGATGACATGTAACCCTTGAGCTTACCAATGCATTTCAATATAAATTGCATGAAGCTATGTCTATTATATTGTGAAATGTTAAGGATGAACTTTTATCCACATTGGTAAACAAGAGACTCATTACAATGCTTGGAAACTCCTTGAATCCATGTACAAGGACACTCATCTCTAAAAAATTATTAAATTAATCATTGAATTGCTAACTACACCTATGAAAAGTGATGAAATGGTTGTTAATTTTATTACTAAAATTAAGAACATTAAATCTTAGTTAGATAGATGTAATTATAATTTGATTTATGATAAATTTATTTATTTTATCATTTAGTTAAATATTCATGAAAATTTTAGAAATTTCATTTCAATTTTGAATTCTAAATATCAAACTGAGCAAGATATCTTTGACCTTACCACCTTGTTTTCTCTCTTGATTCAAAAAGAGCAAGTTATGAGCAATTTTGATTCTAAATAGACTACCACTCAGGTACTTATCACCTTAAATATTATTTTTCATAATAATAAGAACCAAAATTCTAATCCTAATTCTACTTCTAGTTCAAATAGCAATAAGAAATCTGATAATAAGAATCATAAACCTAAATTTAATAGAAATTACAAGATATGTGGTAAGTTTGGTAATAGAAAAGAAACTTGTTTTAAAAATTAAGATAAAGTTAAAAACAAATCTTATAAAAATAATAAAGGGAATAAATATAATCAAAACAAGTCAAAGAATCAAAATTTTAATCAAAATAATAATAAGAGTTAGAATGTTATTGCTTTATATGCAGCTTTATTTGATTCAAATGAAAATGAGAGTATTTTGAATAACAATGTATCATACCATATGAATTTCCTATCTAATATTTTTGTGATTCTATATATATCTTTGAAAATAATTAATTAGGAGATAATTCTTTCTTAAAAGCAACTAAATAGGGAAAAATTATGTTTTTAAATGTTGTTATAAATGATATTTTTTATGTACCAAAGCTTAAAAAGAACTTTTTATCTTGTTCACAATTTACTAATGATAATTTCATTTAAGCATTGATTAAAGATAGTTGGTTCATTATAAGTAAATCTAGATCTTTGATTGTTAAAGGGGTTCAAAATAAAGGTTTATATATTTTCTCTCCTTCTACATATTTTATTTCATCACACAGTAAGAATGAATCTCAATTATGGCGTGAAAGATTAGGACATGTTATTTTTATAAGTTTACATCAAAATCTTGTTCTTTGATTTCATTTTATACTTTATTATGATCAAACGAGGGCTTCTTACATGGTAAGAAATATATTAACCCCTTTCACAATAATCATGATGTGAATTACTCACATCCTTTAGAATTGATTCATAGTGATGTTGTAGGACCCATTGAAGGTGTATATCTTAATGGTTCTTTATATATTATCACTTTTAATTATTATAATAGAATTATTTGGTTATATTTCATTAAGAATAAATATGATGTGTTGTCTAAATTCAAAGAATTTAAAGCTTTTTTTGAAAATGCATCTAATTTTTTTATTAAGAGATTAAGAACTGATGATGGTGGTGAATATATTAATATAGAGTTTTTTAACATTAATTGTGGTATTCAAATGGACTTAAAAACTTCCTATTATCCTCATCAAAATTGAATTACTGAAAGGAAAAACCACACCATTATTGAGATGGACAAAACAATATTGAATTTTTTAAATGTTCCTCCTAGTTCTTATGAGTTGGAGCCTTGAATATTTCTATGCATATTCTAAATAGAATATCTATATGATCATAGAATTTGATTTGATTTGTTAAAATTATTTTATTGTTACCTTAGAGATACTAACTATATTGACATTATCTCATCTACATTATCTTTTTTTAATAAAATGATTTAGCTTGATTTTTGAAAAATGTTTATTACAATTATATTATAACAAATATGTTTGTCTTATATGAGAAATCAAAGAAAATATATAGATATTATGATTATTTTAAATTCATATGAGTTAGCATGGAAATACATTATATGCACAACATCATGCTTAATTTGACAAAATGATCATGTTTAGTTGTTGCAATTGATAAAATGATCATGATCAATAAGTTTGGATCTTTTGTGCTTTCATTTGAATATAGAGGCAATTTCATGATAATATTATTAGATACTCTCATTTTATTGTTTATGTTAACATATTTATATGCTTCATTTGATAATAAGATATGTTATGAAATACAAAGTGTAAATGGAGTTTGTATTATTGTCTCTTCACCATTTACTTTATTAAGCATTCTATTCATGCATCTCTAAAATTATTTATTTTAGTCTCATATATGTTTGATTGGATGATTGCATATCATGCTAAAATTATTCATATTTGATGTATGGGATGTTATACCTTACTCTTTTGTTGAATCATATTAAACTTGAAAAGTTTTGATAAGACTCAATTATAAAATGAGTTATTTCTAATAAGATATATAATGTTTAGATTAACTTAGTATCATATTATTAGTAAATTATAATATGCACATCACATGATAGTTGGGGATGATCATCTTGTCAATATTGGAGATGTCCAATAATGAATTGCATAAAATAATTTATGTTTTTTCACTAACTTTGTAATGAAAGTAGTGAAATTATTTGCTTAAAATATGACTTGATTATTTTAAATGTGTTTTACTATAGAAAAATATATTTCATATTTTACGTATTTAGTTATTATGACAATAACCATACTATTTTATAATGAATATACTTTTAGATATGTGTTTAAATTTTTTTGTAGGTGTGCAATACCAACAATTTAAGCATATTGAATTTCATGTGAATTTTATATAAGATAAAGTCCTCAATGATGATATAAATTTGTATTTTGTGCTATAGATGAACAAGTGGCAATTATATTTATAAAACCACTTGGTGCTACCAAGTTTTATTAGTTTAATGCAATTCTAGGCCTCTAGAATTTACCATTGAGGGGAAGTGTACATGACAATGTCACTTCCAAATGGCCATGCATTTATTCTCCTTATCTATACTTCCTATTATAATTAATTGTAAAATTTGTGTGGATTTTTTTGTAATTTAAGTAAACTATATGTGTAAGTTTTACTTTTATAGCTCAATACATTAAAATCATACTTTGTAATGGATGTCCTTATGTTATCAAAGGATCTAAATATTATTAGATGATTATTCATGAGAAATTATGAGATGCAGTCTCAAGATCATGCTAGTCTAGACTTAATTTTGCATAGTTTATGGATTATAATTCCTTTTGTTTAAAAATATGATATTTTGCATGATGAAGTTTTTAAATCCTTAAATTTGTATAAATATTACAATTCCTCTTTTGAGATGATTATGACATTTATCCCCACTTGGCATTATGGGGGAGTGTTAGAAAATGTAATTCTAAGTGAAACTAATTGACCCTTATCCTTGGTATTATTTAAATATATAATATTATATTATGTATTACCACAAGGTGGAAACATTGTGATAATAAATAATAGATTTCTAATTATTTAATTATTATCAATTTTTAATTAAATTATTTTATTAGGATGGATGGACCCATTAATTTTAAAATGGTAACCTCCCTTAGTTATTAATTATAAATAGGGTTTTACCCCTATTGTGAAACCAACCCATGAATATTAAGTATCAATCATATTTAATCTCAAAGACTTTTGTGAAAATTTATCTGAGAAAAAGTGAGAGGTTGAATAACTTGTATTGGATACAAAGGAGTTTTTCAATTATTAAATAGTTCATTATTGTGTATTTTTTTAATCTTTAAGAGTTTTTATAAATATAAATCTATGTGTAATGGTTCATTGATATATGTGCTTAATTTATTATGCTTCACTTATCAAATTCACTCTAGATCCTATGATGTGGATATACAATTATTTATAAGTTTTGTCACTCATCAACTTAGAATGATTTTAATTTTTAGAGAAGTTAACCAAAGGTGGATTAGGATTAAATGATAAATGTACTAGTGATATAATTCTCTAAGGAAAAAACAAATTCGCTTACCCTTGAAAGTTGACTAAAAATACAACTATCTTGGAGTGGATAAAAAGGTTTCATTTGGATTTCTTGATGCTCAAATTTATGCTCTAGATTGAGCACAAATTTTGATTGATTATCCTTCTCATCCTCTAACTAAGACAAGTACTTATAGGGAATTATCTTATCAATACAAATCTTGAACAATTAGGGTTGCTCTCATAATTGCATTAACTACTCTATCATCCTATTGATTACGATGTTATTATTGAAACACATGTGATTTAATTGGTAATAAATCTATGTCCACCTATTATTCATGTTGCTCATGTGTTTTTTTATAAAAGGGATGCTAGTTTAATGTTAAGGCTTAAGCAGAAGTCTTGTAGTTAATCTTGAAAGTAGTCTTCTTTTAACTACTCTTTGCTCAGTTCAAGACTGATTTATTGCCTCTAATATAAATTATAAATAAAATATTCCTCAAGAGGCTAGATTGGGTTGTCTTAGAATTGAGTTTGCATTAGTTTCATTAGGAAAGACTAAAATTTCTCCCACATCTTGAACTCTGATCCCTTGGAATGACTCTAGACATTCTTCCAACTCTTCTTGGCTATGAGAAATGATCCTCTTGGGCTTTAGCTCTATTTCCTCTTCATTAAGATTATACTCATGCCAACTAGACTAACCTTATTATTCATATTCCATGATAAATGGAAGCTCATCCATCTAATAAGGTACTTCATCATCTTGCCCCTAAATGTAGCTTTGATCAGATAAACTTTTCCTGTCCTCATTAAGACTATTTTCTTCCTCTTGTAGTGGATCTATTTTTTCTAATTTAGTGACACAAAGAGGGCTAACAATAATTATTTCCTCATCATACTCACTTTAAAAAATGTCTTCTATCCCTAGAAGATATTCAATTACTCTTAATAAACTAGGTCCTCCTATAAAAATGGATATAATGGGAGGGAAAGAAGGTTTAACTAGTGAAATAGGAATATAGGGCATTATAGGAAGCTCTTGAATTGGATTTTACATTGAAAATGCACTCCTAAAACTTGGAAACTTCCTTGGTTTGGCTTATACAACCTTATCCCTCTCTAGATTTTGGATTGGCATATGAATGGTGGGTGAGGAACTTGGAAAATTCCTTGGTTGAGGAGTTTGAGGGTCTCAAGGAAGAATGGATGGAGTTTTTATTAGCATAGACTCATTCAAAGAATGGGGAACTCTGAAGCTTAGAATTTTGGTTGGTTTAACTTTTGGAACCATTCCTTTTTCTTGTTTGGGAGTGGACTTACCTATACTTGGCATCTTGAGTTTAGGATTTCTAGTCTAGTAAGGTTGCCATGGTTAAAAAACTTGAGGCTTATGAGAAGGTTGATTTTCAAGGATTTGTTTATCCTAGTCACATGCTAGAGTAAATTTATCTTTAAATTTATATTTGTCTACCTTATCATCCACTACTCTCATTGAATATGCACATGTTGATTGATCATGAGATTTCACAAACTAGAAATACCATTTAGATTTTTAAAGTATTTAAAAAAGCTAAGTTATGAGCATGAGGGGACTGACTTGGAGTAGGAGGGATGGAATAGAATTGATTTGTCTCATTAAATGGTTGATAAATAGGTTGTAAATCTTAATAGGAATAATAATAATGAAGGGGAAGATAACACTCAAGATAGTGAGGTGGAAATTATTTGTAATATCCTACAAACACAACCATATAAGAGGTATCTCATGGATTTCCAATATTGAAAACTGATTAGAACATCAAGTATACTAAAACCACTTAACTTTTTACCTCAAAAGGATGCTTGGGCCACTAAAACCAAATAAAGTAGACTTAGAGTCACCAATGATGCTTGTATAAATACCATGTAAGGTTGATATATTCAAGGAAAATATTAATAATCCTTCATTGGATGAAGCCCCTTAAGTAATAGTCTATGGGATATCAGAAATGATCAGAGTCACTATGTGTTTATTTAACATCTTTAACACTAAAGCTTTCTAAGAGTAGCATTGAAGTCTCAACCAAAACTTTTTCACTCAATAAAATTGAGTAAAAGTCCCATTGAGCATGCCAAAAACTATTATTGAGTTTGATTTTCACCCTATGAGGAGGTTTTCCACATCTCCTCATCTAATTAACATAATGAGAACACCCTGATACTATGGGTCACCTATGGTTAGAGTGAAACTTTGAAGAGGGATAGCTTCCCCTAATGGATTACCTAAGATAATAGTAAATTACTACAACTTATAAGGAAAAGGGATAAAGACCATAAACATGTTGGATGGTGGAACCTAATCTTATTAAAATGCTCAATTCCCAACAAGGGGGTGTGGAGGGTGAAACTCCACCCACTACGGTCACCATAGGGTTCCAAAGAAAATTTTTGTGAAAAATACATTGTAAAATATTGTATTTTTTTAGTAAATTTGGACCATTCACTATTAAGTCATAGATCTAATGGTATAAATTATGTTGGTACATTTTTACCTTAATCTATAACCCTCCTTTGATATCAGGGCATACAATCTAGAAAATTATGACATCCTCTACTCACTTAAGCATACACAGTCGACATAAAATAATTAACATCATGCAAAACTTAGTCATGGACTTCTTAGAATCAATATTTCATAGAGAGGTACAAGGATCTATGGTAGTATTATAAGGAGAAGCATTCATCACAAAAACTAAAAATTCATAAACCATGAGATACATAGACTATGACCTACAAAAAAGAGTTCACTTGCATAGAGGTGAATTAGAATTGGACATAATTAAAGACAAATAACACTTCACCACAAATATAACATCAACAATTCATAAGACACACATATAATTTGAGCCATTGAGATGGTAAAAATAGTTATATTATTCATTCAAAGGCATAAAAGTCAAGAAGATGGATCAAGGATGGGCTAATTTATACAACATTTATGTGCTAAAAGAGGCCCCCCTATAATGATATTTTTTCTTGTTTTTATATGAAAAATATTGAGATCTTGGGTCTTATTTTGGTCTTCCCCAATATTAAGGTTGTTATAGTTTTTGATGATGATCAGGGAAAGGGGGTCGAGGTAGTGGGGATCCCCTCAAGATTTTTAGATCCATGTTTTCATGACTTCCTATCACATCCCCTCAAGCATGTATCTTTTCTTCTATGTGTTTATTCTTCACTTCCCTTTATGATGAATAGGGCTAGATTCCATCGACCTCTCATCATTTTTCTAGCATTTTATTGAGTTGTGCCATGATTTACACACTGATCCACTTCAATATTAATTTTATGAATCAAATTTATTTGCATAATCTACTCATTAATTTGACATCTTAATGGGATAAATGGGCCATCAAATTTACCTTAATTAGTGCCAAAGTAGATTCAAACAAACTTTTTAGTGGTAGAATCTTACCATGTTTTGACATCAAGTTCATTAAGGAATCTTTTGATTATATGAGTATATTCCTCTTTGGTCTCCCTTTCAATACTTAGTCAATTATTTTGACTCATAGAGTTGACCTAGGTTTATCTAAGGATGCCATGTGGCATTTTATTATTTGTCATGAGATTCATTTCAATGTTCATGTCATACCCCTTAGTTTGCTTTATGATTTTCTTGATTTGACATCTACCACACATCACCTCCATGGCTATGTGGCCTTATCTCACTCTCTTAGTCATGTTATGTCTTTGGATTCAATCATCAACATGTGTCATGGTATTGTATGTTAGGCTCTCTTGGGATATGACATCTCACTTAGGCCCAAAATATTGATAGATCTAACAATGGGGAAAGCTTAATTTATATAGATCCTAACAACTCTGACCATAGTCCATGTGGTATTTTTTGATTTGTTTACCCCTTCCTCAAGATATATTAATTGAGCTCTATCAAGTGTCAGTTGGATTTTTCTTATTCAATAGGTTCACATAATACTATGTGTTTGAGGCCTATCACTTCTATGTGGCTCCTTATTATTATTCCATTATTTGATTGAGGCTTAAAACATAATTTTGACTATTATCTATATGATGAAGAAATATTTTACCATATGGCATCACCCCACTCACCTGATACTCTAAACAAATTCTCTTATTACACATACTACCATAGGGTGATGAAGTAGTGAGATTGCACCATGCAGTGTCATCCCACTCTCATGCTAGCTCATAGATCTAACATCTCTTTGGGCTATATAAAAATCTCCAAGAAAGAGGATAAATAAGATTATACGATGTGGCATCATCCTACTAACCTACTAGCCTAGAGTATTTTGAACTATACATATGGCTCTCAAACTCTATATCTTTTAGATTATGACACATCAAATCTTCCTACATGCTTGTTACCTTGATAACATGGATATTGCTAGGAAACTTCATGAAAATTGATTAAGTGTTGAAATTCATTTTAAAATGGCTCAAAAATACTAGTATATGGACATGTGGCACTAGAAAACTTTTAAAAAATTAGATAAGTGCCAAAAGACTTTTGAAAGAGGTACGAGCCATCAAGAGATGCAAATGATTATTGTGTGGCACTGTTCAACTAGATTAGAGTTTTGATATGAATTAAAAACTAGGAATCCATCAAGACATCACTAGATCCCTTCAAATTTAAGCTTATTTCTTCTTAAATTTGTCATCAATAAAACACTAAAATGGCCAAGTGTTGAATAACATCCTTGAATAAAAATGGATTTATTGGGAAACTAAAACTCATAGATTTTCTAAGTGTATAACTTCCTTTTTGGGCTTATAAGTAATTAAATATAATTGAGTAAGTTTTGGGACTGATCAACTAAATATCAAGAAGCCTATGAGTGATCCTAAAACTTCCAACAAAACTCTGATGCTTCTCTTCCATGGTGACTAAAAATGGTCAACAACATGTTGATAATAATTTAGTGGAAGAATATAAATAACCAAATTTGCAAAGAAAGTAATATAATCATATTTGTAAGCTAAACAAGAAATGATGGAAACAATTGGCAAGATAATAAGAATATTACACAAACTCAAATGAGACCCAAATGACATAATATTATCCAAAAAAATGGTCTACTCTTTCCATATTCATACATTGGATTATAAAGTCTTTTCCACTTCCCCTCACATGACTATTTCACTTCCTTATTTTTGGCAAATATATTTATTTTATCCAAATAGTACTAACTATTATTTCCCTTTACCTTTTCTAACACTCACCTGAACTTATATAAGTGTCTCATCTTGACACACACAAAGGCCATAAAATTAAACTTTTTATAAAATTTCTCCCTTATGAATGCATTTGAGATAACTAATCTAATCCTACTCGTACTCTCTAAAACATCTCATGTCAGATTCCCCTGTCTTCTAAAACTCACTCCTTTATACTTGAGCAGCTATACTAGCTCCTTTATACCCACTCCTTTACATTAACTATCTATTAAAATATTAAATACATTTATAATTTTACAAAACTAGTGAACACTTCCATTTTATTCATATCTTTTTCAATCTACATCTTCCTTAATTATTTGGGTAAGAGTAAGACAAAGATAAATATCAAGAAGATCCAAATCTCCAAACCAAAATATAGATGTGCTTAAATTTAGGTCTAGACTAAAACAAAGAGTAAAGAAAGGAAGGTAATGATGGAGGCATTACCATGCATTAAACTATCACTCTACAATCCTTTAAAATGACTAAGTTGTCCCCATGTCCATATCCAAGGTAATGATGTTTCAATTTCTTTATTCCTTGGATGTGTACTTGTCTAGATGAGATGGTCATTATTGTCCATGGTGCACACTAAGCATGATGTGTCTATCTTAATAATAAGTGCTCAAAATATATATTTTTTTTAGAAAATAAGTGTTGGATGAAGTTACCTCTTAACTTGTTATTTCTTATTAATGGCAAAAACGCCTAAAATGTACACTCTTTTTAGTAAGGTGTCACTCATAAATCACTACATATACAACCATAGTACCATTAGAAATTATAACTTCATGATTCAATTAATAACACTCTAATAATACATGAATAATAAATATATTATCTTCAATTTATGGTTTATTGAAATCAATACTCAAGAGAAACATCCTTCTCAATATATTTTTGGTATTCATTGAGAGTTATGACTCTAATATAATGTATATCTCTTCATCTAAGCATGGAATTTAATTTTTTTTAATGTATTTATAGATCCTTTTATATCACATGTAGCAATAAATGTATGAATATCATCAATAAAAAAGTAGCCTATCTATTTGTTGATGTTAAAAACTATTTTCAATCTTCCTTCAAATTCTCCACAAAATTTAGCTCTAAAAATTAGAGAACCCATGTCTAATGAGATAAAATTCTAATTCATAAGTAGTTCTAAAATAATTCCTCAAATAATATGTTGAGAAATCTCCTCAATAATCATAGTCTTTTCAACACTAACCTCATCAATAATGAAATAATTAATACCTTTAATTTATTTTCACTAAGGAATCATGCAAACAAATCCCTTGCATATAGATATTGAAGATCATAGGTCACTATAGACATGGAACTATGAGGTGGATATACTCCCAAATTATATTCTCCATGCCCATAAACCTATCACATAACACTAAAATCTCCCCTGTGTCTACTGTATACAATGACACATTCACCATGATTGCAATAACATGCATAATATTCCCAAGTTGATTCTCATAACTTGTTCTCCACCAATAATCAATAATAAAACTACCATTTTTATTGTATAAATAATGAAAATGATGAAATCAAACCAACCAATATTTTCAAATAATAACCCACATTATTCTTAACGTGAAACATTGGAAACTAGGGTTTGAATACCCAATTTCATGGAAAAATCCAAAAAAAAACACTAAAACTTGCATGTCTGTGGAGAACCAAAAAATTCTAATCAAATTCTTGAGCATATCAAATCATCTGGGCTTCAATAATAACACACATTTGTTGATAATAATTTAGTGTAAGAATATAAATAACCAGATTTGTAAACAAAGTAATATAAACATATTTGTAATATAAATAAGAAATGATGGAAATAACTAACAAGAGAGGAAGAATATTACACAAACTCAAATGAGACCCAAATGATATAATCTTATTCAAACATATGGTTTACTCTCTCCATCTTTTACATTGGCCTATTAAGGATTTTCAACTTCCCCTCACATGACTCTTGTTCTCCATGACTATTTGACTTCTTTATTTTTGGCACATATATTTTTTTATCTAAATAATACTAAATATTATTTTCCTTTACCCTTTCTAACATTGTAGAGATATAAAAGAAGCTTTTTTCAAGATAAAAAAATGATGAAAATTGAGAAGACTACCTTGACCACTTCCAATTTACTCTTAGGAAATGTGGATATGAATTAAGTGAGGAAGTATGAAAAATAATTTTCTTAAAAGGTCTTGATGGTGATACTAGGGAATCCCTAAACCTTATGGAGAAATAAGACATAAAAAACTTGATCTCAATGACATAGCTAAACTATATAGGGATTATTCAAGAACAAAGGGAGTGTTAGAAATATGAAAACAAAGAAGAGTGTTAATGATTTATTAAAACACATGGAAGAATTCTCCAACCTCAAGATAAATATTGTAGTGTAATTAAATACTATATTAGATGTCCTGTAAGCTAAATACAATGCTACCACTAAGTCACTAGCCACATATTTCCCTAAATGTAGGTTAAAGCATGATGTTCAAGATTTACCTTTGGATATAGCTTATATGTGTGGGATATGTGATGTAAAAGATCATGATACCAATAAATATGCTCACCTACCTATCCTAAAAAAACTAATTGAAACATGCAACCCAACTAACAGAAGATTTCAAATTCATACAAAGACAATGAAACCAATTTCCCCACAATAAAAATCAAAACCATTTTAGTCTTAGAGATCATTATAACCCATGGATGATTCCATGGATTGGGAAAGCATGCCCAAATACATGGGTACCTCCATAGTGATGCACACAAGAGTGGACACCACAACGATGGATACCTCAAACTCATCAGTAGATTTTTATGCCCCAACCTAATCCTCAACCATGGGCAAACCAAAAATGGGTTCCTAATCAAAATTTTAATCAGCAGAGGAGGTTTCCTTAAAAACATGTGTTAATGTCTCTCCCCATCAATCAACCTCCATATATTAGACAAGTAACTCAGCCTGAACTACTTGCATAACTAGTGGAAAATCCAAAAAATAGATAAGTATCTCTTATCTATGGCACTAAAAAATAATAAACCATAGGTATTGGTGTTATTGATTATCAAAATGTATATTTAAGGTCAAGTAAAACATTGAAAAATCCTCTAATTACAATAACTGAAGTCCCAAGCAAAAAACTAGACCCCTTATTGAGACAACTAAAGGAGAAACCCAATAAGGAAAAATAAAGGCCTCAATAAACTATTACAGTTCATCCAACCATTCCTTTTTTAGAAAAACTTCAAGAAACTAGAAACAAGAGTGAATACAATTTGATTCTTGAGTTGAGAAAATTAAACATTGAAATTACATTACTATAACCTATAAGAAATATCCCATAATTCAATAGAGTCATTAAGGTTTTGTGCATAAAAACCCCAAGAAGTAAAATACAATAGCTTAAAACTATACAAGTGGATAGAAAATTTGATGATTTATTGGTAGGAAAACTCCTTCCTCCCAAGTATGGGGATCTTAGAAGCCCTGCTATTATTATAAATATAAGAATGAAGGAGACACCCAATATACTTATGTATCTAGGAGCTACAATCAATGTGATGACAAAAAAAACTCTAAAAACCTTATCGCTTATAGGGGTGAAACCTACTTCTATAGTCTTTAAAATGGTAGACAATTCTACTGACAAATTAGAAGGGACTATAAAGGATCTCTCTGTAATAGTGGAATCTTGATAATATCTCATAGATTTCATGATACTCTAGCCTAAGAGAAAAAAATTAGATATCCATTAATCTTGGGGAGAACTTGGTTATCAATAATTGTGGAATTAATATAATTTAGGTTAGGATACATGAACATTTCAAATAGAATAAAATAAAAATGTATTTCTTTGTTTTCAAATACAAAAACTTTTACAAATCTTTCAATTCACCTATGGGTTGATGAAACTGAGAAAAAAATAATAGTCTCTCCCCATTAACCATGGTAGAAATCAAGAATCACATGAGTTATTTATCAAAAGAAATAAGGAATTTCAAAGAGCCTAATCTAGGTCTAAAGTTTGAAAGTTTAGCTTAAGAGTCTGTCAGTCAAGATCTAGAGTCTATTAGTCAAGCTTTATAGTCTAGTAGTCTAACTCTAAAGTTTGATAGTTTTGCTCCAAAGTATATTATACTAGCACTAAGGTCTGATAGACTATGTATGGATTATGAAACACCATCCTATTTAAAACAAACAACCACCTTAGCCACTCCTAATGACATGTATGACCATACACCCATTCAACATAGAATTGTTACATGGGTGCAAAATAGTTAGGATACATTTTTAATAAATTTTCATTGTCCATTGACAAATGTAATTTCACAAGGAAAATTTTTATTTAAATATATCACCACTTTACATATGATTTTTCCATACTCATTCCCTCTAAAATCTTTGATGAGTGAATTTAGGCAATTTAGCTCCATCTATCTAGAAACTAACTTGGAAAAATGATAAACATAAATAATTAGTTGGATGATGAATAGGAAAATAAGGTTTTTTATATCTTGAATAAACATACAAAATTATTTGGATGGGATTATAGTGATATGAAATGCATCCACCCAATTTTTTACACTCATCATATATATATATATATATATATATATATTAAAAACATTAGACAACTTCAGATTAGAATCAACCCAACATTAAGAGACATAGTTAAAGAAGAGATGTAAAAGTTATTATAGGAGGGATTCATTTAACCCATATCATATAGTCAATTAGTATCATCACTTTTGATAGTACTCAATAAGGATGGAAAATGTAGAATATGTATAGACTACTAAGAACTTAATAAAGCCACCATGAGAGATGAATTTCCCCTACCTTTCATAGACCATGTGTTAGATTATCTAGTTAGGAAGAAGTAGTTATCTTTCTTATATGGGTTTGGTAGTTACAATCAAAGAAGGGTAGCCTCAGAAGACCAAGACAAACTAGCCTTTACATGCCCTTATGGAATATTTTCCTATAAAGTATTACCATTTGGCCTATGCAATGCACCTACCACTTTAAAAGGGTAGTCTTGGCCATATTTGTTGATCTAACCAATGATTATGTATAAGTATATATATAATAATTTATTTTACATGATGGTTCTTTTGATGAAGATTTAATCAACCTAGACAAATTTTAACCATATGTGAGCAACATCAACTACTTTTGAGTCATGATTTTTTTTAATAATGGTTGACTCCGTAATTATTCTAAGACATCACATATTAGCCCAGGGGATACAAGTAGAACCTAAAAAGTTATGTCATTTTTAATCTACCTATTCCTAAAAATTACACTAATATTAAAATTTTCTTGGGACATGTAGAGTATTATAGACATTTTTATATGACTTTAGCAAAAGAGGTGTACCTATGTTTTCTTTGTTTACCAAAGATAGTGAGCTTAAATCCTAAGAGGGCCTAACTATGAGTATCCATTTCACATTCATATAAATGTTTCTAATAATGGTACGGGGGAGGTATTTAAACAAAATAATGAATAAGTAAAAATGTATACTATTTATTATATTAGTAAGAATATCACCCTCAATGAGATAAACTATACCACCACTAAAAAATAATTCTTGGTTTTTATATATGAAATGAAAAAAATAAAGAACTACATCATTGAAAATGGAATATTTGTTTACATAGATCAATTAGCCATAAGTTATTTAATGAATAAACTAGTAGTAGAAGGTAGGATCATTATATGGTTACTACTTTTATAGGAGTTTTAACATTATCCTTATTGATAAACCTAGGAAATTTAATGTGGTAGATGACTTTTTTTCAAGATTGAATATTTTAGGGGAAGAAGAGTCAATGGAAGACAACTTTCATAATGAGAATTTGTTCACAATTTCAACACATTCACCATGGTTTGCTAACATGAAAAACTAATTATTCACAATAAAGTTTCTTTGTAACTTTACTCAGATGTAAAATAAATGCTTAATTAAAAACAATGTTCATTTTAAGTGGCTTAATGGTGTTTTGTTTAAATGTAGACATTACCATGTGCTCTATAGGTTTGTAAGAGAGGATGAGACCTATGACATTATAAGGGCTTGTCATGATGAACATAAAAGAGGCCATTATTTAGCCAAGAGGACTGCCCATAAGATCATTGGGGCTTGGTACTATTGTCCTTCAATTTACATGAATGCGAAGAGATATGTATGACAATGTGATCCTTGTTAAGGGATGAGAAATCCCACATTATACAATGAAATGCCTCTCCATCCTCAAGTGGTTTTAAGACCTTTTGAGAAATGGAAGTTGGATTTTTTAGGTCCTCTTGATCCACTATTTAAAGGGAAGGAATACCTACTTGTATGCACAAATTACGTCACCAAATGGGTGGAGGTTCAAGCTCTCCCATTTGTAAGTAAGAACTAGTTGTTAATTTTATGTATTATAGAATTATGCAGTGGTTTGGATCATTGAGAGCTATAGTATCTAACCAAGGCCCCCAATTCATGTATAATATGATAAAATCCTTTATAGAGAAATACCAAATCAACAACTAAAAGTCATCTCCATATCATCCATAAGCCAATGAAAAGGTTGAAGTTACCAATAGAGAGTTGGAGAACATCTTGACTAAGATAGTCATCATCAGTAGAAAAGATTGGGAAATCCACTATAGGTTTTTCACATTATAAAATTATGTTTGTAAATAAACCTTTACTCCTCATAGAATTTGAATTGTAGGCTTTGAGAAAAATAATAGAAGTGGGCGTATATATCTTGATGAGGCATAGAGAGTTATAATTATTTAGATCAATGAATTGGATGAGATGATAATGAAAACCTTATAGCATATAGAACTGCTACAACATCAAAGGAAGAAATGGCATGAAACCCATATCAAGGATAGAAGATTTAGATAAGGATATTTGGATTTGATATTTGATTCTAAGTTTAAACACTTCAAAGGGAAGAACATGACTATATATTTGGGATACTACTAGATAGAGAATATATTTAGCAATAGGTCAATTTAGCTTTGGCTAATAGATTGAAACAAGAAGACACTCTTAATTAATGGGCATAGACTAAGACTCTATCAACAACCTCTAAGAAAGGGGGGGGTTCAAAAAAAATTAGTCTCAAGATGAATTTGGCTATGGGGAAGAACATTTTTCTTCTATCATAGTCAAAGGATGAAGATTGAAGCATAATAAAGGGAGAGGATTTAAAACTATAAATGGCAATCCACTTCCCAATAAAGAAGAAGGATTGAAAACTAGAAATGATAGTCCTCCCAAAAAATATATATAAATAGAAAATGAGAAGTTGAAAACCAGTGATGATAACTTCTCAAGGAAAAAAGTAATAAAATTGGTGTTTGTTCCTCATAAACTAATGTGGTTTACTCATTATAGGATAATTTGTAAGTTGAGGATCAGAGACAGCATCACATCAAATTGAGGTATTTTTTACTTTAATCTTCTATGTATTAGATTATATTTAAGTTGTCAAATGCCATATTTATCCATCCTTGAAGGAAGACTTTGTCTAAAATTAGAAGGTGTCCTAAAAATAAGGGGTATAAAAAAGGGTCATTTTAATAGTGGAAAGTGTATTTTCCAAATCAAGGTATGACTCACAATAAGGATATGATATTTTAAAAAATAAGTATGATCTCATCACCATATGAAATGATTGTAAATCATATATAAAAGACATTTTTAAAGGATAATAATGAGATATGCCCACTTGATACACTTAAGGTAATGATTAGGGAGGATGATGGAATACAACAATGCATGTGAGAAGATAGGGGAACATTATAAATATTTTTCTAGTCACCACACAAATGGTACTGATTATCCTCATTCTTTAAAACAATCACATCTCATCATTAGTTGTAAGCTTCAAGTATGTCCTAAAACTAAGAAAAATTAAATGAATAGTTAGAGCCAAGTGTGTCACATCTTTTCTAATTTTGTTCATAGTATAGAAATCTTTATTATTGTCTAAAATCCATTTTATCTCCACAGAACATCTCCTTGAAGCTTTGATTTAGTGTCAAAAGATCTATAATTTATAGAAATGGGTCAAAATAAAATGTCTGAGCCTAAGTACACAAATTTCCTATTAGAAGATGAAGTTATGGCTACCACTTTTTGGGAGTCAGGGTGGTTGGAATTATTACATAAGTTTGAAGGGTATGATGAGTGATTGGTCAAGGAATTTATTTCCAACTTGTAGGATACCATACCAAAGTGAAAGGTGTTAGAATTCTAGTAACTAGTTAGGCGATGAATGAGCTCTTAGGTATCTCAGATGAAGGGGTTATGATTGTATGGAGGATTACCTTTAATGACCTCATTCATATATTCCATGAAGAATTGGAACTAGTTATAGAATTAACTATTAGACTTTAAAGAGTTTCCAAAGGGATCAAGAGAGAGCCTACTTGAGCCTTGGAACATACCTACATTTTGGGTCATCAAGTGCATGAGTTGTGATAGACAATATGGGTCTCTTATCTATGATGTCATGATAATTATCACACATTTGAGACAAGGTATGTATAAGCCTAAATATAAGGTGAACTTACCTTTATTTTTATTGGGATCCATACAAATCATGGAATTGAAGCATAGAAGAGGAATGGCTTCCACAAGGAACCACAGGCTTATTCAAATAATTTGTAAACATCATTTCATAAATGAGTAGATTGGAGAAGATAATTGGGAAGAATTCTTGGAAAAAAAGTTGAAAAAAAACCTAAAACAAGGAGATGATCTCTTTATGTATCACAAACACTAAGGTTTAGTATAAAAAGAGGGTAATTCCATTGAGGAACCATCTTCAGAGATAGTAAAGAAGAGGAAATTAATAATATGGGTTTAAAAATAAATCTCTAAAGTTAATCTAAAGCCAATTACTACTCAAGAATCAATATATATTTCTAAGGAAGAAAGGCCATCTCTATAGATAGCTTCACCTAGGATTATAAAGAGATGTTCTATAAGAAGAAGAGCTCCACAAGATGAACATATATACACACCTTAGCCATGAATAAGGAGATTAATCTTGTAGTAAAATGAAGACTAAAAAGGGGATGTTGTTGATATCTTAGGGAATGTAATTCAAGAACCCCCTATGGAGATTCTAGGTGTTGAAGTGGAACTTGTAGATGACTAAATTGATGAAGACAAATATGAAGAATTTGGATCATAACCTTAAATATGGACTAAATAGTTATCCACTATGGTAGATATGTTTGAGGAATATGTAAAAAAATATCCTTCATCTTCATGACCATCTTCATCATAACCATAACTTAATAAAGGGAAAGCCCTAATGGAAGAATAAGTTCACTCTTCTAGTCATGATGAGGAAGAAGAATTACAACAAGCCTTACTCCTATAAAAAGTTAAAGATACTATAAGGCAAAAACAAGAATAAATTAGCTTCCACAAAATGATTTTTCAAGGTAAGGAAAATAATATTTCATCTATAGAAAAAAAATTAGAAAATGAAAAGAATAAATCTTTAGAAAAAGATAATGAGATAGTATTACTAAAATAAAAGCTATTGTTATCAATCTAGATTACACCCTTGAGGCAAAGGAGTTTCAAACATACCTCATCCAACTAATACAATGGAGTAACCTATAAGTTTGGGTAGCCTAATGAGTGATTTGAGTCTCTAGCTTTGGGTCTAGCTCCACTGATGCATCATCTGAGCTTAGCTACTACTTAAACCTACTTGTCTTGCCAATGAAAAGGGATAGAAAAGACATGAAATCAAGCCCTATGCTATAGGAGGTTATGAACCAATATATTATATATCTTCTAATTTATCATTCAACAAAATTTATGGATAAAATAAAAACTGGTTACCATCACACTCTCTCCAAAGGGTTCCTACACATCACTGCCTCACATGGAGTTCATGTAAAAATGTATATAA
Organism: Torreya grandis; assembly: GCA_037957365.1. Classification (NCBI taxonomy): domain Eukaryota; kingdom Viridiplantae; phylum Streptophyta; class Pinopsida; order Cupressales; family Taxaceae; genus Torreya; species Torreya grandis. The sequence continues at coordinate 243,116 of JARHVA010004707.1, forward strand.
TATAAAGGTGATGAATGATAGGTATAATTAAAGACACTACCAAATAATATCCACTATGATCACAATCACATTTATATTCACACACCATGTTACTTGGATAAGATATCCTACTAGTATATAGGTGAAAGACAAGGACCTATAAAGGGAGAAAATATCAACCTATAATGCAAATCAAACAAGCATGAACACACTAAAAACTAGTATGGAAAAGGATGAATAAATCCATATACTAGATCAAGGTTTCAAGATATAATTGGACACAAATTTCTCATACCCAACATAGGGATGATTGCAATGGATTTTGAAGCCCAATTTATAGAACATGAGAGAGAGAGAGGACTAATGTGGCATAGAAGTGGAGTATAAAGGCCATAATGACCATAACTCATCCAATGATCAATTAAAAAAATGAAAAATGGGTATAAATATCCCCATAACTCTCCCCATGTGTTGCATTAGTGGCATAATGGCCTTTAGTGAGCCTTTTGGGCATATAAGTGTAGTGAATGACCTATTTATGGTAATAGTTGACTCTATAAAGACACCATAATAGTCAAAATTGATCCATTAATCCTTTAGATGTAGTGAGAAGGTAGTTAATTCTTACTTGTTTGAACATGACCACTACTCACCTAACTACCACCCTTCATGCCATTCATAGCCCATTCAATGCATTAGTCTCCTTGATGAGCGATAGGCCTAAGACTTAAAGACTTTTAAGTGAGTTATGAGTCTGATATTGGCTTGGAGAGGTTTTTAAAATGGTGTTTATACATTTGATAGTACTATAACTATGTGAATAGGCTTGAAACACTCTCTTCTTAATTCAAATGAGGGTTATCTTCAATTAAGTTCAATTTTTATCATTAGGCTTGTTTGTATTATAGAAACTATAAATTTACACCATTTTATTATGAATAGTCTTACTCATTACCCACCTTTTTATGTTTTTTAAAGTAGTTTTACCATCTACCATCCTATGTTGTGCAATTATTCTTATTAATTACCATTTTATCTAGGTAATTAGTTAACCATCCCTAAATCTATTAAAAGCTCCCTAAGATTATTAGGGGGTAATTTATTTTAACCTCCCTAACAACTTCTTCATACCCAAGCATCATTAAAACTACCCCATGATAAGTTTAATCTTATGATATTGAGTTGTTATAACTAATAAGTTAAAGTTAGACTGAATTGATCATGATCCCCATGATCAAAATTGATCCTATTATGATCAATGTTGATTTATAGTCAGTCCATCCTCAAGTTGAAGGATCCTAAATTTTCACACCATAATGTTGATGAAATTGCCCTAGAGAACTATGGAAGAATGCCACCCTTGTTTCAATCCATCCACACCCTATCCAAAAATAAGTAAATCCCTATCAATGAGACTTTATTTTTAACACAAAAATCATTTTTAGAGGTAATTATGATGTTTATTTTAAGTGCATTTTGATTACTATGTTATTCATTTATATTCTATTTATTAATGTAAGTTTTTTAGATAAATTAGTAATTAGTACCTAAGCCTTTTATAATCTATTAAAGCACTCCTTTATCCCCAACCTAATTTTTTCAACACCCAATATAAGGATTGATGATGATTACTTATAGATCAACATCGATTACATAATCAATACCAATTCTGAGATAGTCAACATTGATCTCTATGTTTTTATTTTTGTCTATACTTAAGACTAGATTAACAATCTTAAGTGTATATAATTTTTTTCTTCCAAGTCCTGAAATCATGAATTGCTATCTTAGATGAACTTTCCTAGTGTCATACATGTAATAGTTTCAATTCATGACTTAACCATAGTTCCTCATCCTTTATTCATTGATTAAAGTGACATATCATTTGATTATCAATTTTTGTGATCATCTTTTACCTAACTCTATAAGTAATAACTGATCAACTATAAGTAATTCAATAATAATAAAACTTATCCATATCATATTATAATGAACACTTTGATATTATCTAATGTAGTAGATTGATTTATTTCATTTCAGTTTCATATCTTATCACATGATTTATTGTAATTTATGTTGTTCTAATATCCACTTGATTACATAAAATAGTGGACAAACATCCCTCTAAGGAAGTGTACCACTTCCTATAATTGATCTTGTATTAAGCAATCCACCCATTTATCTTATTAATCAAATATTGTCCAAGTTATATTTGGTGTGCAAGTAGTCCTTCCTAGCCAAAAGGGAACTCCTACCTCATTAGATCAATGGTTTGCATCCACCATCATAGGTAGTCACCTTGAAACCCTATATCATTTATATTTTTAGTAAGTTAATTTTATTAACAAAAATGTACCAAAAAATACTAGAACATTCTAGCACATCTGGTGGGACCCCTAAGGTCTCATTATTCTTGTTATAGCTCATTATGAAATCATTCATTAGTTTTATTTTTCTTATTTTTTGCTTTCAAAAGGAGAAAATCCAAAAATTATTTATTTTATTATTAAGGTTAAAAAATAATTGTATTCATCCTTTTCTTGATTAGATAATTCACATAGATTAATCTAGATGGATCAATATATCTTAGTAATCACACTTTCTCACACACAACCAAAACCAAAATAATCTTAAAATAAGCATTGAAACATTTTCCTACCTAAGGTGGACCCACTTATATTTCATTACCAAGGTGAAAATTGACTCGATGTACTAACCAAGTATAAAAATAATGTCAATAAATATAAAGGTTAAGCACTTGACACCCTTATCACTATGGTGTCTGAAGTGATGGTATAGGTCCCAATACCAAGCCATGTAATTTTTTCCAACATAGAATCAAGACTTAGTGTACCTTAAAATATATATAGGTTCCCATCCTTAAACAAAACATGAAAAAATGTTTATATTTCCATTTCTTAGTACCCTCATTAACCCATTTCCATATCACATTCTAAATTAATTTTCTTAAAAAGTAAAATCTTTTAAGCATATTTAGTAGTGTGTGAATTTGATTTCACTAAAATGAGATAATCAAAACAATATTATGTGCTTTTACATTTAATTTATTTATTTATTTTAAGGGATACAAGTTTTAATGCAATAATAGTCACTAAAACAAACCAAATAACTGGCTTCATCCTCATCCATGGAGAACACCCCAATTCCTCCCACCTCTCTCAAGTCCATGGGGAAAGGCATTCCTAAATTATATATATAGGGATATCCTAAATTCACCATCATGTTAGATATTAATCCAATTACCCTTAATCATTACCTTAATACTTGAGCCATACACATTCCACTTTCCCATCAAACCCAATCTTTTGGGAAATTTTTTAGCATGCCCCTAGAGGGACTAGTTGACCAAATTTGACCTTGTAGGTCAAATTGGGACCCCCATAGGTAAAACCTTGATCTTTAGATGTTTTAGGGGCATATTATAATGTCATGAAGTATTTCATATGTCATTTGGAGTGATTTTATGTCTATCTAACCTTGCTCAATATTTTTAGTCTTAAGAGTCATTTTGGGGGTCAAAAATGAGAATTAAATGAGTTGTATGACATCCTTAGGTAAAGTGAATGTTTCAAAAGGTGATGTCATTCCCCATATGTCCTAAGAGTCTTAAGTAATTATTTATAACTCAAAATTTATAAGTTCATTAGAAGAAAGAGTAATTTTCTTGAGGTGTATGAACTTGTGTAGCCTCCTATAGATGATGACACTTTAGGAGTTTCCCTTGGTATTCTAATCACTTTTTATAGTGATTAGTTTTATTAGAATCTCTAAGAAACTAAGAAAACTTCTCTTTTCTTCTACTAGGTTTTACAAGTAAGAATGGCCCTTAGGTTTTTAGATGGTATAGACAACAGGGGAGGTTTCAAGAAAAATTCTCTTTAGGATGTCTTCTAAACTCAGTCAAATTCCACTTTATGTTATTTTTCATAATAATTGTGGCTTTTTTTTTTATGAACCATTCTTAAGAAGTTGGCCTATGTAATTTTCTTACCAATATGTGCACTCTATAGGTTTTACTTTGGTTTGGAGAAGTCTATACAATATAGCTATTGATATTGATTATAGATGATTTTAACTCTCTCTTATCATGATTTACATGCTTGGTTTTAGGTTTGGCAAAGATCTCATGGGCTAATTAGTTTAGTATGCAAGTTGATGTTCTAGGTGGAATGGTAGTAAGTTCACTACTTGCAAAAGGTTATATTCTCTGAAAGGGATTCATATGAATAGGATATGGTGTTTTACATGTTTTAATGCCATAAATACTACCTCCCTTCCATGTTTGGTCTCATAAATCCATGCTTTGATTAAACATTTAGTCCATTGTCATACTCAGTCACCTCTTCACCCATTTTCACTTGTAGCCATGTTGAATCATGAGTATAAAACTATCTAGTATTCTCATGGAGGTGTATTAAAGGTATAAAAATGTTGAACATGTCTTTATAAGTAGGAATAAACAATTTTGACCCTTTAAATAGTGTATAAAGAGATTGTGTTAGCCAAATATAACACATACACACAATTTTCCATGAGCATGCACCTACAAGTGCCATGGAGAGAGAGTGTCACATTGAAATGGAGTTATCTTGACTTTCTCTAAGTCTTCATAATTTAAAGGTTATCTATTTTAACATCTAAATGAGGTATAATGATTTTTGAAGGTTCTTACACTAGGTGTATGATTCATGTTTCTACCCACTACCCTATTTATAGCTCCATTAACACTTACAAGAGAGAAACATTAATAAAATGGAGTTTTGGACCTTACTTTAGGTATTTCATGATCAAAAAATTATGTTTTGAAAGTTTGATAGGGTCTAAGAATCAATGGAAGGTCTACCCTCATGTCCACTACCTAAACTCATATTTACTGCCTATACATGACAATGTCCACCTACATGTGGCACCACAAAGCTATAAAGGTACTTGTATGGAGAAGTTGGACAAGTGATGAAACCATCCTTAATGTCTTAGTTTGATTTAAAAAAGACCATGGAAGACCTATTTAAAATGATAGATTTATAGGCAAGGTAGAATGTCACTTCTAAATTACAATGACTATGTGTTTAAGGACCTTTTCCCTAAAAGGCAAAAATATAGCACCTCACCATTTGGTTGATAGCATATAACATGGTTACAAGGACTTTTGATTCATCTAAGTGGCTATGTACTATAGTATCCACATATGAAAATTACTCTATAAGTTTTTGAGGGTAGATGAATAAGGGAATATGGTTGTTATAAGGCCTAAAGATGCACTTTAATCACTAAATTTAGGTAGTGAAACCTACAAGCCTTGAGTTAGAAAGGGACTCTTCACCCAAGTTGGTAGTATTAGACTATACCTTCATGTTTGAATGGTTTTAAATGGTTGGTAAAAAAATTATGATCTAAAGTTTATTTAAATAGTTTGATATACTATTTTTTAGTTTCATATACACCTACACATGCCTATTTCTTGAAAATATTCATCTACATCTAGGTACAAATTCTTGCATTATCCATGGCAAGGGTTTGAGCATGATGATACTAACTTTGTTGATGGAAAGTGATTCCCAAATATATTAGAAGAGTCACAATGGATATTTGGTATATATTTTAAAGGATAATGTCTTTTTATAGGTCTTTTGCCTCAGAAAAGTCAACTATAGTTGACTATTGTAGACAATGAGTAGGAAAGTAGTGCTCTCAGGTGGAAATAGCATGAATAAGAGGCAAATTGACCCAAATCATTTACAAATAGTCTTATAAAGTTTCAAGGAGGTCTTGGAACACCATGTTAAAGGTCCAACTATGTAGTATCATCTATATGGGTCCTCAAATAATAATACAATCTATAGTCCAAGATAGTGAAATGGAGGGTTAGGCAATGAGAGGTATGTAGAGAGTTGAAATGGTTAATAGACCTAGAACACCTTCATCATGAACATGATGGTCTCTATAGGATCTTAACAATGGAGAAAAAATAAGAGAGATGACACTAAGAATGCATCATTCAATCCATATGGACATCCTTATCAATTGGAGAATCCTCTCTAGCTTAATACTTGTTTGAGTAAACAGGGGAATTGCCCTCTATTTTGTCTCAAATAGAGGGTACTTACCTTTATATACAAACCCTATAGTTTTGTAATTTAGGTATAAAATGAATCTTAAAATATATTTGAACCTTTTAAGGAGGTTTTTAAAGTTTAATTACACTTAAGACAACATGATTAACCTTGCATAGAAGGAGGAGTCACAATAGGGAGGGCTATACCCTCAAAGTTGTAGACATGCCTATTGGGCATGGTTAGGATTAGAATCTAAATCGAGATTATTTTTCAATTATATCATGAGATGAAAATTAGAATGTATCGGATCATGTTGATGGTATCATAATAGATGTGTCCAAGCTTTTAGAATGTAAAACAGTCACAAAGAAGTCCACTTTTAGCTCAAGGACAACATTAGGCCTATGAAAATGAGAAAACAAGCTCAATAAGCTAAATTTGAGTGCTCACATATTATCTAAGGATGTACATGGAGGTCAAGGGATTTTATATAATTTGAAATTGGTCTTTGGCATTGATCTTGTGTAATTTTTTTAACTCCAACATTCCATCTTTATGAATGAAGCTTAAGGGCTTAAATGACCTAAAACCCTACTAAACCCTTGAAGATGACCCAATTGGTAAAATGAAGATGTAAAGTTACTTTAATGTAATATTTTTCCCAAAATTATGATTAGATGTTTTAGAGGAATCTCTTAGGATACTCCCCATCCTTTTGGACTATATAGAATTGTATAAATGGAATACAAAATATGATATTTTAATGTGTTTATTAGGTTATAGGAGTATAAAGAATCCAATAACATGGGAGGCAATATAGAGACTTAAGATAAATACCCATTTCCATTTAATGATTTTTAACAACTCTTAGGTGCCTTAACAAGAGATCTCATCTTATTTAGTCAGAACTAACATAGTGAACATGATAGTGAGAAGGGTGAAAAACTTCAAGTAAGCTGCTTTTAAGGTGTGACTAATGCCTCTAAGGCCATGCATGTAATTGAAACATGTAATTAAACCCATTTTACATATTTTCATGAGAAACTAAATTCATTTTGGAATCTAACTATGCAAGGTGTGTGAAAAGGGGTTTATTTAACTACATGTAGTGATGGCTCATTTTTAGAGGAATCCAAATGATTAGGAATGAATCCAATCCATCGATAATCATGTATGAAACCCTTCCCTCTCATTTCGATAATTAGACCTATAATTAGTCAATTTTTTGATGTTTCAAAAGGGGTCATTGATGAAGATAGTTTTCTAAGCCAACAAAAGGTATTTCATGCCACATTTCAAGATTTTCATTCCTTGTATTGGCACTTATAATTTTTGAATTTGCATGATCAATTTCAAATTATATTCTCATGTAAATTTAACTCCTTTTATAATATTTAAACTTTTCCTTATGACCTTTGGACTTCTTTCTTCTCTTCTCTCTCTCATGTTTTATAAGAACTAGCCATTTTGGCTATTATAAGGATGTTCCACCTAAGTATGGTGAAGCCTTGCTCATTTACATACCATGGATCAATAAAGACTACTAAGTTTTCCTCTTATATGATTTTTCATAGTGTGTTCACTTGAATTATTGATCTTGCCTAGTGATGAATATTATTTCCTTAGCATTGTTGTCTCATTATCTCACCTATTTCACCATGAAAGCTTCTTATTAGAGGTCATCTGAAGTGTTATATGAAGTGTCAAGGTTTTGTGAGTTATTATATTAAATAGTGTCATTATATGACTATTTATTATTCCTCATAGCCTAAACATTCATCACAACCTCATAATTAAAGAATGATATGAGAAGATTTAGTTTATTAAAGTGTATGCCTAGTTAGTCTCTTGGTCTCATGTATGACATGTAACTAGTTGGTAGTCATCAATAAATTTGGTGTATCACCACCTTTAGGATAGTTTACTTTCAATTTTATCTCCCTTTTCCTTGAAATTATAAGTGTAGTAGTGATCTAAAATTATTACATCAAGGGAGATATCCCTACCTAGAGATTCATCTCATCCTTAGGTTACCCATAGCCTAGAGGTATTTCAGTTGTGCCACTTGGATGATGAGAGATAAGGAATATCATAAAATGGTGAAAATCCAAGTGATAATAGGACCTAAATGGATTACTATAGCTATGGTTTCATCTATCAATAATATTCCCCTAATAGGTTCTAATACTAATATATTACAACCCTTAAATAATCTACCCCTTGTAGTATCTAATAATCCATCTCTAACCACTACCCAAGCCAAAAATGTTAGTACACCTAACCTTACACTTACTCCACCTCCCACTACTTCACCTTAGAACTTGGTAATTTCAATCCATGTAACTATCTCACCCATCCAAACTATCATAACTTCAAATCCTGAAACCCAATCTTTATAACATGTTCTCCTAAATCAACCTCCTCACTAGTACATCCCATTGACTAGTCAATACATATCTCCCTCTTAAAACCTTGGATCCATTTACCTTCACTCAACCCATAAAAAAAACCCTTTCAAGTCCCATAGTATATAGCTACATCCAAAGCTATTATGACCACTTCTAGTGGTTACCCCTTATCACAACCCTTTTCCACTCCATTACTTACCTATCAACACCAATAATAAAATATCTTAGGGGGTATTATTCAATATAATAATTAACCTAGACTTATGAAAATGATGGAAAATATAGAATCTTTTGCCTCTAGGCAGAAGAATATGCTCACATATGAGCAAATTTTCAATGAACCCACTAATCTAGATGTCCCTATTAGGCCTTATCTCTTGCATGGGAACTTATGAAATTTATAAAATTTCAAAACAAGGAAGATCCTTGGTAACACATTAGAGAATTTATGCATGCTTGTTATATCATAGCTAATAATGATGCTCTCCTCCTAAGAACATTTCCCATGTTGTTAGCTGGTCCAAACATAGACCCCATACAACTCTATTCCTCAACACTCCTTTCTCTTTTGGGCAATTGGCCTAAATATTTTTATAACAATTTTCCATTAGCATCATGAGGAAAGTGACCATAACCAAAAACTATGTTGTTAGACAATTTGATGATGAATCTATTACCAATTTCATGGCTAGATACAAAGTCTTATAAACCAACTTACTTTCTCCCTTCTTTAACCAAAATTAATTGAATTATTTGTGAGATCATGCTATAATAATATCTCATCAAATTATGATTTCAATCATTTAATATTTTTGATGAATCCTTCTCCATGTATCATAAACTATAAATCCTATATTTAGATGAGGGAAAGGTAAAATTACGTAATAATAAATTTAAACTTGATCCCTCCAAAGGATCAAATAATACCAAAACTAAAGGCATTACTAATGTTGTGGTCTTTAAATTAGCACCTATGTAGATAAAGAGCCAATCTAAACCATCTACCTCCCAAATGTAACCACACAAACCTTTAACATGATTTCCTCCTCAACAATACACACCTCTAAGGGAATTGTATGCCTTCATTTTAGAAAATCTCTTAAAAGCTTCTATTATCAAACTTCCTTTGGTCAGATCCCTTGAATTCTCTCACCCGAAGCCTAGTTGGTTCAAGGAAAATGACTTATGCAACTACCATCATGTACTAGGTCATGATTTTAATAGGTGTTGAAACTTCTAAGGTCTAGTTAAAAACCTTATTGATAAAAGGGAATTATAGTTAGATAATCCTAATGCTCCTATTAATCAATCCATATATATCTTTAGGAAACTATTCCCAAATCATCATTCTACATATAATTCTATAAAATCCAACTCAAAATTTACCTTGGATCATGATACCCATGTGATAAGTACAATCCATGATCAACTTATACCTAAAGAAGTTGGTAGTGATTCTAAATCACCTTCCAAAATAACTAGAATCTCAGATCTCCTTACATGAGATGTTTTTAAACCATCTAAATCAATTAGGTATGTTCCTAATATTCACTCAGGTTTATTACATCTCATTAATTGGGATCCTATTGAGGAAATTTTACCTAAGTTTATTCAATGAAATCAACCAAAAATAAAGGATGAAAAAGTTGTCAAGAAGGATACTTGTTTAGATATCCTAGAAGATACCCAAGTTATTCCATTAGTTACTTTTACAGCTTCATATAACATACCCATTCCTTCTAGCTTACTCCCTACTAAGGGGACTACTACATTACATCAATCAAATCCCAAACCAATTTACCTTATAACTAAGGCTAATTCAAATCTTTTACGAAGAGAAATTAGGGGAAATCTTTAAGGAAGTGGAAATAAAAACCTTGACACACCATAAGGTAAATAATTACAACATCCACCCATAATAAATGAACTCCCTAAAGAGGATATAACTTCTACCCCTGACCATATTTGAAAAGGTAAAATGGTTCTACCACTAATTTGAACTATAGAATGCATATTAGGACATCATCCTTCTTTAAGGCCAAAAATTGCCATTATAGAATACTCTTATAAGAAGTATATACCAATACAAAGGGATCTTCCCATAGTAATAATTCCTATAAATAATCACTTAAATCCTTATTACCCTCAAAATATAGGTTTGAGGTCTTATCCCAAACATAAAGTACCCTTTGTGGGAAATATTTGAATAATTAATGCACAAAAGTAAGACATAAATGCAACTTCCATTCTTATGCCTCAAAAGGTCTACAAACCCAACCAAGATCTATTATGGGGGTCTTAATCCAAGATTCTCAATCAACTCCTTCAAATCTAACTTATTACACTACCACCTATAAATCTTGTTAACCCCATATTCAAAAAATAGCATGGTATCGAGAAAGGAATAAATGTGTTTACCATTGAATAGTAAGACATGATACCAAAATTTATAACTTGATAAAAGCTATAGTCCAAAAATAATTAAAAGAGGATGATCTTTAAAAAAAATAATTTGGTCATGATTATCCTCATAGTCAAACTATTAGAGTCACAACCACTCTAGGAACTGGTACCTTACCAAGAGGGTTAAAACAAGCTTTAAGGGAGCATAAGACCTTTGATAAAACTCAAGATTAACCCTTCTTAAACCCTCTAGATTAAAATTATTACATAAACATAAAAAATCCGCCATTGTTTTCGATAGATGCAATACACATAGCCACTCGATCCTAGACCCAAGGTCATAAAACCCAAAATCCCAATAAATCCAAGGTGACTATTATAAAAGCTCTTACTTTTTCTATAGATAATCCTACAATGCCCATCCCAAAACCTAAAATTTATCTTCTAGGTAAAGCATAAAATAATAATTCCTCAAAGTTGATATAGATATCGATTGTAAAATAACTCCACTAACTTCATATTAAAATGTATTTATATGAACTTATCTAAAATTATCTACAACATTGTGAGGATATGATAGAGGCATTATAGGCCACTTAGATACAATCATATTAACCTTAGCCTCTATCAAATTTTATTGCATATTTATAGAAGACATTTTCTATTACATTTCATGACTTTGAAATATCCCCATTACACCCTGATGACTAGGACCCACTATTATTTATCATTTCCCAAGTTAATCAATCAAGAATTAAAATAGTTATGATTGACAATGGGAATAGTATAAATATCAACTCCTTACATGGTTTTAGGCAACTCTAGTTACCTAAAATTAGTGTAGCTCAATCTCCAACCATCCTATGAGTATTTAATGATATTATTTCCCCAATGTTAGGTATAGTTCTCCCCATCCAAGAATGTATACATACTCTTCTATAGTTTTTTAACATAATATATGGTTAATTTCAATATAAAATCTTACTAGGATGTCCTTGGATATGCACTATGCATTTTGTTTCCTCCACTTTGCACTGATGCATTAAATTTGAACATTAAGGTAAAATCTATGTTATTTTACTAGATCCACATCTGTTCAGGATATGCAACTTGACTTATCAGCCCAATGTTTTCTTGATCCCCCTAAATAACTCAAGTCCATTATATTCAAGGTAAATTTCTACTAGCTCTAGTATACCTTCATCTTGTATACCTAATGTAAACACTTTTGACTCAGGATTCCAACAACTCTCTCTAGGGGAATATCAACTATTAACTCTCAACACTTTATCAACCCCTCAAGAATATGGATGCCCTGACTAATAATATACTTACCAACCTAACCTAGGAGGCATTATCCATGTTATACCTCTTCATATCCAAACATAATTAACCTATGGAGGAATTGACTAATCCCCCTTATATAAGGAAAGTCAAACATGTGCCCAACCATTCAAATATAAATTATCATTTATTGACAAACCACACTTTGTGCAATCCTATTTTCAATGATGTACTTGGAAAGGTTTTTGCCTAGTATGTTATGAATAGGTAACCCATGAGGTTACAATAAATAACCTTAGAAAATTTCACAATAAAAATGACATCAATTTCAATAAAAATCTTGAAGCTGATGATGATAATGATTTGATGTCCCATATCCCTATAGATGTGGATGATGAAATTCACTCATCCCCTATCAATTCCCCCATGGTAACTGATGACACCATTTCCATCTCACCTAACATTTTTACTATTATCATCATTCACTCAGAACTACTAACATATCAAATAATCAAGAAAACGATATCCCTTCCTTTAGTTTACCTGACCTAATAAATGAATATTCTTCCTCAATCCATGTAATGGAGTGTCAGGATGACAACTCCATTTTAACTTATTTAGGCATAGAATATTCATATCTGAAGAATATCACACCATATAACCTTCTAGTATTTTAAATTAGGTCATAATTAATATTAACATAGGGATACTTGAGGTCCTAAAAAATATCAAAGTGATATAATCCTTTGATTCTCAAGAGCACCAAGATTTTCAATAATCCTTGCTAGTCATAGAAAATATTTGTATTGATATTATAATGATATTTTAGGAATTAACCATGATATAGTTTTACATAACATCATTACCATTCATGAAGCCAAGCTAATGAATCAAAAGCTTTGTAAGATGCATCCTTGCATAACACTTCTTGTTAAGGAAGAATTGTAGTAGTTGTTATCTATTAACTTTATCCAACCCATTGACTACCCTCAATGGGTATCTAACATAATACCTATCATAAATCCCATAGGGGGACTACACCTTTGTATCAACTTTCATGACCTTAACCTTACTTGTCTAAAAGGTGATTTTCCCCTTCCTAATATTGACTAGCTCATGTACCTCATGCAGGACATGAGGTGTTGTCACTCATGAATGGAGGTTATAATCAGATCCTTATCATCCCAAAATATCAACATAAACCTCTTTTATTAATCCATGGGGGAATTTTTTATAGGGTCATGCCCTTTGGTTTAAATAATGTAGGAGTGACTTACTAGCATGTCATGACCTATATTTTTCATGATTTAATTAATAAAATAATTAAATATTATGTGGATGATCTCTTTGGTTAATACATGTATCATAAGGATCACTTATATATCCTTTAACAAATATTCATTTGTTTGATCCAATATCAAGTTTTTTTTAATCCCAAAAGTGTGTATTTAGAGATTTATTAGGTAATAGTTTGGGTTTTATCATTTCCCTTCAAGTAATCAAGGTTAATCCTACCAATATTAAATCCATTATCGATATGCCACCTCTTTCCAATCTCAATCAGCTTCATAGTTTGTAAGGGAATGGATTTATTATTATTGCTACCAAATATTTCATTAAATGGGTGGAAGCCATTCCCCTTATTTCAACCAAGGTAGATAAGATTATTTATTTCATTAATCATCACATCATATGTCATTTTGGTGTCCCATATAAAATCATTACAGATAATGGCAAATCTTTTAAAAATAAGCAAGTCCAATTTGTTTGTGATTCCTTTAGAATTAAGTTGAGCTTCTTGTCACCTTATTATCCATAAGCCAATGGACAAGTTAAATCATAAAAAAAAACCCTTTTTTAAATGTTAACTAAAATATTCAATGATGTTCAATAGGATTGGCATCTTCGCATACCTTTTGCTTTCTGGGATTATCAAACTAGTATTCAATACCTATAGGGGCTACTCCTTTTTATTTGATCTATGAAACTAAAGCAATTCTTCCTCTAGAAGCCCAAATTATTTCCCTTCAAATCTCTCTAAAGGATATCATTTATAAAGAGGATTATTAGTAGGATTGATTAACACAATAGGAACTTTTAGATGAGTATCAATCCATAACCCTTGATCACCTTCATGCATATCAATAAAAAATAAAATGAGCATTTAATCAACATTTAAAAGAACAAGAATTTAATATTGGTGACCTTGTCCTTAATCAAACTAAACATGTCATAAATATGGAAAGAATCAAATAAGCAGAGTTTGCTCCTAATTAACTTGGACCCTATATTATCACTCATACATATGGATACGGGGCTTATCATTTGGCCTCCCTCGATAGAAAAAAAATGTAAATCTCTAAATGATTTTCACCTGTGACTTTTCTACTATAAATAATCCTATTACATACTTCAATCAGCATAAGTTCTCATAAAAATTCTATCCCCCATCTTTAAACATACCCCATAATGATAGAGAATCATGTGGATTTATAGAAGTATACCCATTTTATCCTTAAATATGGACACCCTAGCTTTGTTCATAGCATATTATCATGGATTAGCTCCATTCAAATCAGAGCAAAGTTCTAAATCATTATATCCTAAAAATCCTTCACCTTGAAAGCTTGTCTCGAAAGGAATAACAAATGGCTTTGTTACATGGACTATGAAAAACCCTTATGTTACTTTAAGTTTAATTCATGAAAATAGGTTAATTTGGGATATCAAAATCAAGAAAAGATCAAAAGGATAGACTGATCCTCAAAGGATATATATATATATATATATATATATATATATATATATATATATATATATATATATACACCTCAAAGGATATATATATATATATATATATATATATATATATATATATATATATATATATATATATATATATATATACTTCTAGACCGCTCCCTTGAAATATGGCTGTGTGTATGATTTAGGAAAATTCTTGCATTGATTAGGTTCCTATTAAAAGTAAATCAAACAAAAATATATAAAATAAAACTTACATCCCATGAAAGATTCCAACATTGATCGAATTTTATTAAATTTGTAGACTTTCTGCATTGATTAGTCTACATATATCCATGGATTAGGTTAAGGTTAAAATACTAGAAACATAAAACAACATGTGTATTTCTGAATAATTAAGCTTTTCCCCTATTCCTATATGAAAATCCCCTTTTTGAAATCCAAATATTTATGAATTTAGTTTACAAGAGATTATTAAAGATTTTCATTAAGAATGGATGAATGGGCATATGTGCAAAATAAATAAGGGGTATAGCTTTGGTTAGTGTGCATGCCAATTATGAATCATGCATCCTTGATCATTTAATATGAAATTATTTTCAAACATTTAAATTCATTTTAAATCATAGCATAATCCATAATACAACATGATATAAAACCCCATACATATTATCTAATGGGTATAATTAAAAATGAAAATCCATATAATCACCATCCATGTAATACAACATCCATAGAAATATACATCATAAATCCATAATAAATCATAGATTATGGCATAAATTAAAATCCATAATCCATCATAAATACATAATCAAGATAAAGCTACATTAGATCATCTAAATATTATAATCCATGTAAACATTGTATGATCAATATAGTACATGATATAAATAATGTCATATAAAAATAATCCACATAATAAAAATCCATAACAACATAAAACAAAATCATGTTATAAATGTGTGTAACATATACTAACTAATATGTGTGTATATATATATATATATATATATATATATATATATATATATATATATATATATATACAAATCAAATTTACATCATAAAAATTTCATAATGTGCAATATATACAAAATCCAATACATATAGTTATTCATATACATGACTACTCAATGAACTAGATCTAGCTCCGGTGGATATCTACTCTACCTCCTATGTTATCCCCTCCATCTCCTCTCCTATCTCTCATGTCCCTCCCATGAGGTATACTCCCCACACTATATTTATTAGTTTGTGCTCTCTGTGGATTGTAACCCTATATGGCTATGTGGATAGCATATGTGAGAACCTATGTTAATCAATCTATAATAATCTTCTTGTAAAATCATAACTCCTCTAAAAATACTCATACCTATCTAGGCTCATAGTACATAGACGCCCCATATTCATACCATGTCCCCCTCCTCCTATTTTATATCCTAATACTACTCTCCTTATAACACCTACTAATGCCCATAACCTCTTGCACTAATCATGATACCTATTATGTGCTCATCAAGTCTCATCATAACTCTACTATAATAGATCATAGTACCCATGTAGTTATGTTAGTCATACTTTTAGTTGGTCTCACTAAAAAATAACTCTAGAATACTATACTTGAGCCACATTCCTATCTACCATAATCACATTTATATCTCCATCTCCCTCCCCATATCCTCCTATAGCCTCCTCATCTACCATATCCACATCCCCCATCTCCCACATTTGTCTCACCATCCACTCCTATCCTCCTCCATGCTACTCTACCCACCATAATAATTATATATTTGTTACTTTAGCATCATCCACACCCACTCCCTCTGTCTCCTCCTCTGCCAACAACTCCGACTCTATAACTGTAGAGTAAAATTTTTACTCTATGTTGCATTCCAATTCTTAGTCACGCACTATAGTTTTGTTCTCACATAACTTGGTCATGGAAGTAGAAGTTTTGAAACAAGGCATGGGTTTGTTTCTTTTGATTCATTTCCCATCTAAGTGTCTAAGGGCAGTGGAAGCTGCCAAGTGGCATAGTTTGGGCACAGGTTCTGGCCAAGTGGAGTCGTTCAAGGCACCTTTCCTAACTTTTAAGAGAACTGCAGAATGTGCCACATATCCAATAGCAACTCAACGAGACACATCACGTGTCAGCATCTACGTCTCATATCGGCACCCATATTTCATTATATTTTTTGGTAAAGGTTTTCAATAAGCTAAGTAGCCAGAAGAAGTAGAAAGTGCCAAGTGGCAATCGCGGAAGGCCCTGGACTACTTTTTTAGAGGAAAGAAGAAGTCACCACGTGTTGGCATTCAAGAGATAGTCAGTTCAATGCTTGGGTTTAATGCCTTGGTTTAATTTTTTTGGTTCAATACCTTAGTTAATGTGTAAATGGCACATAGTGTTATATTGTTGAACCATAGAACCATTTTGGTTCATCAGGCAGTTCAAGGGAGTGTCCCAAAAACCAAAGGGGTCAAGTACCTTTTTAAAAGGGAAAAAGGCATCGTTTCATTTTGTTTAAGTGTCAAAGAGCAGAAGAGGCTACCAAGTGTCACTTCTAAGCCCCTTTTTACTCCATTCCTGAAAGAAGTGGAAGACACCACATACCCTTAGTAGGAGAAGTGGAAGATGCCACGTATCTTCCCAAGAATAGTGGAGGCCACCACGTGTCAACTTTTGAGAGATCATCTTCAAGCTGCATTACTGAATAAAGATTGTGGTGGATCCCAGGTGTTATTTCAAAGGTTTGTAGAATGTTAGGTTGTGGAGCTAAAAGCTTCAACCTTTGCAAACTAAGGAACAGATGGTTGCTGAGTTCTACAGGAACCGGCATCGGCAGCAGGATCGACGTTGGCAGAGACCAGTGCAGAAGGCCACCGGCGACGGCAGGATGTCGGCCGACGTCGGCAGAATCAGACAAGCAGGGACCGACGTCGGTCACCTGTGTGTTCCAGAAGTGTTCATTTCATGGACAGTTAGTTAAGTGAACGATGAGTTTGCATGTTAAGACCACCCAGAGTCTTGGGCTGCAAGGATAATTGTCTAAATTAAGAGTCTAAGTTATTGTTTGAGTTAGGGATCTATTTATAGACCCATTGGCATGTATTGTTTAAGGCATGAGATAGAAAGGAAGAGTTCCTTCTAGTTGTAAGGTCTGTGAGTTGTAGGTTGTTGCAAGCTCAATGGGGATCTACATGTAAGTTTGGTCTTTGAATTGCAGGTTGCAGGTTCATGAGAGATCAGCTTGAAGTGCTATAGAGTGCTTGGTGTACCGACGGGGTTATTACTGACTGGTTGGTGAGGTGAACACCAATTCTGTGTGTGAGTTGGTTGTTGGGACCATTTTTTGTGTAGGAGAGTGTGTGTGAGAAGAATTACTGTACACTTGAGGTGTGGCAAATCTCTGTAAGGTGAAAGAGTGTGGCAGCTCTTTAATTGTATTCTTTTCTGTATAGTGTTAATACAAGATAGTGTATTGTCTCTCATATTCTGTGCTATTGGTGAATTCTAGTTACTTGTGTTTCTGGTTATTTCCGCATATTCAATTGCTTATATTTGGTAATCATACTGTGCTCTTTCTGAGGAGCAAGATCCTAATGGGTGGAATTAGAACAAGTGTGTTTGTTCTTGGATTTACCTCCCCCCCTCTTCCCAACAAGTGGTATCAGAGCTTTTGGTTGGGATACTAACAGATTGGTGTAGATCTGGGTAGTGTGTTTTGATTACAGGTTACTCACAGGGTTTCTGTTTGAGTGGGAGTTGAGCAATGGCAAAAAGCAGTCAACTATGAATGGAAAAGTTTAATGGCAAGAACTACCAATTATGGAGGATGCAGATTGAGGACTATCTGTATCAGAAAGATTTGTACTTACCGTTGGGTGGGGTTGCTAGCAAACCCTTGGATATGAAAGATGAAGAATGGGAGGTTCTTGATCGGAAGGCTCTGGGATCTGTTAGATTGAGTCTTGATTCATCTGTGATTTCCAACTTATCACAGTGTAAGACAACGGTGGAGTTGATGAAATCTTTGGCAAATTTGTATGAAAAACCCTCGGCTTCTAATAAGGTATTTCTTATGAAGCATTTATTTAATTTGCAAATGTTGGAAGGTGGATCTGTTCATAGCCATCTTAGTGATTTCCATGGTTTGGTAAACCGGTTAAGTTCCATCAATATTGTATTTGATGATGAAATTAGAGCTCTCTTAATCTTGTGTTCATTACCTGAAAGTTGGGAAGGTTTGGTAATGGCAGTTTCTAATACTGTGTCTCCTTCAAAAGTCTTAAAAGTGGATGATGTTGTGAGTGTGATCTTGAATGAAGAGATACACAGGAAAAGCACAGGTGAATCATCTGGAGATGCTTTGAGTGTTGAAGGAAGAGGAAGGCCAAGAGAGAAGACAGAGCGTGGGAGATCAAGGTCGAAGATGGGCAAAAGATCCAAGTCCAAGTATGGCAGAATAACCTGCTGGAAATGTGGAAAGCAAGGGCACTTAAAGAGAGATTGCAGATCGGGTGAAGATCAGCATGAAGGACATGGAGAAGAAGCAGATGTTGTGGGTTACGTTGCACAGGATGCTCTGGTATGTTCTTTGGATAAAGTAGAATCTTGGGTATTAGATTCTGGTGCCTCTTTTCATGCATCCCCACATAGGGAATTTTTTCATGAGTATGTCCAGGGAGACTTTGGAGAAATTTCTGTAGGGGATGGTAAGCCTTGTCAGATTGTTGGCAAAGGCAAAGTGAAGCTGAAATTGCAGACAGGTGACACATGGGTGTTAAAGGAGGTCATGCATGTCCCAGTTTTGAAGCGGAATCTGATTTCTATTAGAAGTTTGGGTGAAGAGGGTTGCACAGTAACTCTCACAGTAGACTCTTGGAAGGTTACCAAGGGTACACTTGTTGTAGCTAAAGGTAAGAAAGTAGGTACGCTTTATCTATCTACTTGTTTTACTGATTCTCTTTCTGGGTTATCTACTTCAGCTGTAGATTCGGAGATGTGGCTTAATAGGCTTGGTCACATAGATAAGAAGGAGATGCTGGTTCTTGAGTCAAAGAGTATGCTTTCGGATTTGGAAGGCATGGATCATGGTTTCTGTATGCAGAAGAAGAAGGTGAGGTTTCTTGAGGAATCTGATGTTAGTGACAAGAACAGGAAAGCCTTGGTTTTCAAGGAGAAAGTGACGGACAGAGTTCAGCATAAGGTGCAAAGGAATTCTGAGCAGAGAAAGGGTGATTTGGACAATGGTTTGATCCAAAAAGAGCTCGCAGGAAAAAGTCAGGTCTCACAAGAAAAACATAGAGACCGACGTCAGCAGGAAAACCGGTGTCAGTGTCCAGACAGGGACCAACGTCGGCTATGTGCAGCCCGACGTCGGTGACTCAGGGCAGACAGAGACCGGCGTCGGCCAGGGGAAACCGACGTCGGCAGGGAGGCAGTCACAGGGAACCGACATCGGTCAGCTGTAGACTGAGATGTGACCAGCATCGGTTACTGAGACAAATTTTGGGTGGACAGCGAGTTGTCATGGAGTCTCAAGCACCAATATAGAGGACTGAAGGTGTAAGTAAGTTCTTAAATTTGTCATTTCCCTTCTTTACACTACTTGTTGCTCACTTATGGCATAGAACCAGGAAGTTGTTGAAGAAGTAGAACAGGTAGATCCAGGAAACAGTGGGAGCTTGGCATGGATGAGGATGTGATTTCTTGGAGGAGAACCAAATAGGTGTTTTGGGTAGTGTTTCCAGCTGGAAGTAAGCACTGAGAGATGAATGGATGTTGAGGATGAAGAAGAGCGGAGATGGATACGTGAGATGGAAGATAAGGGTATATGATCTTGTTTTAGCTTTAGGGCAATGGAGGTTTGATCATTGTGTTTCTCTTTACCAGGTTGGATAATATTAGCTACATTATCCCATTTTTTGTATGATGTGCTTGTTGCAGGGTTACATATACAGGTATCGCTGAACTAAAGGTAAAGCTAGTTTAGGTGTGTGTCATGGAGAATCTGGGAGCAGCAAGATTCTTTGGCATGAGTGTGTTTTAGAGACATGGAGGTCTTGTTGACTTTGTTTCAGGATGATTGTGTGAAGCCGGTTAGCACGCTGATGGTAAGACAGTTCATAGAATAGGGGTCTTGATTCACATAATGAGGTTGAGTGCATGGTATGTACTAAACCTGAGTTTTCCCAAGCATTGGGAGTTGTCACAAGTTTGGAGTCAATCTGGGAGAGTAATACTAAAGGGCAGTTCAGTGGGACCAGCAACAGGTGCACATGCTATGCAGGGTTAAGTTCTTTTTTCTACATGGTTGTAGATGTGGATGTGGCAGGTAATTTGGATGACAGATTTTGCACCACGGATTTTGTGGTGGTTGGTCTTCAAGAGTGATCTTGAGGAGGGATACAAAGCCAAGGAAACAAACTAGATGGTGTACAGGTACAGGTACAGGTTGCAGCTATTTATCTCCAAGTGGGAGATTGTTAGGTTGTGGATCTAAAAGCTTCAACCTTTGCAAACTAAGGAATAGATGGTTGCTGAGTTCTACAGGAACCAGCGTCGGCAGCAGGACCGATGTCTGCAGAGACCAGTGCAGAAGGCCACCGGCGATGGCAGGATGGCGGCCGACATCGGTAGAATCAAACAAGCAGGGACCGACGTCAGTCGCCTGTGTGTTCCAGAAGTGTTCGTTTCACGAACAGTTAGTTAAGTGAACGATGAGTTTGCATGTTAAGACCACCCAGAGTCTTGGGCTGCGAGGATAATTGTCTAAATTAAGAGTCTAAGTTATTTTTTGAGTTAGGGATCTATTTATAGACCCATTGGCATGTATTGTTTAAGGCATGAGATAGAAAGGAAGAGTTCCTTCTAGTTGTAAGGTCTGTGAGTTGCAGGTTGTTGCAAGCTCAATGGGGATCTACATGTAAGTTTGGTCTTTGAATTGCAGGTTGCAGGTTCATGAGAGATCAGCTTGAAGTGCTATAGAGTGCTTGGTGTACCAGCAGGGTTATTACTGACTGGTTGGTGAGGTGAACACCAATTCTGTGTGTGAGTTGGTTGTTGGGACCATTTTTTGTGTAGGAGAGTGTGTGTGAGAAGAATTACTGTACACTTGAGGTGTGGCGAATCTCTGTAAGGTGAAAGAGTGTGGCGGCTCTTTGATTGTATTCTTTTCTGTATAGTGTTAATACAAGATAGTGTATTGTCTCTCATATTCTATGCTATTGGTGAATTCTAGTTACTTGTGTTTCTGGTTATTTCTGCATATTCAATTGCTTATATTTGGTAATCATACTGTGCTCTTTCTGAGGAGCAAGATCCTAACGGGTGGAATTAGAACAAGTGTGTTTGTTCTTGGATTTACCTCCCCCCCTCTTCCCAACATAGAAGCTACCAAGTGTCACCATCCATAGGAGCCTAATATGTACCCTAAATAATTCTATAACATAGCTAAAGGGAAAGTGGAAAGAGCTGCCTATCTTCGATAAATCAGGTAGAAAGTGCCAAGTATCATTCTCTAGTGCCTTATAAGTAATAAGAAGATTTTTGGGGAATTGACTAAGTGTCCTCTTCCATTTTAATAGGATAGAGTGTTTTTTGTATCTATTTCAGCAAGCGAGCTAGGGGTGAACTCAGTGGGAGCTATTTCTAGTAGGTGGAGCAGTTCATCGGGAAGATTTTTTGGGTTTGCAAACATTAAAAGGGGTCATCTTTTTGTCCCCTGTAAGTGGAGGAGAATGTATAGTTGCATAGCTAATCAGGTGATGGAATGAGGAAATTTAGGTGTGGAAGGAGGTACTAGACATGAATCAACACACTGTAGTCAAGGTAGCCACCCTACCCTAGCATGGCCCTTTATGATAAGACTAGAATGCATCCAAGCTATTGAATATGCCGAATTCCACATTTTTTATCTCTAAATCTGAGGCTATAAAAGGAGACGGGATGGTCTAAAGGAGGGGATTTTTTTTGGGTAAAATGTTGAGAATTTTTAGAGTTTGTGACTAAGTAATATCATTTGCTTTTGTCTCATTTTCTTGAGTTGTAAAGTTGATGTAACTGTGCATGTTTCTATGCCTTTTATATCACTGAAAGAATTAAGAAGATTGAACTCTATGCCTTTGTTGATATTATTTGTGTCATTTTCAAAAGTAGTCTATACTCTAGATTTTCTAGAGTTATGATTAGGAATGTCATTTGCTTTTGTCTTATTTTCTTGAGTCAGAAGTTCTACATAACTGTACGTGTTTTTGCGTCTCTTATGTGATTGAAAGATTCTTATAAGAAGATTAAACTCTATGCCTTTATTGACATTTTTTGTATTTCAGTGAAATAAGTCTCTATTGTGAGCCTTTGTTTCTATTATTTCAATCTTTTACATTGATCATGTACTTGTTTGCTCTTAAATGTAAATGAATCCTACATATAGTCTCACTGTGCTCAAGATTAGGATCAAATTACACTCAGGTGCATTACCATAGTTAGGTTTCATTTCCTACATTTGCATTTTTATTTAATTTTCTATCCTTTTTCCCCACACTTGATACAAAAGAAGAGACCAACTTCTCTAAAATCTAGAGGTTGTTTCAAGCTGCAATATCCCACAGCTTGAAACTTCCCATTATTGTTGATTAGAATCAAGTGCAATTTTAAGCATCAATAATAACATATGGCTCAAGTGGCTCCACTTTTGAGTCATCCATCTTGTATACATGGGGTACCTCTAATATATCCTATCACAACCTAAACTACACCACACACACCAAAATTGAAATACTTCTACATGTTGTGGGTGTCCCCCCTATAACCACCTTGCTTGTTGTCCTTCCATCAACTCTACCTCCATCCTTGGCCATGATAGAAACCTAACATATGGAATCCATATCACCTCATCCTCCTCCATATACTCCAACACCTATCTATAATACTCCAAATCCCAAACTATTCCATCTTTATGTGGATGGTAAAATTCATCCTTCTATCATAAAATACCAAGATTGAAGATAAACTAGTGTAAGCCCATCCATGGTAGCTCTGATGGATACACTACTCAAATGTGCTCATATGACCAATAATGTAGCACATAAGTGACATCCATACCATATCACCACTACATCCTCCATCCCCATAAATATTTTTATACCTATGCAAATAATGTGAGCTCTCATGTAAATACTATCTAGTGCTCCCACATGTATGAAAACACCCCAATTAAGCTCCATGAGAACCTCACTTCAGATAAGTTAGGAAATGCATAACAAGATATGGACAACATCATCATGGTTATAACCCATATCCCATTTTGGTCATGATCATATAAATACTCAACATTTAAGCCTCATGTTGTAGACCCAATATCTACAATATCATGCCCATACAACCATGTCAATGTAGCTTCCCATCCTCTCTCATCCACTAGGATGATCTTTTCTCCCTATACCAGTAGTTGGAGTATTCTATAGATGTCCTCCAAAGTCATAGTTATCTCTCTTATCAATAGACAAAAGGTCCCTACATCTAGATTCCATTGCTCCAATAATACCACTAGTAGACTCCAATCTTGGTGCACCTGATGATAGTGGCATAGTCATCCTAAACCTACTATCTTGAGATGATACCAATCTACATCTCCCATCACCTCTTTTAGTCATTCCAAAAATGGTATCACTCAGTCTCACATGGCTAATAGTACACATGCATAAAATCCCATCATCCCCTAAATTCATTTAATTTCCTAACCACTAATCCTATACATTAAGTTTTTCTTACCTCATAGGAATTAGTGTCGAAACTTGAAGAATCGATATTGATTGGTCCTTGGTCATTGCCAATCAATTGATCAACAGCAATCTATCTTTGATTGGTGGCCAATCACCATAGAGTCAAGATTTATCTTCCTCAAATTGATTTTGACCCCTATTAAACCATAATAATGTAATATCCTACCTAAACTAGTGATAAAAATACAAAAAATTCATAAAAACACCAAAAAAATGTTACCCCTACCTTGTCATGAGATCATCATCATCATCCAATCCCACCAACTTCTATCATGTATATCTCACTCAAAAGTGTTAATAAGTGTCAATTTATCTAAATCTAGCTTAGCTCATAAAATCTCATTTGAAAAATGAGTGTTGAAGCTATTTGGTGGCCTATTTATATCCTTTTAGGATCAAAATTGATTATTTCATGATTAATGTTGATTCTCTCCTAATCAATATCGATCTAGTGGATCGATGTCAATTTGGTCCAATTTGGCTCCCTTAAACTACTTGTAAATTTATTGCATCCTTATAACCCTATTATAAGGCCACTCAAGTAATCCATTATTATAGCTATCCTATAATTTATTACCCAAAATTATTGGGTTATGGACATATACCCCCTAATGGTCACACAAAATTTGAGAGGTCTACATTGTTTTAATTTCTATACCCTATGGATCCTAGAAATGTAACTCATCTTGAGCATAAGTGTCTTTCAATATAATGCATGTACCAAACACTCTAGATGCTTTGGTTAACCCATATTATCCTTTGTCATCTTAACTACCTTTGATAGATCCCACATTTTCATAGTTGTGATAATCTATTCCTTGTTTACCTTGGGGAATTCCTATTCAAATATCTTATATATTGTTAGTGTATTATTATACTTCATGTTTATCCTTGCATCTTCAATGCTCATTTACTATATATCTTATCCATTACCACCTCATTTTCAAAATTGACTCCAACTCATTATCCCTTGTTATCTCCTAGTTTGAGGGGGGATACCTCCTCATATTAAACTTGTGGCATCAGACCCATCCTAGATTTTATCTCATAATAGGTTATCACAAATCACTTAATAAAAAGGGGCAAATATAGACACTATAAATTTGCACCATTTTATTATGAATAAATTTTTCTTACCTTTTCTACACCTTTTTATGCTAGTTAAATTATTTTTACCATCTACTATCTTATGTTGTGTAATTAATATTATTAATTACCATTTTACCTAGGTAATTAGTTAACCATCCCTAAATCTAATAAAATCTCCCTAAGCTTATTATGGGTATGCTTTTTTAACCTCCCTAACATTTTTTACATACCTAAGCCTTGTTAAAACTACCTCATTCTAATTTTAATCTTCTGATCTTAATTTTTTATAACTAACAACTTAAATATGGACCGAATCGATAATGATCCCCATAATCGATGTTGATCCTATTAGGATCAATAGCAATTTATAGTCAATCCATTCTCAAGCTAAAGGATCCTAAATTTTCACACTAGAATGCTGATAAAATTCCCCTAAAGAACTATGGAAAAATTCCACCTTTATTTTAATCTATCCACACATTATCCAAAACCAAGTACATCCCTATCAACAAGACATTTTATACAACATAGAAAGCATTTTTAGAGGTAATTATGATATCTATTTTAAGTGCATTTAGATTACTATATTGTTCATTTATATTTTATTTACTATTGTAAGTCTATTTAGATAAATTATTAATTAGTCCCTAAGCCTTTTATAATGTATTAGATCTCTCCTTTAGCCTCAGATTGAGTTTTTATCACCCACTATAATGATTGATGATGATTACTTATAGATCAACATCGATTACATAATTGATATTGATTATGAGACAATCAACATCAATCTCTAGGTTTTTATTTTTGTCTATAACCCAAGACTAGATTAGTGATCTTAAGTGTTTCCAATTTACTACTTCTAAGTCTTGAAATCATGCATTATTATCTATAGATGACCTTGCCTAGTGTCATACATGACATGGTTTTAATTCATGACTTACCCATAGTTACTCATCCTTTATTCACTGATAAAAGTGACATCTCTTTTGAGTTATGACTTTCTAAGATCATCTTTTCCCCAACTCTAGAAGCCATCACCAAGAAACTATAAGTAATTCAAGAACAAGAAGACTTATTCATAACATATTGGAATGAACACTTTGATAATATCTATGCAGTAGATTAATTTAATTCATTTTAGTTTCATATCTTATCACATGTTTTATTTTAATTTATCTCATTATATTATTCACTTTATTGTGTAAAATAGTGAAATGACATCCCTCTAAGGAAGTGTACCACTTCCTAGAACTGATCTTGTATCAAGCATGCCATCCAAGTATCTTATTAATGCAATCTTTTCCAAGTTGTATTTGATGTGTAGGTAGTCCTTCCTAGACAAAAAGGAGCTTGCACATCACTGTATCAATGGTGTACATCTCCCATCATAGGTATTCCCATTTAAACCATATATCATTTATATTTTTATTAAGCTAATTTTATTAAGAAAAACAAACCAAAAAATACTAAAACATTTATCATAGTGTGGGTTGAATAATGATTTTTTGAAGGCCTTTTCATCTTTGCATAGGCCCAAGAGGCCTACCAATTCACTTAGGAGTGAAAAAAAACCCTAGAAACGTGAAAATAATCCCAAAACCAATCATTACAAGCCATTTTCCTACACATTTTATCTCACACATGCCAAGTTACTAGTGAAAAAGGATCACATAGAACCTTTAGGTGTCCTAATGTTTTCACTATGTTTCATGGCCATTAGAGTCATCAAGAATAACTAGTTGGCCATCAGGTTCTCCATGAGGATTTTGGAGAGTTTGGAGTGGAGTACCATCTTAATTATGGTTCATAAAATATAGGCCCTAGATTTAAAAATTAAGGCCACAAATCTTGAGTGCATAGGCCCCATCAAATCTCCCTAACATCTTTTGGTCCCATGCATCATTTATGGTAAGATCTAAACAAAGGATGGTAGCCCTCAAGTTTTCATTAGGAAATTTGGGCATGCTTAAAATATTACGTATTGTTCATAAATTTGACCCATTAGATCTAGATATGAGCATCCAAACCTATAGTTTGAATTGGCACATTGTGATGAGAGAGATCAAGGAAGAATTTTAGACCAAAAAGTTAATCTTTTTGTTTTCCCTTATCTTTGACACCAATTTTAATACCTTTTCCATCTATATTCAACCTAATATAACTCCACATCTACCTAAGGAAGTTTTCTTATCACATGAGTAGAGTTGGAGGTCTGAGGGTTTATGTAAGGGTTTAGGTCTTATAGTCCTAAACTAAGATTCAAGGTACAAGACCACATGTAGGTATTTATGGTGGTCTTAGATCCCTTATAGAACTTATCCTATTAAAACTCAACTATATATTTAGTTTCATAATGTATTGGATCTATATCTCTATCATTTCTCCTCTTTAGGCCTACTTTGGATATCATTGGCCTATAATAATTTCTCAAGCTAGTTGATGCTAATACCCTAAGTGGTCTAAATTTCCTCTTTTCCTCACTAATAAGGGGTTTGGTACCCTCATTAGATGTAATTAAATATTAATCAAACACCTTATAAGACTTGGTTCTACCTTTAGCTTTAACAAACACTGTTTTATAACCATACACACATGTTTATGTGTGTGGCTCTAGACTCAATAGGCCTAAAAAGGCCTCCCAACCTTGTTACTCTTTTTCACTAATTGAGAGGATCACATTGAGTTTATGATATAATTTTAT
Source organism: Torreya grandis (assembly GCA_037957365.1). NCBI lineage: Eukaryota > Viridiplantae > Streptophyta > Pinopsida > Cupressales > Taxaceae > Torreya > Torreya grandis. The sequence continues at coordinate 271,606 of JARHVA010004707.1, forward strand.
AAGATCATTTTTATGTGATTTTATTATCTGTGATCTCTCTACCCTCAAACAAATCAAGTCCTTATCTTTCCAGTCTTTAGGCCCATTGAGCCACTAGGCAATCCTATAGGTGTTTATGGGTGTATCTATAGGGGTATAGTGAATTAGTTTTGATCCTCTCTTATTGACCTTTCCCTTATGTCTATTTGTACTCAAGTGATTTATAACACCTTTTCTACCTTATTAATCTCCAATCTTACTATTATGCATGATATTTTTTCCTCAAGCTTGAGAACAACTTGAGCTACATATAGTTTATCATTTAGGGCCTTGGATACATACCTTATGGAATTTTAGTATCTTTTATATTTTTATCCCCTATTGAAGGTTTGTCTGATTATGTCTATGAAACCTTTATGGCTACATATCCTTCACAAGACATAAGTCCTTTTAAGAAGTTTTTACATAGACCAATGTGATATCTCAAGCTTAAGATGGACCTGTAGGTGATCATTTGTTGTGTGAGTAGGTTTTTCTATTCTTCAGAGCCTTATGCATCTTATTATCCATCACAAATTACTCTTTCAAACCAAATTTCATTATCCATATTCCTTCAAACTTGAAGATGAACTTGAAAACCCAAGTAAGCCTATAGTCTTTTGAAGTTCTAAGTTTTGAGAGACAAGGCTCACTATAAGGTTAAAATGACTTAATGCATCCACTATGAACTAGATTTTTTTGTGAGATTTCATATGAACTAATCTTGTCTACTAAAGACCACCTATAGATACATAAGCATCCTCTATCTAGCTATATAATAAGTTAATACATATAAATGATTGAATCAATCATCTTGATGGAAAAAATGATATCTAAGAATCCTCACAAACCAAACAATGCAAGGAAACCTTAAACTATGCTAAAAAACAAATGGATTAATTTGGAGCTAGTTTGTGGGTGTTGGTCTTGATGGCCCTGTGGAAGTTTGTTTCCATTGAAGGATGAATTCCTCCACATTATTAAATCACACCTAAAACTTGAATAAGGCATCACCTATATACTTACAACCTGGATATTGGTTACCAAGAGAATAAACTAAGATATACTTGGAGATTTTCTCCCTTTTTCACATGGTGGGCATTGATAAAACCTAAAGGAGGCCTGATATGATCAAATGGTGACCATGTGAAGTATGTTTAGAACATGGGGGGAACATATAAAATTTTCATGAATCATATATTTGCTATGTTCATTCATGAAACATAGAAATTCTAACACATAAATTGTAACTTGATAACCATGAGAGATGGGTTATTGATCTATCCATGAAAGTGACATAAAAACATGCTTAGATTAATTTAAGACACTCATAAAACCTTTTTATAACTTCCCCTATCATCAATTTTTCATAATAATCTTGAATTCCTAATAATTGTACCTATAATTGAGCTTATAGGGTTTATAAAGCAATTAAGACCAGATGGGGTTTTTTGATATTGCAGACCCAATTCATAAATCCCAAGGCTTTGATCTAAAAACAAATGCAACTAATTACAATCATACTAGGGTACCAACCTCTATGGCTAATATATTTGGCTCTAACTCTCCCTATACAAATCATACCATTCAACTCAAACTTGCCCTTGTGATCTTTCCAAAATATTGATGGAGATCCTACTACCATTTATTCCTTTCTCTTAGCTCTATGAGCATGGATTATTCTCTTTTATTCCTTCAAAGGATCCCCTGTAATGTGTATTGACATTATCTAACTTTAACTTGACTGTATAAGTCTATACAAGTCTTGAAAATTCCAATAAAACATCATTTTTATACATTTTTTTAGGTTTGAGATCTTGAGAAACCATTGGAGGCCAAAAAGAGGGAAATGGGAGGTCAAATATGTTATCAAACTAGAGATTATGGATGGAGGAAATCTTAAAAGTCACCTTTCAAGTGTGTGTGGCCTCTTTGGTTAATGAAAGGTGTTGGACTTCTAAAAAGACCTTCTTTGTATATAAACCCTCCTTATATTGATATTATGATGGCCATGACATTCTTTTTGAGATATTTTACCCTTGATGATGACTTAATGATCTCTTAGTGTTCACAATAACACTATTCTCATGGTTTGATCAACCTTTGAAGGCAACACATACAGGATATCAAATGTTAATAACCATTGAAATATTTACCTTAACATTTGATTAAAAAACATTAAAATATGCTAAAGGTTTCAAATATGGTTACTATTCTCTTTTCATACTAGATCCAATCCTTTTTATTTTTCCACATTCTAAAAGTTCTTGTCATGCTTAAATGGACACACATTATTGGCCATGGACTATAGTATCATAGGTCATCTTATCATGTATGGGTTTATACCATGTAGGTCACATTAAGATTTTTTTTGTAGACCCTTAAACATAGTCACATAATATGAAACCTTGACACAAGTTCAAAAAAGGTGAAATGGTGACTACCACATCACCTTATGACATAATCACACTACATGAACACTCTACCTATGAACCTAAACACAAGTGACTCCTTACTAGACTATCATGACAAACCTAAGGTTCATGAGATGACCAAGGTATTGTCTAAATGTTTTGAGCAATAATTGATCCTTTCTGAGTCTAGGGGTAGAAATATATCAACATCATTTGTGACTCCTAAGGGTTGACCTTATTTATAGTTAAGAGAACCGTTTATCTCATACATGATAATCATGACTCAACTAAGAAACATATTTTTTTAGATTGACAATTAAACCTAACACCTTTACAAACTATTAAGGAAATCCATAACCTTACCACTCACAAAAAGGACACAAAAGAACACCAAAATCCAAACACCTAAGAAATAAACAAGAAAATAAAGTAACTAACCAAAGCAAGGTATCTATGTAATAACACTCAAAGGGAAATAAACACCTAAACTATTATGTATAGGGACAATCTAAGCTCTTTAATAACAATACTCAAGGAACACCCCATTGATAGGGATAGGGAGTTCCTCACCATTCAATATTGAAAATTGAAATTCATTTTTCTCCTTGTGGAAGGTGATGACATAAGGTCCACTCTATAGGATATATAATTTTGAGTGCTTACCTAGTTTAGCTTAGTCCTCATCTCACTTGAGCACAATATCACTTTCTTTAAAAGTCCTTGAGATATCTCTCTTATCAAATGACCTTTTAAATTGATCTTGATGAGACCATATGGCATGTATAGAATCATCTCTTGTCTCTTCTAGATCTCTCAACTCATTCATGCTTATTTTAATGGCATCACTCTCCATGAGCTGAAGTTGATGTGTGAGTTTCAAAGCTGATAAATCAAAAGATATGGGAAACCTTTCCTCTTTACCATAAAAAATAAGGTATGGAGAATTACCAATATTTCTCTTTAGGGTGATCTTATCTTCCCACAAGTTTGTCCTTAGTTTGGTATGTCATATCCTCTGATTGTCTTCCATATTCCTCTTTATGATCCTAATTAAGTTCTTGTTGGTGGATTATATAAGTCCATTGCCCTAAGTATATTATTTTGAGGAAGTAATAATGTAAATTCCATAATTTATAGACCATTCACTTACCTTTGCAACATTGAAAGCTAATGCATTATCTAATATGATTTTAAAGGGGACCCCAAATCTAGTTACTGCGCTATCATAAAATTCCAAGACTAAGTTTTCATTTGATTTCTTAAGGAATAATACATCTACCCACAAGGTAAAGTAGTCTATATTAGTCAAGACCCATTTGTAGCCTACACTAGATGGATGATGTATCATGCCTATAAAATCTAGGCACCACTGCATGAAATGTTATTCCACTTGGATGAGATTGAGGGGAAAGTCAACTATCTTCTATTTCTTAGTAAACATGGCACACTTATGACATATAATAACCCAAGAATGGGAGTATTTGAATATGCTTATCCAAAATAATCCTTCTCTCATTATCATTCTTTCTATAGTCCTAGCTACAAATTAGCCTCCTGCAAGCCCATCATGAAACTAATCCAATAGTTTGTAAACCTAGTTAGTATCCACACACCTTAAAATCATGCCATCAATATATTTATTAAATAGAACCCTATATACCAAGACATAAGAAATTTATTTCCACCTATAATTCCTCTTCTTGTCTTATCTAAACCTATAAGACATTCTTTTATTTGGATGAATCTTACCATGTCTTGAATTTAGCTTGAAAAAGGTATTGGTGAAACTACTTGGTGATCACTATGTATTTATAAAACCACCTTTTTTTCTCCTTAATGTATGTTTCCAAGTTGTCACATAGTCCTCTATCCCTGACTAGTATAGTGACCTTCACTTCTATGCCATACTCCATCCATCTAGCCACCCAACCTACTCTTTTTTCACTCAAATCTCAATTAATAAGGAAGTAATTGATGCTAGGGTGGGACAACATAACATATATCTTGTTTTTGGACATCATCTACCTAAATTTTTAAATGCTTATCATTACTACAAGCATGTGTTTTTATACATAATTATACCTCTCTTCATATATATCTAATGCTTAGCTGAAGAAGGCTATGGGTTGCTCAAGGCTGTCACTATTTTTTTACATTATCATGGTAGATATGGTGTCATTAGTTGAGAAGGAAATTAAAAATAAGTCTTTGGATAAACTAGTGTTAAAGAGAGTAGGTACTTGAGAAATAGCCTATTTAATTGCCTCAAAATTCATATTTCATTCCATAGTCCATGTGAATTCCTTATGTTTCTTGAGCATATAAGTTAGGGGTCTAACCAACTTAGCAAATCCAAGAATGAATCTTTAAATGACATTGATCTTACATAGAAAAAAATTCAGTCCCTTCTTATGTTTGGGTAGTAATAGGGCTACAATTTCACCTACCATCTTAGGGTTTATGGAGAGGCTTTCATTAGAAATAATGTTTCCTAAAAGTTTGCCCTCATAGACTAAAAAATGCACTTTTTGAGGTTTAGAGAGACCCCATACTACCTGCACCTATCAAATACCAGCCTTAGGTGTGTCAAGTGGTCCTTGGGATCCTTTGAGAAGATGGTAATATCATCAAGATTTATGAGCACCATCTCATTAATGATTCCTTGGAAGGATACATCCATTTCCATTTGAAAGGTGATCATGCATTGGATAGATCAAAAGGCATTTTATTGTAAGCATAAATTCCCCACTTAGTTGTGAAGGTAGTTTTGTATTGGTCCTCTTCCTTCACCAACACCTGATTATGCCCTGAGTATCCATAAAGCAAAGAGAAACATTGTGAACTTGAAACGTTTTAAAGAATCTGATCCATGTATGGAAAGGGGTAGTGATCTCTTAATTATTCCCTATTAATATCTTTGAAGTCCAAACATAATGTTATCTCTCCATTCTTTTTCCTTATAAGGACAAGGTTAGCCACCCATGAAGAGTCTTTGATGGGGAATATAATGTTGGAATCAATCATTTTAGTCAATTATTTCTTAATGAGGAACTAAATCTTGGCTTGATTGGTCTTTGCTTCTACCTCACATGTTTGGAACTTACCTCTAATTATATATTATACCTGAGCTAAACTAAGTGTGACCATAGGAATCTAAGAAGGGAGCTTAGTATAGTATTAGTTTAAGAAACAGACTCAAATAAAAACACAATAACACTTACACTCCTAGCCTATAACTTAAGAAAGAGATTAGTAACAAAATACCAAATGAAATCATAACTAAAACATAAAAGACACAAATCCTTTACCTTCTTTGAGAGCTCTAAATGTTTTATTGAGTGACATGCTCAGCCTATGCATCAAAAAGTTTTTGGCAAATGAATATTGTTGTCTCCTTCTCTCCTTGGCACCATATCGCTTTGATGTGGCTTGATGTTACTTTGGCTCAATCTTTTGGCATTATAACACTACTTGAACTAAAATAGATCATGTCTCTCTCCAAATTTGTATTCTAACTTTAGATTATGAGATATTAAAAATGAAGAGACATGGCCTTGTATTTATAGACTAAGGATTTAACTCTCACCCAAGGTGAGTTAGGGTGGAGTTAAGGTTTACAATGGGTTCAAACTTAACCTAGATGAGTCAAATATAACCCCATTAGAGAAAATGGTTTTCAAATAGTTATGATTTGCAATTACTAGGCATGGCTCTCCAAAATAGACATTTTATCATATTTTTAAAGAGATTAACAACTCATAAAGGCAATGATGAAAGGCTAGGATATTTTGAATTTTTAAATTTCATTTTTTAGTTATTAATTAATTTCAAATGGATGATTCAATTGGGAATTTAATTTGGTTTAGCTTGTTAATTAATTTTGATTATCCTATTAGCATTTACAAGATTTAATTTAAGAGTGCAAGTGCCCCACTTAATAGGTCCATAGGCCAAATTTACTATTGTGATGCCTCAAGATGATTATGGATGAATCCATGAGAGGTTATTGTTTCATATGATATAATACCCCAATTAGGGATGCATTAACATTATTATAAGCATTTCCAAATGATGCACAAGTAAATTTGGGATGTTCAATAATTTTTAATCTTAGTTTAGAATGGTTGTTAGGAATCAATTTGAAGTACGGTAGAAATCAAGTTGTGGCTTGTTTTAGGTGTCCACACTAGGGTAAAATCCCTTCAAGTCACTTTATTCCTAAGCAAATATGTCTTCAAACTCTTTACATAGCTATATGAAGGCAATCCTCTCTTCTCTAGTATTCATCTTACCTAGTTTGAGAAGCTTATCCTTAAAAATGGTGACCTTATCATAGTGTTCTTCCTTGGTTGACATGATAACCTTATATCTTATAAACTAATCATCTTCATTTAAGATGTTTTCAAGAGTCACTAATCCTTTAGAAATTTTGTTTTTATTTAATTGAACAATCTAGTCAACATACTATTGTTGAAGTCTACCTTGGTTCCTTGAGTATAATTCTACCTCTTCTTGAAATAAACATGCTATTTGCCTATCACTATCAAAGACATACTAGTTGACTAAATTATCAACTATTGAGGGTCTAAAAACTACTTTGATTTTTGACTGATTCTTCAAGTTCTTGACTTCACTTAGGATGTCAAATTATGCCCTTATAATTTTTAGCTTGTATTTAGTTTGGTTGTCTTCTCATGGGATTGAATAGATGTCAAAGGCCTCAAAATCCCCTAGGAGGTCCTAAAACCTATATTTATATGCCTCGAGTAGTGTATTTTTAATGAAATTATTCTCTCTCACTTGACGGACTACCAATTCACTATTTCCCATAAATTACAACAAATTTATACCTCTTTTCCTTACCCATTTCGACCCATAAATGAAGGCCTCATACTCTATTTTATTACATGTGTAGCTAAATTAGAATCTTATGGTAGAAAAGTACAGTTGACTAGATGGAAAAACAAGCATGACACCTACTACACTTCTTTTTTTCACTTAGATCCATCAAAAAATAGTCTCCCTACCATATAAATGTGGGACATATTTCTTATTATATGGCATAAATACCTTATATAATAAGAGTTTTCAAAGCTCAACATCTCAGATAAGTAGGTAGAAAAGGAAGGTGTAGTCCTAACCAATACTAGTCAACCTATTAAACCCCAACAATTCAAGGTAAATAAACTCTCCCCCTTATATCTTTTAGTCATAATAGGGGATTCTTTAGTACATATTTATATGATAGATAGTGGGGCAAGTACATATGTCATGCCAAAGTCAATATTAGATAAGTTGGGGATAAAATATGAGCCTAATTCTAGGGTAGTCTTGAAATTAGATGGGTCTCCTACCAAGATAGTTAGTGTGCTTAAAGACCTAAAACTTATCCTAGTTACTTACCCTAATTTCACCATATCCCAAGATGTTGTAGTGGTTGATCTACCTTCCTATTTTTTCCTTGTGTTTATCTAGAGACTTCACTACTAAAATAGGAGGATACCTATCTTTTGACTATTCTTATATGGTCTTTACAACTAGGTATGAGACCAAAGTCACCATTAAGTCTAAGCCTATCTCTAGGTTTATTTTAGAGCCATATATGCCTATTATATCAAATGTCAACTACACTATTATTGATGAAGATGAGCAACCTAAAGGTCAAGAGAAATTTGATCCACTTGAGGGCATATCAGACCTACTTCTTAATGAGTGGGGATAGATAACCATGGATATAATCATTACAAGAGCATTAAAGAAGTAGGTTTAAGGATATATTATATGCATGAGGAGGAGGTAGTCATACCAACCCTTACCAATCTATGTTAAGATAATGATGGAGTATGGAAACTATTTTTTGATGGATCTAAGTGAAAAAAATAAGTGGAGTAGGTGTCATGCTCCTTTTATTTTTGACATGAGCCTTTTTCATTTGGTCTATAATGTCGATATTAGGGCTAATAATCTTTGATTTTAATTTAGAAGAAATAATAATACTTGGAACTTAAGTGAAATAAGGTATGAATGGACCTTTCTCATTTTGACCCTTTTGGAGTGGTGGAGCTTTAGGGGCTACATCTTCTTCATTATTTTTCTAAGGTGGTTAAGAATATGAAGGAGTTTCTCTGCCCTACATCTAAGTCACCAGTCACTACCCTTATTTTAGCCCTCGTATTGGTTGCTATAAGGATGTCTACCTTAGTTGGACCTCCAAATTTATTGACTGTACATTGTCTAAAATGACTTTCTCCTTCTTTAAATTTTAAAAATGTGGCCTCTAATTGTGTATAATCTCCACCCATTCTTTGTTGATTTGGTAATTTAGATTGAGTCATGAAGGGAACTTATCCACATTGCACAAGTGGAAATTATTTGTGTTGTATAAGAGGAGCTTGATTGGTTTACATAGGAAGAGATTAATTAAAACTTTAATTGAGATAGAACCTTGTTCATGATATTTTACCCAATGTGTAAACCATTGGCATTCATGATCATAATTATTTTGAGTATAAACTAATTCTCTAGAAGTGATGGAAAATTAGGATTGAAGTTGATATAGGGCCTTGCATGAGTGATCTGCCCTTGACCTTGAGGATTAGCTTGGTATGGAGGTTTATTAAATTGTTAAAGTTGATAGGTAGCTTGATAAGGAGCTTGGTAGGGTCTATGGGGTGAAATTTGTTACCTTTCCAAGGCCACTATCTTGATGTTTTATGCCTTGATCAAGCCTTCAATCTTAACCAACCTGTATGCCTAAGTAATATCTACTTGATCATTGTTGGTTGACATAGGTATGGGGGAAATGGTAGGCACATTAGGTTTTATTTATGGGAACTATGGCATGAGGGTGACTAGTGTGAGTTTGCTTGTTTAAATGAGATAGTTTTTTTCCTTTATTGCCACTTCATAGACATTAGGTAATGTGTTCCCACCCATTGGCTATATCATGACAACCACATCATAATTGAGGGATATCAAATAATATAAGAAGGCATAATTTAGGGTGGATTTAACTACTATTGAGATAATATCCTAAGTTTTTTGAAACCTATAGTTAAAATCCACAATAAACTCTTGAAGGGCCATTTTGATTATGGTCAATTGTTCTACTAGGGACATCTTATTGTAGGATATTACTTTCCTACTCTTTAGCTTACATAGGTGTTATTTCCTATTGGATAAGTTAGTCCCACATACATGTTATGGTTGGTATTTTCCTATCTTCCACCTATATATGTACCTATTCACCTAGTCATTCACATGGTAATACAAGGTGACCTATTCACTATATAATCTATTTGAGTTATAGATAGTTCATTCTCTTTATGTGTATGGTAAAACTTTCATGGATGTAGTAATGGATTATTGGAGAGGTCATGGTTGAAGAGTTTTGATAACTCTTTCATGGTATTAGATCCTCTTCCAAGTTATCATTACTCAATAATTTTGTGGAGTCAAGTTTTTTTGCAACATCTTGGAGTGAAACAAACTCTACCATTATATCTAAAAGGACTCAAAACCATAATTATGCCTATCCAATTCTCTAAAATGAAAATTTTTGAGAAAAATATAATTTTTGGATTTTTTTAGTGTTTCATGGACAAGATTACACTTGTCTATACAATGAATTTATTTACTTTTTTTAAAATATGTTTTCTAAGCTTTTCTAGGTTTTATGAGATTTTTAATGGGTCTTCAAATTTTTTTGTCCTCCTAACACACCTATTACATATCTAGGAAGCCACACATTTTTGTTCAAGTGTTTGATCTCTAGTATTTAGATTCAATTTTACAATGTTAGATCCCCCTTAGACTAGCTTGATGCTTTTTTTTTTAATTGAGATGGTTCAACATAGCCAAATATTCATTAACAAGCTCCTTCCACCAAAAAATATCCAATTACATGATTATTTGCATTTTTTTGATCAATTGACTTGAAGTCTCGAAGGTAAAATCTATGATATCACCCAACATAGGGTCTATGGCCTTCCTAAATGTCTCATGACTTAAGTACACATGGTGGAACCATGTAGCCAAATACATACTTCTTTAGGGTATTTCTCATCAAATTCTCTATGCAATGTTATGAGCTCTATTAGCACCACATTTGATTAGATTGGATGACTTGCACCATCTATTACTATCACTCCTCTACAATCAAAGTCATTACTATCTAATATGAACTACTACTTACTACCTTTTTTGTCATTTTAGTTTGGCAAGAGTTGTTTCCTTCTAAACCATGGTTTCTTGACCCTCAATGGTAAGATTTCATATACAATATTTATTTTATTTTGGATCATTTGACACCTACCACTAGTATATTCCACTAATAATTTGTGGAATACTCTAAAAACCATCCTCTTTAGGTACCATACCTAGATTGCACTATCTTCCACAATAACAAGTTTCCACCAACTAGTTATCTCACCTCCACTTGCCTTCAGGAGAAGTCATTTACTTAGCTTCAATAAGATCTTAATAATTTTTGGTTTTTATAATATTGAAAGCCACATCTTTTAAAATGGTGGTATTATAAATTTGGTGGGAATATTTATTTAAAGTGGTGGTTATTTTTTAAAGTAGGGTTAAAATTTTTACTATTTTTTAATTATAAAATCAATATTTCAGGTGGGGGAGTGCATGATTTTAAGTGGAGGAGTTCCCTTTTTTATGGTATTTCAATAAAATAGTGGAGATCATATTTTAAGAGGGAAATTTATGATATTTTATATTTTTAAATTAAAACCAAGATTGCCATTTTAGAGTAGGAAGTTATTTTTTATTATAAAAATAATATTCTGGGCATTCAATTTGTAAAGGATATTTTCAAGATTACTTAGTCACTCCATTTTTTCCTCAATCTTGGTTGTTGAAGATCAGAGGGTGAGGCCCAATTTGGCAAGTGGCCAAACCCACTCACAAATAAACAAATTTTTTCTCCTTTAATTTTTTTCTCTCATTGCAATTTTGGATGCATTTTTGGTTGGGACTGACATCCTATTTACATGAGATTTGGCCCACATTTCTCTTTCTTAGCCAAATTATACCACTTATGTGACTATTGCATTTTGCATTATTTTAGATGCATTTTCAATTAATTTTGATGTCCTTTCCATGGATTTTTTAGATTGTTATATTTTGGTAGCTGGTCCTTTTGAGTGTGTTTTTTGCATATATGATGGCTTTTCTTGCCATTTGTCACATTCTTCCATCAACCCACGACATGTTATATTCTAATTTGTGCATTGCCAATTTGACACACTTGCAGTTTGTATCATGTCTCCATCAAGGTACCTTTATTATCACTTTGCCTTCTTCTATGGAGACACTTTTTCACTCCCTTATTTTTGGATCATCTGTCACGATTTATGATGGAATTTTTTATATGTCAACAATATCCTTTTTTGTAGCTATTCTAGTGAAGTCTAATGTCTTCCTTATTTCCATTTGGTATTTTTTTGTGTATTTGATATATGGTACTCACACTAATTTACAAAGTATTAGAGGGGATTTGTTGATTTAGCCTTGTTTACCTTCATGCATAGTGTGCTCTATACTGGGCACTTTTTCACTTCTTCAATTTTTTATTTCTTCCATCATCACTAGAATCATCCTCTTTGAGAGACTTTATCTATATTTACGACACCATTTTTTGATAGTTGACACTCTCCCATAGCTTAAAGTGTAGTTATTCTGATGAATCCCAATGTCATCTTGTCTTTTTTGATAGTTTAACAGTCTCTTTCAACATGATATGAAGCACTTATAGTGTATACAGTGTCAACTTATTTAATGTTCAAGTAGTGGATTCAGACCAATTGTATAGAACTTTTTTCCTCCACTCCACCCATTATGGTAGGGTATATATACACCATTTTTGTCTTCAATCCATCTAGTTAGTATTATAGGGGAGGGGGTTTCATGTGTATACACATAATTTTTTCAACTTTGATCAAATATCAATGCTTTATATCTTGTAGGAACCTATCGATACTCAATCTCTCTAAGGGAATGCCCTAAAGGGTGCACTAGAAAAGGGGTAGTCAAACCTTTGGTGCTTTATAATATTTTTATCCCTTATTTCCACATTATTACCAATCTAAATATCTCCTAAAACTATTCCATAAGCTATTAATCCTACCTTGAACACTCGAGTCTTTTTCCTCTTTTCATCCCTCTTTTCCTCACCTTAATCCCCTTTTAATAGTTAGTTGTACTAGGTCAATAGGGTCAATCCTATATAGTTTTAAACCTTTGATTAATATATGAGGTTGATTGGGTTGACTCTATACTATTTGGGAGATTTTCACTTGAGATTTATGTTAGTCCTTTGGCCAACCTAGCTTGAGACTTAGTGAATAATTTACCAACATACAGGGTTGACTGGGTCGACCCCGTATAGCTAACCTATTTAGAAGGATTTAGGGTGAGGTTCACCTGTAAATACAAGATCATTTCATCATTATTTCAATATGAAATCAAGAGTTATTATTCACTTGTGCTTATTTATAATATTCTATTCCACCATTCTACTTGAGGATTTTTAGCTTAGGGTTTCCACTTGGAGAATATAGTCTTGTGGATAAGTATTGGAAGGTTTGGCATTTCTTAGTGATCTTTAAAAACCATAATAACCTCTTTCAAATCCCCTTTTTCCAAAGGAGATATTGAGTCTTGATGGGTTTACATTTAGGTAAGTATATTTTAACTTTGTTCTCCTCTATTTAATATATAGAAGTAGCATAAGTATTGGCTTGAATAATATTACTCTTCATATTCTATGTATCAGGGTCTTACTCATACTTAGGTTAATTGATATTCTCTTATAAATTTTTTTATTGCTTTACTAACCCCTCATATTGTGCCACAAGCTTTAGTGAGCACTAGATTAGATTTACTTTCTTGTTTATTAGACACAAGTTAAATATTAAACTTAGGACCCCCTTAGGGTTATTACATGATTGTGTTAGTCTATAGGCTTTGGAACCCTCCTTATCATAGTTTATTTTGATAATTTATCCCCTAATAGGGTCTAATAAATCCCCATCTTGGTCATTCTCTAGCTTAACAAATGTATTCCCAATCAGAAGTGTAGGTATACTCTATCTTCTCCAAGATAGGATTGATTTAAAGACATGATACATTTTTGATTGCATATATTCTAGTGAAGCTGATGTGAAATAACCCTTATAGTATTTTTCACTTATTTCATTCTTTTCATCATTATTTTTATCATATATTTACCATACTAGGTCGCCTACATCAACCTAGTTCTAATTTTTGTGTGTTGGTTTTTAGGTACAAGCTACTAGATCAACCCAATTGACCTAATATAGGTTTTCAACTTTTAAAACTTCTATTTTAGACTACTAAATCAACCTATTTTGTCTAGTACAATTTATATATTTCAAAAATCATGTTTAGAATACTAGATTAACCCAATTGACCATGTATAGTACAAACACTCAACAACAAGTTCCTATAGAGCTTGATCAACCTAGTTGACCCAATTATCAAGTTTTGTAAGCATTCAAAAAGGTTATCTAACATAAATCTTCCTTATCTCCATCTCTGATCCACCAAGGTTCCTTTTTATCCTTATATCTCTTTATTTATATTCTTTCCTTTCATAGTTTGTAGTCTTCAAAACTACCCTTGTATAGTCAACTAGACCAACCATGTTGAACCAATTTTGTAGTATATGTGTTGTCTAGATAACTAGGTTGACTCTACCAACCCTATTAATTTTTAGACATTAATTTTTTAGTACAATATCAACCCTATCGACCCTATTCTATATTCAATGCATACACTGTCGATTACATCGACATTGTACCTTATTTTAAATTTGGAATTGACCTTTGTATGCTAGTAATTAGCTCATACTTTCACTAATTATTAATTTCATGCTTATAATAGATCAAAAATTATAATCAAGAGGATTTTATATTAACTATTTAGTTTCACTATTTTCTATTTTATGCATACATGACCAAATCACAAAATCTAGAACAAGAATTTTAACATTTGACTATCCAAGGCCAACCTACTTGGATTTCATCACCAAGGGGGAAGTTGAATTTATGTTTTGGTCAAGTATAAAGCATGGTTAATGGTATATTATGGATAAGTACCTAACACCCCTATCGATGTGGTGTGTGAAGTGAGGGGGTAGGCCCCAATACCAAGCCTATATCATTACCACTATAAATCCCTTTCAACCCAAAATACCTGAAACTATCCTTAGATTGATTTCTAGTTCCCTACTTATAGCTAACTTCCCATCACATTTAAAAACATATTCTAATAATATTACTACTATTCAGGTTGACCATTTAGCTATTTATTTACTTTCCAAGTTGATTTCTTGATCTTTGCTCAATTGTATTTTGTATTTCAAAAACATGCATTAGCTAGCGTTAGTACAAGGTTTTATGTTGTGTGCCTCAATTATATTAGCCAAAATTAATCCAATTGATTATTTGTTTCCCTATATATTATTTATTTTCAAATTACTTGTAAAAATTATCTTACTTTAGTTCATAGTATGTTATAGGCTTCCTTATCTTCTCTATATGTTGTACTAGGTTGACCCAATTGACTTGTACATTTCTCCACCTTTTGTCTACTATACTAGATTGACCCAGTCAAAATTATACTATTTTAAAACCCTATACTATATTTTTATCCCTTGTTTGTTATGATAAGTTGACCCAGTCAACCCTATATTGTTTATAGACCCTGTTCTCTATACTGCGTCGACTCAATCAACCCTATACTATTTTTTACTTTCCCTATTTATCAATATAGTTCTCTATCTTTCATTATTTTTCATTATGTTCATTCTTATTTAGTCATAATAAAATCTCATATCAAAATATTTTTGGATAGTCTAAATCTATTTAGATACTATATGAGATGTTCATTTCTTCCTCTCTTTTTCTCCCAAGAACCATCACTCTTGGGGCACCTCTTCCCATCCTTCATCCATGAACTATAGTATGGTGAAAATAACACCTCAAAATGAATTTGATGGGTCTGATCCTTTCCTTCATTACCAAGATACTTCTCATCTTCAAAATATCCAAAATAATGTGGGATTAATTGACACAATTTTAATTAATAATCCCACTCACAATCCATATTCTAATAACCCTCTCGTTAACACCAATTTAGGTATTTCTCCTACCAACACTAACCAACCTCCTGATATAACTCAAATTTTATTTTAGGTAATCTAACAAATGAATATAATGCAAAATTATAATACCAATCAAATTATGCAACTTCAACATCATTTTATTAATACAACCAATCAACCTCCAACTATGCATCCTCAAGCTAATCCCAATTATATTCTTCCACCTCTTAGAGATGCCTCTAGAAATGTTATTCCTCAATTGCTTTAAACCATTCAAAATGAGCCTTTATCTAATTTCAATATCTCCATTGATATTGGTAACATATCTCAAACTATCAAATATGATGGGACTAAAGACCCTACCTCATTTCTTAAATCCTTTCACAACCTTTACAAAGAGTGGATTCAAACTAATACCTTCACCAAAACTATAATCTTAGTCAAAACCTTCACTAGAAATTTATTAGAATGGTATAACCAACTACCCCAAAATTCTATTTGGTAACTTGAATATTTGATTAATCCCTTAGTTAAAGAGTTTCAACACAATGATCTTCCCCAAAAGTGTCCTAGCCACTTCATTAATGCTAACCAATCTCCCACTGAATCATATCATGAATTTATGAAAAGATGGAAACCATTGGCCCATAAATCCAACCATAACATAATTGATGATAACTTATTCAAAATCTTTATTACAGATTTAAATACTACTCTTCAATATAAGGTTTGAACCTTTTCCCACCAAACACTTAATGAAGCTCTTGATCAAGATAAAAATCAAGACTTTCTCATGAAAAAATTAGAACCTAATCCTAAAAAATTAAAAGGATATTTTAAAACATTTACCAATTCTATCACTAGTAATACTTCCAAAGCCAAACCAAAAGTTGCCAAAATTGATATTCCTTCACCTTCTCACACACCTCTTTCATTTCAGCAAATTAAATAATTTTTTCCACCCTCTAAACCTTTCATCTATCATATTTCTCCTCCTAAGTGACATAACCCCAATCTATTTTATTGGTTCCATGCCGACATTGGGGATTCTCATTAATCTTGTAGAGGGATCACTAAATTTTTATTTCCTATGTGCTTGGTAATTCATTTAATCATGAAGTCATGATCAACCTTCATCATCAAGATTACACCGCTACCTCTCAAAATCAACAAGATTCTAAAGCTTCTACCTCAAATAACCAAAAATATTTTTCAAATAATCAACCAAATACCAATGATGTTTATGCCATCAATGATGATTATGACTAATATTATAACAATTCTCAATATGTCAACATTGCTAAGGTCAACTATCATTACAAAATGGCTCACAAAGATCTTGTTACTAATCCTAAAAAGTTATATTCTGAAGAACAACTTCTTAAAGATGTTACTAACACTAATCTTACTTTGGAATCCTAAGAGGAACCATATCCTCCTTCTAATCCTCCAACCACATCTATACCTTCCAAATCTACTTTACCTTTCAAAAATGATGTTGGTTCTTCTAAATCACATTGGAACTCTCTTGAAGAACTTAACTCAATGCCTTGTAAAATTCCAATTATGGAATTGTTTCTCACTTCACCCTATCATCATAGTTTCCTCATGCAATAACTCCAAGAAATTGAAGATCCATCCTCCATAAATGAAGAACCACCTTCTATAGATTATTAACCTACTAATGTCAATACCATTGAAAATATGTGTCCTTATTCCAAGCCTTCCATTGAATATCTTGAAGAGAACATGATCAATTATGAAATTATTTTTCATGCTGATGATCTACCACTTTTTATCAAAATAATCATTAATAATACCCTTATCCATAAAGTCCTAGTTGATAAATGCTATGGTATTAATGTGACATCTTTATGGCTTATCCAACAACTTGGCTATAACAAAGATAATCTTAAGTAAACCCATCTCACTTTTCATGATTTTGATAAGACAAATCAAAAGCCACTTGGTTGTATTTGGATTACATTAACAACTAAACCTAAGACCATTTAAACTAAGCTCATTGTCCTTGATTTACCTTTATCTTATAACATACTCCTTGGTCACCCATTAACTCATCAAGTGAGCGACATTTATTCTTCTGGTAGTTAATGAATTAAATTATTACATAATGGAAAATGATATAAGCATGAAGTTGATCCCAAGCCATGGAGTATTCAAACTCCTAATCCCAAATCCTAATATCATATTCCTACAATTTCTAAGATCCATAATACTCCTTTACCTGAGTTCATCAACATGAATCCTAATTTATAAGTTAATCTTATTGATTTTGATGATGATGAACCCAATAATTTACAAAATACTTGTAATAATACTAAGGTACCTCCCTAAATTTCATAATGGATTTATCCTTTATTACCTAGAGACTGTACTATTCCTCTTATTGATGAGATTACTGATTTTCACCTTCGATGTAATTATCAAGAGCCTTCTTTACCAGAAGATGCCTTCACTTGTAATTATTTTAGAGTGGAAAAATTATTTCAAGATACTCTTATCATGTCTCCCCATACATTTGGTAACATTAGGATTTCACCTTCTAAAACTCCCCTTGATTCTCAAGCATGTATAATTTCTCCAACATATGATGACAACTATATAATGGCCTAGGCTCAATATTGAGACTTGGATGTCAAACATTATCAAAAAACCTTAGCCCAAATTCATGCTTTTAATCAAGATGTGCTCACCATTTTTATGGATCATAGCTTAGATCTTGAAGGTTATGTACCTCCTACTAATTCACTGCTTATTGATAATCTTGGGTGGTAGAGCAAATCAGACCTTTTGAACCTATAAAAATTATTGCATCTCATTTTACACCTATTGATCCAATAATTACCTCCAATCCTTATCCCATTGATGAACCCATCAATACTTTAATCCCATATGCTCTATTTACTTCTTCTACTCCTAAGATTACACTTGATGCCAGGGAAACTAATGTTTGTCAAGTCCATTCTAAGTATGATAGCCATGGTAACCAAGTTCTATATCTTGAAATATATATAGAGTAATATGGTCCACTTCCAACCTTGCCTAGTGATGATCCTATCCTTGAATTACTTCATTCTTGTAAACCTCAACTTCCTTGATAGCATCATAAAATTGGGATTTTTAAAACTAAACCCTCTTGTTTCAATAAATTCATTGCTAGTATTTATCCTAAAACTAATCCAATTTCAGCCTTACCTAATGTACCATACCATTTTCAATATGGTAATGCCATGATCATTGAATAAACCACTCACATTGAATATGGTACTCCATCTTATCCTCAACCAATTACAAACTCTCACCTACTAAACATGATAATTTCAGCTTATTCTTTAATAAGTATGTTAGGTTTTCACTTGGTCTTATGAGGATGTGCCTAGTATTGACCCTAGAAGTATGGTGCATAATATCATTACTTATCCTAATGCCAAACTTATGCATTAAAAACAAAGGAAATTTCTACCCGAGGTTCCACTCTATATCACAAGGAAATCATGAAACTACTTGATGCTAAATTTATTAAATTCGTGGATTATTTTGAATGGGTTTCCAACATTATCCCCATTTGGAAAAAGGTCACTATGGTCATTTGTATTTGCATTGATTTCCATAATATTAAAATTGCTTATCCCAAGGATAAATTCCCTTTACCTTCAATAGATGCCATCATCAATTCTAAAATTGGTTATGAAATGTTATCTCTTATGGATGGCTTCTCGGGATACAATCAGATTCATATTTCTCTCAAGGACCAACATAACACTACCTTCACCATGGAATGGGGAACCTATTACTATGTCAAAATTCCATTTAGCTTCAAAAATTCTAGAGCTACATACCAATGCACAATGAATCACATCTTTCATGACTTCATCCACAAATTTTTTCAAACTTATGTGGATGATCTTATCACTATATACAAAAGTCATACAACTCATATATCCAATCTCACTATCATATTTGATCATATTCTTAAATATTGGGTTAGACTCAATCCTTACAAATGTGTATTTGTTATCACATCTATAAAAAATTTAGGATTCCTAGTCTCTCTTCATGACATCAATGTTAAACTTTATAAGATTAGTTCTATCATCAACATGTTCATTCCTTGTTTTATTCCAAACATATGTACTTACTTAGGCAAACTTAGGGTGATTAGATGATTTATCCCTGAAATGGATTATCACATCCACTCCATAAATTCCATTCTTAAGAAAGTCATTACCTTAGAATGGATAGACCCATGTCTAAAAGCATTTGATAACATGAAAGAGTCATTGCTTCACCTACCTATGCTTCATCCTCCTTATAATGATAGACCCTTGATTATCTATACTTCTTCCACACCCATATTAGTCAAGGAAATGCTTGCCCAACATGATGATACTAGAAGAGAGTATGTTATCTATTACATTAACCTAAGACACATCCATTATGAGACATGTTATACCAATATTGAATGTGATTTCTTCGCCATCTATTTTGCAACTAAAAAGCTTCATCATCATATGCTTTACCAAACCACTTATGTCATTATTAATTATAACCCCATTCATCACTTCTTCTCCAAAGATTTTCTACCTAGAGATAGAATTGGCAAATGTATGGTCCTCCTTATGGAATTTTATCTCCATATTATCACCCAAAAAGCTATCAGAAGGAAATTCATAGCCGATCAACTTGTCTTAACTCCTATACCAGTTGTTTCTTCCCTTCAAGATGATCTTGCCGATGATAATATCCTTTACAATGAAGGTCTTAATTAAGCTATTTATCTCAAAGATAATTTTTAGAATTTTACCAATGATCTTGAATCAAATAATCTTGATGAATCCTATATCATCTCTGATACTACAAAACTTAAAGTAGTTATCATGAAGCTTCATAAAATTAATGTCAACATAAATGAGGATACTTGGACCCTTCACTTTGATGGTGATAAATTCCTTAAAGTAGATGGGGTAGGTTGCATACTCACAAGTCCTCTTGGGAAGATTATACCTTTAGCTTTTTGTTTCACCTTTGATGTTACTAATAATATGGCTGAATACAAAGACCTCATCTTAGGCATGTGAGCTAATCTTGATTTAGGAATTCAGTACCTACATGCTTTAGGTGATTATTACCTTATTTATTTCCATGTTAATGGTGATTATCAATGTAAAAGTGAAAACCTCATTATCTATCATCAAATTTCAACAACTCTTACTAATGATTTTATCTCTTTCACTATTGAGCCTATCCTTAGAGATCAAAATTCTATTGTTTATTATGTTACCTCTTCTACCTCTCTCTTTCATCCACAAAAGGTTCTTTTTGACCCTAATTTTTTTATACAAATAAGAAAATCTCCATCTTTAACTCAACCACTATATTTTCTTATTTACCACATCAAGGTTTTTACTATTTGATAAAGTCTATGGTACAAAGGCATTATTAAATTCTTGGAACATCAAACTTATCCTCCTAACTTAGATTCTCATAAAAAGACATGAATTCATAAATAATCTTTCAAGTATGTGTTTCAACATAACATCCTTAACTATCATAGTGTTGAAGGTACTTTTCTCCATTGTGTTATGCAAGATGAGGTTCCTCCTCTTATTGAATAAGCACATGAGAGAATTTGTGGTGGCCACTATAATGAACATGCTATATTATATAAATGCCTATATATGGCTTACTTTTTCCCTACTCTTGAAAAGGATGCAATCAAATATGATAAAAAGTGCACTCCTTATTAGCTTCATGATGATCTAATTCATTCACCTTTAGTCAAGATTCAAACTATTGAATATCCTTGGCCCATTTCCACATGGGGATTCAATCTCATTGGTAAATTACCTTGCTCCCAATATGGGCATGTTTTTATCATCACCGCTACTAAATATTTTACCAAATGGATAGAATCCATGCCCCTTGTTAACGTCAGTAGTCCTACCATTTCTAAATTTATTCTTAATCAGATCATTTCTTTCTTTGGTCTTCCTCATACCATCATTTTAGATAATGATGGTAAATTCAAAAACAAACATGTTAAATAACTTTGTAATAAATTTAAGATCAATCACAAATTTTTTATGCCTTATAATCCATAATACAATGGTCAAGCTAAGGCCATTAACAAAATTCTCAACAAAATTCTTTGAAAGACATTTTACAAAACCTACACAAATCGGTGCCTTCATCCCTACCCTACTCTTTAGGCCTATTAGACTAGTATACATACTACCACTAGGGCAACAACATTCTCTCTAGTCTATGGTTCTATGTCAGTTCTTCATCTAGAAGTTGAGCTTCCCTCTCAATTTATATCTCTTCATGGTGTCATTCCCAATGAAGAATTACGTGAAGCTTTCCTTCATGCCCTTGATCTCCTTAATGAACATCATATTTCTACCTTATAACATAACCACCAATATAAGGCTCTTATTTCTAAGCAACATAATAAATGTGTGAAATTCTACACATTTAATATTGGTGATCTTATCCTTAAATTATACTACACCCATGATAAATAAGTTAAATACACCTAAAAGTGATGGGGCCCAAATTTAGTTAAATATATTCTTGGTCCAAGTACATACCACCTTTAAACCAATGAAAGCCATTTTTTTAAAGAGCCTACCAATGCAAAATTCCATAAAAAGTACTTTGCCTAAACATTTCCTTATTTTCATGCTTTATATCTATATCTATCTAAAAAAAACTATAGGTTAGTTACATGGGTCTCTCCCTCTGTTGAATTTATCTCTTTTTTATAAACCTTTAGTCCTCCCTTTTTGGTCTTTTAGTTTCTTGATGTACCATAGTCTTCTTTATCTTTACTCTTTTACTTTTTATGGCACTCCACGAGTTTCTCTTTTGTGAGTTACTTTTAAAGACCATGGATAGAACCTGTCACTCCTCATAAAATAACATATTTTGTATACCTAATTTGTTTTCACATATATAATTTTTGGCACCATTATAGGTTTCTCTTTTATGAATTTGTAGTGTAAGATCATGGATAGGACCCAACCCTCCTCATAAAATTACCATATTTTCATTATTTTTATAGATTACATTTTGTAATGGTTACACATTCTTGATCTTTGTTCTCAACTCTATCTTTTGCTTCTTATGATATATGGAATTTGTACAACAATCTATGTTAAAATGTTTTCCTCCGTTTCCCTCATTCTTATGATAAGGAATCACACTTTACTATCATTGTATCCCTTTTTACCCTTTATCACATTTTTTTTTTTAATTTAAATTAATTCAAATTGTTTCATGTGTCATTCCTCTTGATTTCCCCTTTATTTCACTCCACATTGGATAAAACAAGTTTGATGTCAATATAGAACTTTTATTTTACCTAGATTTATGAGATTCTTAGACTCCATGCTCTTTGAAGTTTTTATCTCTTAGAAACTAAGTCCAAATTATTCAAATGAAAGTAATTTTTAGCACCCATGTTTGGTTTTACAAATCCATATGGATGAGGAATATAAAAATTCATTAATAAAGTTAAGATCCAAATCATTTGAATCAAAAGTTAATGATATCTAAAAGGCAACATACAAATCTCAAAAGTCAAATCACATCAAAATACATGATTATAAGCACATCTCCTATCTCTAATTGAATCTAAAACTCCACAATTGGCCTCACATAGAGCCGAGGTCCATTGTGGTATGGCAGGCTAGTAGATTGGAATAAGGGAATTCAAAAAAATCAATGGAGATACCTACTTTATCATGCAAGTACCCAATCTTCATAGTAGACCAATGGCTTTATAAGGGGTCCTAAGGAATGGGGAACATATTATGGGAAGGTAGGTCCATTTTTATTTTTCATGCATATAGCCTTCATGGGATGATTTATATACTACATTTGTTGACCTCAGACTTATGTGTATAAGAGAAGTTATTCAGACTCCTTAAGGTCAACAATCTTCTTGGTTTGACTAACCTAATTTGAGTGTTGTGACTTCGATAAAGAGTTCCTCTACCTTGGTGTTTTTTTTCATTCTCCCCTCCACCCATTTCATTTCCCCCATTGATAGGTAAATTTTGATTCCAAATCTATTTTCTCTTCTTCTTTAATTCCTTATTCATCTCTTTAAAACATGTTAGCACTACTTTGTTTCAGTTTTATCTATTCTTAAAATAAAACATGTTTGATTAACTATGGATTACTTTCTTTATACCATAGAATTATATCCTAGAACTTTTTTATTTTAATTTTACCATTTGTCATTTTTGTACTATTCTGCTATTATGAACAACTAATTTTGTACCCTTTATCCATTATTGAGTGAGGTTGGCTTGTTAATTTTCACTCATCAATGTTGTTTTCCCTTTTTATGCACCTTTTTACATTGTTGAGTAAGATAAGGATTGTTAATACTCACTCATGAGTTTCTTTTTACCATTTTGTTTCTTATTTTACCATTTATTTGTTTTATTACCATCTCTTTTTTTACATATTTCCTTGGTTTGATTTGGTGAGTTTGCCTTTCTTACTTGAGGTTTGCTTGTTTGAGTTTTTCAATCTTTAGTAGCTTTAGATTTTTGGTTGCCTAATTTACTCTTATTCTTGACTTGATAATTTATTATAACATATCACTTGTCACTCCATATTTCTAAATTTCCATGTATGTCTCATCCTCATAGCACCAGTTATCTTGGCTTTCTTGCATTTGTTTATTTTTTCATTTTAGTTTTGTATTCTTGGATTTATCAAAAGCAGTCTCTGTGACCTACACAATCAAAAATACAAACATATAAAACAACTATATAGTTATAAATGTAAGTAAAGGTACACATCACATTTATTTTTCAATTATTTTCCCTTTTAGTATTTTAATTTTAGTTATTTTATGCTTTAAAATAATGCAACTTTTTTTAGCCTCAACATTATGTGTCCTTTTTTTCTTTCTCAAAGCACCATCCCCTATTAAACCTTAGTGAAACATGATGAAATTTAAGTGGGGAATATTTATAGACATAATATTTTCAAAACTTATCAAATATTGATGTTTTATATCTTGTAGGAACCCATTGAGACTCAATCTCTCTGAGTGCATACCCTAAAGGGTACACCAAGAAAGGGGTGGATAGATGTTTGGTGCTTCACAAGATTTTTGTCACTTATTATCACATTATTAACAATTTAAACATATCCTAAAAACATTACTTAACTTATTAATCCTCCCTTTCACACTCTTCTAATCATTTTCCTTTTTTTATCCCTCTTTTCCTCACCTTAATCCCCTTTTGATAGTCAACTATACTAAGTCTATTGGGTTAATCCTATATATTTTTTAGCCTTTGATTACTATAAAATGTTTAATAGGTCAACCCTATATTATTTCAAGTGATTTTCACTTGAGAGTTATGTTAGCCCTTTGGCTAACCTATCTCATGACCTAGTGAGTAATTAACCAAAAATATACAGGGTCAACTGGGTCGACCCCATATAGTTGACATATTCAAAATGATTTAGGTTGAGATATACCTATAAATACAAGATAATTTCATAATTATTTCAATATGAAATATAAATTTATTATTCACTCATGCTTATTTACAGTCTGATCTTCCACCATTCTACTTGAGGAGTCTTAGCTTAGGGTTTCTACTTGGAGAATCTAGTCTTGTAGATAATTCTTGGATTCTTTAGCCTTTCTTAGTGATCCTTATAAACCAAAAAAACCTTTTACTAAGCCCCTTTGGATAAGGGAGAGATTGAGTCTCGATGGTTTCACATTCAAGTAACTATATTCTAACTTTGTTCTCCTCTGTTTAGTAGATTGAAGTAGCATAAGTATTCGCTCGAATAATATTACTCTTCATATTCCATGTATCAGGGTATTACTCATACTTAGATTAATTGAGATTATCCAATACATGTTTTAATTTATTTATTAACCCCTCATATTATGCCACAGACTTTGGTGAACACTAGATTAGATTTATTTTCTTGTTTATTAGACATAAGTTAAATATTAAACCTAGGAACCCCTTATGATTATAGCATGATTTTGTTAGTCTAGAGGATTTTAAACCCTCCTTAACATAGTGTATTGTGATAAGTGATCCCCTAATTGGGTCTAGAATATCCCCATCTTGGTCATGCTCCCACTTAACAAATATATTCCTAATCAGAAGTGTAGGTATGCTCTATCTTCTCTGATCCAAGATTGATTTATAGACATGATACATTTCTCATTACATACATCATGTAGATTTTGATTATAAGATGTTGATAATTCCTTGCACATGTAGTAATATTTTATACTTTCATCATCATTAACATCCTTCTTGATTGAATCTATTCTAGTGGAACCTAGTGCCAATTATATTTTGTGATTGAGTAGTGAATTTAGACCACTTGTGAAAATTGAGTTCCTTTGTGACTTTCAAGTACTTGGAGTGTAGACTACTTCAAAATCATCTTTTAGGGGATTTATAGATCTCTCTTATTATTTTATCTCTTCTGGGAGGGAAGTTTTTCATTTGTTTTCTCCTTTTTCTCCCCTTTATGAGAGTTATATTTATATTTTACACTTTTTTGAGTGTTTTCTAGATTCCTCCTTTATATATGGGTATCTTATTCAGACACTTTATTTGTCAAAACCCAATTAAGGATTTTTTACTTCACTCCATGTCCTTTTTAGAGCTTCTTATAGTGACACCAATGTGGTATTCTAGATCTCTCTTATTATTTTCTCTCTTTTAGGAGGGAAGTTTTTCCTATGTGTTTTCTCCTTTTTCTCCACTTTATGAGAGTTATATTTATATTTTACACTTTTTTGAGTGTTTTCTAGATTCCTCCTTTATACATGGGTATCTTATTTAGATTATTTATTTGTCAAAACCCAAATAAGGATTTTTTACTTGACTCCATGGCCTTTTTAGAGTTTCTTATAGTGACACCAGTGTGGTATTCCCACTATTGACACTAGTGTGGTATCCCCACTAGTCTTTACGATCACTTCTCACCATCTTATTAGAGGGTATTCAAGTAATTATTCATCATGTTTATCAATCTACCTAATACTTTAGAGTGTAGTTTTCATATTTAGTGATCCTTGTAGTTAGCATCATTCTTAATTTCACTTGGTAGTTACAATGACTCAACATCTGTGTACTCCATTAAGATGGATTAACATCCATAAGGACATGTGGATTCACACTAAATCCTTTATTTTACATACCTAAGCTACACTTAAGGGGGGTGTTGGTATAGGATATTAATTTCCTTATCTTTAGCTTACTTAGGTGTTATTTCTTACTAGGGAATTTATTTTCACATGCACAATATGGTTGGGATTCTCTTACCTTCCACCTATATATGTACCTACTCACCTAGTCATTCACATGGAAATACAAGGTTAACTATTTATTTTATAATCTATTTAAGTTATAGATAGTTCATTCTCTTTGTGTGTATGGTGAAGCATCCATGGATGTATTAATGGCTTATTTGAGAGATCTTAGTTGAAGAGTTTTGATAACTCTTTCAGGATAATTGGTTACTTTTACCTTCAAATTTTTTACATAAGTGCTCCCCAAACTCATCCCAAGTGTTGATGTAGGTAGGTGTTATACCTTTATCCACTAAAGTGCCTTTACTCTCAAGGAGGTGGCTAGAAACCTCATTGCTTAATTCTCTTGAGTCACATTATGCACTAAACAAAGGTTGGATATGTTTGCAATGTGTTCAATATGAGTGGTAGAGTTATTTCCTACAAAGTATATAAGAATTTTTAATGTAGTAGTAAGGATATCATCAAATTGGTTCAGGTTCAGAGGGTTGATACCATTAAAGGTTATAAATACCTAGTTCATAAGTCTAACCATTGGAGATGTAGGAGTTGTATTAGGGCTATGTTCAATAGGATTAGGAGAAGTAGCAGGTGTGGGATAAGGGTTGGACCTAGGATACCTCTTCCTTCTAGAAAAATACAAAGATAATTCAAAAAATTTAGCTTCCTTACCCTTAGATAAATACCTTGTGACAATATTTGGCATGAAAATGAATGTTAATCTTCTACTAGGATATCTGAAGCTCCTTAAGGTCACCAAATGCTGAGAGTAAATGATCTAAGATCCTTGAATTATGGTCCCACTAGGCATGCCAAAAAATATTATTAGTCTAGATTTCACCCTTGAGGCAAAGGATTTTTAGATTCACATCATCTTACTGATACAATGAAATCACCTCTATGTGTGTGTAGCCTAATGAGTGAGGTGAGTCTCTAGTTTTGGGTATAACTCCCCTGATGCATCATCTAAGATCAAATATTACTTAAAACTACTTTTCTTTCCCATGAAAATGGATAAAAAGGACATGAAATCAAACCCTATACTATAGGAGGTGATACACCAATACATTATATATCATCTACTTGATCATTTAATGATACTTACAGAAAAAACAAGGAATGGTTACTATCATACTCTCTCTAAAAGACTCCTACACATCAATGATTCACATGGATGTCACATCAAAATTCATATAATATGAAGGTGATAAATGAGAGGTCTGATTCAAGACACTACCAATCAATCTCCACTATGATCACAAGCACAAGTATCTTCACACACCACGCAACCTACATAAGACAACCCACTAATATCTAGGTGAGAGATAAGGACCTAAAAAGGGAGAAAATATAAACCACTTATGAAAAAAAAAAAACATGAACACACTCAAAAAAACATTATGGAGAATGCTGAACTAGTCCCTATATTAACTCAAGGTTGAAATACACAAATGGGTAAAACTTTCTCATACTTAGTAAAGGGATGATGACAATGGATTTTAAATCCCAATTTATAGAACATGAGAGAGAAATTAAGAATGTGCCATATAAGTGGAGTGTAAAGTACATAATGACCATCAATCATCTAATAATCAGTTACAAACATGAATAAGAGGTATAAATAGCCCCATAACTCTCCCCATGCATTGCATTGGTGGCATAATGACCTTAAATGAGCCTTTTAGGCATAGAGTGGAGTGGATGATCTATTTTTAGTCATATTTATTTGACTCCATGAAGACAGCATTATCTTTTAAATTGATACATTATTCCTTGACATGTAGTGAGAAGGCAATTAGTTGTTTGAACATGACCACTACTCGTGTAGTTGCCACCCTTCATGCCATTTGCATCCCATTTAATGCATTAGTCACCTTGATGAGTGATAGGCCTAAGACTTATAGAATTTCAAGTGAGTTATGTGTTTGATAATGTCTTGGATAAGTTGGTGCATTGATATTTCTACATTTGAGAGTCTTATCACAATGTGAAAAAGCCTAAAACACTCTCTTCTCATTACAAATTAGGGTTATCTGTTCAATTGAGTTCAAGTATTTTAATTAGGATTATCTATATCATTTTGAAAGTTGAATAATGAATTTTTAAAGGCAATTTCATCTCTACACAAACCCAAGAGGCCTCCTAATTCACTTAAGAGTTCCAACATACCTTTGGAACATGAAAATAGTCCCAAAACTAGGCATTACAAGATATTTCCCTACACATTTTGCATCACACATGATAAATTACTAGTAAAAAAAGAGAACATAGGATTTTTATGTGTCATCCTATGTTTTAATTATGTTTCATGGCCATTGGAGTCATCAATAATAGCTTCTTGGCCATCAGGTTATCCATGAAGGTTTTGGAGGGTTTGGAGTGGCTTACCATATTAACAATGGTTTATAAATAATATGCCCTGGATTGAAAACTCAAGGCCATGAATCTTGAGTTCATATACCCCCTCAAATCTCCTTGATATATCTTTGTCCCATTTATCTTGTCTGGTGATATATGAGCAAACAGTGGTAGCCCTTGAGTTTTCATTAAGTAGTTTGGGCATGTTTATAATCTTAAAAATTATTCATCAAGCTTCCCCCCTAAATCTAGTTCTCTCCACCATGGATGGAAATTGAATTTGGGTCCTCAAATTACCATAATATAGCTATTCCCAATGCATATCATCATGCAATATATGATCATCTAAACCTGAAGCTCTAATTGGCACACTATGATGTGAGATCTCAAAGAAGGCTTTTAGGCCAAGAAGGCACTCTTTTTATTTTCCCATACCTTTGACACCCATTTTAAGACTTGTAACATCTATATGTAGCCTATTATAGATCATCATATTCCTGATTAACTTTTATTATCACAAGAGTAGATTTGGAGGTCTGAGGGTTTATGTAGGGTTTTAGGCCTTATAGGCCTAGACTGGTCTTTAAGGTACAAGACCACTTTTAGGTTCTTATGGTGGTATTATATACTTTATATAATTTATCCTATTCAAACTCAACCCTCTATTTAGTTTTATAATGTATTATATCTCTATCTCTATCATTTCTCCTCTTTAGGCCTATTTTGGCTATCATTGGCCTATATTAGGCTCTCAAGCTAGTTGATGTTAATGCCTTTAGTGGTATGTATTTCCTCTTTTAATAATTTAAAAGGGGGTTATAACCCTTATTATATTCAATTTAGGATATATCAAACACCTTATTATGCTCAGGTATCCCTTTACCTACAACACAAAATCTTATATAACCATACACATAGGTCTGTGTGTGGGGCTCTAGACTCAACAGGCCTAAATAGGACTCCCAACCTTTCCACTCTTTCTAATAATTGAGAGGATCACATGAATTTTATAATATAAATTTAAAATATCATTTATATGTGATTTTATTCTTTGTGATCTCTCTACCCTCAATCTAAGTATGTCCTCTTTCTAGTCTGTAGGCCCATTGAGCCACTAGGCAATCTTGTAGGTGTTTATGGGATATATCTATAGGGTCATAGTGAATTGGTTTTGATCATATACTCTTGACCTTTACCTTATGTCTCTCTATCCTCATGTGATTCCTAATACCTTGTCTACCTCTATAATCTCCAAGCTTACTATTATGCAAGACATTCTCTCCTCAAACTTGAGAACTTGAGCTACCTGTAGTTGATCATTTGGTGATTTTATTGAATAGATTATGACCTTTTATAATATTTTATCTTCTTATCCCCTATTAAAGGTGTGTCAAATTAGGTTCATGAAACCTTTATGGTTATATTTTTTTTACAAGACATAAGTCCTTTTGATAAGTTTATACACAAACTAATATGATGCCTCAACCCTAAGATGGACTTGTAGGTGATCATTTGTTGTGTGAGTAGGTTATTATATTATTCATGGCCTTATTAATCTCATTACCTATCACAAATTACTCTTTAAACTAACCTACATTTCCCATTTCCTTCCAACTTGAAGACCAACTTGAAAACCTAAGCGATCCTGTAGTCTTTTAAAGTTCCAAGTTTTGAGAGATAAGGCTCACTATGAGGTGAAAATGACTTGATATATCCATTACGAACTAGATGATTTTGTGAAACCTCATATGAATTGATATTTTCTACTCAAGACCACCTATAGAGACCTAACAATACTCTATTTAGTTATCTAGTAAGGTATTTCATTTCACAGAGTGAATCAAGCATCTTGATGGAGCAAATGAAATGTAGGAATCCTCAAAAACCTTAAACAATGCAAGGAACCCTTAAACTATGATAAACAACTAATGTATTCCTTTGGAGATGGTTTGTGGATGTTGGCATTGAGGGACTTGTGGAATTTTTTATTCCCTTTTAACGTGGAACCCCTCTAAATTATTAAATAACCCTCGTAACTTGAAGAAGGCATCACCTATATACTTGCAACCTAGATGTTAGTTTCCATGAGAACAAACTAAGATATTCTTGGATATTTTCTCCCTTTTTCACATGGTGGGAATTGAGAAAACTTGAAGGAGACCTAATATGACCAAATGGTGACCATGTGAAGTATGTGAGGAACATGGAATAAGCATAGAAACTTTCCACTGATCATCCTTGTGTTTTGTTCCTTCATGAAACACATAAACCTACAACTTGCCAACCATGGGAGATGGGTTATTGATCTAGCACAACAAGTTCCATGAGATCAAGCTTAGAGTAATTTATGACATTAATTAGACCTTTATAGATATTCTCCTATGCTCAAGTTATCATAATGAGCTTGAATTCCTCATAATTTTTGTTATAATTGAGCTTATGGGGTTTGTAAAGGGATTAAGACTATTTCGGGGTCTTAGTGATTATTTATAAATCCCAAGGCTTTGATCTACAAACCAATTCAACTAATTATAATCCTACTAGGGGCCCTTAATTTTTAAATGATATTAGGCTCTGAAACTCTTTATATGAACCATACCATTCAACTCAAACTATCCCTTGTAAACTTGACAAGAGCTCAATGGAGATCTTACTACCATTTATGCCTTTATCTTAGCTCCATGAGTATGGATTCTTCTCTTTGATGTCTACAAGGGATCAACCATAATTTGTCTAGCCTACTTTAACTTTGACATGACCATACAAATCTGTACAAGTCATAAAAACATATGAAAAACATCATTTCTCTAAATTTTTTTAGGTTTGAGATCTGAGAAACTATTGGAGGCCAAAAATAAGGAAATGAGAGTTCAAATACACTTTCAAATCAGAGTAAAGATGGAGGGAAGCTGAAAAGTCACCTTTTCAAGTGTTGTGGGCCTTTTTGGTGAATGGAGGGTGTTTAACTTCTAAAAAGGCCTTATTTATTTATAAAACCACCTTATAATGATATTATTATGGCCATGCAACCATTTTAAATATATTTTACCCATGATGATGACTTAATGATCTCTTAGGGGTCATAGTAACACTATTATCATGGTTTAAACACCCTTTGAAGGGAACACATACATGATATCAATTGTTAAAAACCATTGAAATATTTACCTTAATAATTGTTAAAAACCTTAAAATATGTTAAAGGTTTCAAACATGGTTACTATTCTCTCTTCATACTAGATCCAATCAATTTTATTTTGCCACATTATATAGGTTCTTGGCATGCTTAAATGGACACAAATCATTGGCCATGGGTTATAACATCATAGGTCATCTTGTCATGTATGGTTTTAGACCATGAAGGTCACATTAATATTTTTTTGAAGCCTTAGATATATTCACATAAGATTAAACCTTGACATAAGTTCAAACAAGGTGAAATGGTGATTACCACATCACCTTATGACATAATCACATTACATGAACACCCTGCCTATGAACCTAAACACAAGTGACTCCATCCTAGATTATCATGAGAAGCATAAGATTCATGAGATGATAAAGGCATTGTCCAAGTGATTTTGGGAAGAGTTTATCCTTTTTAAGTCTAGGGGTATAAATATATCAATAGGTAGTTGATCCAAATATCCAAGTAAACTAAGGGATTCAAACATAGTTATCCTATTATGATGTTATGAACACTTGGGATGAAACTTGTCAATAACTTAAGAAACTTAAGATAGAAAACATGAATTAGAGAGTATAATATGAGGAGGCAAACCAAAAAAATGAGAAAATCAATGCCACCCTATAAGTATCATGTGAGTTAAGAGAAAATAATTTGGCTTGTAGGAGACCTTTCTCTATATACAACCTTTTTATCAAAGAATAATTTCAAGGTGGTAGTTATTGAGGATTTATTGTTGTTTGTCTCATGAATTTTAAGATGAGAAATAAATCATGGAGGAATATATAAATATCACCCCAAAGAATTAAAACGTCTTGTGTGAATTCTATTTATGAAGTTACCTTCTAGGTCACATGTATGGGTTCAGGATTAACCTCCTTATAGGAGAGTCCTAGCTCAGATATTTCATTTCCACTCTACAAAATCAAATTTCATGGAGTGAAAGGACTAATGAATATTTGAATGAAGCTAAAATAATAAGACTTTACATGAGACCCAAATTTCCTATTTGGGTCATGCTCATTAGATAATTTTAGCCTATTTTTCACCATAGACCCCTTAAGGATGTCAATTATAAATATTTCATAAGAGTATCCTTGATTTTGAATAATATATACCAAAAAAAATTAGTAAAGTATTTGAATGAAAAATGGTGGGATATAAAGAGAATTAATATCTCCCACAAATCTCCATTTATGTCTTTGCAAAGCTCAAGCCATTATAGAGTTAATTCCCTAGAACAATCAGACGTGAGACTAATAATGGATTCGCATGTGGAGAAAGAACCATATCATTATCACTCCCATGTCACCATAGAAAAACACATCATATCAACTCCTTGAGTAGTTTAAAAATTGGATAACATTAGTATTAGTGTATATGGGATTTATTAGTCCAGTTGTAAAACATTGGGACACATATCAAGATATCTGTGATCTCAGTCAAAGATTGGAAATCAAGGTTTTTGACCATGAACAAGGAAGAAAACATCTTGAAATAGGAATTTAAAGAAGTAAAGTGTGGGGGAAATGATGATTCCATTATACGGCTCATTATATAAAAGTAATAGCCATGTTATCCCTTATTAATATCATTTATCTAAATAGATATGGTATGCATTTATGACTTATTTAACATCTATACTAGACAATGGGTATGTATATCTTGTTTAACATGTGTGAGTTAATGTTACTTGTTTTTATCACTATGTTCTAAATCTTTAAATGGTTAGCCCTCTATTTTGCATGTATGGGTTATATAAATTCACCATGATTGAATGCTATGGTTTTTGGCAAGTAATTAAAACCTTGAAGGTAAGTTTAAAATAATGTTGGAACCATCTAGTGTAGTTCTAAAGTTAATAATTCAATCTCAGGAGTTTATTAGTCAAGTTCTAGAGTCTATTAGGAAAGCTCTAGAGTATGGTAGGTGAAGTTCTAAAATTGAAAAAGTGAGTTCTAGAGTTAAAAAAGCGAGTTCTAAAGTCATTTGAGTTATACACAGATTATTAAAAACATTTTTATGATCATATAATGTTGTATACATCTTTTATAGGATGGTCATGGACTTTCCAAAGCACTCATGGGTTATAGAGACACTTACCTCATATAGTATTTTATTTTCATATATGGTACTTATAGTAATGTTTTGTAAAGAGAAACACTATAGGCATTTTATTATTTTGGACTACCAGATTAGAACATGTTGTAATCAAAATTATATTATAACTAGTTGTAACCATGCATACAATTACACCACCTTGAAATGTGGGAGATGGTTGTAACTCCTTTTCTATTTTGAAAATAAGTTAGATTGTAGTTGTAATATTGTTAGTATGACAATTTTTTTAACAACATTTTTAGGAAATTTGTATTAGAACAACATATTCATGTTATTTACAGAGAAGTATTTTAGAAAAAAATGTTAGTAGTAGAAAAGATAAATTGATAAGAGATAGTTTGTTCCTAGATTGTAATATTTATTTCTATAAACAATAAACTTTGAATGTTCCTAAAATACTAAGAGTGAATTAGATCTTGTGCTAAGAGAGAGAAAGGGCCCACTCATCCAAGAAATTAGGATTTTTGTGTGGTATTTTATATATGTTTATATTAATTATCATTTAGTTATTCTTAACAATGTTTACATTATAGGTGTGGTTTGATTAACCTGTAGGTCTTTTTCCTTGTGAATGTTGATTTCAAGTTACTATTTACATGCCTTTCAATTATTTTATTTTTATAAAATAATTTCAATTAAAAAAATGTTCAATTTAATAGATAGATTTAAAAGTGTTTCCCTTGATAATAAAAGTGTGTTTGTTTAACACAATTTATTTGACAGTAAATGTCTCGTTATAAACAAGAGTGTTTACTTTTTAGCATTATAATTTTTCAAAGTATGTTTCTTTCAAAGTATTTAGATAGATTTTAATCTGAGTTGATTAGATTAAAGACCTTAGAGTTAGTTTATCCATATACTCGCCCCCTCCCCCCTGCCAAATCATAATTGTTCTTAATAAATTACATACCTTATTGCATATATCCATTGGACACTAGCCCTAGTTTTAATGACATCAACCAAATGAGTTAATTAAATTAATGGGTTGACAACATCAGTTAACAAACCTCTTATCATACCCATGGAATATAATCTTAAATTGACATCTACAGATACAACACATTTGGTCAATGCCCATAAACACATACAACTCATTGGAACTTTGATTTATGTTATGACAACTAGACTAAATATATCCTTTGGTGTTTGTGTTCTTTCAAAATTTATGCAAAAAACCATAGATAGTCATTAGGTAGTAGAAAAAGAGTCCTTAGATACCTAAAAGAAACACATAGTTTTGGGATTAGACACTTTAGGGAAAGAGACTTCAAACTAGTTGGATATTAAAATTCTAACTATGCTGGTGATCAAGAATATGGGAAGTATATTAAGTTTTATGATAAATTTGGGAACATCAATATTCAATTGTAAATCCAAGAGGCAATCAATGTGGGAAATTTCTATAGTATATGTAGAATATATGGCCACTTCAAAGGTAACTAAAGAGATCTTGTGGCTCATAAGGATTCTTTCAGATTTGTAGGAACAAAAACTTACAACAACACATCTCATGGTTGAAAACACTTATGAAACCCATGGAAAGGAATCCAATATTTCATGATAAAACCAAGAATATCAACAGTAAATTTCATTTGATGAGGTACTATGTGAAATATGGTAGTGTCAAGTTACCATATTAACCTAAAATAGAGAAACCATTAGACATCTTGATAAAAGTTCTTGGATGATAAAAAATTGAAAAGTTCAAAGGAATGATTGGTTTGATAAAGACCCATATAGTTTAATGGGGGAATGAAATCATATTATATATATGTTATTAATGTTAGGTGTCTAGCTTAGGTATATTTATTTCATTTTATTCAATAAGTTCTCCATTCCTGTAGGAATATGAAAGGTCAGTTTGGGGAATATGAAGTGAACAACCTTCTTGGATTATTTATATTAATGTTTTCTCTCTTCATTTATTAAATCATGAAATATAATTTCATTTTCAATCCATCAATATTCTTTTTGGCCTATCAAACAATGGGGTGGTGTATGCAAGAATGACTTTGATATTTTAACAATTGAACAAGTGGTTATTGGAAATAATTTGAATAATGTTTAAGTATTTAAATCCAATAATGAGACATTAAAACATAATTATATTGATATAACAAACAAAAATAATAATTTTTGGATTTAATTTTGGTATCCCTTGGTCTTTGAGCTACAATTAAAATTTTCTTATTTCCATATGACTCTTTGTATGTGTTGTCATACTCATAATTATTTATCAGAAAATGGTCACACATTCAATTTATAATTTCTCATGAAAACATATCCTTATAGCAATTATGAAATTATATTGTCTTGCTCTACTATTGAAAACATGATATATGAGCTAAATTCATTAGAAAAAAAACATTAAAACATCATTTTTCAAGCATAGTTTCTTCCATAATTTATTATTTGTCCCATGATTTAAAAGATGGGTTTTGGGGGTGAAAAATCCCATCAAGGTCAAGGGTAAACATCCCTTGTAGGATCTAGGGGTAGTTCCCCTTTCAGGGTCTAGGGGTAGCACCCTTTGTGCACTCATTGTCATGGTATAGGGTGGGGTCAAGGGTCAGAGCCCTCAAATCTAGACACATTTTTGTTCTACCACAACCATCAAATTCTTCATTGTTGAACCAATTTTATCTCATTTTATCCATATTTCAACTATCTTCAAAATGACACAATTTTACTAATTTTCATGGTTTACAGTAGTTTTGTTATCCAATAATGGATGTTATAGGTTTACTTGTCTCATGTGAAATCTCAACTATTTCAAGTTGGTTTTCTTTAAAAATATGCATAAAAGAGGTTGATAAAAATTTCAATTCATTACTATCATATGTAGTAGTGGTTACCATAGTTTTAGTTTCTTCAATAATGAATTTAGAAGAAAATATATGGTATTTTTACTCTTAATATTTATATGATAAGTCATTAAATATAATCCATTGAAAGCTATTGGAATATTTGTGCATTCTTGTTCATCATATACATAATATCATTCATTTAAAGTTGATCTCCCTTGCTTATAGGGATTAGAATTGATAAAAATTGGTATTCATTACTAACTAATGTAATATCCATTATTAAACATTGAATTTCACCAATAAATGGAAGCATCAGTATAAAATTTATTGATTCATGTTGATTCTTACCAACAACCAGACAAGTTATTTTAGAAGAAATCATTGCATGTAACTATCAAAATGCACTAATGTATGTTATTATCCTTCACCATTAGGTGTATTGGTTTTATTGACACCTAATATATGTTTTGAAATATAATAAACTAATGTATGTTGGATCATCATGACAAGAAGTGAAATATTAGATTTAGATTTTTCAAGAACTTGAGTAGATGTAACAATTTTCCTTCTTGTACCAATAAATGAAGATATAATTACTGCTAGTTTAATTTCATTAAATGGTTAATATAAGTTTTTTTACATTTAATTTCAAAAATAGCTATAGGTATATGTGTAAATATCTCATGATCCTCTCTCCCACACTTGAAATTATGCATGTTGTCATGCGTGTTTCTAATTCACCCTACATATTCTCTTGTTATTTAAGTAGGAGTAATAATTTTATTATCTCTTTATTTTATCTGTGTGACAAGAGATTTTGTAGAAATCATTTTTTTCCTCTCTTATATCATGGATTTGAGGGATGATATCTCTTGGTTTGTAACAATAAACTATTTATTCGACTTTGCATTAATATTTATGGTTGGATCTCCCTTCAAAATATTCTTAGCCATTACTTATTGTACATAGGGTTGGTCTTTTTTTTAGGAAATGATTTGGGTGTGATATTTACTTAAAACAATTTTTATTATTTAAAATTCCTAAAATAAATTACATGAAAGAAACACCTAAAATAACTATTGATTAAACATCCTCCTAAATGGAAATCAATATTTTATGAAAGAGTTTCCATCCAGTCTCTTCTTCTTTGAATGCTAACACAAGTAAAATGAATTTGATCAAATTAAACCTTAATTTAATTTATGGAAATTTAAATATCACTCTTTTTATGGAAATAAAAGAAGACCTTGTTAATATAATTACTAGAAATTAAAATTGCAATTGTAATCTAATTGATGAAAATTAAAATAACACCATGCTAAAAATTAAAATCACAGAGTTTCTATAAACTAAAATAAAATTTGGAACAAAATACAAATATATTTTATATTATGAACATAAGAAGAGTAATAAAATCTAACTAGTAATCTATCACAAAAACCAATTTCAAACTACAAGTCCCTATTGATACTAGTGTCCCCGAAAATTGCACCAAAAATGATGGGTGTCATTAGTTCCCTTCATTTAATAATGTCAATCCAAGATTAGTGTTTGAATATTGTATGAAGTATGGGAAATAATAATTTAATCTAAGATTTATTTTTAATTATAAATAAAACAAATCTAATCTAATTTCATTAATGTAAATTATAAAATTAAAACACAATTTGTAGGAATTTAAATTACATGAATAAAACACACGTTACAAAATGGAAAACATAATTTCATCAAATAAAAATAAACATATATTTTTACATGGATCTAGTTAGTTTTTAAAGTATATGATATTATTTTATTAAAATAAATATTTATAAATTAAAAAAAAACATAAATAAATCTAATATATAAATACTGTAAAGTGTGTCCTTACTCAAGTTTAGTGAGACATTGATCTTGTTTTGGGAAATGACTAGGAAATAATCAGTATGAAACTTTGGTAGTGTTTAAATTTTCCAAATTATTTAGAGAATAATAATAATCCCCATTATTCAAGGATAAAATAGTGGTAAGTGTTAGATTCAGAAATCCACTATCTTCTAGCTTATTGGAGAGAATATAGTGTGATAAACTTTTGGTTTCTTTTCAAGAACTTCTATTCTACTAGAGTGAATCAATTGAAATATTGACATATTTGATTTCAATCTATTACACTAACATATCAAATGATAAAATACTAATATATTACTAGCATTTTTGAAATGCTATAAATAGCTTACTATTTATGAAAATATTTATTTTTTAAAAAACTATAAATAGATTTCTTATAATTTTTTTTCCAAGAATCAATGGTAAACATATATGGAGATCTTTTCTTTCTAATTTATGAAGATGAATACATTTGAAGTCAATTATGTGCACCTCCAAAGCTAGACTGGTGACCATTTATATCCAAATTGGTGGCCTTGGGAGCTAGACTGGTGTTACTTCAAATGACCATGTTTTTTGCATATAGACTCAAATCAAGATGATAGGATTTTTAAAATTACCATATTTCTCAAGAGGAATATAAATATATAATAATATTTAGGATGAGGTATGTTATTGATGATCATTTCTAATTTTCCTTGTAATATATTCATTTTAGTCCTTCAACATGGGTAATGACTTCTTGGATGCTCTATGTTAGTTGGGATGGTGACCCAGAAAGTTGGAGTGAGAACCTCTGAAGCTAGTGTGGAGACCTCATGAACCAACTCAATAGTTTTTATTTATTTATCATAAGGTAATGAATAAATCAAGAGCTAACTCAAGAGATATGTTCGTGATTCTCCAAAATTGTTCCTAAATTGGTACTTTGGGTGCTCAAAACCTTATGTCTACATTTATGGACTATTATAGCATGCATATATAATATTTGTGCATGTTTTATATAAAATAGTTAAAAGATTAGATAAAAAATATTTACAAAGAATAAACAAGTTAAATATCATCTATTTCACCTTAAAAAACTATACATTATAATGATTACATTTAAATCCACTTTGTAGTTAAATTTTGGAAGGAAAAATAGTTATATAATGAGGAAAATTATGGCCTCATCAATATATAAGTGTAAACATAATACTTTAATACTCAAAGGGAAAAAATAGTGCAAGTATATTGTATAAGTACTACGAAAAGGAATAGAATACAAAAACTATATCTACCAAATACTACCATGGTTTTGAAAAAGTCCAATAGAGTGCCACCAAGTTAAGTAGTACATGAAGAAGTAGTTGCATAGATGTACCAAGAAACCCAAAATAAATTGAGTCAACATACACCAAATATGACACTATGGTCAACATAAAACATAGAACATAGTGAGTGGGAAGTAGGTTTTGAAAACTATAGAGCTCAAATTCAAGAGCACAAATCTAGTGGAGTTGGAAAAAATAATGAGTCTTTAAGTAGTGAGATATTAATGAAACTCATTATTTAAAATGGATTGAGTGGATCTAGAAGATTTCAATGTAAACATAGGGTTTAGTTTTTTAATAAAATTTATGTAAAATAATTATTCATTCATATATTTAAAAAGTGTTTCACTCTTTTAGGAGTGTTTATTTATACATTGTAAAGGCAAGGGGGTGGATTACACCTCTAAAATCCCATCCTAAAACTCAATTTAAGGGTTTTATTTCTTTTTAAAAGTTTATATGCTATTGAGGATCTTAAATCGATAAATCATTATGTATTAAGATATATATGCACTATTATTATTATTTGGTATGTTAATGTAAAGGATCCAAATTTTCCATTAATGGATAATAGGGATATTTTATGTTTGTTTGTTGTATTTATAGTTTTAATGATGTTATTTGTATCTAGAATGAATATATAATTTCCATTAATTTTTATAGAATATTTAAGTATTATATTATTTTATTATCAACTCTAAATGAATAATGATCAATTATTCTAAAGTCACTATTTATGACTAACCTAACATGCCTTGGTAGTCTTTGTTTATGCCTCAAGTGAACCCACAATTCTAGTTGTGTGATATTATAATGTGGTGACTATAATATATTAGGCTAAGTGTAGTGGTTTAGACAGTATGTATGGTGCACAGGAAAATACTCCAAACATTTTGGGTTTTTTTTAGTATGTTGTTGAACAACTTTAAAATATGATGCATGAATATGGTTAACTATATTTCTTAAGAAAAAATTTATAAGTGGCTAGTGAACCAAGGTTCAAATTTACAAATAATCATCTAAGATTATGAAAGGTAATTAGTAATAAGTGGAAGATTATTCATATGATCCTTTATATAAAGTTTTTTCTTTGGTGCTACTTAAACACCTACATGCATGGTTGGTATTATATATTATGGGAAGTGTTAGGAATATAGAAAACAAACTAATATTGATGAAATAAAGATGAAAATAAAATGCATAAAACACAGTACAAGAGAGACATAAATTTAATGTGGTTCACCTAATATGGGCTACATCCACATAAAAATAACCATTTCTCTCTTATTCAGTCCAACAAATGAAGGGATAAACCTGAAATAAATCCACTCTAATCTCCTCTTCATTCACATAGAGTATGTCATCATGATTGAAATTCCATCATATTAATGGAGGTTACATATTAGAGCAAAAATGCACCAACATAATTTATACCGTTAGATATATGACTTAATAGTGAATGGTATAGATTTAATACGAAATAAAAAAATATTTTATAATGTATTTTTACCACCCATTTGGACCTCCATGATGACCATAGTGGTGGGGTAATGCCCCCAACATTTAATCATCAGGAATTGGACTTTCTAATAAGATCAGGATCCACCATCCAATAAAAAGGTGTAGAAATTTTGAATAAAAAATCCATGGATGAAGGTGTGGTTTGAAAAAATTAAACTCAATAAGGAGGTTTGGACAAAATAAATGGATGTATGGTATAAGGGCACAACTAATATTTACCTATTTTAATTTTTAGTTTTCACATGTTCTTACTTGGAAGAAGTAGAATACTAGTTCTTTCAAAAGTTGAGAGGGAATTTTATCACTCATATAACCCTAAAAAATATGAATCTTATTATATAATTTAACATTGAGTATATTATCATGAAGGGATAAAAATATCCTGCACTTAGGTCAAGTAGATGATATAAAGAGAAGGGAGGGAAAGGTTTTCATCATGAATTATTAAAGGGAGGAAAGATGAATAACTTGACTATGGATATTCTAGATACACATAAGATATATTGGCACACATATGGTGAAGGCCCTCACAATTTGAATGTTTCCATGGACCCTAGAAAAGGAGGAGAGATAATTTTTTTGGGGAGATAATTTTATGGGATGTTATGAATACCTATGTAGAATGAGAAGGAAATGAGGACAACTATCATACTAAGGATATGCACTCCAATGAGATGAAGGAATGTGTCACTGATAAGTAAGTTAGTACTTTAGAATCATAATATAGATCTACATGGGACATTTTGAGCATGTATAATGAAAAGTTAAGGAATTACCCACCCTAAATCTACTTGAAGTGTCATCCCATGTGTTTATTATTCAAATGGAGGGAATCTAAACAAATAGTTTAGATTGGTCTTATATAGTTTATTTTTCAATATAAGAGGCCTAAAAGTGTGTTTTATAATAAATGATATTTATTTAACACTAAAAATATATATTGGGGTTATCTAGGGTTAAAAGGGATAGAGATAGCCTAAGGTACAAGGATGATAAACTCTCTCTATTGTTGGCCAATTAGATGTTAAACTCAAATATAAAATATTCTAAATTCATTAAACTAAGATATGCTAAAAATAATAAGTAAACTATGCTAGATATGGAAATGACAAAGAATTAATGTACTTATTTGGTTATTATGCTAACATAGTTATAGATTTAGAACAAACAAGAAGCATTTTGGAATAAAATTATGAAATAGTATTCAAATTCTAGATTGAATGCCTCTAGAGTTGTATACACTAGCATTATCCTTAGAAGGTTGCATCGATACTACTATTTGAACTTAATACAAGTGTCTTATATGGAATGCATGATTGAAAAGGATGTGACCACATGAATGATTTTGGAGTTGTATTTCCATTCACTCGCTCTAGTGCATTCAAATTTGGGTCATAGACTATCACTCTCCATAAACTTAAAAAACCCTACTTTTCATCTTTATAGTGCATTGGAAAAAATGGGTTAGTGGGCACATGTTTTCAATCTAACCATAAATATCCCTATGTCAATGAGTGCTTCCTACATAGATAATACTCTGAAGAGGGACTCATACTAATGTAGTTCTCTCTTATGGGTTGGATTGTGTGTGAATCATGTAATATGTGGAAATAAAATACAATAGTAGCCTAACTTATAACTTGTCAAATATATATCTTTGGCTACTCCTTTGGTACTTCAAACCTATTTATTTATTTTTATTATGAATGATATGGAAATAAAAGAAAATAAAAAAGCTTTACTTACTTGAGTGCTTGATTGAATGTCTTTTGTAAGTTTCCTTGTGATTAGGTAAGAAGTTTCTAGGTGAGAAATGATTGAGCGTTGATGTTTTATTTATATCAATCTCTTTGGAGAAGTAAATTGCATTAAAACACTTAGATGAAAAAGTAGAATACATTTCATTTAAAAATTAGATATCTTTAAGGCATTAAACACTTGCATCAGATTAAGACACCTATATTGATGTATGTGTCAATTTGAACCACTAAAATCTAAGGAATAAGAAAGTAGGTATAATATCATAACTTGCATAGGTGGAGGATAAGTAGGTTTTAAGCATTATACAAAAGATATCAATTTTTAATCATGAACATAAGATTGATCAGACTAAGATATATGATAAAGATCACAAGATAAAGTAAATAAGATAATTTAAAAATTAGGAAAGGTCTAGAACTAAGAGGAATAACTAAGGTCTAAGTTTTCCAAGTGTACAAGATGAAGGTGTTATGTAATCCATAGATATCATCTACATCCCCCCTTTAATCTAATAATTAAATTACTAGTTTAAAGGAGAAGAAATGCATACCTAGGTGTGTAGAACACACTTTACCTTTGCTTGAGTCCAACTTGAGTGCTTTACTAGTGACTGACTTGTAACTAAGATCATGTTATAGTACATAACTAGTAAATATAATCTAAAATTGAAAGTATTAGAAAGACTAAAATTGAAAGAGAAATGTTTAGTACACCTATGTATCTATGCAATTTCCTTAC
The DNA here is from genome assembly GCA_037957365.1 of Torreya grandis. Lineage (NCBI taxonomy): Eukaryota > Viridiplantae > Streptophyta > Pinopsida > Cupressales > Taxaceae > Torreya > Torreya grandis. The sequence continues at coordinate 316,195 of JARHVA010004707.1, forward strand.
TTATTAACAACTTAATTTGAAATATGTACCATTTTAAGTCTCTAAAACTAAGATTAGGATATATATAAATCTATAAAATGAATTTATATAATGATATAGATAGATATTGGAAGGCACATGACCCCAACCTTAGATAAAAAGTGATTTTCCAACTGACAATTAAGATTAGCTCAACCATGCAACCCAATCATAATTATAACCTAGTGAGCATGAGTGAACAAAGTTAACTCATACTATAAAATTAATGAGTCTAGATGATATAATCAATTCCAACCTTAAAACTTGGAAATGTTGAGTGATTCAATAATATCAACCATACAAAAAGTGAACTAACTACTGAAGTAGATTGGATCAATATAATCCGTAAAAGTCTACTTTGGTAGGTGGTGATAGTCCCTAAGAATGTTTTTAAATATAAAATCGATTTTAATTTTTGTAATATTAGGCACACATTACATAACATATGCACCTTAGATATGTCTCATGTTTAAACCATGTATAATAATGGTACTAATATATAAAATTATGTCACAACTATGAATTTGAATCATGCAATTATTTACTTTGGCCAATTTTAAAATCATGTAAGTGTGGAGAACATGCTTCCAAAGCATTCTCACACTATATATGGAGAAATATGAAAACTAATATTAGTGATAATGTTGAGGACATGTTTCTAGAACATGCCCCCACTAAATATACATATGTCGAATACTAAATAAGGGTGGAGAACATCCTTATAAAGCATGCCCCCACTAAGTATGAAATTATGAATGTGTGGAAGCCATACCTATATTACATGCCCTAACTAAATATAAAAATTGTACCAAATATTGAATAAGTGTGGAGAACATGCTTCAAAATCATGCCCCCACTAAGTCTGAAACTATGAATGTGTAAAAGCCATGCTTATATGAAATTTTGCCACTGAATCTAAAAACTATGCCAAATATTTAATAAGTGTGAAGAACATGATTCTAAATCATGGCCCCACTAAATATAAAAACTAATATAATTTCAAATGTGGAGGAAATTTTTATATGACATGACCCTAATGATATAACCCCATTTGAATTAAGGAAAGAACATAAAATTTTAGTTACCTCACCTCAAAAGGATAACACAATTATATAATTTTTGAATGTAACCATGTAGCATATACAAGAACATGTTTAGGTAAATATAACATTTAAGTGCATATAACAATGAAGGCCTAAGATGAATGATAAATATCATGTTAATATTTAGATATCAATAACACAAGCTCAATAAGCAAATACTCACACACACAAGAGCACTCAAGATCAAGTCAACATAAAATAGTCCTAAGAGAGAAAAAACAAGGAGCATGTTCAAATGCCACACAATTAACAAGACATGACTTAGTCTAATGTACACAAAAAAATATGACATATTCAAATTCCATACAACAAATAATGACATATTAAAATGTTAAAGAAAACACACATAGACACAAAGGCCACAAAAAAAGGAGCACATTCAAAATCTTGAACAAGTAATACAATAACAAGTAAAAACACTCAAGGAAGTGTATAAATAAAATCATAATCAACCAACATAAATATATCATAGTAACTCATGGATCAAATGTGTTAGAAAAAATTGTCAAGTGCATAGCATATCGGGTTTCCATTGAAAAATATAATCATGGATAAAGGCATGTCTATGTACATATATGAGCTCAAAACATGACAATGTAAGGTTAACATAGAATGATATGACCTATGTGTATCAATATCAAAGAAATGGATGCCCCTAATGTGCACATGACATGAGTAGAGGGAAGGCACAACATTTAAAATAGGAATAAATCATGTATATGTGTATTCATGTATTACCCTCACATATAAGAATGACACACATGTGTATGTAGGATTAATTTATATTCCATTCATCAACATGGAAATAACACATAGATGCCAAGGATCCAATAGAATATGTAGGTGGCAGAAATATTTTTTATTTTCAAATGTTTTTTTGGTATTTTTGGAATATGTGAAATGGAAAGATCATCCTATGAGAGAATCCAAAGTATGATAATAGGTATCTCCCCACTTATAATTTGGTGTAAGGAATTTTTGGTACTTCCAATGATCATGTATAAGTGAAATATATATCACTATAATATTTGTGATGCTTTATGCATATATAAGAGGACTTTAAGGTTGTGAAATATGATTAGAAGGAATAGGTGTTCATGTAACCCATATCTATGTGATCTATGTTTTATTTTTAATAAAAATATTATAAATGTGTTTAGATGTTTATAATGTCTAAATATAGTATGTAATAGAATATGAGGATTCTATGGAATCCATTGTATGTTTTTAATGTAATGGTCTATAAAGTATTGGTTATATAGTAAAGGAAATTATCTGTTACTTACTTTTGAAGTGGATTAACCTTAGTATGTTTGATATTTACCTTCCTAGGTATAAAATTTTCTCATTTAAGTGGATGCTTATATGGAATTATAGAAACTATAATTATCTGATTAGCATGAATGTATTTAACACACCCATGCACTATAGAAGGTACTACTTAAAGTGTATGAATCCAAGGTATTCATAATAACATATCAAATATTCTTGTGGAAGGTATAACTAACAAGGTAATAACCACATGTGCAATACCAACTTGTAAGGGTAGGCCAATCTTGCCAAGAACCTTTTATGAGATCCCATTAAATTCTCTAATTGATCTAGTAGATGGATGTAAATCATGATGAGTATAACCTAGATGTGTAAGTAATGTCATGGTGAAAACATTTTATCTCATGCCATTATCAATCACAACAATGTGTATAGGTTAATGATAGGTAATGCTCAAATTAATAAAGAATGAATACTATATTCATAATCATTAATCTAAGTATCATTAAAAGTAATAAAAGTTATTTGAACTATAGGAGGCTTGTGTTGTGTATAAGTACAAATAATTCCATCTAATGGGTGCCCTAAATATGGTTGAGGAGGATGTTAATTATATGTCATTTTCACTTTTGTTTCCTTATTAGAATGGTATTGTAAAGGATTGTTAAATATTTTAAAATTTCTGATGATCACTAGGTTGTTAACCTAATTGTTTGGGAGGATCATCAAATGTAGTATTTTGGTCATCAATAAGCTCTTGTAAATTATTCTTAAAGGTAAAACATCTATTCATATAATGTATTTATCCTTGGTGATAATCACAATAAGCATTCACATCATATCCTTTGGGTAGAGTTTTATTCATATCAACCTCTATAGGATGAGAGAGATATAATATGACACTCTATTAGCCATGGGAGTAAGGAAGTGGGAGACTTAGGTAAGTGTGTAAATTGTATCCTTAGTGCATTATATAAGACAATATAATTAGGCACTTGTGAAACTATGTTAATGATGGTTGTTGCTTCCTTTTTAAGATCATCAGGTTTTACCTTATAACTTGGTTTGATTTTAAACTTTGTACTGGATGTTGATGTAATTAGTGTGTTTACTACATACTTGAGCTTATATAATGAAATAAACTTCAGTTCATGACCCTATACAACATGGCATATGTCATCAAAAATATTTGAACTTATTTAAATAGTGGACTCATGGAAAGGAGTAATTAAACTTTGTTTGAATATGTCTTACAACTCCTTATCTGCTATAGAATCAGTTATTTTAGCCAACATTATCTTGTCGATCAAGACATATTCATTTATAGGTTAATTTGTTCCTTATTTGATTTTCTAAATTTGAGCATAAGAAACATTTTCATAAATATTAATGGAAAAGTGTGCCAAAAATGGATTTTTAAGAGGTTTAAATATTATCACAGATTGGAAAGGTAAATCATAGAACCACCCCAAAGCATAGTCCTTGAGGCTTCTAGGGAATAATTTGGTCAAAATTTTATTGTTGAAGTCATAATCAAGGCATGAATCATAAAAATATTTAAGATGTTATTTAGGATCACCCTTGTCATCATAAAATTTAAACTTAGGTTAAAAACCAATTGGAAAAGGGTGTAAATATATCTCAAGTGAAAGAGGGTTATGTAACACAACTTGGGAATCAATAACATGAAGAAACTTTAAATAAGTTTTTTCAATGTTTGTAACCTTATCCTCTAAGGTATTTATAAATTTAAGGATTTTTTGGACTATGGACCCATTGGGATTTAGATTAGTAAGTTGAGTAGCCACCAAATGGTGTGTAATCAAGGTTTGAATAGGAATAAAAACATATATTTGAGTTGAAACATTTTTTTTATCCCCATGGTAGATGTGTAAATAGTAGTTTCAAGAAATAAAGGTTGAAATACATATCCCATGCCCCTAATATAAGTATTAAGTTTTAATGTGTTCAGGGGGAGGGTTGTTGGTATATGAGGATGACCCGTAGTTCTACTATCATGATCAATAGATGGACCTATTTGGTCATCTATGGTTTTTGTGTTCTTAGTTTCCAAAATGGCTTTTAGGATTCTATCAAGATTTTCAACATTTTGATGAATATGCTCACAAAACAATGACAAATACATTCAAAAAATAATGATATTGATTACACTTGAACTTGATATAATTTCTCATGTTTATTAGTTTCATTAGACTCATGGTTTTCATTATCAAAATGTTTTTCTGTGATAACCTCATAAGTTTGTTTTTCATTATCAACATTGGTATCATCATGATCCATAGGATTAGGTATCTCAGTGTTTTAAAACATTTTAGGTGGTAGGATGAAAATCCCAATGTGTTGAATAGTAACACCTCACAATCTAGAGTTATGCCTATGTTACATGCAAAATAATATAATAAGGAAATGAAAAGTACAAAAATCTGAAACATTGGTTGATTAGAAACCTTGGGAATTAAAAATGTTCATATTTTATGAATTGGGTTCATTAAATGTTTAACCTAAAAATCTAGATTGGTATTATTTATGGTTAAAAGGGATAGAGATAGCCTAAGTTACAAGGGTGATAAACTATCTCTATAGCAAGCCAATTAGAATTTAAACTTATATATGATATATGTTGAATTCATTAAACTAGGATAGGATGAAAATTAATTTTGTAAAAAATAAGTTCTAATAAGATTGAGGTCATGATGATTTCATCATCCTCAAAGTCAAGGAATTGAAAATATCTCCCTTAAATCCTTAAATTAAAAAATTTAGAGACATACTTAATAAATGGGATCTCTATCCCAAATACTAATTTATTATCCCCTCCTTAACTCAACTAGGGTTAAACTAAACTTAACTATAGTTAACTCTAACCTAACTACACTTGGGTTAGAGCTAGTTTGAAAGGCTATAAATATAAGTCCTCACCCATCATTCAACAAGATCCTTTGGTATAATTTTATTAATAAAAATTAGCTTCAAGGATAATTTTTGTGTATTTTTTTAATGATCATTTGTTGAGAGAGAGAAGCATCATAGCGAATCCAAAGCCAAAGCCAAGACCAACATTGCCATGGTGACAAAGAGAGATGAGGCAAAGAGCACCATTATCAAAGACTCTTTGAGCACACAACTAAGTACATTTTTCCATGATAAACATACAATTCTTTCTCTCAATTAAGTTAAATAATGCTTGTTTTATCTTCCATTGATAATTAATTATATTGTTCTCTTTCTCCTTGAGTGTCTAGGCTTTAGGTGTTATCTGTATTAGTGTGTTTTTATTTAGTTTTTATCATACTAACACAATACTAACTTCTATTTTAAATTCTTATTAATCACATAATGGTGTTCCCAATGGGACCATGAACCCTGCATGCATAAATGTAAATTCTTTGGACCTCCTTAGAGATAAGAAACAATCATTTTAGACCATAATTTATTGCATTTTATCTAAATTTTTTGTGTTTGGCTTTTGACTATGGAACTATGAATTTGGTGAGACAAACCATTAAATAATTGACAAAAACAATTAAATAATCTTGGAAAATCACAAAATGACCTTGGTTTGGATTCAACTCTATGAAATTATGAAACCAGGATTTAAAATTGCAAAACCATTGACTGAAATTATGAATTCATCCTTCAAGAAATATGACTTTTCCTCTTTTGGTTAAATTGTGAAATTATATAACATTTTTGAAATCATCTATTTTAGTATTCAAATCATAATTTATAGTAATGAAGTCACATTTATAAGTAAAAAAATCACATTTTTGGGATCAAAATCATTTTCTAACTATGAAATTGTTAGAAAATTGAAAAATTGTTACTTTTTGTGTTCTGTGTTTTTTGCATGTGTTTCCATAGTTTTAAAATTGTTTAACCAAGATACAAAATCATTTTTTAGAGTTTTGAAATCACTAAGTTACCTGTGAAATCATCAAATTAAGTTTTAAAATTGTTTTATAACTACAAAGTTGCTCACTATAAGTCTATGTTTCATTCAAGTTTTCTAAGTTTTTAATGCTTGAATAATTTTATAGTTCATAATTTATTGCGTAACTGTGAAATCATTATATAGAGATAAATTTTGTGTTTTATTCAAATAACTTAAAAAAATTCACCTTAGATTAAAGCACAAATTAATCCATTAACCTTGTTTATAGAGAATAGAGCGAAGAAAGAGGAAGTTTAAGTGTTTTTAAATCATTTTTTTCCATTTTGCAAAGACAAATTTTACAACCAAGGCTAAAATTCATTCAAATTTGGTTAAGGTTATTAAAATAACTTAAAATTTTATCTTATATAATTTTCCAATATTTTTACATGTGTAAACACAACCAAGGGGCCAAAAATTTCAAACACATTTTAATTTGGTGTTAGTAAAAATAATCTACATTTTTAGTTAGAGATCCTAAGAGATTTTTTGATTCTTATTTTCTCTTTATATAGTTTTCAATACTTAGATTAGATTATTTGATTTTTGAAAATACAAACTATAATGTTTATGATCTCCATCCAACCCTTTAGGGAAATTAGGTGACCAAAAGTGCCTAGTTTATTTCCCTTATTTGTAAAATTGTGTCAAAAAGAATGTTGTGTATGCTCTCCCTAAGATCCAAGTGACTTGGGTGATTTAAGAGTGACATCTAAAGTATTTACAATTTAATTTACTTATTTTTATGCATTTGGCTTGTGGGAATGAGTTCATCACCTCCACAAGAGTTCTTTAGGAGTGTGTTGACCTAAGGGATTCATATCCCAACATCATACCAATTCCACAACATGGTGGGGTATATAAATAAGGGCACATGATATTGGGTTTGCCAATAGGTTGAGTAGCTAACCTCTATGATCCTAATAAAAACCTAGGTTGCATCTTGATAAACATCAGACTCTACTAATTAGTACATGGCTAGAATTACTATTTAAAGGAATAGACCCTCTCATAGTAAGTTAGCAGGTATGAATCCAATTTATGTGATTGTGCCCTAGTGTTAGCCACACTTGCCAACATCTAGTATGTTCAAAACTTATAGGTTTTTAGTTAGCTCCATTTTTTATATAATTTCTTTCCAAATTCTGAGTGCTCCTCACTCTAAGTTCATGCCATATACCAATGCTTTAAAGATAGAGGGGGCATAAAATTTTATCTACACCTGTAATTTATTTTTTGGATTAACACTTAATTCTTTGCAAGCATTAGTATATTAGTGGAAACTTTGGTTGAAGATATGGATACCCATGTCAATTATAGAGATAGGACAAGCCTTTTATTCTATTTATATTTTATTTAGTTTACATGCATGTTTTTAGACTAGAAAATTGTTTGTTTATTCAAAATGAGTCATAAACATGACATGTTTTTATCACAATTTCACCTAAGAGGTGTTATGCTATCCATTTGGTGTCACATGTTTTCCTTAGACTTTTTCATTTCAAAAACATTCATGTGTGTCACTTATTTAAATGGGGAATCATTACACTACTTGTTTCATTCCAAGTATTTGCCTTGATGTTTTGAATCCAAAACCATTGACATATGTTTTGATTGAAGTAGTGTCATTATGATGATCAGGTTAATTTTTTTTTAAAAAAAATCTATTTCTTAAAATCAAGTTCAAAATCATTTGTAATTTTGATCTATAATGGTGTCATCATGCCTAGGATGTTATCCATTTGAAAAATAAAAGTCTTTTAAAACCAAGTTCATAATTTGTATTATGAAGTTCAGATTCAAAATTAATTGGTATACACCTTGGTCTTGATTAATTTTTTCTTGGGTGTTTACCTCTTACATTTTGAATTGTGTAACTTGGACTAACTCCTTGCTTGATTTAAAAACCCTTTTACCTAGACCTATGTTGTGGTTTATTTCCATGTGCCTCAAGTCAATTTTTTTCCTTGAACTAAGTTTGAAACTCTCTTTTTAAGTATAATTCTAAGTGTAACTAGTTTACATTGGATCATTGCTTATCACTTAGGCTTGAATGCTTTACTCATCTCTCTTATTTTGATTATTTAAGATTAACTTTCACAATTATTTTTAGGTATGTGCCTAGATTGAATGTCTTATACCGAGGTCAATTTTGATTTAAAGTCCATGTGCCAAGATTAAATCAAAGTGTTTCAAAATATTTACCTTATAGTTTGATTAATTACAAGTTTTACCTTGACCTAGTGTGTTTTAAAGTCTAGCTTTGTGCCTTCTTACTAAATACCTATCATCTACCTTATAGTTTTTTGACCTAGATTGTTTTAAAGTATAGACTTTTGCCTTCTTACCAAAGATAAAACACTACCTTAAAATTTTTAGATATAGTTCATTCCTTTTGAGTCTAGATTTGTGACTTTTTGCCAAAGACCTAACACCATTTTCATTTTAGACCTAGATTAGATTTATTTGAAACACTTTTCCAAGACCGGGATTGAAACATTCCTTTAATTTGATCATTTGTGTACAAGACATTAGATATTGGATATATTTGATACCAATCTTACCATTGATGATTTTGGAGAAGATATCCATTCTAGGCCAAGTTTAAACCATTTAAAATAGTAGACTAAGTTTTGAATCTAGACCAAAGTTTCAAGACATACCAAGCATTGACCAATCCTTTTAGACTACATTTCAAGGTTTTTTTTTGAATGTTATACCTTTATATTCATGAGAAATTAGTTGTCAATTTAGATATGACTCACTACAGACTTAGTGGGACCATGTACAATCTAGATTATGAAAGCATAGTCATGAATGATGCCTTTATTCAAGACCCATATAGTGATGATGTAGTTTGGGTGATAGATCTATATCCCCCTTACATTACTCAGTATTTTGAAAAGGAATAAGATAAATTAGTATACGACCTAGTTAATACACCTCCTTATCCAAGTTAGGAACAATAACAAACATCTCAATACCTTACTAGTGTTCCATCTGCTATCAAACAAGTCCAAAAATAACCTTACTATAATACCATGCCATCAACCTATGACCCATACTTGTTTGACTGTAACTTTATTGAAAACAAGGACAAGGTTTTGGCTAGATCCATAGAGGTATGAGCTAGATTTTCAAAATACTTTCCTCATAAAAACCTACCTAGTCTAGTTAGAGTGCCTCAAAATGTACCTTATACCAAACCCATCAAACATGCCTCTAATAATTACCCTCAAACACTTTTATGCCAATGACAAACTAGGACTTGAATATGCTTTTAAATAGAAAGGGCCCCATGGTGGACCAATTCATGAAAAATCAACAAGCATATCAGACTTATATTAATCAATGTAGAAATTCAATGTTATGTCCATATCAAATACCCTACTTATAGAGTTAACTTATTAAATAGGAGCGCTAGTTGAATTTTTGGGTCATGATAATCTAGGTGTGGACCCATTTTCCCAAATTAATTAAGTAGATGACATGTTTAATGTCCCATTCATTAAGGAATTTATTATCTTCTACTCAAGACCATGTGTTTAATATAATAGATAATACACAAGTGTCTCCTAATTCAGGCCATGGTGGGTTAATTACATCACAAAATATTCCCTAAAAACATGTACCTTTTAACAATACCATAAGTGGTTCACAATAGTAGGGGGCATGAATGCCTACCTCCCAACCAAAATAGGTTGCTCCCACTCCTTAACTAGCTATGTTTTTAAGCATGTAATAGAAAGGGATAAGTAATCAGGTGTCATCCATAATTTTACCTTGAAAATTGATGAATGTTATCCTACCTCAACAAATGAAAATTAATATTTCATGGCCACAAACATAGGCCAATTTACCACCTTAGTAAAGTTAAAACACTACCCTACCTCAATAGGTGGAAACAAATGTTCCACCTCAATATGGTAGCAATGAATGTACCTTAAGATTCATAGACCAATGTACCTCAACAATCATAGATGTTGTTTAATTAAAAACACATTCCTATTAGTTATTGAAAAATACCAAAAACACAACAAGCATATAATTCAAAATAAGTTTTTTTTCAACAAAGAGGTGATAATGTCAAACAAATACCTAATATGAAACCATTGCCTTTTAGCCAACATGTGCCACATATTCAAATATAGGGCCTTTAGCAAAAACAAGTACCATTTCTACAAATAATTTTGATTAGTCAACAAAAAGTTCCTACTCAAACTCAATAGGCACAATACCTCCTAGAAAGCCACATACTTTTATCACAACCTCAATTCTCTTAGACCTAAGGCCATATTCTAAATCCAAGCTAGAATATTTACCAACAATGCATACAATATCAACAACCTAATATCAATGTGTGGATTTATATTCCTAGTTGATTGGTCCATCAAACCAATATTATAGAATATTTCATTCCCCCATTGTACCCGATCAAGGTAATCCACCTTTGACTACCCAACCAAAACCATAACCAATTGTGCCATCAATTTTATTAGCCCAAAAACTACAATATATGAAAGATGCAATTACATACATTCAAATAGGAAAGTAGACCAAGAATTTTAAATTATATTACATGTGTTCAAACCCATTTAACATGGAGTATCTCTAGATATAATTTCCTCCAATTTATGAGCCACTAAAATTTGACAAGTACAAGGGTAAATGAGACCCTAGAGAGAATCTAAAAGATTTTTTTGTCATTTTCCATCCAATAGTCTATAATGACATCTACCTACTTCTTATTTTTCCTTGAAGTATAGTTGGATAGGTTTTAAAGTGAATTTTTAAGTTTTTAAAGAACTCATTATCTAAATTTGATGATCTATCGAATAAGTTTGTATAAAATTTCTCATAAAATATCAAGCATGAGATTTTAATAGTGGATTTAAATTAGGCCAGGTAGAAAGTTGGTGATAGATTTGTGAGTTACTTAAAAATATGGATAGTACCTCATTTTACTCACACATTCAAGGATATCATTGAAAAAGGAATACAAATTAAAAAAAACCCTTATAAACAAAGGAATTATGAAGTTGTCATCTTTAAAATAGAATCAAAGATAAAACCAAAACTCAGGCCCAATTCAGAGCCCTAATTTAATCTAAGCATAAACATCTTCACATACTCATGCTAATATTTATGAAAAACCTAAGACATATAACCACAATAAGAATTTTATTGGTAATAGATTCACTAAGTCTTGTCATGTTCAAATGGTGCAAAAACTATTTGGTCATCCTTTCCCATAAGTGTAGTTCATTAAAAAATGTAGCCTATCCAACAAGTGTAGTATATGCCTCAACCTAGGCCATCTCCTCAAATTCTATAACCACCACCTTTGCAAACCCATCCTCCAAGAAGAAGACCAACTCCTAGAGTCTTTGGAAACCTTGGTGTGCCTATTGAAGTAATGTTTTTTAAATTAGCCATGGTGAATATGATTAGTTGGATGATTCTAAAGCATTTTGATAATGGAATACCTTATTAAAATTGGTAAAAAGAGTATGATATATGAATACCATCATTTTCATGGAAATTTTATATGCCATTGTGTACATCTAAATAACCTTTTTGAGAATATGTTAGAAAATGGAGAGATCTAGCTAGATTACATAGCATCTACTTCGAATCAAAACTTGGGTATCTACCAAAATCCTTTTACACAACATACCAATATCATTCATTAAAAATAATAACAAAAACCACAACCACAATAACAATAAACTAAACCATAAAATGGAAGGAACCAAGGCCAAAATTACCCTAATATCCAATAGAATTATCATGTAGTTGCACATGACTATAATAAAGTTATAGGTTATATTTTAGGTGGTCATGTATCTACCATCACCATGAATCTTAGATCAAACACCAATAGACTAAGATCGTTACCTAATAATTCCAATCAATCTACCAATACTGGTAATCCTTCTTTAAGTTGTGACCATAACCAAGCAAAACAATAACCAAGGATCATGATTTTAGGACCCTATGCTAGTAACATTTCATTGCCCTGTGACCATAGCTAAGAGTATTAACAATCAATAATTACCCTCTCTAGCTTATCTCCATCATTTTTTAGTCATAATGGTCTTTTACCCAATCCAAATTATACAAAAACAAATCTATGGTCTAAAATCAAAATTCTAGGCTAGAAACCCCCTACCAATGAGCTAATCCAACTCACTATGCCAAATAGGAGTAAGCCAATTACTACTATTAAGGAAAAATCATATGATATTATAGAATAAATCCAAAATACACCCACACAAATCTCAATTTTGGATTTTCTGCATACATATACGATCCACAATAATATCCTTACAGAACTCCTAGGACAATCCTAAGTGCCAAATGACATTGCACTAGATAAATTTCAATATTTGGTTTGACAACTAGCCCCAATACAATAATTAACCTTCAACAAAAGTGTTATATCATCTCTTGGACCTCTCTATAATAACCCATTATACATTGAAGTTATCATCACATGGAACAAAGTTAAATGTGTCCTCATAGATAATTGATTGGACCTAAATATTATGTCTTTGAAATTAATCAAGTCTCTAGGATATACAGTGACTGATCTCTATCTAGAGACTATTACAATTAAGGCCTATTATAATGAAGACTAGGAATCACAAGCAAGCATTAGCTTTTCAGTGATCATTGGGCCTTTGACCCATAATACACTTTATGATGTGCTAAACCTAGATTTATCATACAATTTGGTTTTAGGTAGACCACAGATACATGAAATTTGTGAAATGCCTTCAACCTTACACCAGTGTATCAAGTTTCCTCATACTATGATGGAGGTAACTATCAATTTATATATATATCCATGTGAACACTGAAAGCATTTAAAAGATATTGAGATTTTTGTCTCAAAAATCTCATTACATCTAACACCTTGTGGGAGACCCCCTTTATTTTTTAGGAAAACCTCATTTCCCCGAAATAAACCCATTTTTGATTTTTTATGTTTGATAAAATTCAGATCCCTAAATGTAATTTGAACTTATGCAAATTGATTCATGGGATCCAGATCTTGTGAAGCACCAAGACCCAAAGACCATGGAATCTAAGACTCACCATGCACTTTACAGATTATGCAAAATTTGCAAAATGCATGGCAGGCTCTAGATCCCACCATGCACTCATCCAATGGAATATGGAACCCAATATGCACTTTGTCTATTTTCACAATGTGAAAATTGCACAATAGGCTCTAGATCTAGCCAAGTCTATTACACACCCCTTTCATAGGATGCAAATCTTTAAGCTCACATTGCACATTTTCATAACATGCATAGTGCATGCAAAGCTCTGATCCATACCAAGTCATTTAACCCATCTATGAAGAGTGGACCTAATCTAATCAAGTATAACCTTCATAGTACTTACCAATCCTATCCATAGGATATGGAGCTTGAATTACACATTACACATTTTTAAAATGTGCAAAGTACATGTTAAACTCCACCTCCCACCAAGCCAATCCCAAATTGTGGAGAGTGGACCTACTATAAGTAGGTCTAGCCTTTGCCACCAACCACCATGACTTGAATTAAATGCAAGTTTTCCTATCAAATCTAAATTAATTTATAAATATTTTAATCAGTTATTATCTTATTAATTACATTTATCAAGCTCTATCCATATGCCATGACCTTGTACCATGAATCCATATCTACGTGCCAATTACCATGTCACCTATGTCATTTTCATGGTACTTTCCTCATTATTTTTCTATCATTACCTTTCATTTTGAAGTTTTTCTAGTCTTATTATTTTTTTACAAAGATTTAGATCAAAAATCATTTAGGATTTACTATTTAAGGCCTTTTTGGTTTAATATTTTCTTGTAAATTAATTGTTAGTTCTTTTCGTGTGCTTGGTGTTAGTCTAGGTTTCTAGGGTTCTTAGGGTTTTCTCTTTGTGAATCTTAACCATCATCTAATAAAACCTACATTTTATTCCTTCCCAAATTTTCAATCAAATTTGGGGCCTTTTTAATCAAATATCCCCAAGCATATTCTTGTATTCTCAAATAGAGAATATTCCCTCTAAGATTCTCCCCCTAGCATCCCTACAAACACTAGAGTATTCCAAACAACTTTGAGCCCTGCTAACTCTCATTTCACCATGAAGAGTGGATGTGCCTTAAGAACCTATCACTTCTACTAGAAACCTAACATCCTTCAAGCATCATGGAGAATGGACCTACCCCAAACATGTCCCACCTTTTCTAGAGATTCTAGCACTATGGGAACCCTACATGTTTTAAATACATATAAGTTCCACTAGAATATACAAGTTCTCATTACACCTGTAGATCTTTCCAACATTCATAGTTGGTTTCTCAAAGGATTTTATACAATCTACATGCCACCCAAAGAGATGAAGTTCAAATCTAAGGGCCCTCAAGTAACTTTTTGTTTGGCATCCAATCTCATAGAGATCAATGATGTACATTTAGGTCTAATTTACCTAAGAGACTTATAGGATATAATATGGGTAAAATTAAAAAATGACTAGATAAAAAGTATTTTTGACTCTAAACTTCCACAATCTAGAGTTTTCCCCCTAACTATTCAAAGTCTTGAGTTAGTCCTAATAATGTCCCAACACTATGACCCTAAGAGGAGGCAAGTGTATAAAGATACAGGGGGAAAGATTCTGGATCTTGACTCTAACTACATCAACTCACTGTTTTCCATTCTTGAGTTTGAGAGTTATTTTGATATAACTCCCTAAACATTGACATAGTTCTATGAAGAAAAGAGGGATGGATGTTAGAAGATTATCAAAAAATAATGTCTTAAGACCCCCAAGAATTCTTCCACTAGACCGCCCAAGACTATGTATATATCTAATTTTATAGTGGAGGTGGGAGATGTTATAACACTATTGTATAGAGTCACTAGTAATCATGATGCCTAGTTCTATGAATAATGGATGTATCAGTATATATGGACCATCTAAGAGAATAAGTAGTATATACATTGGGCATAATTAATGAGTGACTCTATCCATCAATAATTATTGGAGGTTAAAACAATAAATAAATTTTACATGAAATCATATGTTGTTTATATTTTGGCAAAAGGGAGATTATTCCAAGGCCTCAATGTTGTTCTTGATGAAATAACAAGAGTGTACAACTACTACCATGACCTCACCATTTAGGCTATATGATAACAATTTAAAAGAGTTAATGATGCTTTCATCTACATCATCATCATCATGTTCAATATGGAGCATGAGAGGGAGAGGTTATCAAGGGAAGAAAAGGATGAAATCATGAAATAGGGATCATTCTTCATAAAATTCCCCACATATTATTATATTAGGGTAGTAGGTTTTAGTGGTTATCCATACACTCTTCCCCAATATGTGAGTGAAAAATGGGCATTATTGGAGTTGGTGTGGTAACTAGTGGAAAAACATAATCTCCTATATGATATACATAATGTAGGGATACATTTCCTTATTTATATTAGCTTTTATACATGCCAAACACTTTTGAAGGCTAGAGGTGTAGAGGTAGAGATGTGCCAAATGACATTAAAGACTCTAGAGTCTAGGCCATATTTTGACCCATATGGTAAAATCACTCATGTATTAGATCTAGAAACATATGAACATGTGCCATACTATGAGGATTATATGGAGGATTATGATGATGAAGAAATGGTTAGAATGAGGAACTACTCAAGAATGTCCCTATAGGAAATAAAAGATTATGATCTAACACCAGTTCCTAATGACTTGGTAGATGAAGATTCCAAAGTGGATCCACTATACCTCATCCAGATCATTACAAAACCCTACCACTAGTTAGGTGTTTAATTCTTGAATCATTTTCCCTGTTTGATAGAACAACTCCCATCATCAATAAAACTATTAATTGGCTAAGGAGTAAAGGAGTACAGACCACTAGGGAAACCATAGGAGTTAAATAAAGGTCTTGAAACTAAAATTAGAGGGTATTACCCCATCATCAGTAAAGGGCCCTATTGAATCATCAGTAGAACTTGAGAAGAAAAAGAAGAAGAAAACAAAGACAAAGGTGAGGAAAGAATAATCTATCAGATATGGAGAATCTATAAATGAACCCATTAATATTTCAATAGAAGAGATAGTATAAGCACCATAGGGATCTACAACTTCTGATCCTATATCATTATCTATCATTTCCACTACCCCCATTCTCCTACACATATTTTAAAAGAGGTTTTGACACCTCCACTAGATGCCTCTCCTAATCAAGAACCTCAGGTTCCCATTTCACCACACGTCTTAGCTCTTACACCTATATTATCAACCCATCCACTAAACCCCACTTTATCTACTACTTTACCCACCTCAATAATCCATGTGAAAATAGCACAAATGAGTCAAGTGGACACTTAGGGTCCCCCTATTGTGGAAGTTCAATTTTCCACTTCACTTTCCCTTCCCCCTCTTTTCCTTCCCCATTTGATCCACTCCTACTTTCTATTCCATTTACAATTCCTTCCATTTCATCACCATTAATTCCTAACATTACCTAACAGTACATTACCTCAAAGTTAGTTATATTGATTACTATTCTATATGCCACCTCAACCCCTAGGGTAAGTATTATTCCCCCTTCATCTTAATCCACCATTTTCACCTCACCAAACTTGAGTGGTCCTATGCACCTCACCATTGCCACATTAATTACTTTGGCTTCCACCCTTCCACCTATTCCTAAATTCATAACTTTTATGTTCAATCCACCCTTCATTTCTCTATAGAGCACAGTGGCTTCCAATGATTCCACTTATTCCATTTCGACTATTTCATTGATACCATCAATTGAGGTTGGAGAAGCCCAAACAATTGGTAAAAATATGGGTTTGCAAACTATTTGTGAGGGTGAGCCTTCTTAGGTACCTCTTAAGAAAAAAACTATATCATCTTTTGAAGAGGCTCTTTTGGTTATAGTATCAATTAATGTAACTACGTAAACTATAGATTATTTGGTGACTGTGTTATATCAATAGAAGGCTACCCTTAGTTGGTTATCCCAATCAGTGGGAAAGAAAAGGAAATTAATGATTGATCCTAACACTTTCGACTTTAACATGTCAAAATTCAAGAAGACATCTAAGACTACTCTTAGGAACCTTTCAAGGACATTCACTGATAATAAGGGGAGGAGGTACATTGAGATTATAGTGCCCCTAGTAGATAAATTAAAAGATCTTGTGGTAGTAGATTATTAAAATTCTCAAATACACCTTGGTTAGCAAATGAGAGGTCTTAGACATGATGTGTAGTCAAAAATTAAATCTCTCTTCTAGAGAATAGACCATGACAAATCCACCAAGGATGAGCTTAAAAGAAAGTTTGATCAGTTGAAAGAAGCACTCAACTAGTTTAACAAGCCTAGTGAAATACCATAACAACCATAGGTAGTGTAGCTAATCGGTTTAGATCAAGCCATAATTGGTTCTATATAGGAGATTGCTCAGATGGGAAGGGTTACAAAAGAATGGTATAAAGATCTGGTCACTAAGGGTATCATAATTCTTGTAGCCATGATGAAACATTATGGAGTCATCATAGAGAGAAAAGAGATTTAAAAGGAACATATTAATAGCTATGAAGGAGAAATTCAACTTATAAATATGTATTATCCCAATTTGATAACTATAAAATCAATTGATATGAATACCCTCATTGTGGAAAAAATATTGAAAGATGATGTTGAGCACAAGGAACTACATAGGGCTACCCAATTTTAAATAAGAGTACTGATGGAATCTATGGAGTGAGCTAAGGAGTCTCATGATAAGGCTAATGATGTGTTATATGATATTTATGACATGATGAATTTAATGTCATGTTGACCAATGGATGATTCCAACAATATTCTCTAGGTAGAATAGGTCCAAAATCATTTTAAGGTAATAGTTGAGAAGGAATCTATAAAAGATATGGTCTTTGTCTTAAGTTCAATTCACATGTTCATCAAATATGAGAAGGCAATTGATCAGATGAGAACTAAAATATAGGGCATTAGAACCTTCAAAAGAGAGTTATTTGATGTGTAGGTAGATTGTGCAACCTTTAACATTTATGTTAAGCATGGGATATACTAAGAGGGGGGTGAATTAGTATATCATATATCTTATAAAACTTTCCCTTAACCAAATTCCACTTAATCAAACATTCAAGATATGCAATAAAACTCAAACAATAAACACCACACAAGATAGAGAGAGACACCAGATATAATGTGGAAACCCAATGTGGGAAAAATGATGGAGAACAATCTCAAGTATATGAATGAGCACCAACCCAAACAATATTTGCAAGCACTAACTTGTAGGAGCACCAACCCCTTTACTGAGCACCAACCTAGTAACTAT
Source organism: Torreya grandis (assembly GCA_037957365.1). Classification (NCBI taxonomy): domain Eukaryota; kingdom Viridiplantae; phylum Streptophyta; class Pinopsida; order Cupressales; family Taxaceae; genus Torreya; species Torreya grandis. Next base: position 334,953 of record JARHVA010004707.1, read on the forward strand.
TCATGAGCACCAACTGACAAGAGCACCAACCCCTTTGCTGAGCACCAACCTAGCAACTATTCATGAGCACCAACCCACAGGACCACTAATCCCTTTGCCAAGCACCAACCCAGTAACAATTTGTGAGCACCAACCCACAAGAGCACCAACCCCTTTGATGAGCATGAACCTAGCAACAATTCATGAACACCAACCCATAGGAGCAACAACTCCTTTGTGTATACCCACACCTATCTCTCAATGTTGTTATCTCAACAAATGATAGTTCATTACAACATCTCTTTTCTCTTTCTCACCTTTTCCCTTCTAAGCTAGATATAACAAATAAAAATCATATTCATCTCTGACAACTACTCTTCTAAGCTAGATATTACAATATCAAATCAACCTCTATCTTCCATATTACAAATGACTTCTCAAGCCTTTATTTATAGCTTTCCAAATGACCTTTGGCCTTCCCCCTTTGTGATCCTTTAATCCTCATGGAAAATGGTGCCAAACTTGTATGACCCTTCATATTCTTACCTTTGAAAAGTCATGTGGTGACCCTTGATGACCAAAAACGCCCTTCCCACTTTTGTCCTTATCTTGGTGACTTTTCATATTCCTCAAAGTGTCCCTTCATGAGAAATTGTGCCCTTCCTCTTTTGTCTTCACTTGGTGACTCTTGGAATTCCCCAAGATGACTCTTCATGGGAAAATGCATCCCATCTTTATTTTGTCTTTACCCCATGGCTCTTTGACTTCTCCATGGGCCCTTCTTTTGTATCATATGCAACCAAAAATATATTCATTAATATTAAATAAATATTAACTTACATTAGCCAAGATAAATCTATTACAAACAATATTAAATGTAATGGGGCCTTTATCACCAATAATGCTAGACTTTTGACATCAATGATAATATTTCCAACAATCTCCCCCTTTGTCATTGATGGAAAATTCAATCTTGAAACTACCACATCTTGTCACCTACACATACCATCATCTGAAAACATATAGTAACTCCCCCTTACTGTAGTAACCTATACCTATTCCCTGTACCTATTTTCTACACCTATACCTGTACCTATTATTCTCCCCCTTTGACATCAATGGAAAAGGGCCTACCTAGAGCTAACACTTAGCTCCCCATCAATTGATGCTAAACATCAATGGTAGGAAGTAATATAAATTACTCCCAACTCCTCTCGTAGATCTTTGAATGTGTCCTTTGATCGTGCCTTTGAGAAGATATTTGAAAATACATATACATTGTTCCTTGTCCTTTGAGCATCTACAATCCACTCATTTGAATCTTTTATTCTAATCTCACAATCTTCTTTATAAAACTTTAATGTGTATCCTTGATCACATATTTGACTAACATTCAATAGATTATGCTTAAGACCTTTTAGATATAAAACATTCTTAGTCTTAGTTTTACCATAATCCAAACTCAAAGTACCTTTTCTGGCTATCCTAGTAGTGGTTTTATCTCTAAATCTCACTATACCACCATTGATCTTCTTTAGAGTAATGAACTTACTTTTATCTCTTGTCATATGCCTCAAACATTTGCTATTAATTAACCATGGCTGATCTTTACTTCTTACATGCGGAGCTGTCTGAACCATCATAGAATCTTCAGGTTGTTTATTCTACCATGAACATGTTTGAACCTTCTTCTTGATGAATGGATTTTTGAAACTCTGATCCTTCTTGACTAACTCAAACATGCTTCTTCAATACTGAGCTATGTGTCTAAAGTTTTTGCACTTGTAGCATACTATGCTCTCTTCATCAAAGCTTGATAGAGGAGCAAAAGAGTTGTGGCTTCTGCTTGACTCTACTTGACTTTACTTCTCCTTATTTCTGAAATTGTTAGCTCTTTTTCTACATTATAATTTCTTATGACCATATCCATTACAATAAAAACAATAGCCATAAAAATAAGACCTATCTGTATATCTCTGACCTGATTGCCTTTTGTAGCTTTGTTCTCTCCAACCTTCTCTATTTGAAATGTCATCTGTATTTTTCACTTCTCCCCTTTTTGTTTCCTTTTTTGTAAGAGCTTCAACATAGCTCTTTTTACTTTCAAAATTGATCCCTGTCTTATCTAAATTTGCTTTTTGACTTTACAATATCTTATTTAGTATGTTAGTGCTATCCTCAAATTTTGAATCAATAACTACTTTCTGAATATCTTCTTTTAAAGAGGCAATTTCAATAACATACCTTTGACATTCTTTTCTTGCTATTTCCAACTATGTTGTGAGATCTTCTTCATTCTTCTTGTCTTCTTCAAAGTGTGCTTGTAGATCTTCAATCATTTCCTTTGACTCCTATTCATTTTTCTCCATCTGGTGCTTTAATCTTTGGTTATTCTTCTCAACAGCTTTTAACTCTTATAGGGCACAAATGAGTTCTCCTTCCATATTCAATTTAGCTTCCTCCTCTTTTTCTTCTTGATCATCTTCATGTATGGCCATGAATAGAATCCCTTCTTCTTCTGAATCACTGACTCCACTATCTTCGATTGAGCTAGGATCCTTAGAATATAGGTTCTTCTTCTTGAATCCCTTCTTGGATTTGCCTTTGAAATTATTCTCATATGTAGGCTTTTCTTCTTCATCATCATTACCCTTATTTGGGCATCTAGCTGAAAAATGTCCAATCTTTCCACAATTAAAACATTTAAAAAGTAATTTTCCTTGATATTTACCTGTTCCTCTTTTTGGCTTGTGAATGAAAAGTGCTTCATTTTCATCTTCATCATCACTAGAACTATCACTTGATTCTTGAATCTTAGCTTTCTCTTTCTTTGATGTCTTCAAAGCCGCTTCTCTCTCTAAGGGTTTATCTTGTTCTGTTAGCATCTCATATGTCGTGAGAATACCATGAAGCTCATCCATCTTTAGCTTGGCTAAATTCTTCATCTCCTCAATTGTTGAAACCTTTGCATCATATCTCATTGGTAGAGATCTCAAAACCTTTTGCACTACCGTTGACTCTTCCAATGTTTCTCCAAGACCTTGAATCTGATTTACTAATTGATCAACTCACAAGAGATAACTTGTTACATCTTCTTCTTCTTCCATCTTCAAACTTTCAAACTACCTTATAAAAGTCTGAAGCTTAGCTTGCTAAACCTTTCCATCACCTTTGTAAATATTCTCAATTTTTTCCCAAGTTTCATGAGTAGATTTACATTGCATAACTTTAACAAGTTTAGATTCACATAAACCACATAAAATAACATTTAAAGCTTTAGCATTACATTCACTTGCCTTATTTTTTGCTAGAGTAATTACAGATGTCTGTGGCTCTTCATATTCCTCCACCACTACTTTCCATTTGTCAAATCCAAGGGCCATCAAATAAACCTTCATTCTCATTCTCCAAAAATCATAATTCATCCCATCAAACAAAGGTGCCTTATTTGTAGAAAATCCTTCTTGTGGCCCAACCATCATGCTTTCCTGATCTACCTTCAAGCTGTAAAACTTTTCAAAAAGAAACCTGCTTTAATACCAATTGTTAAGCACATGATATACTTAGAGGGGGGGTGAATTAGTATATCATATATCCTATAAAAATTTCCCTTAACCAAATTCCACTTAATCAAACATTAAATATATGCAATAAAAATCAAAAAATAAACACCACACAAGATATAGAGAGACACCAGATATAATGTGGAAACCCAATGTGGGAAAACCATGGAGAACAATCTCAAGTATATGAATGAGCACCAACCCAAAAAATATTCGCAAGCACCAACTTGTAGGAACACCAACCCCTTTAATAAGCACCAACCCAACAACTATTAGTGAGGACCAACCCCTTTGCTGAGCACCAACCCAACAACTATTCATGAGCACCAACCCCTTTGCCCAACACCAACCTAGCAACAATTTGTGAGCACCAACCCAAAAGATCACCAACCCCTTTGCCAAGCACTAACCCAACAACAATTCGTGAGCACTAACCCACAAGAGCACCAACCCCTTTGTGTATACCACACACCTATCTCTCAATGTTGCTATCTCAACAAATGATAGTTCATTACAACATCTCTTTCCTCTTTCTCACCTTTTCTCTTCTAAGATAGATATAGCAAATACAAATCATATTCATCTCTCACAATTGCTCTTCTAAGCTAGATATTACAATATCAAATCAACCTCTATCTTCCATATTACAAATGGCTTCTCAAGCCTTTATTTATAGCTTTCCAAATGATCTTTGGCCTTCCCCCTTTGTGACCCTTCAATCCTCATGGAAAATGGCACCAAACTTGTATGACCCTTCATATTCTTTCCTTTGAAAAGTCATGTGGTGACCCTTCATGACCAAAAACGTCCTTTCCACTTTTGTACTTATCTTGGTGACTTTTCGTATTCCTCAAAGTGTCCCTTCATGAGAAATTGCACCCTTCTTCTTTTGTCTTCACTTGGTGACTCTTGGAATTCCCCAAGATGACTCTTCATGGGAAAATGCATCCCATACTTCTTTTGTCTTTACCCTGTGGCTCTTTGACTTCTCCATGGGCCCTTCTTTTGTCTCATATGCAACCAAAAATATATTCATTAATATTAAATAAATATTAACTTACATTAGGCAACATAAATCTATTACAAACAACATTAAATGTAATGGGGCCTTTATCACCAATAATGCTAGACCTTTGACATCAATGACAATATTTCCAACAATTTATTCTTATGAGCTAGAGGTAGAGTGAATATAGGAAATATTCAAGGCTTTTGATATATACACAGAGAAGTTATGGGCAAAAAATAATAAGAAAGCTGAAGAGATTTTGGACATCAATTAATTTTCCCTCTTTTAAATATTTCAAATGTTACTCTATATTTTCATTTTGAAGACATTGTAATTTTTAATTTGTAATTTCAAGGTGCAACTATATATTTTTTTATAACCCTTTTTGAGAAAGGGAAAGACATATACTTTACACTTTATACTTTTTGGATGTGGAAGTTGCAAAAATCAAGTTGTAAATTGTACTTTTTATTTTAATAAATGTGAAATGATAAAAAATTCAAATTCATAAAGTGTAAATTGCACAGTTGCTTTTTGTTAAATGTGATAAAGACTTAGATGTTATAAAATTCTCAATTTAGTTTTGCATGCTAGGGTTTGCATGAAAAAAGACTTGAAAATTTATTTTCAATGTTATCTTTTATTTAGAAAAGCCAAAGTTCTTTTTTGGGTGTCGCTTCTTTCATGAGGAGTTATGTTCAACCAACATCAAATAAGGAGCCTTACATGAATATTTCTAGTTCCAGTTATGCCAAGATAATATGTAAGATCATGCCTAGCTCATGCATGGAGTACTAGTACTTCCACGAGTCTATAATGCCAAAAATAGTGAAACTCACCCCTTTTAACATGAGGACATTTTATTTTGCATTATTTCCTTCTACTGGGTGTTTAAAATTTTGACAATTACATGTCTTATAAGACCTATTTTGTATAAATATGAGTAGACCCCATTGCCCAATATATATTTTTTGCTATTAGCAATATTTTTATGCATTTTGGATGTATTTACTACAAGTTGTACCCTTTAGAGAGAAATAAAGTTGAAATTTTTGCCTTTCTTATCTTTAGAATATCTGTGCTGTGCAAGTTATCTAGTTCTTTGTGGAAGGTTTGTATTTTATTCAGTCTCAAGAAAATAATTCATTTGTGGTATTTTACCCTCTTGATAATATTATTTGAAATAAATATCCTTTTCCCTTTTCTGAAGAATAGCTAAAATACTACCTCTGATTTCCAAATTTGCATAAGTCTATGTTTAGAATATTCAACGTATTTTCTTCTCTTTTGTGTTATCAAAGTAAGCAATAAGAACCACTATAAAGTGTTTGGTGCAATCACCATATTTTTATTTTTTTACAAATTTCAATTTTTCAAACCCTTTTTTGTCAGAAGCTTAGTTTAGGATTCAAAATAACTAAAGAGTGAGATTTCCACAAAACTGGTATTCTATCAATTTATATCAGATGTAGTGAAAGGAAGCCATAATTCTCTAGAGATTAACCTCAAATTACCAAGGTCCCATGACTTTGAAGGATTTTCCATTATTTCATTAGGCACTTACACAACAAGCTACATAATCAAGATAGGTGCAATCCTATGTGATAACATCTTTTGGCATGCTTAGTGGGAACCAAAAAATATATAAGAAATGGTGTTATTCTTAGTAAGTGTTGTACGAGTTTTGTGCAAATATCAAAGAACTTGAAGACTCCACTCACTTACAAAATGATAATTTCAAGGTGACGTATGCCAAACAAAAAAAAAAGATCATCTAACAGAGGTAAGAGGGATAAGTTTTTAGACTTATCATTTCCATCTAAAAATATAATGAAAGTAGTCACCCCTCAACCTAAGTTATATCCTATATTTTTATTCCCATCCCCTTTGGTCACTCATTTTAGTGTTATACCCCTATAATGGCTAGAAATCAGAATTCCATAGCTTTCAATACAAGCAATCCACTCATTTTGGCCTAGCATGATGATATACCAATCTCATCCTTAAAAATCCTTCCATATTTTACTGGTGAAACCTCTACCACTACTTTAGATCGCATACAAGACAATTCTAACCTATATTCAATCCATAATGTGGTCTATGATAATGGTTAAATTAGACTCTTAGTTTCCTCTTTCAAGGGGAAAGATTTACTATGGTATAGAGGCCTTACTCCCACCTCAATCTCAGTTTGGGATGAGTTAGGTTCTATAATGTGTACCCATTTTGAAGACAAGAGTGACCATATTTCATTGGATTAATAGTTAACTACTAATCAATGAGCTCCTCATGAGTAAATGAATGACTTTAATTACCATTTCTATAACACCTAGAATAGAATCCTAATCTTGGTTAAACCACTACAAATAATGCCTTTTTGTATTACCTAAAGGCCCTCAATAGTGATATCACTATAATGATTCAGTCAATGGGTGGCACCACACTTCCTATAGTTTACGATATTGTAATAAGGGTAGAAAATTATTTGCTCCAAACTAGGAAAAGTTCATCAAGGCCATCAATGCCTCTATTTCTAGAAATAGCCCTGATTTCCCCTCATAAACTTACTCCAATCTCCACTATGATCAAGGCACCTACCTTGACTCCCACACCTATAAATTTTTTGTATGAGGTCAAATCGTTACTTAAAAGTTTTGGAAATGATTTAATGGTGATGATAAAAGGCAGCAAGCCCAAAACTATAAACATTTTCAACTCTATAACTCTGCATACTAAGGGAATAAGTAGCCATATCAAGATAGAAACCAACAATAAGGATAGAATTCATAGCCAAAACCTCCAAACACCTATGATTTACTAGTGCTAGAAGATTTAAAAGCCATTGTACCCATTCAAAATAATCTGGCTCAAGAGTACAAGTGGTGTTATGTGTGTAATAAGCCCCATAATCAGAACACTTTCCCCAATGATTAATCAATCAAGCCTTGATGGTGCAATGCATAACAAATACACAAGAGCAATAGGAAAAATCTACTTCCTAATAAGTAGACACATAATAACTTGCTCAAAGTGAATTAACTCTTATAAACTAGCAAGAGGATGATTTTGGTAGGATAGGTCAAAATGAAACATTTTTTTAATGGTGGAAGCCCTGTAGCTACTAATACATGTTCCAAAAAAAGAGCAATAGAAGATAATCAACCCCCTAGGGTAGACCACACTTCAACTTCTAAAGTAGTAATAGAAATAACAAAGAGTAGCATAGTGTAAAGCCCACCCTTCATACCTACAAATAAATTCAAAGCAAAGGTGCCCACCCCAAATATTATAAAATAGGATACAACCCCTATAAAAGCACCAACAAAGGTTGGTAATATCCCTTTTAGCATAGTAGATCAAATGAAAAAGACTAATTTAAATGTCACCATGTTGGAAGCACTCTCTATACTAGTGCAAAGGGACTTTCTAAAAAAGCCTCTAAATAATTTCTAGATATCAAAAAATATTCTAGCCAAGGGTCCTAAACCTACAATAAATCTATACTAGCCTCAAGTTGATAGTAAAATAGGCAAAAATGGTAAGCCTCCTCCTTTTTATCTTTCATTTATAATAGGGAAACATCTGGTACATAATTGCATGGTAGGTTTGGTGGATAGTAGTTTAATAATGCCCAAGAAAATAGATGATGCCTTGGGAATAAAATAAATGACTTTTAACAAGGGAATAGTGCAACTAGATAAGACTACTATTTAAATAGTAAGAACCATAAAAGGACTAAACCTCACTATTCATGCTTTCCCAATCTTATCAATTACTTAATATATTTTAGTCATAGCTCTTCCCCCTACTTTTCCATTTATCTTTCAAGAGATTTCATTGCAAATATGGGAGGATATCTATCTATAAATTGGTCTCACATGTTGCTTAGAATAAGATATGGAATTATAGTAATAGTAAGAGACAAGCCAATCATAAAAGATCATATTGAGTCGTATAACCCTATTCCTCGTATAGAAATGAATTGTGCATTGCAAGATCAAAAAGAGGAATAAATGGATCAAGAGGACATAACACCCATAGAGGAGATTCCAAACACTTATTTATATTAATGGGGATCAACCCTTCAATTCAATCCTTATGACTATGTGTAAGAAATGGGGTTAGGGATATATTGTATTCATGAGAAAGATGCAATTATTCTAAATTTAGTCAAACCATTTGAAGAGCTCTAAAGGATCTAGTAGTTATATTTTGATGGCTCCAGACATAGAAATGGTGTAGGTATGGGAATCATATTGATCTCCCCATAGAAAGAGAGCTACTTCTACTCATTCAGACTCAATTTAGCTATATTAATAATGTATCTAAGTATGAAGCCCTAATTTGAGGCTTCTAATTAGCCAAAGGTAGAGGAATCAAGATTTTTTAGATATTTGGTGATAGTGAACTCATCTTTCACCAAGTTAGATCAAAAAGTGTAACAAAAAATAATTTGCTAAGGTCTTACAAACATCAGGTTTCGGACTTGCTGGAAGATTTCATCACTTTAAATATTCAAGTAGTACTAAGGGCATAAAATAAATATGTTAATTGCCTGGCCTTAGTGGGGGTCTCAGTATAACCTACTAGTTGAAATAAAGTGAAAGAATAGTCAACATGTGAGGCTAATCATAAGTCTTTCTATCCCCGATAATGCAACAAATTGGCAAGTCTTTGACAATGACAAACAAATTATAATTTTTTTAAGAGAAGAAATCAAATTTTTAGAGAGGAACCAACCAAGGCTACAAGACCAATATGGTGATCAGATTATTCAAATAAAAACAAACAAGCTACCCATGGATCTCATCACACTATAAAATATCTTCAATTCAGATGACTAACTAAAATGTGAGAAGAACATTGCCATCAATAAAGAAGATTGTGAACCCATCACCATCTTAGAAGGCAAGTCTCTCAAGATAGTCAAGGTATGAAATATTTTAGAGAATCAGGATTTTATTTAATTATGTCAAGATTTTGATGATAACATTTTTTGGAGTTATCATGATGTAAGTGGATTTGATCCAAGTTTAGCACATCACACTATAGATATAGATCTAAATATGACACTTGTGAGGAAGAAATAGAGACCCATCAATCCTAAGATTTAAAACTTGATTTAAAGTGAGATATCTAAGTTGATAGAGGCTAATATAATATTTTTTATCAAACACTCATCTTGGGTAGCAAATTTGGTCCCCATCAGGAACAAAAATGGTGAAATCTGATTGTGTGTGGATTTTAGAGACCTTAACAAAGCATCATTGAAAGATCACTATCCTCTTCCCCCTATGGAATAAATTCTATAGATAGTATTAGGATCTACAAAAATATCTTTTCTAGATGGTTCTTTGGGTTATAACCAAACACTATTATAGGAATCAGAATAATTTAAAACTATATTCACCACCAAATGGGGCAGGTACATGTACAAAAAGATGTTTGTTCTGACAAACATAGGCATGAATTTTAAGAGAGCCATAGATATGACATTTAAGGGCCTGATAAATGATATAATTTTAGTATATCTAGATTATATTACTATCTACTCAAAGCATGTTGGCACACATCTATACCACCTAAGATTTTTTTTTGAAAGACGTAAAGAATTCAATGTTTCCCTTAACTCGAAGAAGTGTGTATTTGAAGTACATGAGGGTAAGATACTAAGACACATAGTGTCAAAAAAGGGTCTTTCAATAGACCCTGAGTAAGTTACATCCATATCTACATTAGTACTACCAAGTCACAAAAAGGGGCTACAAAGTTTCCTTAGGAATATCAATTTCATGACAAGGTTTGTACCAAATTCTACCTCCTTAGAAAAACTCCTGACTGTGATGTTAAAGAAGGTAACTCTTTTCAGCTAGATGTAGGAGGGAAAAGAAATTCTTTAAGCTATCAAATAGGTCATATCCTAATAGCCCAATCTAATTAACACAAACTATGAGAGATTTTATCCTCTATGCATTTAGAGGTGAAGGAATTATCTTAACAATTTTGACTCAACATAGTCAATAAGATTTGGAGTAGCCAATATCTTTCTTTAGCTAATATTTGAAAGGTTATAAAGAGAATTATAGTTTTGTGGATAATTAGGTATATGTATTAATTAAGGAACTCAATAAGTTTATGCATATGCTCTCCAACAAAAAGGTACATCTAATGGTGAGTCATCAGAGTGTCAATTTTTTGTTTTGAGTAGGGAGATAAACAAAAAATGATCAAGATGGATTACCAAGGTTATGGAGTATGACGTGAATATCATGATCACAAAGATGATAAGAGGAAAAGGGTTATGTGAATAATTGGATGTTGAAATGAATACTACTGAACCAGTATCTGACATAGTATATGCTCAAACTACACCTCAACCAGATAATCCACCTTCTTTCAATATATGGATTTAAGACATGACCCATTTCTTATAGACTAGTGAATACCCCTATGACTTCTAGAAGTCAAAGAAAAGGTATTTTTGACTCCAATTAGTTATTTATGTCCTTATTGATGGAATTTTATTTTATAAGGATATGAATGGATTCTTGTTAAGATGTATTGAGCATAAACAAGTTCTTAAAGTGCTTAAATAATTTCATGATAGATCATCAGGAGGAAATTTTTATGAAACAAATATGGCCATAAAAGTGATGAGATTAGGCTAATATTGGCCTAAATTATTCAAGGATACCCATCAGTGGGTGATAAATGTTTAAAAGTGTGCTTACTTCACTAGTAGACTAGATGCACTTCCTCTCAAACCAATTCAAGAAGATCAACCATTTGCCTAATGGGGTTAGATTTTATTAGCATGATAAATCCACCATAAAGTTCTAGTCATAAATGGGTTCTCATAGAAATTAATTATTTTACATGATGGACTAAAGTGGTTACTTTAATAGATGCCATTGAAACATCCATCCTAGATTTTTTTGACAATATAGTTTCAAGATCTAGTGTTGCTCACACCATATCTGATAATGCTAAGGCATTTGTAGTCACTTAGGTTAGTGAATGGGGTTTCAAGCATAATGTGTACATAAAAAATTATTCAAATTATCACCCCTAGGGTAATGGCCTAGCTAAGTACACCAACAAGAATTTAACTAGAATTATCAATTGAACTATGGAAGACAACTAGAGAATGTGGCATATGAAACTAAAATCAGCATTGTGGGTTGATAAAATTACACCAAAGAGATCCATTGTTAGCTCCCCTTTTATGTTGGTAAATATAAGATAATCTTGAGTACCATTGTTAATTGAACTTCCATCTCTAGAGTTTAATCACTAATTGGACCTAATTGATAATGATGAAATGATGGTGAGACTAGCTAAACTCATGAATCTTGAAGAAATTGGGCATCAATAAATTAAAATATTGGAAGTAAATTAGGCACAAATCAAGAAGACTTTTGATAAAAAGGTGACTACAAGGAGTTTCAATAAAGGAGACTTGGTTCTCAAGTGGGATATGGATAAAGTGATACCAGGCAGGCACACCAAATTTGTTTCAATATGTAGTGGTCCATATATCATCACTCAATGCAAAGGAGCCAATGAATTCCATCTCTCCAAACTTGATGGAGTAGAACTACCAATCCTAGTAAATGGGATATAACTCAAAGCTTTATTTTGAGGTAAATAACTTGTTCTAAAAAGATTAAGTTTGTAAATAATAGGTTTTATTAATAAGTGCTTGTGCACAAGTAAAACTCATTAGGAGTTATTTATTTAGGTTGTATTATTTATTTCTCTATTTTTTTTTCCTATTTTGTTCATGTCTAGGCAAATCCCAACTTGTTTTTCCCTAGGTTAGCATTTATCATAATAGAGCAAAGTTGACTCCATGTCCAATGGTAACACTACTAGATTCAAAATGAATAGCAGGTAATCATCTTGTAGAGGCCACCAAAAATGTTGATATTTTTGTCTCAAAAATATCATTACATCTAACACCTTGTGGAAGACCCCCTTTATTTTTAATAAAAACCTCATTTCCCCAACAAGAACCCATTTTACCTTTTTTATGTTTGATGGAATCTATATCCTTATATGCAATTTTCACTTGTGCAAATGGCTTCATGGGATCCAGATCTCATGAAGTACCAAGACCCTAGAACCATAGAACTTGGGACTCATCATGAACTTTACACATTATGTAAAATGTGTAAAATGCATAGTGGGCTCTAGATCCCACCATGCACCCATCTAGTAAAATCTAGAACCTGACATGTACTTTGCACATTTTCACAATGTGTAAAGTGTAAGATGGGCTTCAAATACCCCCAATAATATTACACACCCCTTCCATAGGATATAGATCTTGAAGTGCACATTGCACATTTTCAAAACATGCAAAGCTCCACTCCCACCAATTCATTTAACCCATTCATAGAGAGTGGACCTGATCTAAGTAGGTCTAACCTCCATGGTACTTACCAATACTTTCCATGGGATGTGGAGCTTAAAGTGCACATTACATGTTTTCACAACATGAAAAGTATGCATCAAATTCCACCTCCTACCAAGCTAATCCCAAACTGTGGAGAGTGGAACTACTCCAAGCATGTCCAACCTCCACCACCAACCACCATGACTTGCATTAAACGCAAGTTTTCATATAAAATCTAAGTTTATTTTCAAAGATTTTTATCAAATTTTATCTTCCTAATTTGATTTTTCAAGCTCCATCCCTATGTCATGACCTTATACCATGAAGCCACGTCTATGTGCTAGCTGCCACATTACCTACATCATTCTCATGGTACTTTCCTCATTGTTTTTCTACCATTTCCTTTCATTTTGAATATTTTATAGTATTCTTCTATTTTTACAAAGATTTATATTGAAAATCACTTAGTATTTACTATTTTAGGATTTTCTAGTTTAAGGTTTTCTTGTGAATTAATTGTTAGGTATTTTCATGTGCTTGGTGTTAGTCTAGGTTTCTAGGGTTCTTAGGGGTTTTATTTATGAATCTTTTACAAAAACCAAGAAAACCTATGTTTTCTTCCCTCCTAAATTTTCAATCAAATTTGGGGCCTTTTCAAATTAATATCCCCAAAATTATTATTCCATTTCCAAACAAAGAATATTCCCTCTAAGATTCTCTCCCCAACATCCCTACAAACACTATATGTGTCAAACACCTTTGAGACCCACTAAATCTCATTGCACTATGGAGACTGGACATGCCTCAATCATCTCTCACTTTCATCATTAACCTAACATCTTTCATGAATCATGGAGATTGGACCTACCCCAAGCATGTCCCACCTCCACCAAGGATTCCAAAGCCCACAAGCATTGTGGGAACCCTACGTATTTTAAACACCTCTAATTTCTACGAGAGTATACAAATTATCCGTACACCTGTAGTTCCCTCCAACTTTCACAATTGGTTTCTCAAAGGATTTTCTTAAATTACCATGCCTCCCAAAGAGATGAAGTTTGAATCTGAGGGTCCTAAAGTAACTTCTTTTTTAGAATCCAATCTCATAGAAATCAATGATATAGATTTAGGTCACAATGACCTAGGAGAGTTTCAAGCTAAAATAGGGGTATAATTAAAAAATGATTAGATATAAATTATTTATGAATCTAGACTTCCACAAGCTGCAACCTTCCCCCTAATTGTTCAAATTCCTAAGTTGGTCTAAAAAATATCTCAACACTATGACCTTGACAAGAGGAAAGTGTATAATGATAAAGGGTAAAAGATTCTAGATATTGAATCCAACTAAATCAACATAGTGTTTTCCACTCCTAAGTTTAAGAGTTATTTGGATATAACTACCCAAACATCCACATAGTTTTATGAAGAAAAGAGGGATGGATGTTAGAATATTGTCAACAAACAATTGCTCAAGACCCCCAAACATTCCTCTACCAAATTTTCCAAGACTATGTATATATCTAATTTTATAGAGGAGGTGGGAGATATTATAACACTACTACATAGAGTCACTAATAATCTTAATGCCTAGTGCTATAAATAGTAGATGTACCAGTATATTTGGACCATCTAAGAGAAAAAATAATATATATTAGTCATAATTAATCACTGACACTCTCCATCAATAATTATTGGAGGTTCAAACAATAAATAAATTTTACATGACATCATATGTTATTTATATTTTGGCCAAAGGAATATTATTCCTATGACTAAATGTTTTTCCTAATGAAATAACAAATGTAAAACTACTACCCTAACCTCACCCTTCAAGCTATTAGATAATAGTTTAGAAGAGTTAATGATGCTTTCATCTACAATATCATCATCATGTTCAATTTAGAGATTAATAGGGAGAGTTTATTAAGGGAATCAGATTATGAAATCATGAAATGGGGATCATTCTACATATAATTCCCCACATATTCCTACATTAAGGAAGTAGGTTTTAGTGGTTGTCTCTACACTCTTCCCTGATACATGAGTGATAAATGGGCATTGTTGGAGTTGGTGTAGAAAGTAGAGGAAACACAGAAGCTCCTCTTTGATAGACATAAGGTAGGGATACATTTCCTTGTTTATATTGTCCATTATACATGCCAAACTCATTTGAAGGCTAGAGGTGCATAGGTATAGATGTGACAAATGACATTGAAGACTCTAGAGTCTAGGCCATATTTTAACCCATATGGTAAAATAACTCATGCATTAGATCTAGAAACATATGAATGTGTACCATACTATGAGGATTATTGGGAGGATTTTCATGATGAATGAATGATAAGAATGAGGGACTACTCAAAAATATCCCTGCAACAAATAAAGGATTATGATCTAGCACCAATTCTTGATGGCTTGGTAGATGAAGATTCTAGAGCGAATACACTATACCTCACCTAGATCATTGTAAAACCTTACCACCAATTATGTGGTCAATTCCTAAATCATTTTCCCTATTTGATATAACATCCCCCATCATCAATAGAATTATTAATTAGCTAAAGGGTAAAGGAGTAAAAATCACTAGGGAAACCATAGGAGTTAAAGAGAAGCTACTAAAACTAAAATCAAAGTGTATCACCCCATCATTATAAGGCCCTATTGAATCATTAAAAGAACCCAATGGATAAGGAAAAGATACAAATGAATCCATTTATCTTTCAATAGAAGAGATAATAATAGTAGCACGAGGATTTATAGCTTTAGATCATATATCATTAGCTCCCATTTCTAATACTCCCCCTTTTCCTACACATAATGTACAAGAGGTTTCAACACCTCCACTAGCTACCTCTCCTCCTCAAGAACCTAATGTTCCCATTACACCATAAGTATTAGATCTTCCACCTCATGTATCAACACCTCCACTCATCCCCACTTTATCTAGTACTCTACCCACCTCAATAAGACAAGTATAAATAGCACAAATGAGTCAAGCGGACACTCAAAATCCCCCTATAGTGGAAGCTCAAGTTTCTACTTCACTTTCCCCTCCCCCTCTTTGCCTTCCCCATTTGATCCACTAACACTTTGTATTCAATTTACAATTCCTTCCATTTCATCACAATTAATTCCCAACACCACCAAATAGTGCATTACCTTAGAGCCGGTCATCTTGAGAATTGTTCCATAGGCCAACTCAACCCCTAGGGTGAGAGTTGTTTCCCCTTCATCTCAATCCACAATTTTCACCTCACCAACCTTGAGTGATCTTATGCACCTCATTGAAACATTCAATTTTTTGACTTCCATCCTTCCTATAGTTCTTAAATTCATAACTTACGTGTTATCTCACCCTCCATTTCTCTATTGAGCAAAACTACTTCCATTGCTTCCACTTCCCCCATTTCCACTATTTTATCTATACCATTAGTTGAGGTTGGAATAACCCAAACACTTGGAGAAAATATGGGTTTGTAAACTATTGGTGAGTGTGAGCCCTCCTAGGCACTTCTTTAGTAGCCAAAAATTACATCTTCCCAAGAGGATCCTTTGGTCATAGTATTAATTAGTGCATCTACCTTAGTTATAAATTCTTTGGTGACTGTGTCATATCAATAGAAGGCTATCCTTAGTTGGTTAGTCCAATTAGTGGGAAATAAAAGGAAATTAATAATTGATCCCAAGACTTTGGACTTTGGCATTTTATAAGTCAAGAATAAATCTAAGCCTAATATTAAGACCCTTTCAAGGACATTCACTGATAATAAGGGGGAGAGGTACGTTGAGATTGAGTGCCCTTTCTAGACAAATCAAAAGAAGATCTTATGGTGGAAGATTACCAAATTTATCAAATACACCTTAGTAAGAAAATGAGAGAAGGTCTCAAATATGATGTGTAGTTAGACATTAACTCTTTGTTCTAAACAATTGACCATGACAAAGCCACCAAGGATGAGTTTAAAAGAAAAGTTGATTAGTTGATAGAAGCACTTAACCAATTAATCAAGCCTAGTGAAACACCACAACAACCACATATAGTACAACCATTAAATCTATATAAAGCCATAATTAATTATGTATGGGAGAATTATCACATGGGAAGGGATTAAAAATAATGGTTTGAGGAGTTGATCACTAAGGGTAACATAATTATCATAACCATGATGGAACATTATGGAGTCATCATGGAGAGAAGAGATTGTAAACGAATAAATTAATGGCTATGAAGGAGAAATTCAACTCCTAAATATGTATTATCCCAAGTTGATAGATATAAAATTAATTGACATGAAAACCCTCATTATGGAGAAAATATTGAAATATTATGCCAAACATTAGGAACTACATAGGGCTGCCCAATTTCAGATAACATTATTGACTGAATCTATGGAGTAGCCAAGGGGGATCATGATAAGGATATTGATGTGCTATACAAGATTGATGTCATGATTAATTTAATGTCATGATGACCAATGGATGATGACAACAATCTTATCTAGTTAGAATAGGGGCATAATCATTTTAAGGAAATAGTAAAGAAGGAATCTACAAAAGACATGGTCTTTGTCTTAAGTTCAATTCATAGGTTCATCAAATATGAGAAAGTAATTGATCAGATGAGAACTGAAATATAGGGAATCAAAACCTCTAGAAGAGAGTTATTTTATGTACAAGTAGATTGTGCAGCCTACTCTTCCAAGCTAGACATAGAGTGAATATAGAAAATATTCAAGGATTTTGATACATGCACAGAGAAGCTATGAGCAGAAAATGATAAGAAAGTTGAAGAGATTATGGAAATCAATTAATTTTCCTTGTTTTGAATATTTCAAATGTTAATCTATATTTTCATTTTGAAGATATTGTAATTTTTAATTTGTAATTACAAGGTGTAACTATATATTTTTAATAACCCTCTTTTAGAAAGGGAAAGACATATAATTTACACTTTATATTTTGTTAATGTGGAAGTTGAAAAAAACAAGTTGAAAATTACACTTTCTATTTTAATAAATGTGAAATGATAAAAGGTGCAAAGTCATAAAGTGTAAATAGCATGGTTCCTTTTGGTAAAAATTAATAAAGACTTAGATGTTTTAAAAGTCTCACCTTAGTTTTGTATGTTGGGGTTTGCATGAAAAGAAACTTGAAAATTTATTTTCAATGTTATCTTTTATTTAGAAAATCCAAAGTTATTTTTTGGCATCACTTTTGCATGGAGAGCTATTTTTAGCAAACATTAGGTAAGGAGTCTTACATAAAGATTTCCAGTTCCAACTATGCCAAGATCATATCCAAGATCATGCCGACCTCATGCATGTAGTACTAGTATTTCCATGAGTCTAAGATGCTAGAAATAGAGGAATTTGTCCCTTTTGGCATGAAGCATTTTAGTTTACATGATTTCCTTCTACTAGGTGTTTAAGTTTTGATAGATACATGTCCTTTAAGACCTATTTTATATAAATATGGGTAGACCCCATGGCCCAATCTATATTTTTTATTGTTAGTGATATTTTAATACATTTTGAATGTATTTAATATAATATATAACCTTTGGAGAGAAATAAAGTTGAACCTTTTTCCTTTCTTATCTTTGTAATCTCTGTGTTGTGCAAGTTATCTGATTCTTTATGGAAGATTTGTATTATATTTTAGTCTCTATAAAAATCATCTATGGTATTATACCCTCTTGATAATATTGTTTGAAATAAAGATCCTTTTCCCTTTTTTGAAGAATAGATAAAATACTATCTCTAATTTCCAAATTTGCATAAGTCTATGTTTAGAATAAATCCAACCTATTTTCTTCTCTTTTGTGTTATCAAAGCAAAAAATAAGATCCACTATAAAACATTTGGTACAATCACCATATTTTTAGTTTTTTTTAAATTATAATTATTCAAACACTTTTTTGTTAGAAGCTTAGTTTAGGATTCAAAATCACTAAAGAGCAATATTTCTATAAAACTGGTATTCTATCAGTTTGTATCAAATTTAGTGAAAAGAAGTTGACCTTAACTAGAGATTAACCTCAAATTTCTAAGGTCCTATGGATTTGGATGTTTTTTTATTGTTTCATTAAGAACTTACACAATAATCTATAAGATCAATACAAGTGCAATCTTATGTGATAACAGAAGCCAAATATGAAAGTTACAATTACTATTTTAATCTAAATCTAGTAACAAATAAAGAAAAAGACAAAGAGATACTTGTTGAATTTATAGAGACCAATTACATAGACCTTGATAGCCTTGCCTTGGCTTTGCATATGCCTCCTATTGAAATTTTTAATAATTTTACCAATTTAGACAATGGTATAGGAGATTATTTTACCCATGACACATTCCACATAACCAAGCTTCCACATAACCCCAAGTCCTATGGAAGGCCTAAAGCTAACCAGTTTGCATGGAATGGTGACAAAAAGGAAAAAAAAAGCTTCATATCATAGTGCATATTATTTTCACACTAGTTACTAACCAAGAAAAGGACCTACTCTTCAATAATGTGTTGGATTATTTGTGATCAAAATTTAGCTATTTTAATAATTTATCAGTTTTTGCTTTGTTAATAAATAATTTTATTTATGACAAAATTTAGTTTCCCAATAATCACCTTTGAAAGAATATATATCTTTCATCTCTATTTATAAAAATCATCCCAAAATAATGCAATAAAATATTTTTGTCAAATTTTTTATTTAAAATGTAATTTCATTGTTATTCCACCATTGCTCTTGGGCTATTAATGGTATCATATCCTAGATTAAAGAATATATTAAGTAGAATTGAAGACTAACTATTGAATATTTACCAGAGCCTAGTTTCTCTCAAAGGAATGAAATTTTGAAGGGATTTGATAAATTTTTGTTGGAACTTCATTGCCTGAGCATCACTTTTTTTTGGGAAAATATTTTAATTTTATTTCTCACAAAATCAATACCCATGTCATCGATATAATTGAGTTTAATAATGTGTACACCTATGATATCATAGACTTGTTGTAGATGTTTTGATATCAAAATCATTTTAAATGTGCTTAGGTTTGTACGGGCATTCTATTTGACAAAGGCATTCTATATTTATTTGTCTATTTCCTAACCTATGGTTGCCTATATGATGTTTGGGTTTAAATATATTCTCTGGCATGATGAAAGGCATAATAAGTGTATATTCAATAATGATTGTGCAAGTTTTAATATATTTTTGACTTTATTGTTTTTATTATCTAATTTTTAAATTGCATTAGATTTGTGAAAGGTGTGTGCCTTGAGTTTGTTGTGTTTATCATTTGTTATTTTGAAAGGCATATAGAAATCTTATTCTTTGACTATGTATTATTCATTGGATATGGAGCTGAGAAAAACTAATAATATTTTTATTAGCTTCTCCAAAAATTCATGAGAAAATGTCCACTATACTTAATATTTTATCTATTCTAGGAGGACCAACTAAAATAAGATTATGCATATTGCCTTCCATAGAAATAAATTCAAGCCTTGAAATAACACCATTGTTTCCCATGAATTTAAGGAGGTTTAAAGAGATATAATGACCAATTATTAAATCCACAAAGAGAGGCATAACTTTATGGTGTTTTAGATGTATCGAAGTCATGGGTATTAGCAAAAGTTTAAAAGATTGTCCAAACTCTAGTAAAACCTAAAATTTGTGTAGGTTCCTCCAAGTACAAATACTCAAAGCCTCTACCCATGAATAAATAGAGTGGAATTTTTTTACATACATGAAGTTTTACAAGTGAATTAATTTTCATACATGCAATTTTTTTTATTTGTCAAAATTGAAACATACAAGTTCAAAAAGCATAAAATTCATTTTATATTTCTTAATTTATTATAGAATAATTGGTGAATCCTATTTTTTACAACCCTTGAAAGTTGGAGATGTCTAGAGTTCAAATCTCCTCTACGTATTTTATTTTGGGTCAAATTGGTGATATAAGGGTATAGTTACATCTTATTAAGATAATTTTATTGACTAGTCACCCTTTTATGCAAAGGTGGTCATGTGTTCAATCAAACTATAGGTTTTTGGATGTTATGGACACAATGGAGGAATTTATTTTATGTTTTGAAGCTTCCATGTATGATTGTTTTAATGATATATAAATGTGCATTATCAATGAAAATTGAGACCTTCAAAATGAAAATTTTCATAATGTCACTTCTTTATTATGTTGTTAATGACTACATCATCCTTTATAGGTCCCTTAGGATCTTCATGATTGACAAATTGTGAGCATCAAACTAGAATTTGGAGGATCTATTAGAGGCTAAAGAACTTTTACCCTTATATAGTTAGTTATTCACTCAAAGTTTGGGTTCATGTTTGAATAAAAATTTTAGCTTGTGCTCTTTCTTTTAGTTCTATTTTTGACTTTCTATATCTAAAATTTATAACATGGAGTGGATATAATTAGTTGTTTTGGTTTATTTTTATGCACAAATTATCACTTATCACCTAATAAAGAGAGAATATTTAGGCATTGGTTTGACTTCGATCAATCATTAGTGATAGTATGAGTTGATAGAGGCTTTTATCACCAATAGTGTTAAGCAAAGGGTGTCAAAATTTATTGGGAATTATGAAAATGTGCCATACAAAGTATGAGGTTATCACTTGGATGGGCTCCCATGTGGGACCTTATGTATTTCAATGTATTTGGACATGATTGATCATGTTTTAATGTAGTATGGTAAAATAATCACGAGGGATGAGTAGGATTTTATCATGTTCATCAACCATTTTTTGCCAAACTCATAGGTATGAGATTCATTATGGATCATTATTAGTTTTTGATCTGTGCTAGAGGTATAGTGTGCCACTTATAGTTGTGACAACATTTTTTTGATGACTTTATATTCATTGCTTTAGTCTATTCATCTGTTATACCCCTTTGGATTTTTTGTGATCCAAATTTAATTATTTTAATAATTTGTTAGTTTTTAATTTTTTAGTAAATAAGTTGGTTTACGAGAAAAGTTAGTTTCCTCATAACCACTTGTAAAAGTATATATAGCTTTCACCTCTATTTGTAGAAAAACACCCTAAAATAAGATAATAAAATATTTTTGTCAAATATTTTATTTTAAATGTAATTTCATTATTATTACACCATTTCCCCTAGGATATCATAATTATTCCTAATTAAATAATGAAAAATTGGCTTATTGTTACTGAAGTACAATGTATCTTATCCTTAACAAGATTATGGATAACTAAACATATGAAGGCAGAGGCCTAAGGGAAAATCAATAGGGTACTCTTGAGCCCATTTCTATGACCATATACAAAGGAACTTATTGTCTTAGATTTAAACCCTTTGGGGGTGGATCCACATATCTTATATGTGTTTTTATGCCAATGACTAGTGATGATGATGTTGGTAGAGAAGATGAGTTTGATCATAGAATATATGAGGATCTTAGTAATACCTAAATAATAAACCCATATACCATTTATACCATTACATTAGTAATATAACATTACCATCTTAACCTTTATCATCCTCAACTTATAGACTAAGACCAATAAGAATCCACAATACCTTCAGACAAGTTTGAGAATGATGAGGCCTTTCACAATTTTTGGGCCTAAGAGGTAATATTTCATTAGGAAAACACAAACAAGGGTTATTTATAAAAATATATTTTATAGCCTATTTTAGAGAGTAGGTGAACACCTAAAGCCAAAAAACAAAAGAGTAAAACATTAAGGTCCCAAAGTGAAAACCTCTTTGAGGGACTTTTAGACTAGGGTAAAAGCAAAGAGAAAGGCAAATCTTTTAGTGAAAACCTATTTTAGGTGTTATTAGATGGGGATGTTCATCCTTATTTAAATGAAGCTTAAGAGACCACCAATAGTGAACTTATTTTTAGGTCTAAGCTTCTTATAGAGGAACATCATGCCTTTAATTAGATTATTTGAGAATGTCCTATAATGTTTGTTACATGAAAATTACTACCATTAGGAGATTAAGATTTATCTTATTTTAAAGAGCTTGAAGAATTAGTCTGACTAGAGGACTTTACCATTACTAGACAATTTACATCCTTGCCAACTATTCTAGATAATGGATTAACTTTCCTAGTCAAATATACTACAAAAGTTGATATTAGAACTCTAAAAGACCTAAAGTGGATCAAATTAGGTGTATCCCTCACCGAGTATGAATGTGATATTTTTACATCCCTTCTGAGTGAATTTTTTGACATATTTGTATGGTCCTATTAAGACATGTTAGGTTTGGACCCTATATGCAATGGGAAATGCAATAGATTTTATAAATCAATCTTAACTCAAAGAAGATAGATCCTAATTACACTTTAGATTGGGGATACATTAGATAATAGGGGTCATGACCAATATGGATCCACTAGACCTAGCCAAGGGATGTTTTAACGTAATAATATTATTAGGGAGGGTTAAAAAGTGTCCATTCAAGTAAAACTAAACAATAACCCTAATTAGGTCTTATATTTTCATATTCACTAAACTAATAACAAATAAAGAAAAAATATAATCTAGTGCTCACCAAAGATTATGAAAAAAAGTGGGGTTAATAATAATTAAAAGTAAACATACATAGAAGACATATTCTAATGTTAATGTATACAAAATCCTAATGCATGAAAGAGAAGTGTAAAATCAGATATATCTACTCTTACAAAAGAGGAACAAAGTTAGGAATACTTAACTTTGAAGATCAAACCATCGAACCTCAATATCTCCCTTGCCCAAGGTGATTTGTAAGAGGTTTTTATGGTATGTAAGGATGACAAGGATAAATTGGCTCTAGGATACACAACTTATCAATTAATCTAAAAGACTTTTCCAAAAGACAATATCTGTATCTCCAAAGAAAGTATGAAACCCTAAGCTTGCTCCTCAAGTAGAATGGTGGATAAGTAGATGGATAATATTTATTAATTCTTCTTCTCTTTGTGATAAATGATGGAAATGAATGTGCTTATATACGTAAATCTTACCCTAAACCCTTCCAAATGTTTTGGCTGACAAGGTTGACCCAGATCAACTGAGTATTGTAATTGATAAAAAACATACTAGGTCACAGACTAGGTTGGCCAGGGGCCGACCTATGATGAGACCATATTATGGCTCATATCCATAAAATAACATCTTTTTTTGCATAAGAAGTGTATCTAAATTTAGTCTCTGAAATTATGGTTTGTTTTGAATAAAATAATAAGTATATATCATGGTTATGTATTTAGCATTCCTTCTTAGCTATTATTAATTATTATTGGGAAAAATATGTCATTGAGTGCATACAAAATTCATACTAAGCTAAGAATGATTTAAATTATGAATATTAACCATTCAAGAATAATTTTGGAGTAGTATCATAGTATTCTACAACATATATAGCATTTTGGTCAAGTTATAAACTCTTATAGGATTTCTATAGACTCCTATAGAAACTATAGATTGCATCAGACTAGCTATAAATTACATCAGTATAGCTACAAATTACATTAGTCTAGCTATAGATTACATTAGACTAGCTATAGATTTTAACAAGTTTCCATAGACTTCATCAAACTACTAAAAACGTCAACAAGACTACTATAGACATGTTTGGAAAGTATTTCTAAATGTATTCTAATGATTGGTTGTTATATTCCAACTATCATAATGAATTCTATCCATTTGAAACCTTTATATGTATAGATTTATATATACATACTATCCATTATGGATTGTATTCAAATATAAATTTATGTAATTTCATTCCAATAAATATCTCTCTCTCCATTTTGGTGGAGATCAAGATTATGCTATAAGAGATTTCATTTTTAGAATAAATATATTTCTCCATATTTTGTGGAGATGGAGATAGGATAGGATATCCAGGTTGTTACTCCTAAATAAGGTGTTGGTTGGAAGCATAAGATTATGAATTCAACCTCCCACACCTAAATAAAATGAATAAATATACTTTTATTTCCATTATTCTAAGCAGTCTATTTTGAAAATTATGTTTTGAATAAATCCTCCTCTGAGGAATGAGTTGGCCACTCATTCCAAGGAAGATGGATCAACGTATTTTTATTTATTTATTTTGTAATTATCACTTTATTGTAAATTATTATTTTATTTATTTATGTTTATTTATTTTCATACAGTTTATTGTGAACCTACATGTGTTTCAATTGTTTTTAATTTAACAATTTACTTTATGTAAGTGTGCTTTAATTTTATGCATGTGTAGATTAATTTCTACAAGAGTGATTTTCAATTCCTACAAGTGTGGAGTGTGATAGAAGGAACCATTTCCCAAAGACATATTTATCCTATTGCATATAATATTTGGACACCATCCTTATATTGACAATATTAAATGAAGGGGATTGACTACCCCCATCAATCTAGTCCCTAATAAGTTTTTTTTTCATTAAGAATACAAGGTTGATGTGGCTACCGTAGCCATGTAAACTATCAAAAAAGTATTTAGGTTAGGGAAAGGGCTAATGAAGGTGGTAAAATGCTAGAAGAGTATATGAAATGGGATGCAAATATTAGGGGAATGTTTTTTAAGAGATAAGTGTGTAGATAAAAAGTAGAAAAAGGGATAACAATTTTATGAAGAACCAATGGTCTGCCTGCCCCTTTCATGGTGTACCCCTTAGGGTGTGCACTTAGAGAGATTAAGACTCAATAAGTTCCTATAAGATAGATATCATCATTAATTGATAAATTTTATAAAAGTGTGTGTGTGTGCGCGCGCGTGCGCACGCGCGTGTGCGCGTGTGCGTGCCCCACTCAAAGCTCATCACATGTCATATAGGTGAAATAGGGGATGGTGCTTCAATAAAATAACATGATGAGACATAACATTGATGCTAAATAAAGTGTAGTAAGGAGAAAATACGATAAATAAAAGGATAAATTTGAAAAACAAATAGATTTACATACCTTAGTGCTATAGAAAAAGAAGGAAATGTGGGAAATGTGAAGGTCTCTAATGTGAATAACATTAAGTGAACCTATAGATATTAATGAAAAAGAGAGAAAAATATATTTTTTTTCAATATAGGCATATAATAGTAAAAAATATTCTCTATGACATTAGGATTCTAGAACATTTTATGGTTTGGAAAAATAGTTAGTAGAAATAAAGATATGATCAAAATAAGAAATCTGATGGTAAAATTTTGAAGGGTAAATAACTTTGAATAGTAAATAAAAATAGGGTGAAAAAGAATTCATTTGTTATTATTTACTATTCTAATAAAAATAGAGATCTAAGAGACCTAGTGAGAGCCAAGAGATCCAGGATGGTGAGGGGATGATAACTGAGATGGGGAGGAAGAATAACAACCACAACAAGTGCAACATAGGTAAGTAACTAAAATTTTCAAAATTTTGAGCATTTTTATTTAAAATTAAGTGTTTTATATAAATTTTATAATTAGACAAAATCTAGAGAATGAAATGAACCCTAAAATGTTTTTAGGGACACTAGGGGTCAAACAAGGTATTGGGTAGGAAGAAGTCAGAGCAATAAATACCCAATGCATTTATGGTAATTAATCAAAAAG
Organism: Torreya grandis; assembly: GCA_037957365.1. Lineage (NCBI taxonomy): Eukaryota > Viridiplantae > Streptophyta > Pinopsida > Cupressales > Taxaceae > Torreya > Torreya grandis. Next base: position 361,496 of record JARHVA010004707.1, read on the forward strand.
TTATTGTAGTGAATGAATAAGGTCAACTAGGTTGACTTAGTTTAAAGAATATAATAATTTTAATGGGTTGACTTATGGTTGACTTAGTTGGTTTTAGAAGGAGGATGACATAGTATTATATGGCCAAATTAGTTGTTTCTTAAGTGTTTGATATAATAATATAGATTAAAAATAAGGTCAACATAATAGTATATGGTTGAATTAGTACTATATGGCTGACTTAGTTGTTTTCTAAGTGACTGATATAGTAATGTAATGAAAGAAGGGGATAATATAGTATTGTTAAGCCATAGGGTGGCTGAATTAGTACCAAAAGGGATGATGTGGCTGCAAAATAAGCCAATTTAGTATAAAATGAACAAATTAAAGCAAAGCTAGTTTATATTTTATTTAAAATTGGAAATAATTTATTTTATTTATGAGTGATATGGAGATATAATACATCCTTTATTATTTGATATTTTATATAGACATCAAAGATTTTGGTGATTAGTTTATGCTTTGTGTCTGTGAGATTTAAGGAGTGCTTGATGGATGTAAACAGAGCTATATTGGTCACATTGGGCCTGGGAGGCATCATGGAGATGTGGTGTATCCCACTAAGTATTTATATCATGGTCATATTCCTTAAATAATGGGATAATCTAACCGAAAAATTTATATGGGTGGTGGATGGGGATATCATACAGGTCGGTATCACTTTGGAGGACATACATGCATTGTTTAGACTTCCTATACGGGGACACTAGTGATCACAGGGACACCAGATGATCAAGAGGAGAGATGAGCACTAACTTGATGGGAAACATGCTCAAATAATATTTACCTAAGACTAAGGGTGAGTTTATTTGATGTGTATACTCCAAGAATTCTATATATTTAAAAGGTTATGATAGGAATTGTGATAGTAGAAGTGTTATGTCACTAGTTGGATGGGAAGGTACCACTATATGTCATAGCCTTGTGTCAGTCCATATTAGATCAGGTGGTACTCTATGACTTGTGTTCTATTATTTAGGTTTATCTTATGCATGATATGTATGGGATATTATCCATATGGTAGAAGATGATGGGACTAGTGCTACTACTAAGTGCCTAGATATATGAGAGGTTCCTAATGTATCTTACAACTAGGTTGCCCCATATGATTGATGAATAGTTACCTCAAGTTACGAGCTAAAGATAGGATTAGGTAGTATAGGTCATAGTAAACTTGTTAGTGTTATAAAGAGTCACACAATGAGAGATCATGTGGCAGCCCTATGCACATATTACAACTATTTGGCCAAGTTTGGAAACTGTGGCACTAGGTCTGGCATAGGTGTATACCATGAACCATTATACTTGGTGGGTAGAGCCACATCTAGTGGTACATTTTATAGGATAATACAAACTCCCACACCTAGTAACTCCTATAGTGGTGCCTACATTTTGGGCATGACATTTGAGAGATCCAAAAGGGAGAGGAGGAAGAGGGCCAATTGAGAGACTAGAGATCAAATCATGATGTGTGAGACCATGGATTGTTTGAGCATGATAATTAGTAGTAATAGGAGAGGGTATGGATGTGGGTGCCAAGGTGAAGTAGGTACCACATACAACACCATAATAAGAGGAGTAGTGACCACCTTAGTCATACCATCAATAGAGACTCCATTAGTGGAATCAAGAACAAAGGGTGGTGATCTAGGATGACCCATCAATTGACCTAAAGTAGAGTTGGTATATAGAGGAACCATTAAGGAAAAGCTTGAGACATGCATGGGTGGTGACTCCAAGTATTGATTTGATTGGGAAGAATCCCATGGATCAAGTACTCAAGAGACAAGCAGATGGAGAGACCATGCTTGGTAAATGAGAAAATAAAGAGATGGTGGTTAGTGATATTGGGATAGGTAATAAATGTTGTAATTTTTAATTTATTTGAGGTAAAATACTATTTTTATTTGATTATATATAGATATATTTAAAGATATATATGATATGATATCTATGTGGTTTAAATTTTTTAGATCCTATAGATGAAGAGATAATATGGGGATCCCTAGTTATGGGAGAGCACTAAAATATTCTATATGGGGTGATAGCACCATACAACCCCACCATGTTGGATGATCATATGGTACCATCTACCCCATCTTAGGTAGGCTAGTTTATACTAGTGGGGAGGTTGTGAGGCAACTATAAACATGTAGAGATGAATTTCAGCCACTAATGAGGGTGAGAATAGGAGAGGCACAACCTTGGTGAGCATTATCTTAGAATAAAACTATGTATATGGCTACCATTATCTAGTTGGGGTAGGTACAGGCCTAGGTGACCACATGGATAGGTGGTAGGTTTGAGATCTCAAACAACCTCATTATAATGCATTATGTAAAGGGGATAGTTGAAAACATCTATGGGAAGTGTGGCAAGGCTATGAGATAGACATGATGGAGCCTAGCTATAGAGCTAAAGTGATGTATTTTTGTACTATTTATATTAAAATAAATGATATATATAGAGATATTATATTTTTATAGTTGGGTTTAAATTATATGGGTTATATTTTGGTTATGGTTGTGGATGCATGGATATATTTCATTATAGCGCATGTATTTTTCTATTGTTGTATATGCTATAGGAAATATATGTGTGATGTTTTATTTTATAGAATTATGTAGTACACATGCATGGTTAAAAATAAACAGGCAAAAAGACTTGGAAAATTATAATTAATTAAAATTAAATGCACTACACACTATATCACAATGGGAAATGTGTAATAAAAAATATGACTAAGTATAATAAACCAAAAATGTGGTAAACAAGAGGGAAAAAAATGTTTTTAAACCATGAAAAATATTGTCACCAAACTAAAACAAGTAAAATCACACTAAATCATGTTGGGAAGTATGAAAATAATGTAATAAAATGGAAAGCATGTAAAATACTAATGGTATAAAAAAATCAATTAAGTCAATCAATCATACTAAATCATGTTGGGAAGTATAAAATATAAACAAAATTGTTAAAATGGTCTTAAGTTAATCACACTAATTCAAGTTGGGAAGTATGAAAAAATTTAATAAAATTGGTTGGATTCTTACATGCAATCATAAAATATGAAGATTATAGTGAAATATTAATGTATCAAGCATAAAACATACTAAATAAATATGGGAATCATGTCAATGAAATGTAACTCATAATAAATCACATCTTATCTCATATTTGACACATGTAATTTCAATGTGACTTAGATATTAGAAAACTTTGTGAGGAAACCTAGGTCCTATTCATGATCTTACACTATAACTCATAAAGGGAACACCAATGAGGTGGAATCAATGTGAACATATGGTAAAAGGGAATTTTTTTAATGGTAATGTTAAAATTTGGTAATTTATGAGGAAGGCTTGGTCCTTTCCATGGTCTCACACTAAAACTCACAAATGGAATCCCTACTGGAGTGTTTAGTGAAAAAAACAATATTTCTCAAGGGGAAATTTTAAGATTGTAGGGAGTGAAAAAAGGAATGAAATAATCATAACATAGGAATCTTATGAGAATAAATTAGGATACATGAGGCACACTAAGGACATGAAAAAGATACTAAGTGACTAGTGACCATCAATATATAGATGATACTTGTTCACTAGAGGCACAAAGTTGTGTAGGCAAATAAGTGTGGTACTAAGATAAACTCATGTTGCAGGTTTTGAAAAATAAAATTAAAATGGACCTACCTTCCCATAACATTTTCCTTATTCCTCAAGACCCCTTACAGATCCATTGGTCTACTATGAATATTAGGTATTTGCGTGAGAAACTAGGTAGAAAAAGAGATTTTTTTATTCTCCTTTTCTAATCTACTAGCATACCATACCCCAATTGACCTCAAATACATTATGAGGATAAATTTAGATTTTTATATTTGATTATAAAGAGGAGAGGTGATTAAAATTAGGTCCTTTAGTGTGATTTTACTTTTGAAAATTTTGAATGTTGACTTTTTTGATCATTGCCTTTAAATGATTTAGCTTTTGATATTTTATGTATTTTAATATTCCTCATACATATGGACTTGGAATGACCAATAATTAGAGATAAATTGATACACATTAATTATCTTTAGGATTTGCCTAAAGTAAACTAATTATCCAAAGATATGTGACTATAACACTCAGGCTTAACTATGAACCAACATATTATCTCAAGTCTCAACCATTTGTATGCTTAGTCTATGAAAGGGAATAAAGGGGAATAACGGGAGATAAAAATTGAACCAATAAAAGGATATTGTAATGAGATTAATTTTTTTCTAAATAATCACATGGTAAATGAGGAATGACTAAAGGGAGCAAAGTTTGTATAACCAAGTCACAATAGTAATTATCTATGTTTATAGAGATAAGATAGAAAATAATCATGAAAAAAACAAAGTAACCATAAAAAAATGAACTCAAGAAGAACAAGTATGTAAAAAACATAATCCATAAGATCTCATAATAAAAATAATGGCATCATAAACAACATGTAGTGTGAAACAAAATTGACCATGTAAGATAGATAAGAAATGTCAGATGATAAACCTAGATAAATGTAAAGTTGGAGCATATATCCAAAAAAATGAAGAAGTAAATGTAATAACACCACACTTGTGCTCATAGGTACTGATATATTTATCCACACACATTATCCATAACATATGATAAGTTTCTATGAATTTTAATGCAAACTACAACTAAAGTCTCATCGATCTTCAAGGAAAGTTGAGAAAATACTTTGCATTAAATATCTTCAATATAAAATGTAGGAATGTTTGAAGGATAGTGATGATGAGTGATATCATGTAGGGGATGCTTAGGAGAAGGTGTGGGAATGGATTCTATGGGAGATGAAAGGGTCACTAGTGGAGAAGGTGCCACCAAGGAAGGAGGATCCAAGGGTGAGAGATTAATGGGTGGAGAAATAGTAGGTGAAGAAGGGACCACAAGTGGTGGAGCCATGGGTGAATAATGGGGAGTCTTATTGCAAGACACACCTATGGGAAGAAGGTTAGTAAGCATAATAATGATTATGATGTGATCCTTGAGATGTTATTTTAGGATGCGATAATGATCAGTGTGATGAATATCACATTTTTCTAGAGATAATATAATTGTCTATATTTGGGAAGATATTTAGGTAAAAATTTTAGGGGAGGCATAACCTTGTCTATGGGATGAGGAGTGGTGGGATGCAAGGTGTCAATATATTGAAAAAACTTAAAATAATGTTTGGTTGAATGATTATCTATGTTGTGGAAGCAATAAATACACTTGTGAGTATACTTGGTAGGTGTAATAATAGGAAGAGTAAAATTAGAAGGTAAGGAAGTTTTTTATAATGAAAAATATATAGTATAGTGACTAAAAACTTTATGAATGTCCCAATATGGATGATCAGCCCATTTGGTGGGCAAAGGAGCAAGTTATGATAAAGGAAGCAAATCATAACCAAGATAAGGTGAGGCTAGTAAAGAGACTAGGAAAGGATTAATTAAAGGAGTGATAGGATTGAAAATAAGAAGAGACTCAACTAGAGTGGGAGTGGGAATAGGAGTTGATTAGGATCTACTGAGTGAGGGGTAGGATGCATAGAAGGTTTAAGGATGGTCATAACCATCTTAGGGATAAGTTAGATAGAGGGATCTTGGTGTCAATAAAATTAATATGGAATAGTCATAGCATGATCTAGAAAGATACTCCTATGAGGTTATTCATAAATTGGAGGTGTGCACACCATATCTACAATACAATTAAAAGGAAAAATGCTAAAATTAGGAATGATATAAGATGGAATACTAGAATATATACTAAAATACTAAATCAAAGAGGAATGATAATGAATTATTTCAACATCTTGATCCTAAATAAGACCTAATAAGAATGGATCATCTAAGGTATATCCATCATCATAATTAGGTGTATAAAGATCAATGACATAGGTAGGAATGACCTAGTTATCCAATATGATGTGATGAATGGAATTTTGAGGCTTAGTTAAGACAAAATGTATATCATCATAAGGTGGTTGATGAGAATGAGGTTGAAAATAAGGGAGAATCTAAGAAATGAGATGAGGTGAGTGATTTTAGGTTTTAATATTTATATTGATCTCGTCAAACTCATCATCATCAAAATATAGAAGGTTAGAGGGTATACTCTTAATGAGTGCAAGGGTGACCATTATAACCTCTAATAGAATTGAAAATAATGTTAAACTATTGAGATTCATGAAATGGAATTCTTAGCAAAGGTTTAAGGGTAGGAATATTGAATACACCATGGTCTTGGAATTGTTCAAAATTCCAAGGGTTAGTGTCACCTTCAATCCTATAGATGGATCCATTGTGAGTAAATTTGACACATTGGAAAATGGAAGAGGCAATTTCTCTCATGCAATGAGTCCATGGCATACCAATAAAAATGTTATAGGATAGAGAAAAATTGAAAATCATCACCTTCACATGAATTTTAATAGGTAGGACAGTAATGGGGAGCCACACACAACATAAGGGAAGCATTTAACTTTTGTCATAGCCTTGACATGTGTTGTGCATGGACTTAAGATTGTATTAAAAATATCCAAGGGTTTTTATAAAATAAGGAGAGGTAACATAAGTGTCATAACCTTCATTAATCAAGGCATACTTGACTTAGATATCACTAACTTAGACATTGATAAAAAGAGGAGGATCATTTGCACAAAGTAGAATCTCATCAAGGATCATAGAAGTAATATAGAATTTGAGGGAGAGAGAAGTTTCAATTATTTCATAAATATGTATGGACATCTCTTTACATTATTGTAAAATGCTATCTTATGATCTAGATAAGGTGGCTTCATATCCTACAAGGGGAAGATGAGGAATATTCATTTCAAAAAAAAGTTGCATAAGGTGATTATGATGATGCATAAAGGTCCACATAATTTTGAGAAATGGAATTTGAGATGGGATATTAGTAAGCTATATGATAGGATCCCATTAATCATAACCCATAAGGGGACTATTAGAAAGACGTGCATAATTTTGAATGAGTTCCTTGGAAGGAAGTCCTTAGAAGGAAGAATTGAAGTTCGCATAAATTTATGTTGACAAGAGGGAGAATATTTAATTAGAGGGAAAGTTTTTTTATTATCTTGATAAGATGGGTTAGTTGATACAGGTTTGGTTTGAGAAGAAGTGTTGATAGAAATTTAAGTATCATTATTCATAGATAAAGAGGTTGGAGAAATGGTAGAAATGATGTGAGAAGTATTACCTAAGGGAGGTATTGGAATTGGTTCATCAAAAGATATAAGGTTTTCTTGTCCTAACTATATTAATTGAGTTGGAGAAAAGTATTGGATAACACAAAATGTGTGAGGTAATTGAGGAATGTGGATGGAATGAGGATAAATGAAAATAACCACCCTTCACATATTAGTCATATTTACCACATTTTTTTTCAAGAGTTAGGTCAATAATACTATAATCATTATTGGTTGTAGGGGTAGGTTTTCCTTGGTTATTTTGGTCATTGAAAAGAGGATCTTTATAGATGGCCAAATGAACATTAGCCTAGTTCAAAGCTTAATATTTAGTTTATGTTTTAGGAGATTAAAAGGCAATGTCATGGCTCATTTAGATTTACAAATGATATAATCATGGTCAAAATTGGGACCAATAAGGAAATCCATAACTAAATAATGAATTTGTATATAATTTTAATGAGAATGACCCCAACTAGCATGAAACCAACAAAATTTATTTTGTTCATACTAATAATTCATGGGATGAGTGGGATCAAGTTCTCAAAAAATAGTCCTTGGTAGACATTGTTATAATTATGATAATAATAAAGGTTTATGAACAATGATGTTATTGTTTGAAGATAAATGAGGGTTTGTGATGTAGTTGGGAGGGAAAGTTTATCCTAGAGTCTGATTGGGAATAATAACTTGAATAGTATGAATAATATCATAGGAGTTGCTGACAACATCATTTGTATCATGATGATTCTCATTCATGATTAAAATGTGAGTACCCATAGAAGGTTTGGATGGTTCAAATTGATGCATGAGGAAATATTAACACTTGGCTTGGTTAATGGTCTCATCTAAAGTATGTGGAGAGAGAGTCCAGACCTGATATTACAACTTAGAAAGAAGAGAATTGGTAAATAGATGAAAGAGGTTGTCATATTCCACATTATGTTCACATTTGTTAGACAAGGTTTTCCATTATTTGATGAAAGCTTATGAGGTTTTGGTCTCAAGTTAATTAAAATTAATAAAATGATCCAAGGTATTTTCAAGGAGATCACTAGTTTGGAACTCTTGGACTAGAGCATTGAATAAGTATTTCAAACTCATGATGGATTAAAATTTGATTTGGTATTAAAAATCTAAAGAATCACCTATGAGTGTTTTTGATAATAGCTTGGTAGTGGTGAAATTATTAAACTTAATCCAGTCTCTATATAGTTTTCTATATGTTTTTAAGTAGAGAGTAGGATCAGTTAACCCATTGTAAGAAATGATAGGCGTGATACCTCCTATATCTATATTATCAATTTTAGATGTAACAAGTTCATTTTGAAGATTTATTATTTTTTTAATAAGGGGAGATTGAGGGATAATATTTCCATGGAAAGCCCAAAGAGGAAGTGGGGGAACATTGTGGTTATGCATGCATCATGGAATATGTTGAGGGTGGGTTTGAAGATGGATAAGATGATTTTCCATTTGCATCATTTGATTTGCATTGTAATCTTGAAAATCATTCATTTGATTAAGATTTTTTAATAGGAGTTGATGGGTTTGATTGGTATAATTTGTATTGTGTCAAGCATTAGAATTGGTAGTAGTGTCTTGGGTACCACTATGGGTGTTAGTAGTAGCTTGAGAAGAATTTTTGGTGAGGCACTAGTGGCATAATTTTCTTTTATGTAAAAAGATGTACTAGTAGAGGGATGATAAGAATAAATATTAGAGGCATGATTACCATGGGTAGAAAATAATTCATTAGTGGAATAATTGAGAAGTGTGGGTCTTAGAAGAGGCCCACTAGATGTAAAAATTGCCATGTTAGTAGAGATACTAGGCATGGAGGTGGAGGAAATCAAAGAAGAAGATTTCATGGTATGAGAAGGGGTCAAAATAGAGGGAATATATTGAGAATCAAAGAGTCTAGTTTCCCCAAATACATGTGAGAATGTGGAAGAAGGTGAATGGGGTTCTAAGAATTGACCACTTATCATGAGATGGTAAATAGTAGAAGGATCCTTTACTTGATGTTGAGGAAATTCATTGAAGAAGAAGACAATTTCTAGGGTATACTCTAATTCAGATTGATCTTCATATGAGAAGAGAGGATTTTTAAGTGAAGAGGAATGAGGAGGGGTCCCATAGTTTGTAGTGTGAGTGTTTACATGCACATTACTTGCACTAGAGTAGGAACCATAAGATACTTATGGGAGAACCTATTGGGGCTGGTAACCATTGTATCTATTTAATTTAACTCAGTGTTATCTTCAAACAAGAATTTCATGATGAAGGAGAAAAATTAGGGAAGGCAAAGTTGATTCAAAATCAAAAATATAGATAAGAGTATAGAGTAGACTAGGTTGACCTACTAATACTAGACAGAAGGTAGAAGAGTATAGAGTTGACCAAGTTGACTTAGTACTATAAGCAAGGAAAAAGATAGTCTAATAGGGATACATAGTTGACTAGGTTGACTTATTATTATAAATTGATTGGTAGAAAGGAGTATTGGGCTAACCAAGATGACTCAGTACTACAGACATGGAAAAAGATAGTATATAAAAGACTATGTCAAATAGAATGATAGTGTACTAAAAACAAGAAAATATTTTGAAATACAATTTTAAGTAAGAAATGGAAACAAACATAAATAAAAATGGATAAATGATAATGATTTAATTGGCACACAATATAAAACCTTTCACTAATACTAAAATGCAAGATTTTACAACACAACATACAATGAGCAGAGAGCAAACAGTCAACTAAAAAGTAAATTCTAACTAAGTGGTCATATGAGTTTTGTTATATTATTATAAAGTGTTATTTTAAGTGTGATATGGAAGTTAAATGAAAATAGGGAGCTATAAATCAACCTATGGATGGTTTTAAGATGTTTAGGCTAAAAGGTATCTATGTTGACAATGGTATTAACTTGGTATTGGGGCCTACCCCGTCACTTCACAATCCCATAGTGATAAGGGTATCAGGTGGTTTACCAATATATATCATTAACCACATGTTTATACTTATCTATAAAACCAAGTTGGCTTCCCCCTTGGTGATAAAATCCAAGTAGGTAGGCCTTGGGAAGACAAATGTTAAATGTATTTTGAAATTTATGTGATTTGGTGGTGTGTGCAAAAAGATAAAAATAGTGAAACTAAATGATATTTTGAAAAATCACTGAATTAGAATATGTAAGATACTCTAAACATGAAAACAACTAAAAATGAAAGTGTGAATTAATTACTAGCATATAATTATTAATTCCTAATTTTAAGAATGGTATAGAGTCAATTCATATGACACTTTATGAAAACATTATATAATAGAGTTGACTGGGTCACTACTTTACTATAGAAGTAAGAATCCTTAATAACTAAGTCAATTAGGTCCACTTAGTATTTTAGATAGAAGATAGGCTATAGAACTAAGTCGACCAAGTTAACTTAGTTTATGGTAGAATTTTAGTTTTGAAGACTACAAACTTGCATAAAATAGAATTATAATAAAATATTGAATTGAAAGAGAGAGAAAGAAAGGAACCTTGGTGGGTTGGAAGATGTCAAGGATTGAAATTTTTTTATTGAAGTGTCTTGAATGTTGCTTGTAATTTCTATGAACTGAGTCAACTGGGTTGACCTAGTTATATGAAACCCTATTTGTTGAAGCTTGTTAAGATGACTAAGTCAACCTGGTCAACTCCATTATTGTTCTAGATGCTAATTGTCAGACTAAGTTGACCTATTCAACATAATATACTATCTTTAAATGAATAAGAGTATTATGACAACCTAATTGATCCAATAACCTATATCTGATGAAGACCTACATAAAAATAATATAGTCATTTTAATGTGACTATGTATTAAATCTATGCACAAAAGTTAGATCTATATTGGCCTAGTTGACATAGTATCAAAAAAATAGAAAAATAATGAAATGTTAGGAATGAAAAGTGTGAAAGAAAACCTGTAAGATTTATATTCATGTTGGGTTCACTAGAATGTATGTAATACAAAATACAACATATTCTACAAATCAATCCTAGCTTAAAGAAGATATATCTTACACTTTCAATTGAGGATACATTAGATAATTGGGATCATGACAAATATTAATCCACTAGACCTAACCAAGAGATATCTTACCATAATAATATTACAAGGGAGGGTTTCAGTGCCTCTAATCAAGTAAAACTATGTAACAACCATATCTAGGTCATATGGTTTCATATTCACTAAACAAATACCAAGTAAAAATTTAATCCAGTGCTCGCCAAATCTTGTGGCACAAAGTGGGGGTAATAAAAATTAAAATTAAACATGCATAAAATATATATACTCACATCAATGTATACAAAATCCTAATACATAGAAGAAAAGTGTAAATGCATATATATCTACTCTTGCAAAGGAAGAAAAAATTTATGAATACTTACCTTTGAAGATGAACCCACCAAGCCTCAATCTCTCCTTTAGGCAAGGTGATTCACAAAAGGTTGTTGTGGTATGTAAGGATGACTAGGATAAATAATCTCTAGGTTACACAACATATCAATGCATCTAATACTTATCCATAAGGAAAGATCCATATCTCTAAAGAAAGTATGAAACCCTAAGCTTTTTCCTCAAGCAAAATGGTAGATAAGAAGAAGCACAATATATCTCACTTTTTCTTCTCTTCATGATAAATGATGGAAATTAATGAGTTTAAATAGGTGAATATAACTATAAAACCTTTAAAACATTTGGCTGACAAGGTTCACCCAGTCAACCTAGTATTGTAATTGACAAAAAACATAATAGGTCACAAACTAAGTTAGGTAGGAGTTGACCTAGTCCCTAATAAGTTTTATCAATAATAATACAGGGTCGATGTGGTCGGCATAGTCATGTAAACTATCAAAAAGGGATTTATGTTAGGTAAAGGGATAATGAAGGTGGTAAAAGTCTATAGGAGTATGTAAAATGGGAGGAAAGTTTAAGGGAATGGATTTTAGGAAATACATGTGTAGATAACAAGTGGAAAAAGAGAAAACAATATTGACAAACACCAATGGTATACCTACCTCTTTCCTAATGTACCCCTTAGGGCATGTACTTAGAGAGCTTCAAAATAGAAGGGTTCTTACAAGATAGAGAGCATCAATAATTGATAAAACTTTGAAAATATTATATGTATACAGACCCTACCTTAGTTTTACACCATCTCATTGCACGTTATAATGCCAAACCTATAAAGTAAAAACTACATAAGATGAATCCTTGTATTATAGTGTTAGTTAAGAAAGAATTGGAAAAACCCTTAGAATTGAGATGCATCAGACCGATCGACTATTTAGATTAGATCTCAAACATTATGATTATCAGTAAAACTCCATTAGGTATTAGAATATGCATTGATTTCATAGACATCAATAAAGCATACCCAAAGGATAACTTTATTCTATCAAACATTGACATGATAGTTGACTCCAAAGTTGGGTATGAAATGATTTCCCTCATGGATATAATTTTATGATATAAGTAAATCAAAATTGCTTGATAGGACTAGCAGAAAACAATGTTCACCACTCCTTGGGGAACATTTTACTTTTAGGTCATGTTGTTTAGCCTTTAAAATGTTGTGGAAACATACCAAATGGATATGACCATTATATTTCATGAAATGATGCATGATATTATCAAATACTATGTTGATGACATATTAGTTAAATCTAAGACCTATTTAGATCATCTAATCATACTATGAAGGATATTTGAAAGGCTTCATGAGTACAAGTTTTGACTTAATCCAAAGAAGTGTGTCTTTGGTGTTACTTCAGGGAAATTTTTAGGATTTATTATATCTCATCAAGGCATTGAATTTGATCCTACCAAGTTACAAGCCATTATAGAGATGCCATAACCCTCTACTTTAAAGGAGTTCCATAATTTGTAGGGTAAAATGTAGTCTAGTAGACAATTAATTTTATAGTGGGTTGATAAATTCCATCCTTTCACTCACTTATTGAAGAAAGTTATTACATTTATTTGGGATGAATAATGTCAAAAAGCCTTTGATAATTTGAATAAATACATATCCAATCCACATGTTCTTTTACCATGAATGTTATGGAGACCATTTCTATTTTACCTATCTACCACTTATAATGTTGTGGGGGAACTTTTAGCTCAACATGATGAAAATGGGAAAGATCATGTTATGTTCTATATAAGTCATACACTAGTATTTTATGAACATATCTATATGCAAATAGAAAAATATTGTTTATCTATGGTATTTATATCCCATAATCTCCATCATTACAAGCTTAATAAAAATATCATAGTCATTACCAAAGTAGATCGACTCAAGTATATACTCTCAAAAAGTATCTTTATAGGGACACATGGCTAAGTAGATCATGCTTCTGAGTGCATTTGAGATTGATTATGTCAATCAAAATTCCATTAAGAGATAAGTACTTGGAGATCAACTTCCTAAATCTCCCCTTTCATATTTTTAACCACTAAATTTTAAATTCTTAGATGATGCCATCATGACCATCATAAAAACACCTCACATAGAGCAACAATAGAAATTATATTTTGATGGGTCATTCATATCTCATGGATCAGGGCCCATATTGTTATTTGTTAAACCAAAGGTGGATGTTATTCCCAAATAATTTCATATATGAATTTATTATACCAATAACATGGTTGAATATGAAGTAATCATTGTAAGTCTTTGTCAATTAGTAAATATAATATTCAACATATTTTGGTTTTTGGTGATTCTTAGTTAATCATCAATTAGGTTACAGACCATTTCCAAACCAAAGATGATAAGTTGGTACCATACAAATCTATGATGGAAATTCTCAAGTAGTAGATTGACCACATTTAGTTTGAACACAAACCTCAAGCTAATAAAAAGATAATGTGTGTCATTGCTACCATTTGTTCTTTGATCTACAATATGGACTAGTTAAAATATTATTAATTCCTTGTTGGACATGTTTTAGAACCTTCTCATGAACCTTTTACCATTAAAGTGATATTTGACATTATTAGTTCCAATTCTAATTGGTATTTGAACTTATATAAATAATTTCATGACAAAATACTTCCACCATACCTTTCATGAAAATAACAAAAACACTTCACACACCAAGCCTCTTAATATACCCTACTTTTCCCAACCCTTTACCATATAAGTTTTGATAGAGATTTACTTATTTATTTGAATTCATTAGAAGTCACATTATCATTGAGGGAATTTCATTAAGGAGTGTGTGAATCCCACACTAGTGGGGTCATCCTTGCCAAAAATCTTGTAGGTACTATTATTATTAGCCAACCATTGGAGTAAAAGTGTCTGCTTATGTAAAAAGATGTAATAAATGTTGGAGGCAAGCAAATTCGATTTATATTCTATCTAGAACACTCAATTTGATGACTATACCATGTCCATTTTCAATGTGAGGTCTCAATCTCATTAGGATGATTAACCCTAACTCCTCAAATGGTCATGAACATATCCTTAACATGATTGAGTATTTAACTAGGTGGTTTGAATCTATACCCCTCACTTATGTGATCAAAAAACAAATTTCCAAATTCATCTTCATCCATCTAATCTACCACTATAGTATCCCATCTAAAATTATATCTAATAATGGTAGATCATTTGAAAACAAGGATTTCAAATCACTCTATGCTAAGTTTAACATTAACCAACACTTTTTCACTACAAATTACCCACAAGGTAATGTCCAAGTAAAGGAATATAACAAGACCATTATCAATATTCTTAATAAGATTGTCAATGATGTTGGATGTGAGTGGCACTTGAATATATTACAAACCCTTTAGTCTTACCATACTAATTACCATACTCCAATTGTAGCCACACCATCTTCCCTTGTTTATGAAATTGAGGCCATTATTTCTATTGAGGTCAAGTTGCCTTCTTTATGAATCTCATTGAATCCTTGATGATGAGGATTATAGAGTAGTTCATTTACAATAAATGGAGTTACTAGATGAAAAATGCATGGCCTCTATCAACAACCTTCAATTATATTAGAAAAAACTATGTGGTTAGTATAATCAGTATGTCAAGCATAGAGAGTTTGAGCTTAGTGATATTTTCCTCAAATAAAACCATAAGAACACTACAACCAAGAAAAATAATAAAGGCAAGTTAAATATTAACTAGATAGGCCTTTATGTCACTGTTTCTAATTATGGATCTAGGGATTACATATTAACTACACCAAAAGGAGATGAGCTTGATGATCCCATGAAAATAATAAATCTCAAGCATTATTTCACTTGGGAGACCCAAGGTGTTGTCTATAAAGATCATTTATATCATACCATAATACAACCTTCTTTAGACATATCATATATCATCCTTACATATCTTCCCTATTGTCCAAAGTTATTTATCCCTCCCTTACCCACCCTTTTTGACCTTGGTTCTAATGTATTAGTTATTTAGGAACCTTTATAGATTGGATTTATATGAAGTTTTAGTAGTTGATTTAGTATTTCAGAATAATCCAATATCTTGGGATAGTATGATAGTGTTTGGTAATTTAATTCTTCATTATTGCCATGTTCTATCTCATTACCAGTGTTACTAATTATAACTACCTTTGGGAAAATTAGTATCATTGACCCATGTCATTATTTCATCATTATAACCACTTTTAATCAAATTAAGAACAACCCCATTTTTATCCACATTGACACATCCCTATGTTATATTGCACCATTTACCTACTTCATGAACTTGCTACTACCTAGTTAGATTCTTCCATTGTAAAGTGGAACTATAGTGACTTGAGGTCTTGTAAGACAATGACAATATCACTCGATTTACATTAAAGTCAGATCAGTCACTCTTTTTCCATTCTCTCACTGTTTTATGAGTAATTTAAGTTTGAATGTTATTGTTATTTTGTGAGCATATTTAAGCCATACTTTCACCATTTTATGAGTTGGACCATTCCATATATTATAATTCTTAATCGAGTTGAGATACACTAATATTCTAAAAACTTTTGAAAACTTTCAAAAAATCTTAAAACTCACAAAATCATGAAAATTGGCTTAAAATTTACATGAAAGATATAAGACAATCAAAATTTTATACAATAGTCTATATTATCTATTTAACTTCATTTTTACACCACCTTAGTCTTTTCCCTCCTCTACAGACTATGTAGGCAAAACTTGGATACATGGGGTATCTCAAGTTAGCTCAGTTGTACCTTCCTTTCTTTTTCAACCACTTCATTTCCTTAAGGATTAAAATACTCCTAGTTATTTCACAATTAACCACTTATCCTTTAGTTTTTCCATCCTTATTAGTCATAGGCTTATGATCTCATCATTTTATGAGTTTATATTATGAGCATTATGCATTCAAATTTGATTCAGTAATGACCACTTGTCTTTTCAAATGATCTCACCATTTTGTGAGCAACCATTTCAAAAACTCACCATTTTATGATTTATTTATTCTCTCATTGTTTTATGATCTAATTCTCATTCTAAACCTTATATTTAGTAGACACTATGAATTACTAATTTGGTTCATTTATGGATACTCATCTCTTACCTTTAGTGAGGTTTTATTCTAAACTATACTTTTGTACTCACGTAATTTATTTTTATTGAAGATTTTATGATTATGTATGTCATACCTATCTTTTTATATGTACTCATCTTTTTTTGAGACTATTCCCATATTCCTCTACAAGACAATCATGTTTCCTTATCATCAATTTTATTATATTCCATATCCTAGGAGAACTACATTTAGCTTGAAGTTCATGTTGGATATCACATGTTTGGAACTATGTAGGCAATGTCTAATTGCCTAGTGCATTTGGAGTTAGCTCAGATACCCCTTCTTTTTATTCTATTCCTCCCATTTAATTTTTGTGTGTCATTTCCCCTATATCCTAGGGATAACATTGTTAGTCTTTTGTTCTAGCATTGTATACCTATGTCATTGCTATCTAGCTTAAGGGTCACTCCATCACCAAGAGTAACACCTTTCTATTACTCATGCATGAATAATTTGTATTCTATTCGTACAGAGATTATGATTAACCATTGTTTATATATTGTCTTTGTATGTTTAGAATAGTTTGTTTATTGTACTTTAATTTTGTTTGGATTATTTTGTTTTATTTGTTTATTTTTATTTATTGGTATTTTTTTGTTTGTTTATTGGTGTTTTTTTTATTTTTTATGTTTGTTTATTGATGCTTTGTTTTTTGTTATTGTGTGTTTTTATTTATTTAACTATTTATTTATTTGTTTTTTTATTTTTATTTTTTGCCTTTTTATTTCTCGATTGCCATAGGATTATTACACATTATTTACACTTTAGTCTTTACTATTAATATATTGGACTTGAGTTGTGAATTAGTGTAAGTTACTACACTTAGTTTATTATAGTATATTCACTTTGGATTTGATTGTACATATCTTATGCCTAAGTGATTTATACTTACATTTACATTGAGTTTTCTCTACTTTGGATACACATTGTTATTATAGTTGTCTATAATTATAATATATAATATCTTAAGATACATAAAAATCATGAAAAAGAATCTATTAAACAATGTGATAAGTAATAATTATCCTTGTTCACAATTGACAAATTCCTGGCCTACCCTAACACTACCCAAATGTAGAGTAATTAAATCACAAATGAGTAGTAATTCATGTTTATCCTCTATGTCACATTACTCTTACTCTGTGAGTATGGATTCAGTATGTAAGACCCCTTTCTTAATTTTCCCTACTAAGGCAAGGATGAATTTTATCATGCTTCCATCTACCCTATTAGGGCAAAGCACTATGTTGATTATAAACACTTTTGGGAAAATAATTATTTTTTTGATATATTCACCCTACTAGGGAATTTTTAATTATACTAATGATTATAAATGACTTCGATAAAAATCATTATTTTCACCCCTAACCTATTGGGGAACCTCACTATGCCACTGATTATAATTATCTTTAGGAAAATGATTTTTTCCACCCCCATTACTTATAGGTCACATTGTTTATTTATTTTTGAGGGAATGTTTACCAAATTTATTTACAACCCAATCCCTCAATGGGACATTCAAGACTCATCCATCACCTTCTAAGATATTATCCAAGGCATTAACAACTTTTTCTTTCTTTCAGAAGATGTTATTATTCCTATATCTTGCAATGCCTTCCCAAATAGGGGAAAACTATAGACACCCCATTTTTGCCACAGCTATGTTCCAATCAAACATGAGATTTATTTCTACCAAACATTACAAATTAAGCCTAAGAATCACTGAATTTCTCAATTTCATCCACACATAGGAAATTAGTGATCAAAATCATGTTGATGCATCCTTATTTGGGTTATTATCTTGTATGCAATAGTAACCTCTCAAAAATTCATCTACAATCAACTTGTGACCTAACAATTGATAGATTGACCTTTTAACCTATTAAGTAGAGCACATAAACAATTGATAAAGTGCAAAATGCTAAGTAAAATGAATTAGCTAAATACAAAAAATTAAATGCTTAAGTGGAATTTCCATGTATAGTTAGTGAAAATTAATTTTATAAAAAGGAAATTCTAATAAAATTGAAGTCATGACAATGTCTTCATCCTCAAATTTAAAGAATTGAAAATATTTTCATTAAATACTTAAATTAAGAAATGGAGATCCATGCTTAACAAATGGGATCTCTATCCCAAATATTAATTACTTTCCCCCTCCTTAACTTAACTATGGTTAAACTAAACTCAACCATAATTAACTCTAACCTAACTACACTCAGGTTAGAGTTAGTTTGAAAGACAATAAATACAAGTTCTCACCCATCATTCAACAATTTTTTTTGGTGTAATGTTATTATGTAAAAATAAATTTAAGGACCCTTTTTGTGTAATGCTATAATGTTCATTTATTGAGACAGAGAAGCATAAAATCCAAGCCAAAGCCAAATCCAAGGCCAACATTACCAAGGTGATAAGGAGAGATGATCTAAGGAACACCATTGTCAAAGACTCTTTGAGCACATGATCAAACACATTCCTCTATGGACAACATATAATTATTACTCTCAAGGAAGGTAAATAATAATTCTTTTATATTCCAATGATAGTTACTTTTATTGTTCATTTGATCTTTGAGTGTCTAAACTTGATATGTTATCTTTATTAATGTGTTTTTATTTATTTTTATCATACTAACTCCCCTCTTGGATTACATTTTGTCACACTTTTAATGGTTAATATCTTCAATTACATAATGAGAATCAATATAATTATAAGTGTGTGATTCATATAATTTATGATTCT
The DNA here is from genome assembly GCA_037957365.1 of Torreya grandis. Taxonomy (NCBI): domain Eukaryota; kingdom Viridiplantae; phylum Streptophyta; class Pinopsida; order Cupressales; family Taxaceae; genus Torreya; species Torreya grandis. Next base: position 381,152 of record JARHVA010004707.1, read on the forward strand.
TAAAATAACCCATGGTATTAAAAAATTTTACCTTATGATACTACCAATCACAAATGAGGAATTATTTTTCTTGAGGCTTGAGAATGATGATTTTGGAAAAAAAAGGTTCAATAGCTACTGATTCATGAAGATTTGGATCATATGAGATAGGAACATGTATTATTTGATCGTATATATTTTATTCTAACATATGTTGATTTGACCCTTATGAGTTTTGGAACTCATCATCATTAACCTTATCTAAAATTTATTCTATTTGTTCTTGAAAATTTAAGATTTCTTCCTTAATGGATAGAATAAATTCCTTTACTTCACTTATAACATAATTTTGAGGGTATTATGTTTGGGATCAACTTGTTCATATCTAAAAACTTCCATTGTAATGAAAATAGGATTTTTATTATTATGATCACTAGGCACAATATTCAGCATAGAGACTAGGTCTTCCAACTAGCTTCCAAATTACAACAGAAATTGCTTTGTAATACTATCATTGTTAGTGATGGAATTAAGTTCCAAACTTATAAATTATTCATATTATACTTCTTGTAGAGTGAAGGGAAATAAATTACAAGAAACGTATTCATATTTCACATTTAAAATGCACATAACATACCTATAAGCAATAAGGTGTTCTACAACAGTTTTGTTATGATTACTTGGAAATCTAGGAAGAAACATAAAAGGATTCCCATCTATAAAGTCATGTTGAATGTCTAGGACATTTAGGGCTGATTAACCAAGCTAAGACATGGTGATATCCACATAGTTTAGAGAATCATGGACATGATAAAAAATGGAAACATATGTATAACATGCATATTTTTAATGATGTTTTTCCTCTTATGCCTTTAAAAGTGAAACAAGAAGGGTAAAGAACATAAATATGGACCTTGTGATCCTTATTGTGGGTTTCATGTTGCTCTCAACAAATAACAATCAAAACACAACTAACAAGCATGAGGGCCCCTCTTCTAGTGCCTAAAATGTTGGTCATGTTTAAATAGATAATAAATGAAAAGTTTAAAGGAGGGGAATCAAGACGTAATCAACAACTAACTAATTTATTACTAATAGCTACTCTTTTTAAATTTCTTCCTAGTGCTAGAAATTATGGTCACTCCAAATGAGCTAACCAAAAAATGACTATTGGATTAATCATTCTGAATGGACAAAGGAAGTAAAAATCATGGGATGAAATGTACCTTTAATAATTTTATGATTTATGTTGGTCCAATCTAAGGAATGAATAATTTACCCTATTTTACTCTAAGAGCAACAGATTCTACCATTAGAGGTTCAATTGATATGAGCATTTATGTGTTTTTACTTACTTTCTAATTATTATCTAAATATTACTATGGACTTGATTCAATTGATAAAATAATCATAATATACTTCATTATAATTTGTATCACAACCTAAACTAGGGTAGGACGTCATCTAAAAAATAAAATGAATAGAGAGGGTAGGGAAGAAATGAGATGGTGTATTTGATTTAAACAATATTTTTGGTACTATAGAACTAAAAAGCATGCCTAACCACTGTGTGCTTGGTCTAGAAATTGCACAAACTTAATCCACTTAGTAAGAAAGCTTCTAAGGATAAGTGTGAAATACATTTATTCATTGAATCCATTCTAAATAAAACTAATAGCAATATCTATCTGTGGCACACAATGACTGGGAAAATTATAAATAGAACATGAAAGAACTCAATAAACTAGTTATGATAATTACTACACAACATAACTAAGATAATCACTTGTAAATAAGCATGTTAATAGTCTTATCACCAATTAACCAACTAAATCAAAAGAATGGAGACATTAAATGAACAAAAATATAATAAAATCTATATTCAACATTATAAAGGCATTATGTTACATTAAATATCCCTACATGTAAGAAGCTAAGGCAATAGAGTGTACAAGAAAGGTTAGTGCAATATAGGCTAAATTTAATAGTGTTTTGATGTATAAGATGCTAATCTTGGATGTGTAGTCAAGGTGAAAACACCAAGGAAAAGTTAATTGTAATATTGGCACAATCCCAATAGTGTTTTTACCCCATAATTATAGACCCTTTACAATGGTGATGCAACCCCCTTAAATAGGTAATTCAAGGAGCTCGTGGCTTTGTCTTCTATTTCAACTCACTAATGAGGAAATTACAAATATTCAATTATAATTGGGAAATGTGGTTGAGATTAAGATAGATTTCCCTACTTGACCATGATTTGTAGTTAGAGATCATGGATCTTTAAAACATACCCTTTGTATTTTATCTCATATTTGTCTTATATAGACCTCTAAAACTTTATTTTTCACTTCTATATTGAATTCACAACCCATTCATGGAATTGATAGCCTTGGTGGAAAAATAGGCTATCAATCTTAGTTCCATCACTACCACATAGATCTTTCTTATCTTCACTTTCCTTTTCCTCAATTGAGATATTATATTTTACCTCTAGTTCCTACTTTATCATTTGACAACTTGTCCTCATCCCCATGATTTACTCTATTTTTTACCTTTGTCATTGCCATGGCCACATGGCTTGTTCTCAGCTTCTTGGGTTATTTATGCTTTGGAAAATTGCCACCAATACCTTAAGCTTTCAAGTTAATTTCATAATCACTCTAGGCTCTCTATATTTCAAGAGGGTGCCAAATCACATCTTCACAGGGCCTTAGGTCCATGGGCCTTTGCCATTGTTGATTAACTTCAAAAAATTTGGGTTAATTCATTAATGCCCCCAAGGTTTTGAGTTTTTTTACCTAATTCCCTAATTATTATGAGGTTATAATCACTTAGGATGGTGCTAGATGGTGCCATCTTGGGGGCTCAGGAATTTAAAAAGACTTTGTCACTTTTCAAAGAGATTTGACTCTAAATTGCTTCAATGATATTTAGATGCATAGAAAGATATGGGGAACCCTGAGAAGTCTTCAAAACTTATGAGAAAATAACAAATTGAATAAGTAAATATTTATTGAGAAATCTAAGTTTTTCCAAGTAAATTTTATGTGAGAATAAGTAATTAATATAGGAATTGAAACTAGTCATTCACATAAAAAATATATTTAATCCTGTAAGATGAAGTCTAAATCAAGATATGATAAAATTATTTAGAATAAAGGGCAATAGAATTTATTTACACCGAGGTAAATAACATCATGATTATTGAATATTTATCTAAGTTTTAAATTAATAATTACAAGTATTAATCCAATTTTCCATGAAAAAACATAATCATGAGATATATCACCAAAAGTTAGCTCAAAAGAAAGAGGGTCCCTATATTTAGATTGAAAATGGGGTGTGTTGTTTGAAACACCAACAAGTTATAGAACCAAATAAACTAAAAGCCTACTTAACCCTAGTTTTCACTTCCAAAATATACTCACAATAAAAAAACCCAACTGGAAAATCTATTTATCATGATCCCTTTATTAATTTTTATATATACCATATGCCACTTATCAAATTAGATGAGTCAATATCACTATTTTACATTCAAATTTATGCTTGAATGCCATATCTATTGATCTAAATAAATTTTCAAAGTTATAAGTTAGTTATATTAATCGCATCTATTAATTCAAATTAGGGTAAAAAAATTTATGAACCCTTACACATATATAACACTACAAACCCCTAATTTTTCCTTAGGGTTTCATCCTTATATAATTTTATATTTTCACTTTAGGGTTTCATATTCAAACTTAATTTATGATTAATCACTAATAATACACATTAATCATGACCACATTGAATGAAAATTATTGGTCAATACAAGTAATGAAATTCATCTTTTCATATTTTTATACATGGATAGTGTGTTGTATTTGGATCAATTATGTAAATAAATGGGTAACAAGTATCAAATCTAAATACAATAATAAGTTTAAAATTACCAATTAATAATCCCAATCATATTTTTTTAACACCCAATCTAATATTCCCATTACTACTATTATATATCAAAGGGCATACATGAATAATCTTTTTACTCTCCCTAATTTTTAGAATTATTATAGTAACCATCCTATTTTTAATAATACCTCAGATTAAATTAGATCTTGTGGTCCATGTTATTACAACACTAAGGGGTAAGGTGACCTATTTAGGAGTAAAAACCAAAGAAAATTAATAAATCCCTCCCCAATCCCCACCACCACTAACCAAAATATTTAATAAATCTAAGGGGTATCATATCATAGATCAAATAAAAAGTACCCATGCTAAAATTTCTCTATTATAATTAATTCAAAAAATACCTTTTTAAAAATACATTATCTATACAACATTGTGCTATACTACTTTAAAAAATGATGTATGACTATTTTACATGGATTCTATTACCAAAACATTAAGATTGATAGAGGAAAGCCTTCCCTTTTAAAAATATTTTTTTCCTCCTAAGTATGTTATAAATTAACATCAATTAAGTGAGTTTTAGTGGATAATGGATTATGGCTAAACATTTTTAATATCTCCTTTTTTAACCTAATTAGTATTTAGGTAGAGGATATTAACTATTTAAATATGAATATTTATGGATTCGATAACATTATACATAATGTTTTATGAAAAAATAACCTACATATTACTATGGACCCTCAAATGATAGCCACAATTTTTCAAGTCATGCATAGTGACCTCAATTATAATATTCTATTGGGAAGACCACGAATTTATGAGATGAATGGAGTTCATTATATCTTACATACATGTTTAAAATTTAGTGTGTGTGTGTGTGTGTGTGTGTGTGTGTGTGTGTGTGTGTGTGTGTGTGTGTGTGTGTGTGTGTGTGTGTGTGTGTGTGTGTGTGTGTGTGTGTGTGTGTGTGTGTGTGTGTGTGTGTGTGTGTGTGTGTGTGTGTGTGTGTGTGTGTGTGTGTGTGTGTGTGTGTGTGTGTACACATACACACACAAACATTCTCTTTTAATCAAGAATCATTTAATTAATGTTCATTTATGTAACCTAAAGATCATTGCATTCCTCATATGCAACCACAATCTCAAGAATCTAAACCAATTAAGGTACAAATACATTCTTCAACTCTAATTTCATCACCATCAACATACCATAATTAGTATGGTTTTGGACTTATATACTTTTAAAAAAAGGATATAAAAGAGATGGATTAACAAAACGTGCATAAGGCATTACTAACCCCACTTAATCATCTTACACACACTATGACTGCATATCCTAAGGAACAAGCAAAAAAAAAGGAAAAACTAGAGTAGGAAAAGTTACAAGGGTAAAACTTAGAGCATGAATGGTCACAAAAGGAAATATTAGAGCAATAAAATTTAAAAAAGGAAAAAATAGATCAAGAAAGGTTAAAAAAGGTGAAATTAATGAAATAAAACTTACAAAAGGTAAAATCAGAGCAAGAATGGATACAAAAGGAAAAATTAAAGTAAGAAAGGTTACAAAAGGAATAATTAAAGAAATAAAGGTTACAAAAGTCAAAATCACAAAAAAAATGTTAAAAAAGAAACAAGAGGAAAAAAAAATCATAAATAAAAATACAAAGGGAATAGTTATATAAGTAAAGACTACAAAAGGAACAATTTGAAAAGGAAAGGTTACACAAGGAAAAATTAGAACAATAAAATTTCATAAGTGATAACAGGATAAGTTAAATCAATAGAAGTTACTAAATGTTAAGTCACAAAAAATTCAAGATAAGTAAAAAAAACATACTTAATAAAGGGCTCACAAAGGAAATTCAAAATCAAGATATACTTAAAAAGGCTAATGCCATAAAATGGTTACAATGAAGACAACTAAAAGGTGTTACTCATTCCTAGAGCCTTTGATCATTATTCATCACATCAATGGAAACAAGTGTAATAATTTTAAGATTACATATTTTCATGAAGTCAATATATTCAATATAACACATATTTTGGATATGAAAATTAACACTTGATTAATATTAATGGACCTCAATGCTTCATTGGATCCAATAAAGTTACCAGTAATACTTGGGCTCAAAACATGTTTTGTTATATGTCGCATTAACCCTATCATGGATAAATAAAATTTAAAAGTAAGAATATCAAGGCTAAGATTAATGGGAAAAACATTGGGTAAACATGATGACTGTGTTACACTTGACAATAGTTGTGACTATTACCATTTCATGAGAGGAAGCTTCTTTAGAGAAAAAACAAAACAAAAAATTATTAATTCAAAATATTATACAATAAATTACCATGTCATCACATTTATTCAATCATTTTTTATTATTTTTTAATCCAAAATATTTAAAAAAACTCAAAAAACAACAACAAATGATTAGAAAATACAAAAACATTAAAATATTAAAAAAATCCAAAATCAGGGCCTACGTTTGACATGATTGCTAGATTACATGATATACATATGTTATTTAACACATGTTTTTTATATGGGATATTTTTTTTATACACACATGCATGTCCCAATATTTGAGTGTTATGTATGACATTTACATTACAAATGGACATAAAGATGTTGGATTTCCCTCTACCTAATAGCCATGGCAATACTGGGGGTATATTATTCCAAAAGTTTCACTATTATAGGGTATATATTTATATGAATTTTGTAACATGTTGTTAAAATTATATTTACTACACATTCCTTGTTATTTATTCATTTACTACATAGTGATACATGATATTCCACTATATTTTGATGTGGCATTAATACGTATGGATGGTGTAGACTAGTTCTTTATTATATGTTTCATATATTTTGTTACTATTTTATATAATAGCATACTTTTTCATGACTATTGTGTGTGGCCATTGACCTTACTTAATGTGACATCATTTTTTCCCCTTGTTTGTAAATTTTTTATGTCCACTTATATGTGGCTCTTAGCCTAGTTTGTTGAAACATTTTATGTCCCTTGTATGTGGCCCTTGGCCTTATGTTTGACACTAATACTTTCACTTATTGAAATTTATAACATTGAATGGTTTCATGGTTTATATAACTTATTTTTACCATTTAGTCTTACTCAAAGTACACTTCCATTACATGTTTCAATGATATATCTATCTAGACATGCCACTTACATGCCATGCATTCCATATGTTACATATATGCATTGCTATGATGACATATTATCCACATGTTCACATGATGTTATATTTTTACATGACATAATACAATTAAATCTTATTTTTATATGAGTGACTTACATGATAGATCCATCATCTCAAAAAGGAGGAATTAAATTTTTTTTTTATCATAGAGACATAAACATCCATGAGTACAAACTCAGACCATAGTATATATTTCATAGATTTCAAAAATAAAATATGATTAAGATATCAAATATTTTAGATACATGATATATATTGGAACTTTAGTACATATTTTAAGGACATATGCCATGCATGTGGACAAAATATAAAAGCATGAGCACATCTGCATACACATTTGGATACATACACATGGACATATACATAAAAATTTATAGGAACATGGTTACAAGTTTTCACATACACATATATTTGAGATACAATTTCTCAATGTATAATAATAATCCAAGGAGGGTTATTCCATTATGTATATAAAATAAAATGTAGATGTCCTATTAATCAATCTTAGATCAGAGAAAATAAATCCTACTTACATTTTCAATTGTTGGTACATTAGATATTTAGGGTCATGACCAAGATGGATCTACTAGACCTATATAATGGATATATTACCACAATAACATCGCTATAGAGTGTTACAAATCATCTAATCAAAAAACACTATGAAATAACCCTAACTAGGTCCTATGTTTTCATATTCACTAAGTAAATGTAAAGTAAAATAAAATCTAGTCTAGTGTTCCCCACATCTTGTGCTACAAAGTGAGGGTAATAAACATGAAAAATTAAACATGAATATAATATCTATACTCAAGTTAACACATAATAAATCCTAATGCATGGGAGAGAAGTACAAATGTAAATATATCTAATCTAATAAAGGAGGAAAAAGTTAGGAATACTTATGTTTGAATATTAACCCACTAAGCCTCAATCTCTCCCTTGGCCAAGGTGATTCACAAGAGGTATTTGTGTATATTGAATAAAATAAGGATGGATAATGGACTATGTTTTATCCAAAGACCTCCTAGTAGATCCCATGTTTTCAAAAGATAATATTTGTATCTACAAAAGAAGTATTGGAACCCTAAGCAATGATCCTTAAGTAGAATGGTGGATAAGTAGATGTTGAATATAATATTTTTATTTTTCTCTTCTTCTCTAATAAATGGTGAAATTAATGTGTATATATAGCTAAATCTAACCTTAAACCTTTTCAAAATTTTAGTCAATAGGGTTAGCCCAATTTGACCCTATATCATTAATTGATAAAAATAATTTAGGTCCTTGTCTAGGTTGACCAAGGTTGACCTAGACCCATATCATACAAGTAATAATTATAATATAGGGTCAACCTAGGCCAACATTATTTGGTAAATTTCAAAAAGGGTTTTAGCCTTAGGAAGTGGCTATATAATGTGGTGAATTTATTGAAGGAGTGTGTAAATAAGGAGGCACAACTTAGGGAAGTGCATAGGATATGGTTGTCTAGGTATCAAGTGGTGGTATAGGGGAAAACACTCCTACACAACACCAATGGTCTACCCACCCCTTTCCTAGTGCACCCTTTAAGGCATGTACCTAGGAATATTGAGAATTGATGGGTTACTACTAGAGACAAAGCATCAATAAATGATAAATTTTGAAAATATTATGTGTATACATATGCCCCACTCTAAGGTCATCATATGTCACATAGGTGTAACATGGGATGGTGCTTTGAAAAAATAACACAACAACACACAAAACTAAAGCTAAATAAATTGCATTGAGAAGAAAATAACATAAATGAAATAAAAAAATTTAAAAATACATACCTTTACTTAACTTAGTGTTACAGATAAAGAATGAAGTGAAATAAATGTGAATGTGTCCAATGTAGAGAACACTAGGTGAAATTGTAGAAATTAGTGAAAAAGAGTGAAAAATGATATGTGTGTGTGTGTGTGTGTGTGTGTGTGTGTGTGTGTGTGTGTGTGTGTGTGTGTCTATATGTATTTAATATGTGGAAATATTCTCTATAATGTCAAGATTCCAGAACATCTTGAAGTTTATAAAAAGAGCTAATAGAAACAAAGATATGGTCAAAAAATGGAATCTGATTGTAAATAGGTAAATAATTTTGAATAGTAAATATAATTAGGGTGAAACATAATTCATTTTTTTATTTTTACTATTCTAAGAAAATATTTCTCTAATAGGCCTAATTTGAGCCTAGAGAGTGACCATGGTGAGGAGATGACAATGATGATGTCGAGGATGCATAGTGGCCACAATGGGTGCATCATAGGTAACAAATAATTAATTTTAAAATTTTGAGAAATTTTATTTGAAATTAAGCTAACTATATAAAATTGGAGGGTAGGTAAAATATCGACACCCAAACTGACCCTAGCAAATTTTAAGATAAACTAGGGGTAGAATGGGGTACTGGGTAGGAAAATATTAGATCAATAAATGCCTAAGGAATTTAGGGTAAATAGTCAAAAAGTCACCACCAAGAAAGAAAAAAGTTGACCCTATCAACTTAGTTGGTAAGGTAAGAGAGAAATAGAGGTTGACTACATGGCAGTAGGTCGATATAGCATTACTGAATATGGATGACTATGTAGAATTAGGTTGATATAGTTTGAAATAAGAAGAAGGTTGTCCTAGTACGCTTTGGCTGAAATAGTATGTACTAGGTGGCTACTATAGTTTACTAAAATGCGCTGATTGCATACCAAAGGGTTGCTGTAGTATGATAACGATAGAAAAGGGCTGATTTAGTATCAAATAGACCAATACAATCTAAAATAAATTATCCAACTACATACTAGTGGGATGAAGTAGTATAATAATAATATGATAGGGTTGATTTAGTATCAAATAGGCCAATTATGTAAAGAACTAAGAAAAATAAAAAACTAGATCAAGCATGTTAATGAAGTACTTAATTTGTAAATTTTTTATAATATTTAGGAATGTATTTTAATTATTATGACATCAAGATTTGATAATCCTCTATTATTTGATATTTTATATATATGTTAGAGATTTTGGCATCTAGTGGATGCATCCTAGCTAACATATATATTGGAGAGATTGATAGATGTAGATAGGGCTCCACTGGTCACCTTGGGATTTGGTGGCATTATGGAGATGAGATAGATCTATCTAAATGTTTACCTCATTTTCATGATCTTAGAAGTATGAGAATGGTTAACCAATACTTTCCATGGGATGTGGAAGGGGACACCATAGAGGTGGCTATCACTTTGGAGGATGTCCATGTATTGCCTTGAATTCCTATATATGGGACACTGGTGAGTTATGATACACTGGAGTCAAAAGAAAATAGATGAGATTTATTCTAGTGGGATACATACTCAAATAGGATCTACCCTAGGTTACACATGATCTTGTTTTATGTTTATCTCACAACCATTTTAGACATCCTAAAGGCTATGATATGACTTATGATAATATGAGTGATATGCCACAAGTATGACATCAAGGTACCCTTGTATACAATAGCCTTATACTAGTCAATTTTAGATCACAGAGTGTTATATTATTTTGGTTTTATCATCTAGGCCTAGCTCATGCATGATATGTATGGGATGTTATTCCAAGAATAGAAGGTGATGGGCCCTATTATTATTTTGAGAGCATAGATATATGAGAGGCTACCTATGTATCAGATGATTGGGTTACCACATGTGGTTAATTATAGTTTACTTAGGTCATTTGATGGAGTTAGGACCATGTAGCATGGGTTGTGCCCCATGTTCTAGCATTACATACTATCACACAAGGGTAGATAGTGTGGCAATATATACTCACATAGCTGACATATGCCCAAATCGAGCTACCATTGTGTAGTCATATAAAATGTCAAAGTTAGTATTTTGAGTGTGGCTTGTGACACCCTATCCATAGGACCTTATTACATACTTTTTGACCCTTTTAGGCACCTTTTTCTCATTAATATCCATCCATAGAATTATAAACCTTGATTATAGCTCAACTATACTCTATTTCCCAAGCCAATCATATCCCCCCAAGTTCAAAACCTATAGGACAAGAGTGTCATACTTGGAATATAGTGTTGGACCCTAAGGTGTTCTATTTTTGCTACTCCTATCCAATCATAATTTGAGCCCAAATGATCAATTTCATCTAATTCCTATCTTTCATCATGTTGGCCTAGTGTGAATACATTTAACCCGTGACCAATAGTTTCCTATAAAATCCCATTCAAATTTAATTTACAAGGGGAGGTGACAAATATTATAAAATAAGTAAGAATACAAATAAACCACTAAGGAAAACTTTACTATTCTCTACATATAGTCACCCAACATAGCTAGAAATACATTCAAACTCTCACACTAGTCCCTAGCCACCTCAAGCACTCTCAATTTAGCATTTTTGCATCCACATTACACTATTTTAGAAAGCACATCAAGTGGGAGAAATACATATGGCTTGATCTCTCTTTAGAGTATTGGTATGTAGGAAGCATGCCCAGATAAGGGGTGTGGATCACATGTTGAGTACATCTTACACACACTAACCCCCCCTTTCAAGTGATTCAAATCATGTTTATCTAGCATGATGAAGGATTTGGGTTTAACTATTAAAGTAGATCTATAACAAGCTCTATCAACATTCAACACTTGAAATTTTATAGACAAGCTCACATAGGAACAACACAAAGAACCCAAAAAAATCAAGGCCCTATGAGTAGTTTATAAAATAATGATAGAAGAGGATAATAGTATCAAACCTTAGGGTGTCTTTTTTTTAGAGATCTTATCCTTTTATAAAATGAAAGCTAGATTCTGATTTGTGACACTATCCTAGTCTTGCACATCTAGTTTCAAACCCTACAATAGTCATTTCAGCCAATTTTAAGATGAGTTATATTTCTCCTAATTTATTTTTATTTTTATAAAGGTACAAAAGACATAAAATATACAAATCAAGAATTTTATTATTTCAATATTATTTATTAATGTATTAATCTAGACCCTTAACTAAAACAAGAATAAAATTCTAATATTCCCAAAAAAGTTAAATAATTTGGTGAACCTAACTTACATTGTTTCTGCATAAAAACCATAGAAACCTTAGGGAAAATTCCTTGTTAATTTTTCCAATACTTTTCTAATTTTTTTGCATATTTAAATCAAAAATTCATATTTTATTTTTAAAATTTACCTTAGTAATTTTAAAAATTATTTCCTTCAAACCCTAATTGCCTATACTAGGTCCTAGTATTTTCCTATTATTTTTATGATGTTTTCCTGCATATTTATATCAAAATTTCCATTTAAAATTTTTAATTTTTCTTAGTAATTTTAAAAATAATTTCCTTCAAACCCTAATTACCTATATTAGGTCCCGATATTTTCCCAATATTTTTTTTTATAATTTTTCCTACATATTTAAATCAAAATTTCCATTTAATTTTTAAAATTCATAATAGTAATTTCAAAAAAAAAAAATTCAAACCCTAGTTGCCTATACTAGGTCCTAGTAATTTTCTAGTATTTTTTTAATTTTTACTAAATATTTAAATAAAAAATTCACATTAAATTTTCAAAATTCACTGTAGTAATTTTAAAAATTCATTTTCTTTCAAACCTTAGTTACATATACTAGGTCCCATGCTTTTGAGGTATCACCTTACATGTTTGTGAGCTTTGTATCCTTTTGATGCATATTCTAGTTCATTGTTTATATTATATTGGTTTAGTCTTTTCTTTCATTATTCAAGTTGTTTTCCTTATACCACCTAATCTACTTTTATCTCTTCTTTTGAGATGAAGTGCAAGAATTAGTGGAAACCCTCTTGAATTCACTTAGATTCCTTCAACCTGACCATATACCATGGTTAAACAACCAACTCAACTTCCTGCTATATATCCTACACATTTAGATTACACTAATCTCCATGAGGATAATTTTGACAATGAGCAGTATGAAAATAACAATGATGATACACACATTGATGTTCATGACCCACCACATCAAGTTCTTGATCTAATTCCACCTATTGTTGACAATGAGGTTGTCATCAACAAAGACTTGATTCTACAAAGTTTTAAAGAAAGACTCAAGGAACATCCTTGAGATCATACACTTTGGAAATTAAAAAGGCTAAGTAAGTTGAGTGTTCCATTCCTTCATATAAACCATTTGAAAATAACACTACAAGGGAAACTATGTCTTAATAACCCCCTATAGTAGCCGAATCTTCTTATGAGGCACCACCAGTTATGGCTAGTACATCTTTGTCTCTTAATGTGGCTGTGCTTGTGTAAGAGATAAAATCTCTTCAATCTATGGTGCTACATCTTGAACAAGGTGACTCTAGACCTACACAGGCCATGGATTCTTTTTATCTACTTCATGCACCATTAGCATGTGCCTTTGGCACCAGGTTTTGTTCAACCTAAGCTAACTCTATATGATGGAAAAGGTGATCCAAAGACACACTTGAGATATTTTCATGTAGCATGCTTAGACTATGTGCTAAATGACTACTTATTAACCAAGCTATTTCTATGGAGTCTAAGGGATTATGATTTACAATGGTTCTATACTCTACCAAATTAGTCAGTCAATGCATTCAATCCTTTAGATGATATGTTCCTAGCTCACTTTGTCATTAACATAGGTGACAAGGTTTCTTATGCCGAAGTTGTACAATAGAAACAAAAGTTAAATGAACATCACATAGACTATGTTTTTAAATATAAAACTATCTTAGCTAAAATGACTAGCTCCATGGTCGATCAAAAACTATAGGATATCTTTAAATAGAGTCTTTTACTAGCTTTGAATGAGTCAATAATGTTTTAAATATTCTTTTATTTCACTAAGCTATGTCATACACTAAAGGAAAGGGAAGTCAAATTAATTTCAATAGGAAATCTCAAGTATACAGGCATATCAAAAATAATAAACAAGAGTAATAATAAAGTCCCATACAAAGTAAAGGTCAATAATAGCAAAAGTAAAAATTAACCTATAGTTAATGTAGCTTTAGAGCCTCCTTAGTGAGTGGTTGTATCAACACTTGGTGAAATTGTACCAATCTACTAGTATCTCCAGCCAAAGTCTTACATCATCTATTAGAATGTAATATCATATCACTCCCTCTTATTTAAGAAGTTGATACAATAAATCCTCTTCCACATGGATATGATCTAAATGCATTTTGAGAATTTCATAGATCACTAGGCCACATAACAAATAAATGCATCATTTTGAAACACAAGATACAAGATTTGATAGATGACAACCTTATTGACATTGGAACTCTAGTTGAGCCTCCTTAGGAAAAGAAAACATAGGGAAAGGCTCTAAAAATTTTCTTAGATCCTTTCCCACAAAATTAAAAAGATGAAACAAGGGATACACTAGGTGTTTACCATGCATATCATGCACACCCTCCACCAGTTACATATTAGGCACCTTCAGTTGAGTCACATCCTTTGAACAACATGATTGGTGTTTATAATTCTAGAGTTTTAGCTAGACCTTCCATCTCCTTCTCAAAGTAAGATATAGTTGAGAATGATTCAAATTACCATGCACTCTTTATTACAGATTACATTAAACATCATCCATTCATAGTGTTCTCATAGACAATGGATCCAATGTGAACATGTACACTATGACATTACTATAGCATTTGGGATATTCAAAGTATGATATTACCCTAACGGACATAGTTATCATTAGATTTAGTGGGCACATACAAAGTTCATTGGGTGAGATTATAATTCCTCTATAGGTTGGTCCAACACATGTGGCTACACTATTTACTATTATTCCTAGTGTAGGAGTCTTTGACATGTTGCTTGGTTGACCATGGATACAAAAACTTCAAGTAGTACCTTCTATAGTTAATAGATGCATGAAATTCATTCATGCTAATTAGATTATTACAATTGGTGGATTTATATGAGTTACCACTCCCCACTTCAAAACCATCTCCTACTTTGTAGTCACTAGTTTTATCTTCTCCACTAGTTATATTTTTTCCTCCAGTTTAGATTCAACCATAGTCAAGGCCTTCCTCACCAGAAAATAGTTCATGCACTTCCATAGAGACTTATTTTAGACAAACCATAGTTTTAAGACTCTAGATAGTTTCTAGCTATAGTGTTAACACTCAAGTTAGTATCATTGAGTTCTCATTCCTCTACACACAAATCACATGTTTAGAGAGCTTCTTCTGCTACCAAATGGGTCCCTAAAAGCCTTAAAATTGCATCCACTTCTCAAAGTTATAGAGGGACCCCATATCAGTTTATAATATAGAAATTTTAGAGCATTTACAACATATATAAATTTTAGAGTCATAGTCTCATCCATTCCATCATGCTTCATGATCATGCACAATTCCTCTCCCTGATATAGGACACCATGATAGGGAGTCTCTCATGAGACTCATTGATTAGTATCATTTTTTTCTCAGTCTTTCTTGTACATAGCTTCTTTTCAATTTCTTATACATAGTCTCATTATGATTTATTATACATAGCTTATTTTAAATTTATTGTACATAGTCTCCTTATGATTGATTGTACATAGGTTATTTTCAATTTCTTGTACATAGTCTCCGTATGATTGATTGTACATAGATTCTTTTCAATTTATTATGCATGGTCTCCTTATGATTGATTTTACATATCTTATTTTAAAAATATAAAAGCATTCAAATAACTTAAAATAACAAAAATATTTCAATTGTATACATTATCCATTCTTTAAATTTATACTATCATGCTAGACTTATATTTTGCTATTATATGCAATTATTTGTCAATTTATCTACATTACAATGCTTCACTTGATCTTATTTGAGTGTGTGTAGTGACACCCAGATCTTTGATTACTTCACTCTACCCATTGAGGGGGCATTCTACTTCTACATTCAAGACATACATCGATATATCTACCCACTAGGGGCATCTTATACATGACTACACTATTCAAGTTATGTCATTACCACACCAAAAACTCTAATTATCATGTTAATGTACATTAATTACTAGTTGACACTGATTACTCTATCAACACTCACTAGTATCTAGCACTTATGTTTTTCTTAGCATTTACCTAGTCGTGTACTCCATGTCTTGCATACTTTCACTTCTTGCTTTGATTAGTTAGATGTGATTGTATTAACAACATCTACATGCTTTCCTTTTTTGCATTGTGTAGTTATATGTAATTGCATTTCTCAATTATTATTTTATCACTTGTATGTGCCTTAGGACATTTACCAATGTCCTTTGCTTGTACTCTTCTATGTGCTTGTGGCCCTCATGCCAACCTTACTTGTTTTCAATTATATGTGTATGTGGGAATTTGAACATATCTTATATGCTTTCTTTCTATTTTTAATGACATGTTTCTATGTTCCTTGTTTGTTTGGCCCCTTGGTGACTCTTATATGCTTCATTCTTCTTACCTTGTGTCCTTATTGCTTATTTGCTTCTCACTGTTTGCAATGCCATGATCCACATCATGCATTATCTTAATTTCTTGGATGACATGATGGACATCATACTCCATCCCTCCTTGAAAACTAATAACTAACATTTCTAGTTTTAGTTCAGCATATTCCATAGGTTATTACATTGTTACATCTATCTAGCATAACCCTGTTGATATAACAATCTCCAATACAAACTATGTTATATTTTGAGACATGTTTTTTATCATCATTTTTATATCATTTATTTCACATCATAACAAAATTTTAGGGCTCTTTATTATAATGGTATTCATTACAGGGTTTTTATTCCTACCATTATGAGAGGGGATAACAATCAAGGGTTTTGTCAAAGAGATTAGAGTCTTCTACTTGTGAAAAGTTAGTTTTCAAAACACTTATACTAATAAATAGAACCCAAATTAGGCATTACAAACTATAAACACAATGATGAATATAAAATAATGATAAGAAATAGCAAAGGACAAAATCATTGGAATTGGACTATAGCACCAAATAACAAAGTGTCTTATTTTTAGTGTTCCTATCTAAATAGAAAAAATCCCATACTTTCTAGAAATAGAGAAAAGGTAAGTTTAGTTATAGTTTTGTCATTTAAAATTTAATTTATATTCAGTAGTTTTACTATATTTTTTTTAGAGAATCTAGACATAGGAGGCATCATGCACATCATGATGGCTCTCACTTCTACTTTCAGACTAGGCAGTTGGTATAACTTCTAGATCAAAATCCATGTTATAGATACTAGTGATTAGGGGAAATGTGTGAAACATATTTGTCTTCTTTTATTTTCCATTTCATTACATGACCCAGGTATTCTTAGTAGTTTTGTGTCTTATTCCATTTGTATGTGGTTAGCATCATTTCAGAGTGGCTTTCATATAAGTCTAGTTCCTAGTTTTGGAGTGGCTTTTATACAAGCCTAATTTCCACCTTTTGGAGTGTCTTAGATTGGCCTAGTTATTAGTAAACATTAAACTATCCATGCCACATTGTCATAGCATAGAGAACTCATGGGCTTCAAGAGCCATCTCATAAGACACACATTTATACCAATATTAGTACTTAACTTTACTTAGTGGGTAGTGATGGAGCTAAAAGACTATCTAGCCTTTATATTTTTGAGACACCTACTCAGAGGGATTGGAAATATAGTTCAAACATTGATTAACACATGCATGATCACATAACTTCACTTAGTGGGTGATGATGGAGACAAAGGGCTACCCTTTGTATTCTTGAGCCACTCTCAGGTAATTGAGCACTCAGCTCTATTCATGATATGAATTTTGGTACAACACATACCTAACATTATCTAGTATCACTCAAATAACACAATAGGTTTTATATTGGTTTGTATACCCAGTGAGGTGTATTCGTTCCTTTATATTTCTCTCTCTCATATCTAGTTTTTGTAAATTTTTATTCTAGACATATCATGTTTAATAAGAATTGATATACTCTTTATTTTCTCTTTCAGATTTAAACTTCACAATGTGTTATATACACACTAAACATCACACATTTTCATGGTCTTTACCCTTGCAGGTAAGTTTAGGTACACCTTGTACTTTTCCTTTATCATAGTATTTTACTTTGTTACATCACTAGAATAAAGAGGGGAAATGTAGTCATGTAAAATGTCAAAATTGGTTTTTTTATTATGTCTTGTGACACCCTATTAATAGGACCTTCTTTCATGCTTTTGTGACTCTTATAGACAACTTTTTCTCCTTACTAATCATCTGTAGACTTTTGAACCCTGATTTTAGCTTAGCTACTTTATTTCCTAGGCCCATCCTATCCCCTAGGTTATAAGCCTATAGGATAGGAACACCATACATGGACTATAGTGTTGGACCCTAGGGTGTCCCATTTTGGTGCTCTTATCCAATCATAATTTGAGCCCAAACCATCAATTTCATCTGATTCCTACCTTTCATCATGTTAGCCTAGTGTGAATACATTTAACAAATGACCAATAGTTCCCTATAAAAACCCATTCAAAGTTCATTTACAAGGGCATGTGATAGATCTTAAAAATTAAGTAAGAATATAAATAAACTACTAAGGCAAAATTTCCTATTCTTTACATATAGTCACCCAACACATCTGTAAATACGTTCAAAATCTCACACCAGTCCCTAACCACCTCAAGCACTCTCAATTTGGCATTTTTACTTCTACATTACACTATTACATAAATCACATCAAGTGGGATAACTACATATGGATTGATCCATCTTTGAAGTATTGGTATTTAGGTAGTGTGCCAACACAAGGGGTGTAGATCACATGTTTAGTGTATCTTACACACACTAACCCCCCCCCCCCAATTTCAAGTGATTCAAATCTCATTTATCAAGCATGATGGAGGGTTAAGGTTTGAAGATTAAAATAGATCTACAACAAGCTCTGTTGACATTCAATGCTTTAAATTTCATAGGTAGGCTCATACAGGAATAACATAAAGAACCTCAAAAAATTAGGTCCCTATGAGTAGTTTGAGAAATATCAATAGGATAGGACAACAACATCAGACCCCAAGGTGTCTTATTTTCAGCAGTCCTATTATTTCACAAAATTAAATCTAGATTCTGATTTATGACACTATCTCATTATTTCACAACCAGTTTTAGACCCTACAATAGCCATTTCAACCTATTTTAAGTTAAGTTATATTTCTCCTAATTTATTACTATTTCTAGAAAGGTAAAAAAGATAAATAAAATATACAAATTAGAACTGTAATTATTACAATATTATTTATTAATTTATTAATCCAAACCCTTAACTAACATAGGAATAAAACTCCATTATTCCCCAAAAAAGTTAAATCATATTGTTATATGTTTAACATGTGTGAAAATCATGGGCCACTACACTTCATGGGTGGATCCTCATATAGTGGCTTATGTACCTATATAACTAGGACTTCCTCATCTAAAGGCTCTTCTTGTAGTGCCTGCTTATTAGGCATAATATGCTAGAGATATGAGAGGGAGAGGAGGTAGAGGGGCACTTATGGAGATACTATTGATTAAGCCTTGATGGGATAGACCATAGGCTAGTTGAGTATAACAATAAGAGGTAGTAGGTCCAGGAGGAGATGACATCATTGATGTGGATGTAAAGGAAGAGTGAACATAAAATATTCCATAATATAGGTGATATTGGTGACATGAGCTCATTAAAAATGGAGACACTATCAATGTAAGGAGACACAAGCACTAACTATCATGTTGGGGGATCCTACACTGATTCTAAGACATAGTTACTCCATAGATAGACCACTAAGGAGAGGACCATGATGGACTCAAGTGGTGACTCTTAGATTTTGATTGGTGCAAAGGTAGTCATCAAAGGAGGTGATTGGTGGGAGAGCAGATGGTGGTACCATGGTCAACAATACTGACACTAGTGAGAAATGTTTTATTTTAATTTAGGTTTCTGATATAGAACACTAGTTACATAATTGATTATGGTATATATATATATATATAATATGCATTATATATATATATATATATATATATATATATATGTAGATATATATGTATATGTAGATATATATATATATATACATATATATGTGTGTGTGTGTGTGTGTGTGTGTGTGTGTGTGTGTGTGTGTGTGTGTGTGTGTGTGTGTGTGTGTGTGTGTATGTATGTATGTATATGTATATGTATGCAATCTGATACATATCTAGTTTCTAGTTTTTTAGATATTTTGGTAGAAGAGGTTAGATGGGCAGCCCTAGTTATGGTTATACAACATGACATTTTAGATGGGTTATTGTCACCATATGACCCTACCACATTGTATTATCCTATGGTTCCATCTACCCCAAATCAAGTGAGTTGGTTTAGATTGATGGGAGAGGTCATGTGATAGCCATAGGTGTGAAGTGATAGATTACAACCAATAGAAGGGGTTGGAGTTAGAGAGGCTCAGGCTTGGCAAGCCTTAGCATATGAGCAATCTACACACATGATAAATATTGTCCAACTTAGATAGGTATAGGCTTAGATGGCCAATCTATAGGGATAGGTTATTATCTTGAGATCCTAGGATTGCCTCTTTATAGTTAACCATTTATAGGTGTTAGTCACAAGCATCCAAGTGTAGTGTGGCTAGGCCACAAGATAGACATGATGGATCATAAACATAGAGTTGTAGCTATTTATATTTTATACTTTGTATTGTATAAAACACATTATATATATATATATATGTATATATATATATGTATATATATATATGTATATATATATATGTATATATATATATATATATATATATATATATATATATATATATTAATGTTGATAGTTCATTGATCTCATGAATTGTTCTTGGATTTGGATGTGGATGCATGGATATATTTTATTTCTAGCATATGTATTTAGATTTTGTTGTATATGCTATAGAAAATATGTGATGATGTTTTCTATTCTAGAATTATGTAATACGCATACATGGTTAAAAATAAAATGGAAAAAATGATTTTTAAAAGTATAATTAATCAAAATAAATGTAATAAACATTATATCATGGTGGGAAATGTGTAAAAATAAAAGATAAATAAGTATAATAAACTAAATTGGTAAAAATGGAAACAAATGTTTTCAAACCATGTAGAGAGTTATACCTAATTAAAACAAATAAATCACACTATATCGCATTAGAAAGTATGATTTTTTTTAATAATAAAATAGAAGACACATGAAAAATCAATGGTATTAAAACAAAATAATTAATTCAATAAATCATACTAAATCAAGCTGAGACGTATGACAAGAAGAAAAAAAATGTAAGAGGAAATTAAATTAATCATAAAATAGTTGTAAACATATAATCAATCTAAAAATAAGAAGATAAAAGTGAAATACTTATGAATTAAGCATAAAACATAATAAATCAATATGGGAAGTATGTCAATGATGTGTAACTCATAATCTAACACTAATTATCTCAAATTTGACACATGTAATTGAATTATGACTTGATTATGGTAGGAACTAGATATTGGAATATTTTGTGAGGAGGGCCTAGTTGTATCCATGGTCTTACACTACAAATCACAAATGGAATACTAATGAGGTAGAAGTAAATGTGGAAATTATTTTAAAATATATTTATAATGTGGTAATTTGTGAGGAGAGCTTGGTCATATACATGGTCTTACACTACAAGTCATAAAGGGAAACCCTAGGGGAGATAATCAGCTAATAAAATAATATTTCACAAAGGGGAAATATTAAGAATGTTGAAATGAAAAAGGCAATGTAAAAATAATAGAATAGTCATTTTATGAGAAAACATTATGAAATGTGAGGCATACTAGGTACAAAGGAGAGACATTAATAATCTAGTGACCATCAAAATATAAAGGATACCTACTCACAAGAAGCATACAACTATATAGGAAAATATATAAGATAATAAGATCAAATCATGTTATTTATATTTAAAAAATAGTAAAATGGGAATACCTTCCCACATTATGTTCCTAATTCCTCATGACCTCTTACAAAGTCATTAGTCTCCTGTGAAGATTGGGTACCTATGTGAGAAAGTAAGTAGCATAAAAAGATTATTTTATTCTCCTATCCTAATATATTAGCCTACTACACCCAAATAGACCTCAATTCTATCATGAGGCCAACTAAGGAGTCTAATCTTTGATTAGGAATATATGTTTTATGAATCATATTTTTAGTGTGGTTTGAATTTTGAATTTGTATGTTGCCTTTTATATCATTGCATTTTATTTAAATGATTTGGCCTTTAATTTTTTTATGTATTTTATGATTCCCACTCTCTATAGATTTTTAATAACCAAAATGAGTGATAGAAGTGAAACACATGATTAAGATTTAGACTTTAGTTGAAAGAAGTGAAGTATCTAAAGATATGTCTGACTAAACACTTAAGATTAACTATACTCCAGTATGTAATCTTAATTTTCAACCATATGCATGCTTAGTATGTGAAAGGAATATAAAATAATAAAGGGAGATCCAAAGTATATTAGTAACTAAAAGTACAATGAGACATCTTGTTTTCTAATTGATCATATGGTAAAGAAATATTACTAAGGGAATCAAGGTTTGTATAACCAAGTCAAAATAGTATTTATATGAGGTTTAAGTGAGATAAAATAGAAAATAATCATTGTAAAATAGAAATAATCCATGAAAGAAGTGAAATCATAAACATAAGTGTGCGATCATGAAAAAAATCATAATAAGCCATAATAAAAGAGGAAAACAAATGAAACCATATAAAACTCATAAATCATCATATAAAGATCCATGTGAAATAGATAGGTGAAACCAAATTTGATGCATATTTAGATGTATAAGATATATAAAAATGAATCAAAAATCCAATCCAAATTCATAATGAAGAACAATGTCAAAGAACACCATGCCATGTTCACAAGTACTAATAAATTTATCCACAAATATTATCCATGACATCATAAATGGGGGGTTCAAGATGAATAATGGGGAAGTTATATAAAAGGATCCCACTCTTCACAACCCATGAAAGGATTTCTAGATATAGACACATAATGTTGTAAGAGTTCGTGTGAAGGAGAAATAAAAGTGAAATTAAAATTCTATTGATAGGGTGTGGTTGGTTTGGGTTGAGTACAAGTAGGTTGATTGAATTTAGGTGGTGGGATGATTAGTTGAGGTAATTATTGTGGTGGGGTTGAAGAAATATAATTGGAAGTTTGGGGAATGTTATCTTGTTGTGTAGATGTTGGGGAAAGAGTAGAGATAGTATGAGAGCTATAATCAAGTTGAGTTGTTGAGAGTGTTTATTGAAATGTTATAATTTTCTCTTTCCCCAACTCTATTAGATGGGATGGGTAAGTATCTTGAATGATACATAATGTTTGGGACTTGTGATGCATGGGTGTTAGATTAGAGTCAATAAAAACAATTATTCTTCTCATGTTAGTCCTATTAATTTCATTTTATTCATTAATAGTGAGGTATATAATAATTTAAACATTGTGTGTAGAAGGAGTATGTTTATTAGAGATATATTGGTGGTTAGGAAGAGGATCTTTGTATATAACAATATGAGAATTATCTTTATTTAAATTTTTGTTTTTATTTTACATTTCATGTGATTTCAAATATATGTTATATGCTTGTTGATGCTTATAAATGAGTGACTAATGATAAAAAATTTTGTCAAGAAGAAAATCCATAGCTAGATTGTGTAATTATCTACAAGTCTCATGAAAATGGCACCAACTTGCATGAAACCAATAAAATTTGTTTGGATCATACCATGATTTCATTAGATGAGTGGGGTCAAGATTTCATGGTAGAGGTCTTGGAAGATGATTTTGAAGCTTGGCTAAGGTAAATGGTTTGTGCACATTAATGTTGTTCATTTGATAATATGTAGGAGTAAGAGTGTTTCTTTTTAAGGGGGCTTGATTTGTAATATTGTTTAAAAAGATTACCTGAATGTTGTGAATAATTTCATAGGTATTAGTAATGCCATCATTAGTTGCATGAGAGTTTATTTTAATGATAATATGAGTGCCCTTTTTAGGTTTATATGGCTAAAATTTATGCATGATGATGTCTTATCACTTATCTTGGCCAAGTTATTCTAAAGTCCTTGGAGAGAGATTCCTAACCTAATATTATAATTTGACATAGAGAGCATTAGTTAATAGGTTGAAGACATTATCATCCACCATATTATGCTCACATTTTTTATAAAAGTTAGTCAATAATTTGGTGAAGGATTTTTTTATAACATGTTACAATTTATGCATGAAGTTTTCATTGATGTCATGTAAGTGTCATTGATTTCCTTCTATGTTGTCATTGTTGTTCTTGATGTTGAGTTCATAAAGCCTTACATAAGGAACCTAATGAAATGGCATAAGCCTTGTATCATGATGATTTAAACCATACAATACTTGTATAATCAAGGATGGTAGTGTAATATCATGTTGTGATGTTTTATTACATGAGGGTAGAGTGTTTAAGATAGTTCAAGAAGTTTCAAGGCTTGATCTTAGTCTAAGAATGATTGGAAATATAAGGCCTAATATGAAAAGTGACCTATAATGGAATAATGAGAGGTAAATACCATTTAAAAATGTGGAAAATATCTTGATATAATTTAAATAGGTGTTATGTATTGTGTTAAGCATGTTGACAAATTTTGAAGTCATAGCCAATAAGAGAAAGTAAGAAATTTAGTGGTAAGGTTGATTGTGTGCATAGAATGGGGTATTGCAGACTTGAGAAGATGTTACTCATACTAATTGGCATGTTAAACCTTTTCATGAGATTATAATCACTTCATGGCATTTTTTAAGGTCCCTATCTTGAACTTTTTGGCATTGGTTTTGGTTTTGAGGGGAAATCCTTTATGAATGATTGCTAAGAAGGTAAGGTAATCAAAACCCTAACAAAGACTTGATAGTAAAAATATAATTGTTATGGATTATAATTTTCATGTTTAAATAATTTTATTTTTGTAAAATTTAAATGAATATTCAAGGTTTCCTTAGGTTTTTTTGGTTTGTCTTGATAGTGAGTAAAAATTACAAGAAAACCCTTATCTTTAGGAATTTCAATGTAGCAAACAATCATGAAAATGGATGAAGGATGATGTGTAAGACTTATATTTTATTCCCATTAATTTTTTTTATTATATTTATAACCAAAAATGTGATAAATTGGTCATGGAATTTAGCCTATCGCTAAACTGGCCTAATGAGTAGAATAGTGAGAAAACTAGACAAGAATGAGAATGAGATTAGGGATTGGTTTTTGAGGATTTGGTATGGACCCTAAGATACTGGTTTATTATTAAATACCTATAAATCCTATACCTTTATTTCATAAGTGTTTATGATTCCTATACTCAAGTAACAAGTTGTCATCAAACTAGTCTGTCTAACATAGTGAAGTCTATGTAGAATGACATACTGAGATTGGTTTCGAAGACCAATATTGATTTATGACCATGTAATATATATTTTAATATATTATATAAGGATTATAAATTTTCACAAAAAACCATTTTAATATCATTAAAGTGTTTCCATAGGTGTTCTAAGAGTTGATTTTATTGACTATGTTTTTGGCCCTACAGGCGACTTTTTATGCATGTGAAAAAGATGTTCCCGAGTCTTTTTGAACTAAGTTTGAGATAAAAATATATTTAAGTTGTTATAAATATATCATAGTTTAATATTAATTTATTTTTATTTATTTTAAGTCCATTTTCAAACTTAGAGTGTCAAATGATTTTGACTGTGTGTTGATAGTGTTTGGTGTTTCTAAGTAAGCCTTTTGCAGAAGTATTTTTGAGGCATTTTGGCCTATGTGGTGAATAAAAAATATTTTTTATAAGTATTTAAAGTAATAAATATGATATATATATGATTTTATACATTTTTTATGTAGCAAATTTGTGTATATTGTTCAAATTTTCAAGATAGACTTTCAAGCAATGAGAAGGCCTTAAGGCGAGTAGACCTAATTGGATGGTTCAAGGTGTGAAATGGGGAAAATGGAGTTAGGGACCCAAGGTTAAATTATTAGGATTATATTTTAATTATTTATGAATCTTTTAATCCATTTTTTAAGATAATAAGTGTCCTTAAGTGTCATAGTGGTAACGTGTGGATAAGACTGACCTAATTACATTAATTAGGCCTAATGGGGGATTTGGTCCTTGTGGACTATGACCAAATTATGCATTATTTTTTTCAATTATGATAAGTATTTAGTGATATAAATAAAAAAATAATAATAATCCAATTATTTTTATGTTATTATCCTATTAATATAGGTATGAGAAAGAATCAAGTATAAATTCAATGCATAATAAGTCTATTTTTATTAGTTAGAGAATTGAACTATTGAGGGAATGATATAGTATTTTGGATAATAAGTTAAGGTATTAAATATAATTATATATAAGGTAAACATTCCATTAGTATCTATATATTTTATATAGGTGTTGAGCAAGGTCATTTGACCTAATTCTACCAAAGAGAGGGCTATTTGAGTGAGAAGGCCTAAGAGGCTATTTGAGTGAGATTGAAGGATAAAGAGTGAAAAATAAGGTTTTAATATATAGTTTAGTTATAAAAAAGTGTTATAATGTGATAAAATATAATATGTTATTTAGTTTGTGCTAAGTTACCTAGGGGTTTGGAGCCTCTTTGCAAGCTATAACTTGTAGAAGACTAGTTGACTAGGTGCTTAACTAGGTAGGGGTTAAAGTTCCTTGTAAAGTTGGTACTTCACTAAAATTTGGATCTTGACATTATAGTACTATATTCCATTTTCATTTTTTATTTATTTTTATCCTCCAATAGGTTTTCCCACATTTATCTTGTGTTCTCTTATGATATGCTTTTGTAGTTGCTTTGTTTATGCATTGATAGTTTATGTGAATGAATGCTTCATTGAATGATGAATGGAATTGAATAGATATTATTAAGAAATTTATTAAAATAAATCTCAATAGATAATTATAACAATTGTTATTAGATCTTGTTCCCTTAAGTAGACATAATAGTCTAAGGGAGATCTTTAGAACATATATATGGATCTTGGCAATGAAAGTGTTTTCTATGATTTCTATAAGAATATACCCATAGTTAGTAAAATATATTGTATATATTTTTCAAAAGATAATGTACCTAGATTAGATTTAAGATAAAGGCCCTAGAGGAATAAATTGATCAAGATGTTATCAAGTTAAGGGCTTATTAGAAGTATGAGGAAAGTACTGAAAGGCTTAATAATATCCTAGATAGTCAAAGATCCTTTCATAACATGAGAGGTATTGGGTTTAGATAATAATAAATGGAGTTTAAGAAATAATAGACTCTAATAGACATTAATTAGTTAAGGAGTGATGGAACTGATAAAATCTAGACCTATGCAGAAGATGCCCAAATTTAAGTCAAGTATCAACAAGTTAAAAAGGTCCTTGCTCCATCAAGAGATGTCATAATAAATAATTTTTCATCCTATATTCATCAAAATAAAAACAAGGTTAAATAATCATAGTATGTGAACTCCTTCATGGGTCATTATTTTTTTTATGGTAAACTTGGAGATAAAGTTAACTATATATTGAGAAATAAAATTCTATGTTAAAGTTGTAACCAAAGAGGAAATATTACAAGAGATTGTAGGACAAAATATATTAGGAAAAATAGTCATGTTTAAAATTCATGGAATCATGACACTAAATAATGGATCAAGAAAGTAGAACCTATACAAAATAAGAAGAAAGATAGAGGATAAGAACCTATGATAGCCCAAATTTATTTTCACACTCAAGATGAAGATTTTAAATTATACATAGACAGTGGTTGTTCAAGTCACATGATAAGAGATAAAATAAAATTCATCACATTGAATAAGAATGACACTAGTTCAATAAGGTTTGAGGATAACACATCTGCTAACATAGTTGGGAAAGGTGATTTGAGCTTGGAAAATGGGAAGACCAATATATAAAATGTGTTATATGTAGATGGCAACTTGTTGAGTGTGAGTAAAATGTGTACCCAAGGACATATTCTAACATTTCATGAAAAAGGATTTGAGATAAGGAGAGATAAATCAAGAAGATTGATTGCCAAAACTAAGAGAACTAAAAACAATATCTATATACTAAATGATATCATAAAATAGAAATGATTCATGATCAAGGTGGATGAGAGTTGGTTTTGGCATAGGAGTTTAGGTCATATTAACTTAAAAATTTTGGTTGAGATCAGCTCTAAGGGATCTATGAAAAATATGCCCAAAATATCTAAAAATGTAGATGCTCTTTGTAAGGCATGTCAACATGGTAAGCAAAATAGGAGAAGATTCAAGTCTAAGTAATATTCCAATAATATACCTTTAGAACTAATCCATACTGATCTATGTGGACATACAAGAATTTAAATTATTCAAGGAGATAACTACTTCATGTTTCTTATAAATGATTTCACAAAAATGAATTGCATAGCATTCTTAAAGGAGAAGTTAGAATCTTTAGGCAAGTTCAAAACCTTCAAAGCTTTGGTTGAAAATGAAATAAATGTGAAGATCAAGTGTCTTGGTTTGACAAAGGAGGAGAGTTTTGGTCAAATGAGTTTGATGAGTTCTATGATGTCAATGGAATAATAAGACAATTATCATCTATTATAACAACTCAATAGAATGGAATCGTTGAGAGAAAGAATTTAATAGTCTAAGAGATGGGAATGACCATGTTGAATGAGTCTAAACTATTAGATAGTTATTAGATAGAAGCTATGAGTACTACAATTTACACTTTGAATAGAGGTCAGATTAGGATCAAAGGTGATAAGGCTCCATATGAATTATGGAATGGTAGACCTGTAAGTGCTGAAAATTTAAATTTTTTGGGGAGTAAAAGCTATATTAAGAGAGATTATGAGGATCTAGGAAAGTTTTATTCTATATTTGATGAAGGTTTCTTCTTAGTATATTCATATGTAAGTGTTGCCTATATATGCTATAACAAAACATTTCAAAAGATAGTAAAGAGAAAAAATGTGAAGGTTGATGAGACAAAGAATCCATACTCTCAGTAAAAGAATGATGAAGGATAAATATAGGTATATGAGGATGAATAAGAGAGTGAGGAAATAAATGAATCAAAATGTCCTTCTAGGAAAAATAAAAAGGATCATCCTAAATCTCATATCATTGGAAACAAAAGTGCATATATACAAAAAAAGAGAAGAATGGTGAGTGATGTTGCCATAATTTTGAAAGTTAAACCTAAAAACTATATAGATGAAATTGAGGATAAGTTTTAGTTAGATTAAATGTATTAGTATCTATATCAAATTGAGAATAATGAAACTTTGGAATTAGTACCTAGGCCTAAAGGCAAAAAACATCATTGGTACAAAATGGGTTTTCAAGAACAAATTGAATTAGACTGGAGAGGTAACTAGAAACAAAGACAAACTTATATGCAAAGGATATGCTCAGGTAGAAGGAGTGGACTTTGAAAAAACCTTTGCTTTAATATCAAGTTTAAAGTCCATTATTATTTTTATTGCCTACGTAAGTTTCAAAAGATTCAAGATATACCAGATGGATGTTAAGTCAACCTTCCTAAATGAGAACTATAAGAAGAGGTATACATTGAACAACCTGAGCTTTTCTTATTTACTGATAACAAGGATTATGTCTTAAAATAAATCCCTTTATGGTTTAAAATAAGCCCCTAAATCTTGGTATGCTAGACTTGATAAGTACCTTTTGGATCAAAGTTTTAAGAGAGGAGTTACAGATAGTAACCTATATGTGAAGACTAAAAATAATCATCATTGTATAGTTGTAGTCTATGTGGATGATATTATTTTTGGTGGAACTAATAAAAACATGACCAATTATTTTTCATGGGTGACGAATTCATAATTTGATATGCCTAAGCTTTGAGAACTAGCTTTCTTTCTTAGACATCAAATTAGTCAAACTAAAAAAGGTATTTTCATTTCAAAAGTCAAGTATATAAAAGAGATGTTAAATAAGTTTAAAATGGAAGATTGTAAGGATGTAAGTGCACCTATGGTTATAGGATGAAATATAGGAAAGGAATATGAATCCTCAAGGGTTAATAAAACACAATATAGATCCATGATTGGGAGTTTGTTCTATACTACTACATGCAACTAGATATCATGTAGGTAGGAGGTCTTATGGGAAGATTCCAAGTAGAACCCAAAAAAATTCACCTAAAATAAATAAAGAGGATTCTTGGGTATCTCAAAATAAATTTGGAATATGGTTTGTGGTACCCAAGGAGTAAAATGTTTGATCTAGTAGACTATAGAGATGTAGATTGGGCTCGGAGTCTAGATGATAGAAAAAGCACTAGTGGAGGAGCCTTATTCTTAGGTAAGTTTCTAAGCTCATGGTTAAGTAAGAAAGAAAATTTATTATATTTATATAATTTTGAATATAATTACATTATAATAGCCTCATGTTGTACTCAAGTGTTGTGGATGAGAAAAACTTTGAGAGACTATAATGTGGAGTTTAATGGCTCTATTCATATTATTTGTGATAATAAAATTTCATAAGTGTTTTAAATAATCATGTATTGAATTTAAGGACCAAACATATTCCTATCAAGAATCACTTCTAAGATAATAGGTAAGCGAACAAAATACTAAGCTTGAATTTGTGTCTACCATGGATCAGATTGCAGATAGCTTGACTAAGCCTCTTCCAAAGGCTACTTTTAAACATTTAATATAGGAATTAGGTGTGATTCCTATTCCTAGTAGTCAATAAGTAATAAAAATTTGATTAGGGGGAGATGATGAGGAGGTGCTTAGCTCCAAAATTAGAAAAGAAGTGCACAAGTTGTGAAGTCAAAGGGGGAGTCATATCAATCTATCAAGAAGAAGCTATCATAGATATGCAGCATGAAAGGGGGAGTTTTATGAAATGATATTTTATTTTTGTATATTGAAGTGTTATTTTAGGTAAGTGTTTTGTCATTAATGTCACAAGGGGAGATTGATCTTCATTGACAAGATCTTTCCAAGTAAGAGAAGTCTCTATAAGTAAGTTCCATCAATGAGTTATTGCCATCAATGAAAAGGGGAAGATTGTTGGTAATGTGTTATAAGGTATGCATGAATTTGTCATTTATGTCATGTAAGTGTCATTTATGTCCTTCTATGTTGTCATTATTTTTCTTGATGTTGAGTTCATAAAGCCTTATTTAAGGAACTTAGTAAAATTGAATAAGCCTAGTAGCATGATGAGTTGATCCATAAAAGACCTATATAATCAAGGTGGGTATTCTAATATCATTTTGTGATGTTGTATGACATGAAGGTATAGTGTTGAATATATTTCAAAGAGTTTCAAGGCATGATGTTAGTCTAAGTATGACTAGCAGTATAAGGCCTAGTATGTAAAGTGACCTATAATGGCCTAATGAAAGGTCAAAATCATTTAAAAAGGTGGAAAATATATTTAGATAACTCAAATAGGTGTGATTGATTGTTTTAATCATGTTTAAATTTTTTTAAGTCATATCCTATAGGAGAAATTAATAAATTTAGTGGTACGGTTGACTGTGTGCACAAAATGGGGTGTTACAGACCTGAGAACAAGTTTCTCATACTTGTTGGCATGTGTAACCTTTACATGAGAGTTTAATAAATCCATGGTAGTTTTTGAAGGTCCCTACATTTAATTTCTTTTAATTTGTTTTTTGAGTTGATGTCCAATCTTTTATTAATGATTGCTAAGAAGGTAAGGTAGTCAAAACCCTCCTAAAATCCTAATAAAGACCTAATAGGAAATATATAATTGGTTATGGATAAAATTTTCATTTGTACCTAATTTTATGTTTTTAAAATTTAAGTTACTCTTCAAGGTTTCCTCAGGTGGTTTTTGTTTATCTTGATAGTGAATAAAGCTATAAGAAAACCCTTATTTGTAGGATTTTTTTATGTAATAGGTAGGGTTGACTAGGTCAAAGCATAAAAATGGATGTAATATGATGTGTAATACTTATATTTTATTCCCATTAAAAAAATTTAGTAGTTTTTTGACCAATTTTTTTTAAAACTAGTAATGGAAGTTAGCCTATCACTAAAATGGCCTAATGAGAAGAACAATGAGAAAAATAGGCGAGCATGAAAATGATTTTAGGGATTGGTTGCAAAGGAATAGGGATGGATCCTAATACATGGGGTAATTATTAAATACGTATACATACTATCCCATTGGTAGATAATTTTTATGATGCCTATAGTCAATCAAAAATTTGTCATCAAAGTGGTTTGTTTAACACAATGAAGTCTATGTAGAATGACATAGTTAAATTGCTCTAGAAGATAAATATTTATTTATGAACATGTAATAAATATTTTTAGAGATGATATAAGTATGATAAAGGTTAAAAAAACCATTTTAATATCACATAATTATTTCCATAGGTTTTCTAAGAGTTGATTTTCTTGACTATGTTTTTGGTCCTACAAGCAACTTTTTGTTTGTGTGTGAATATGATGTTCCTGAGTCATTTTTCACTAATTTGAAGGATCAAAAGATATTTAAGGTGTCATAAATATATAATAATATCATATTAATGTATTTTTATTAATTAAAATTCCCTTTTTAAGCTTAGAGAGTCAAATTATTTTGATTATGTGTTGATAATGTTTGGTGTTTATGAGTAAACCTTTTATAAAAGTATTTTTGAGGTCTTCTGGCCTATGTGGTGAAGACCAAAGAATTTTGGGAAGTATTTTAAGTCATAAATATTATATATATAATTTTATTCATGGTATATGTGGTAAATTTTTGTATATTATTCAAATTTACCATACAAACTTTCAGGTAGTGAGAAGGCCTTAAGGCAAGTATACCTAATTGGATGGTTCAAGGTGTGAAATGGGATAAATGGATTTAGGAACCAAAGGTGAAATTATCATGGGTATATTTTAGGAATTTATGAATTTTTTGATCCATTTTTTAACAAAATATGTGTTCCTAAGGGTCATAATGGTAACATGTGGATAATACATACCTAATTGCATTAGGTCTCCATTAGGCCTAATGGTGAATTTGGTCCTTATGGACTATGAACGACTTATGTATTGTTTTTTACACTTATGAAACGTGTTTATTAAAATATTTAAATCATAATACAATTATTTTTAGGTTTTTTTCTGACTGATATAGGTATGTGAAAGAATCAAGTATAAAATCAAGGCCTAATAAGCCTATTTTGAATAGTTAGAGAATTGAGCTATTGAACAAAGGATATAGTGTTTTAGAGAATATGATAAGGGATTGAATATAATAATATATATATTATTAACATACCATGAGTATATAAATATTTTTATACATGTTTTGGTCAAGGTTATTTGACTTAATTCTACCAAAGAGAGGGTTATTTGAGCGAGAAGGCCTAAGAGGTTGTTTGAGTGAGATTGAAGGGTAAAGAGTGAAAAATAAGTTTTTAATATATAATTTATTTATAAATAGGTGTTATAATGTGATTATATATTATATGTTACTTATTTATTGCTAATTTACCTATGGGTCTGGATCCTCCTTGCAAGATAGAGCTTGCAGAAGACTAGTTGAGTGCATGCTTAACTAGTTAAGGGTTGGAGCTCCTTTTAAAGTTGATTATTCACTAAAATTTAGATCTTGAAATTATAGGAATATATTACATGTGAATGTTTTATTTTTATTTTATCCCATAGGAGGGTTTTCCACATATAGTTTTTTTCTCTTATGATATGCTTGTGTAGTTACTTTGTTTATGCATTGATCTTTTATGTGAATGAATGCTTCATGGAATGATGAACAGAATTGAATAGATATTATTAATAAAATTATTCAAACCCCCCTCTCATTATAGAATTCAAATATTATTGTGATATTTTAATCTTAATTTATTTATAAGTTATAAAGTGAGCTAAGTTGTTCTCAGGAAGATCACTAGTTTGAAACTCATGGACTAGTGAGCTAACCAAGTCTTTAAGGACAATAATATAATGGGGTTTTAATTTATTTTACCATTATAAAATGTATTATAAGAGTATTTTAACTAATATTTTTTTAGAGGTAAATGTATTCAATATTACCTAATCTGTATAAAGGTTACCAAATGTCTTTAAGTGCAATATGGGATTGATGGACCCATTATAGTTGATGATAGGTGTGATACCCCCTATGTTAATATTATCAATTTGAGGTACAAGATGTTAATTTCTTAGATGTTTTATTTTTTTATTAATTGGTTATGGTTGAGAAATAAGGTTACCATGGGAATCCCTAAGGGGGGGTTGAGTAGGGGGATTTAAATTGTGTGAACTCCATGAAACATGTTTGTGATGATTTTGAAGGTTAATGAGATGGTTTTTTTATCTGCATCATTTCATTTTCATTATTGGTTTGAAAATTATTAATTTTATTGAGTGTTTTTAATAATATTTTATGAGTTTTGGGAATTATTTTGACTAGTGTGTACAACATGTGATGCATTGGTATTAGTATTAATGGCTTGAGTTGTACAATGAATATTAGCATGACCCATACTAGTGGCATGATAAGAATTGGTAGAAAATGAAACACTAATATCATGTTTATCATAGGTATCAAAAGATGCACTAGTGGCATGGTAAATGGAAAGGGTCTTGAGAAGAGGCCCACTAGAATTTAAACCTACCATTTTAGTAGAGATACTTGGCATGGAGGTTGAAGATGTCATAGAAGAATATGTAATGGTGTGTGAAGGAGACATAATAGAAGGAAACGGTTGAGATGCAAAGAAACTGTTTCCCCCAAATCCATTAGAGAAGGTATGGGAGTATGAATAAGGTTCTTATACTTTAGAACCTATCATAACATTATAAATTGTTGAAGGGTATTTTCCTATATGTTGAAGAAATTTGTTAATGAAGAAGAGAATTTTAGTTGTGTACTCTAAATCACACTCATATTCTAGGGAGAATAAAGGATTATGAATTGAGGATGAATAGGGAAGAGTCTGATAATTGGTAGTACAAGTGTTAATATGGGCATTGATTGCATCTAAGGTGGGAGGAACAAGTTGTGTCTTTGGAAACCTATTAGGATTGGTAAGACTCATCATGTTTATCTAATTTAACTATATTATCCTAAAATATGAAACTCAAGATGAATAAAAGAGGCTAAAATTTTTGAAACAAAGAAGGGTTAATTGATAAGATATTAAATCAAACCAATCAATAATGTTCTATAAAATAGGAAACAAAAAAAGGAACAAATGGACACAATAATATAGGTCAACTATGTACTATTAGACATGAAAAAAAAAAATGAAAAGAGAGCACAGTTGTACATTTTAACTATGTAGTGCAAGATAAGAAATTGAATAGGATAATAAGATACATATTTGGAAAGGTTGACTATGGGCTCCAAAGAGAGAAATAAGATAGGATGACATAGATACACTATCATATAGGGTCATTATGTAGTAAAGGGAAGCAATCTTAATAGTTTATAAGAGACTATGTTGATAAGGACAATAGCTCTCTAAAAATGGGGAAATTTCTTACAATATAATATCCAATTAAATAAAGTGAAGCACACAAGGATTAATTTGATTGATCTAATTGAAACACACACCACAAACCTTTCACTAACACTGTCTAATTCAAGTTTTACAATATAAAATACAATGATCAAATATTAAGAAAAAAACCTAAATTTAAATGCTAAATAATTGGTCATTCCTAAATGTTGTTAATTTATAATAAATTTTGAAATTAATATGATAGGGATTTCACTATGAGAAGGAATTAAAAAGTAATCTATGAATAGTTATAGGTAGTTTAGATTGGAAGGGGTCTGTATTGGTGATGGTAATAGATTGGTATTGGGGCCTACCCCCTCAATTCAAAATCTCATATTAATAAGGGTGTTGGTTAATTTTCCAATATATAACATCAACCATGTGTTTATACATGACCAGAAAACCAAGTTAGATTCTCCTTTAGAGATGAAATCTAATTAGGTAGACCTTGGGAAGAAAAAAATTAATGTCTTTTAGTGTAAAGTGATTTGGAAGTGTGTTCAAAAGAGAAAAATAGTGTTACTCTATTGGTAAATTAAAAAACCACCTAATTGATATATGTTTTTTACTCTAAGCATGCAAGAAACTAAAATGAAGAGTGAACTAATTACGAGCAAAATAAGTTAATTCTTTTGACTATGAAGAGTACAAAGTTATTATAGGTGATATCATATGCAAAAAATATATAAAAAAGTCAATATGGTCTCTAATATTATATAGAAGAAAGATATATAATAACATAATCAATAGGTCGACTATGTATTCTAGATAAAATACATGCTACATAACTATGTCAAGCTAGTTGACCTAGTTTATTGTAGGGTTGTAGTTTTATAGACTGAAACTTATGAAAATTAATATTGTAAATGATAAATTGAAATGATATATAAGGTAATAATAAACCTCATTGGTTTTTAATATGCTTAATTTGAAAATTTTATGCTATGTTACTCAAGTCTTGCTTTAAATATTCTATGAATAGAGTCGACTGAGTTGACGCACTCAACAAAAAATGTATGCTGAAAAATAATAACTATGAACAAAGTTAAATGTCTTGATTATATATGAAATATTGTAACTAGATAATAATATTATGTCAAGCTAATCAATCTAATCATCTATATTTAGAGAATAACTACATAGATAAAACATATTTGTTTTTGGAGAGACTATGTTAAACCTGCACACATACTATTAGAATTGTATTGATAGGTTTGATAAAGTATTGAAAAAATAAAAATATAAAATATGATAATAAAATTAATTCATTAAATAAAACCTACAAGAGTGTGATTTCATGTTAGGTTCACTAGAATGTATACAAAGGAAAATGCAATTGACCTATTAATCTATCCTAGATTGAAGAAGATAAATCCTACTTACACTTATATTTTTTTATACATTATATATTCAGTGTCATGACCAAGATGGATCTTCTATACCTAACCAAGGGATATCTTACCAAAATAACATCACTGGAGAGGGTTCTAAATCCTCTAGTCCAACAACACTATACAATAACCCTATCTAGGTCTTATGCTTTCATATTCCCTAAGTAGATGTAAAGTAAAGTAAAATATAATCTAGTGATCATCAAAGTTTATGGCATAAAGTGGGGGTAATAAGCATCAAAATTAAACATACATAGAAAATCTATACTCAATTCAATGTATAGGAAATCCTAATACAAGGAAGAGAGGTACAAATGCAGATCTATCTAATTTAACAAAGGAGGAATGAAGTTAGGAATTATTACCTTTGAAGATTAACCCCCTAAGACTTAATCTCTCCCTTGGTCAAGGTGCTTCACTAGAGGTTATTTTTTATGTTAAATAAACTAAGGATGGACAATGAACTATGGTTTATCCAAAAACCTCTTAGTGGATCCCAAGTTTTCACAAGATAATATTTGTATCTCCAAAAGAATTATTAGAACCCTAAGCAATGTTCCTCAAGTAGAACAACGGATAAGAAAATGTGAGATATAATATTCTTAATCTTCTCTTACTCTCTAATACATGGTGAAATAAATGTGTATATATAACTTAATTTAACCCTAAAACTTTTTGAAAGTTTTGTCAATAGGTGTAGAGAGGATTACAAATCATGTTAGTCAAACATTAGTCCATAAATAATGAAACATGCATAAATAACTAACTAACCAAGTCTATCTATTCCTATGGGAATTAAAAAGGATATCAAAAAACAAATGAAATAAAGCAACACCATATCACCTTCCCAAATGGATTCACCATACCCATGTCGCTCGAAAACATGTTCTCCCTTGATCAAGCATCCTTATCTTTGTCAAAAATGGTGGTAAGCTCCTCCAATGCCTCAATAAAACTCCATAAAACCTAGGCTCTTGATTCCAAATCACTAAACTAGCCTATCAATGAAGCTTTCAATAAAAATCTAAGATCAAATGCAAATCCTGGTGGAAATAATTTAACATTATAGCTTTACAATATTGAAGTTTAAAATTCATGTCCATGATCTCTTTATTTATAGATTTTTGAGATTGGTCAGGATCAACCATGACCATCCATCTCAATATTGAGATGTGTGGTGACGTATAATCCTAATATTTAGAATTAAACTCATAAATATCCTCAAAATAAATAATAATTAAATAGGCATGGGAGGCATTAAATAGGCATGGGTGACCCATAATCTTGATATTTGTTACATTTATGGCCTAGGGATGTCTTCCTAAGAAATGATGTCACCTAATGATGCAGTTTATAAGAATCAATTTTCAAAAAGAAATATTAAAAAAATATCATGGAAAATCCACTTAAGCTCTTTATTTGGATTAATTAGCCTTAAAAATGGTTAATAAAAATTTGTGCAATTATTTGAAAATTGTTCCTCAATTAATCAAAATGATTAGAAAGTCATATTATTGGGTTATAAATTGATTTAAGAGGAATTGGAAGGTGATGTTAGATGTGTTGGAGCTATATTCCCATTTAGGATGTTGCCAACACCAAGAAAAAAAGTTACATGATGTGTACCAATAAATTAGAAGAAAATTTAGAGCACTAAATGGCAAAATGGTCATTTTGACTCAAAATGATCTGATCAAAGTTAGCTGGCCCATAAAATGTATTGCCCTATTTAGGGATACTTTGACCTAAACTAGCACTTGTAAGTGACAAGTTCAAACCATTTAGGATGTTTTATAAATTTTGACCTAAAATGTGCATTTGAGTGAAATTCAATTAATATTGACAATTTCAACACAAATGGTGTTAAGAATTGGATGTATACATTTTATCCCTATTTGAGAAGGCATAATGAGACATTCAGGTAAAGAAACATCTTTTAAAATAGAATATTTTTCAAGATGAAATTATAATATACCCATGATGCCCCATCAAGAGGACATACTAGGATGAAAGATAAGGATGGAATATTGAAAATAGATAGAAAGTGAGAGATTAACCCATGTAATAGATCACATCCAGATGAGATAATGCTTGCACACATGATTATTATCAATGATCAAAATATAATGAGAGGTATAATATGCCCTAGAGACATGGGAAATGGGAAAGATACAATCCATAAATGTAAGGGACACACTATAAATATACCCAATTTGAGATTACAAGCTGCGTGCTTATGGTATTGATCAATCTTGACATAAGTTGCACACTAAAATATTGACATCATGGGCTTTAATGTGGAGAGCTTGGAATTAGAGGAAAAGGGAGAAAATTATAATTCAAGAAGGGAAGCACCACTAGAATGGGGTCTCCAAAGAAAATATAATAATAAGTACTCCATTAGAGTATATTTAATCATGATAAAATAGTTTTATCCTAGTAGGGTGAAACTTGATCATTGATAAAGAATAAATAATGATTTTCCCCTATAGGGCTGATTTGATTCAGACGTGGTTTATATTGTGTGCCCTAGCATGGGAAATTGGCAAGCAAAATACCTCAAGGATATAACTAAAAAAATAGGTTAAAGAAATCAGACACAAACGTACATGTGATGGTGTAATTTCTTAGAAAGCCATATCAAAACCAAGCATATGAGAATGCACAATGTGATGAGAGAGATGAGAAGAATAATGGATATAGTTGAGCTGACCTCAATATAAATTGAGCACTTCCTACATAGTTCCATGGACTCATGTTCCAACATGAACCTTAGGCCAATGTAGTTCACCCAAGTTTGGGAGAGAATGGAATGAAGAATGATGAAAAATGACTAAGAATTAATTAGACTCACAATGTATGTGAAAAGATGCACATTTAAGGATATACAAAGAATCCTAAAATGCATGTTACCTAGATGCCTAATTCCATATCATGAGCCTAGGTTTTGTAAAGTGTTCTTGAGAATCATTTATTGGAGCTGATGTTGACATTAAGATGTTGAGACCTGAGCACAAAGTGCTTGCTGTATCAAAAGAAATTAGGCATCATAAGTATGAATAACTTAGAATGACATAAGATTCCAATTATACTGAGCTATTTCAAATGTAAATACATATAACTAAGGATAATGGTAAAACAATGACCAAAATTAGATTTACAACAATTTACATTAAAATATAAAAGCAAAAGACAAAAAAAAAAGATAAACATAAATGAACCTAACTTGAAATCAAGATATGATCTATCAAGACTTAAGTAGGAAAAAAATGTTTAAAAAAAAATCCAAGAACATCTTAATAACATTATACTAGGATATGAATCATCAATATCTATGTGGACCATTAAGGCATTCTTGAACACAAAAGAGAAAAACAAAATCAAACATAAAAAAAAAAAGATAAAGAAACACAAGACCAAGAATGGAACAAGAAGTAATAAAAAGAGAAAAGGAGAAGAAATAAAAGGAGAGGTGGGAAATCACAAAAAAATACAAATAAAACACAACAAAACATAAAGGAAAATCAAATAAACACATAAATAAAAACCAAGTTAGTGCAGTTTAAAGATAAATGTTCATGCATGTGTGGTAGAGGCATTACTTTCTACCACATCAAAACAAAGAATAATGACATGACAATTTTTCCCTAATTAAAGAGGAACAATGATAGAAGAAATGGGGGAAGAGAAGAAAAGGAAGGGGTTGGTTAAGCTAACTCTAGATGTATAAGACAAGTGGGTGCTACCTACATAGTTCCATGGATGCATGTTCCAACATGAACTTCAGGCCAAATGTAGTTCTCCCAAAAAATGGGATAGAAGAAAAATGATGATCAGACTAGCATGATTAATTTTATAGAAGAAATGGAAGATGCAACAAAAAATGAGAATGATTTAGAAAATAATAAAATAATGAGATGAGAAATAATGATCTTGAAAAATGTAAAGTGTGTGGGACAAGATGAAATAAACTGGTGTTTTTGTGCTTGTAAAATAGAAAGAGTGTAACATGGTGGAATGGGAATATACAAATGCATAGAAGCGTGAGACAATGTTTTTGTTCTTTTAGGGATAATTTTCTAATGTTTTTGGTGTTTTTGGGATAAAATATACACAAGGTGGGACCATCTAGTCAAGGAGAGTATGTCCTAAGAGTGAAGTTTTCAATAAGATAGCTAAGTCGGCTGTAATGGCCCATGCTCACAAATCAGTGAGAGAGAGATTTTTGATAAAACAAGAAAGAGTAAAAAATACTTGAACTGAGAAGATGTGACTATTAACTTATCTAAAACTATATAAGACTATCCTAGTTTAACTACTTTGTAGAATTGCTACTAAAGATGTTCATACTGTTCATGAGACATAATCAAGATCATAATTGGTCAAGGTATAAAAAGTGTTCAATCTTATAACATTCCTTAGACATAACAAAGATGTGCTTCTCAAAGAGATAAATCTATAATGGGATGAATAATGTGTTAAAAGTGCCAAGGGTTCAAAGCCTTTACATCCAAGATTCATGAAAAGTGGACCAGGGTAGTATAAAATGTGTTCAAGGTATGATAAAAGGGTGGGATAAAATTATGATAGCACAAGTTTCACCCATGTCAAGGGTCTTATAGAAAATGGTTCAAATTTTTTCATGTGTATAATATCTTAAGGTGTATGATGTTCATGGGATTTTAAAGTTATTCACCATTAGGTTTAGCTAATTGATATGCTCCTGATCCATAGTTTGTTGTGATGATATATGGTCATAACCAATTAGCCTAAAACTTGACTTTCTTTTTGGGTTAAACGTTCATGTTATTTTGGTTCTCTTTCAAAACTAAGTCACCAATCTCAAATTCTTGAGGGAGAATGCATATATTGTAGTTTCTCTATAATTTATTTTGATAGGCCTGTAAGATTTCTAGGGTAGCCAAATGATTACCATCAATAAGTTCTAGTTATTGCAGTCATGAGGCTCTATATTCTTCATCATCTTCAATGTGCTCCAGTGATATTATTAATGATGGGATCTCAATCTTGACTGGGATGATAGCTTCAGTTCCAAAAACAAGGGAGTATAGAGTAGTTGTAGCTGGGGTGTGATGATTGGTTCTATAAGCCTAGAGGGTAGGAAAGAGTTACAAGTGTTAATTATAGCTAGCATCATTGACAATATTTTTAAAGATGGATAGAATGGTTTTATTTAATGCCTCATATTTTCCATTGCCTTGTAGGTTATTTAGAGTGGATTTTGTGTGCTTGATTTGAATTCTGCACAAAGAGATTTCACATCTTTATTCACAAAGGATCCATCACTATCAGATATAATATAGGTTGGGATGCCCTATTGAAAAATGATATGGTAATGAATGAATTTGGTAATTTGTTTCCTAGTAATATAATTGATAGGAATGGCCTCAATTCACTTGGTAAAGTACTTTATTTTAGTCAAAATGTGTTTATGGCCATATGAAGATGTCAGGTTAATTTTCCCAATGAGATTGAGACCCCATATTGAGAATGGAAATGGTGTTGTAATCATCTACAATAGTAAGGAAGGTGCATTTATCAAGTTACCATGATACTAACAAGGAACACACTTCTTTACATAATTAAAAACATCTATCTCCATTTGGATCCAATAATAGTCTATTTTGAGAAGTTTATTTACTAGGATTACACCATTAGTATGGGCCCCACACATTATTTCATGAACATCCTTTAGTGATAGCTTGGATTGTCCTAAAGATAAACTATAAAGAAGCATTCCATCATAGTTTTTTCAATAAATCATGTTTCTAAGGAAGATATAATGTGTTATGTGATGAAGGAAGTTTTTTTGTTGGTTATTGGAAAGGTTGGCAGGAAATACATGACTATTGAAATAGTTATAAAAATCTTGGTACCATGGTAGCTCAAATGAGAGATTAGGATAAAAAATGGTGCATATCCTCTATAAATTTCATATAATATGTGCCAGATGAAGAATATTTTTAATTAAGAATTGATAATCTTTAGCAATGGCATGCATTTGAATCATGCAACTAATTATTTCCATGGTATTGACTGATCTATTATTGACTCATGAAACATGCTCAAACTGTAGAGATTTAAAATGTGTTTTGAGCTCATCAATAATTTACTTGTAAGGCACAAGCTTATCATCTATTATTTGATATTGATTAGTTGTCTAATTTATGATTAGCTATGAATCTCCATAGACCTTTAAGCTTTGAATGTCTCATTGTATGGTAAGATGGAGCCCTATAACCAATTCATCATATTCAGCCATATTGTTTGTACATTAAAATTATAAATGGAATGCTTTGGGGATCAAATCCCCTTGTGTCATGATCAACAATATGCCAACTCTAAATCCTTGGGATGTGAAAGATCCATCAAAATAGAGCATCCACTATTTAGGTTCTTGTGATGCTTTTCCTATCATCATGATAGAATCATCTGGAAGGTCAAAGTCGAGAGGTTGAGTGGCTGTAATAGGAGATTCTACAAGTTGGTCTACAAGAACCAATCCTTTGATTGAATTTTGATTTGGCACTCAATATCAAACTCATTGAGTAACATAATCCATTTATGCATGCATCCTTGAAGAGATGCTTTAGATAAGAGGAAATTGAGAGGATCTACCTTGATGATAAAAATAGTTTTGTTATTTAGCATATAATGTCATAAATTTTGAGTGGCAAACACTATAGCTAAATATTTCTTCTCAATAGGCATATAATTATGTTCATAAGGTACCAATGTGTGGCTTAAATAATAAACTATGTGTTCCTTACCATGATCATCATGTTAAGCCAAAAGTGCCCCCAGTGCATGTTGCATGGCTGATATATAAAGAGCTAGTGGGTTTCCTTATGTTGGAGGTCATAAGAATAGTG
Organism: Torreya grandis; assembly: GCA_037957365.1. NCBI lineage: Eukaryota > Viridiplantae > Streptophyta > Pinopsida > Cupressales > Taxaceae > Torreya > Torreya grandis. The sequence goes on from JARHVA010004707.1 coordinate 425,218, forward strand.
GATTGGCCAAGTATGTTTTAATATTTACAAACTCTATCTAAAAATCCTAATCCCATTAAAACATTATCCCTTTCTTTAATAGGTGGGTAAATGGGTGGCATTTATCTACTAATTAAGAAATGAACCTGCATATAGATTGGACCTTTCCTTATAAACCTCATAACTATTTAAGATTATTTGGTGGAAGCATTTCAATAATAGTGGTGACCTATGTAGGGTCAACTTCAATCCCTTGTTGTGATATAATGAACCCTATCAATTTTCCTGATGTGACTCCAAAGACACATTTTTTAGGATTTAAGTGAACTTTATATGCATGAAGTCTCTCAAATATTATTTGTAGAATGTCAGGATGTCCAACTCTTGTTCTTGATTTTTCTAGTATATCATCAAAATAGTCCTCAATAATGTCATGCATTATGTCATGGAAGATGACAATCATTACATGTTGATATGTGCCACCAACATTCTTCAAACCAAATGACATGACTTGGTAATATAATGTCCCCCATAGAGTGGTGAATGCAATCTTATGCTGCTCTTCAAGAGGTATCTTGATCTAATTATAAATACAAAATCCATCAATTAAGGATAGTATCTCATACCTAGTATTTAAGTTGATAATCATTTCGATGTTGGGTAGAGGAAAATCATCTTTAAGGCATGCTTTGTTGATATCACAAAAATTAGTACAAGCACATATGCCTGGGTTCTTTTTACTTATTATCACTCTGCTAGAAATAAATTTAGAGTAGTCTAGTGGTTTGATAAAATTGGATCCTAAAAATTTTTTTAACTTGGCCTTAACCAAAAGGGTGATGCATGGATTCATCTTTCTCAAATTTTTCTTGATTGGTGTAGTATCAGGGTAAACAATAAGATGATGCACAACTAAATTTGTGTCTAAGCCTAGCATGTTGGAATATGCCCATGAAAATATGTCTATATAATCCTTAAGAATGGATATAATATGTTCACATTCTGATTTAGTAAGGGAGGCTCCAAGATAAACAATTTTGGGATCCTCATGGGTTCCCAAATTTACTTTTATTGTGCTCTCCATAAAGAGTGTGGATCCATCTTCTAGAATTATAGGAAAAGTATGGTCATGATCCTCTGCTTCATCTTCTTGTTGTTATACCTAAAGATCTAGATAATATGAGGAATAAAAATCTACTTTCTCAAATAAAGGCCAATTGTAGAAAACATCTATAAACTCAAGAGTAATATGCTCAAATATTTGATGTTGTTCTGAAGAGATGCTTGTACTAGATATGGAACTTGGTCTAGATGGACTTTCTACATCCTGAGGGGATGAGCAAACTTTCCCACCTGGAAGCACTTGAAATAGGTTTTCACTCAAAGGCTTCTTTTTCTATACTTTTTCCCTAATCAATAATTTCCTCAAAGAGGTATTCGCCTGAAGATCTCAATGTTTGTTCTTTATTATGACCAAGAAATTTTGCTTGATTTCCAAAGTAGGTAGAAGAATTCAATGAAAAATGAAAACCTTGCTTATGATCACCAATGGGGAATGCATCTCGTAGGCCCATGTATTCTATAATTGATTCTTAATTTTGAAAATCATTGAGGCATATGACTAAATTTTGTTGATCCCAATCTATGAGTTTAGGATGGCAAAGGCATAGGTTATAGTGAGGGTTTGCTTCAGTATGGGAAGCACTAATGAAAAAGATATAATGTCCTGATTCAGGAAGGGAAGCACCATTACGACAGGTTTTTGCTTTAGGATAGGAATCTCTAATAGGTGTTATGGTCAATATGGCATTTGAATAAAACAAATTTGAATCAATAAGCTCATCAAAAAGGTTATAATGGGACATTATGTCATTTCTAGGAGTCTCATTACTAGTTACTTTAGAAGAGTCACTACCAAATTTTATGAGGTCATCATTTGGTGGTTTAAATCTAAGACCATGATTCTAATTGATAAATCGAATTGATAAGGGATCTAAAATTCCTTACACCTATGGACCACAACCTTTCCTTGTATATTCAAGATGATTCATTATCCTATTAGCGATAGGATACTTTGGATATTGGAAACAATTAGCAAGGCCTTCAAAATATAACCAATCTCCCTTGTTAAAAGGCTCTCAATCTTTCATTGGTGAAATTATAGGTACAAAAACCACAAGAGTTGTTGTTAATTTCTTCTTTGGTTTCCAAATTTGATCGAGTCTATTAGGAGTCGACGAAGTTTTAGGCTTACCAAATGTTTTAGGGAATTTTTGTAATTTTACAATATAGAGGATGTCCTTTAGATGGTATGTGGAAATGCTTACGTCTTTAATAATAACCTGTTTGGCTAGAGCTATAGGAAATGGATCAGTCAAAGTGGAGGCTATATCACTAGGGTCTATATAGTTAGATGGAGATGGATGAGAAATGATGGATTTATTCTTATTTGTAATAAATTTAGAACCTAGGAAATAGTTATAATTATGAAACTTTACTTCAAGATGTTTGTAGTATTAGTATGGTTGTTGATCAGTGGGAATTGTAACCTCGATCCCATCATGGGAAAACTTCAGGCATTGGTGAAGAGTAGATGGAACTACCTATACTTCATGGATCCAAGGATGGCCAAAAGGTATTTTATAAGGAAGCTCAATATCCACAATATAGAATAATATGTGATGATAAATAGACCCAACCATGACTGACAACCAAATTATACCAGATGATTCCCTCTCAGAATTGTTGTAAGCCTTGATTGTAATAGTTTCTAGCTGAATGTCTTTATCCATGTAACCCAATCATCACACCAATTTAAGAGATATGATATTCAGCCCTAAACCATTATCTATAATAACCCACTTGATCTTGTGATCTAAAATGATTATCTCAATGTATAGTTGGTTATTGTGGTTCAAACTGAGGGTGGACATGTCTTTTTGATCAAATGTGATTTATTGAAATGAAGACAAATGCCCAACTAGGTTCTATAAATAATCAAGGTTTATATCATTAGGCATAATAGACTCTTGTAAAAGTTTGTTGAAAATGGTTTTATGAACATCAGATGTCTACAAGAGTTCTAATATGGAAATTTTTGTAGGGGTTTTATCTAATTGATCCTTTAGACTATAAGGCCTTTGAACTATGGATTGAACTAGTTTAGTCTTTATTGGTACAATATTTAGCTTTGGAATCATTGGCACAATGTTCTCATTATGAATACACAACCTAGAGGTGGCAAGGAGGTATTATAATTAGAAGAGGGAGGAAAAGGGCCTTGGATGGTGACTCATTGGTGATTAACTATATTGTGACAATTTTTGGTCTATGAGGAGACTTTAAAATAAGTGTACTATTCTTTAAGATTAGTAACCCATGAAAATGGTGTAACAACATGATGATGTGAACCTGAAATGGTATTACTAGGGGGGAGAGGGTGTTGACCCTATCATGATGGGTCTCATGTTGTGAAAAACTTGAGATTGGCCATGCAACTTCATAGTAATAATGGCAATGTGGGTTGTAGAAATGCATCCCACAATGTTATTATAGTTGTAAGTTAAATTATTATAAGCCACATTTTTAGTGTGGGCATTATGATCTTGATTATGCTCATTATGATTTTGACCTTGTTATTTGATCTGATTTTACCTTTACCCTTGATTGTGACCATTTTGATTATTTCCTTGTAGAGGTGGATCATATCGAGGAAAGGGGTCTTTGTAGATTCCCATATCCTAATTTGTGTCCTAATTAAGGGCCAACTTAATTTCTAGCTCACCACTTTCAATAAAGTCCTCAATAATATGTCATAATTGAACATAATGATATGCACCATGACCAACAATACAATAAAATTTACACCATTCATTCTCTTTGTACCAGTCTAGTTTTGATTGATCTTGAGGAAATGGCCTTGATACTAGTCATATAATTAAATTAACTATAATGAGCTTTTGTAACACTATTTCAAATGATTCTCCTAGCTTTCTAAAGACTCTAAAATGGTTATGAAATATCCTTCATGGAGGTTGTCTCTATAAAGTAGGTAGTAGATTTGACAGAGTTAATTATACATTTGGAGGAGGCATAACCTGTACCATTTTTACATCTCTTATTTCTATCACCCCATTTCTAACCATGTTCTTATTTTTTCTAAATCCTTTAGGTTTATCTTGCATAGCTATATGAGCTAGTGATTTAGTCTGATTAAACAATTAACCTTGCACAAAAATCTTAACAAGGCCTTTAACAATAAGATCCCTCTCAATCTACACACTTTTGTCCATAATTTATTCAAATGAGTTAACATAAGCTACCCATAGATTATGTGTAACTTTAGGATGCAAATTCTATGAAAAGATATCATCCAACTATTTGTCTAGAAAATTATGTTGAAAGTGACCTACCAATGCCCTCCACCTTTGTAAATATGCAACAAAACTTTCACCATCATGCTACTTGGATTTGTATAAGTCAACAAGAGTTAATTCATGTTATATGTTATATGATAAATGGTTAACAAACTTTTTTGATAAGTCATTACAATTTGCAACTAATCCCTTGGGTAGTTTAAGTAGCCAATCAAGAGCTTAACCACTAAACTTTATAGAAATAGACATAGTAAGTACTCGCTACTATAAGCAAACTCTTGACACAAGATGAAGAATTCTTGTATGTGTTCATGTGGATCTCCTTTCCCTTTGTATTTGTCAAATTTTGGTGCCTGAAAATGAGGTAGAAAGGGGTTTTAGAGAATAGATAAGTTAAATGGATATGGGCATATCTCATCAAATTTATACTTTTTGACTCTATTATTCATCTCCAATATTTGGACAATTTCCTTCATAGAATTCCACTATTGCAAGTTTGATGCATTTTTGGATTGGATAAGATGTTATTGGGGTAGAATGTGCCCCTAGTTTTTTTGTTATTAGGGTGGAATGTGCCCTTGGTTTTGTTACTATTGGGGTGGAATGTGCCCCTAGTTTTGTGTGGATCTATAGGGAGCGTATACCTTTCGATCCATGATTTGGTTCTAATTTTCTACTTGAGTTGAGAATATAGGCCATTGATTCTTGGATTGTAAAACATTACCTTAATTTGGTTATTTCACACTTTTTTGATTTTGGAAATTTCTATGTTTATTTACCAATCTTTGGGTTGGTTGAAAATAACTAGCCAAATTGTCTTGAGGGATTTCCTCAATTTGAACTGAATGTTTGGGTTTTTGAGTTTTTAAAGTAGTAAAAGGTTCTTTATGATTGAATAATTTATGTTTTATATCAAATGGAACACTTTTTAATGTCTCTTTTGACTTTAACTACTCATTTAGATTGCCTTGATCCACTAAGGTAATGTCCTCATCCAATATTTGTTTCATACTTTCAACCACATTTCCTTGTTATTTTGAAGCATTATTATAAATTAAAGTGGAAATTAGGGAGTCAATTAATTCTATGATAAGTTCATCTTCATATCATTAACTTATTATCTTAATATTAGCTAGAAGATCTAGATTTGTGGATTTTGACTCTATTTGTATTTCCTTTCCCTTATTAGAGGAAGAAGGTATGTTCATTTGTGAAAAATATTGCTCTTACCATCATTGTTCTCCTTCTCTAACTAAGGTATGAAATTTTTCTATAGTAAAATCAAAAGGTGGTCTAGCACCTAATTCTATCAGTCTAAAAAGGGCTTCATCTTGCTCTTCTTGGGGTTGATATCCATTGTAATCATCTTCAGATCCTATTGTTTTAGGGATATTATAAAAAACAGTGGGGTTATCTTGACCATCATAGAATTGTTTCTCTTCATAACTAAGGCCATAAGAGGCCTTGCTATGAGTGAACCTTTGAGTCATGTCTAAAAATAGATGCTCTATGTGTTTAACTAATCTTTAGTCCAATGCTTGGAAACCAAACAAAGTATTCTTTATCTCTCTCTTAAAAAAAAACAAGTTACCAATGAGACTATAATGGAGGGTGGTTTGAAACCATGCATAATTTATGAGATTTGGTTCATGAGTTTACTCAACCTTTGGTAAATTTGAAATCATATAGATCAGAAGAGAGTAGGGTAACTCGAAGACCCAAGGTGAAAACTAGTACACCTAATCCTAGATTGGAAGAGAGTAAGGTAAATCAAAGACACAAGGTGAAAACTAGTACACCAAAGCCTAGATATTTGTGATACACCCACACTATAAAAGTTATCTTCAACTTTAATAAGTTGACCCTAGAAGTTCAGAGGAAAGCTCTCTGGATTATGAAGAAGAAAAAATGAACTAAGCAACTCAAGATGTAAAAACATACTTGAATCACTAAGTATAAAGCTAGGACCAAATAGGTAGAATAACATCACCACATGATTCTAGTAGTATAAAATATGTTGTAAGACTCAAAGCATGAGTTATACACAAAATTACTTGAGTCCACCACGATGATAATGTGATTTTGAGTCTTAATAAACAACCTTCAATCCAAATGGAAAATTGAACCCAAGTTAAAACAAGCTTAGTGTGCAAATGGCAAACCCACCTTAACACACCAACCCTTAGAACTCATAAAGGTTCAATTTCAAATGTGGATTATAAATGAAGGATTTAAACAAATTGGGTAAAATATCTAGACTCAATTGGGCATCATGACTATGCCAAAGTGGATGACATGACACAAAGCTTTTGATAACAATTTGAACAAGGAAAAGATGAATTTTCCATTTGGATAGCATAACACCTCCCTTGCTCAAGAATATTGAGGATAATGTGTTTTAGTTAAGTTAATTGAGTTAAAAATCAATTTTAGACATAAATAAAGACCAAGTAAGCAAATGACAAAAAGGAAACATCTTAAGTCTAAACTAACAAGGTATGGCAAAGTGGGGTCTACTAAACTAGAAAGGTTTCAATCATTCTAGGGGAATCAATTATGCAATGAATTTCATGTCAAATGATGCAAAATAAAAACATGTAAATTAGGTGACCATGGAATTAGATAGTTTTAAAAAGGTCTAGACTTTTTTACAACCACTATATCCTATTGTTCACTCAGTGTAGTGTGATGTCCAAATATAGATACATCCCATGTACAACTCGAAAGGAGTCAAATGAAGTCAATACTGGCAGCTGAAACCCTAGGTCAAAGCGTCCTAAATAACTCATGGGAGGTAATCACATCCCCCTTACAAGCCAAGTTTTCATGAAAATAAAGAAACCATAAAATAGAAATACTTTAGGGTCATTTTTAAGATCAAGCTTTTGATAACAATTTGAACAAGGAAAAGATGAATTTTCCATTTGGATAGCATAACACCTCCCTTGCTCAATAATATTGAGGATAATGTGTTTTGGTTAAGTTAATTGAGTTAACAAGCAATTTTAGACATAAATAAAGACCAAGTAAGCAAATGACAAAAAGGAAACATCTTAAGTCTAAACTAACAAGGAATGGCAAAGTGGGGTCTACTCAACTAGAAAAGTTTCAATCATTCTAGGGGAATCAATTGTGCAATGAATTTCATGTCAAATGATGTAAAATACAAACATGGAAATTATGTGGCCATGTCATTAGATAGTTTTAAGAATGTCTAGTCCTTTTTACAACCACTATATCCTATTATTCGCTCAGTGTAGTGTGATGTCCAAATGTAGATACATCCCATGTGCAACTCGAAAGGAGTCAAATGAATTCAATACTGGAAGGTGAAACCCTAGGTCAAGGCTTCTTAAATAACTCATGGGAGGTAATGACATCCCCCTTACAAGCCAAGTTTACATGAAAATAAAAAAAGCATAAAATAGAAAGACTTTAGGGTCATTTTCAAGATCACCCAAACTTTGGTGGGTTTTTAGGGAGTGCTTTAGGTGACATTCTTTCTAATCCTTGGAATAGGCTATTTGCAATAGGAATGGTAATTTTGATTCCAAGGGTTCCCTAAAGGGGATAAATGGAAGATAATACACACAAAATTCCTCTTTTTCCCAAACAAAACCTAAGTAAACAACTATTGAAAACAAGAATTGATAAGTGTGTTCAATTTTAAGCCTAAATGAAATATTTGGTGGTGTTAATTTAACCCCTTGGTCTTAGCTGTAAACTTTGAAAACATTCACCAAAACATCTAAATTATTTGTTAAACACCAAAATAAAATTCTTAATTGATTTTTAAGCATGAAAAAGGTGATTTAATCATATTTTTATCAAATTTCAAGCTTGATTTTGTAGAAAAAATGTTAGCATGTCCTTTAGCTCTAAATCTCTTTTTATCTTAAAACAATGAACTATAGAAAAATAGCTCTCAGGTCTATGTTTTAAGAAAAACATAGTGACCAATGTCGGTTACTACAATTGACGATGGTTACTTCGGCCAATCGAGATCTAACCAATGTCATTTTTACTAACTGACATCAGTTAAGCCAGGTAATTGATGCCAGTATTACTTGCTAACTTTAGTTATTGTGTAAAACCATGGAAAATAAAAATGGCAAAATAAAGTTAGAAAATCAATTTACAAGAGTTTTAAGGGCCCAAATGAATGTTTTAAAGTTGTAAAATGATGTTCTTCAGATGTGAGATGTGTCTTGTCCCATCGGGTATGCCAAGATGTAGAGAGGATTACAAAGCAAGTTAGTAAAACATTAGTCCATAAATAATGAAACATATATAAGGAACTAACTAACCAAGTGTATCTATTTCTATGGGAATTACAAAGGATAACAAGAAATAAATGAAAGAAATAAACACTATATCACCTTCCCAAATGGATTCACCATACCCATGTGGCTCAAAAACATGTTCTCCCTTGATCAAGCATCCTTGTCTTTGTTAACAATGGTTGTAAGCTCCTCCAATGCCTCAAGAACACTCCATAAAACCTAGGATCTTGATTCCAAATCACTAAACTAGCCTATCAATGAAGCTTTCAAGAAAAATCTATGATCAATTTCAAATCCTTATGGAAAAAATTTAACATTATAACTTTGCAATATTCAAGCTTAAAATTGATGTCTATGGCCTCTCTATTTATAAATTTTTGAGATTGGTCAGGATCAACCATGACCATCCATTTCAAGTTTAAGATGTGTTGCCATGGATATTCCTAATATTTATAATTAAAATCATAAATATGCTCAAGATAAATAAGCATTAAAGAGGCATGGGAGGCATTAACAAGGCATGGGTACCCATAATCCTGATATTTATGGCCTAGGGATGTCTTCCCAAGAAATGATGTCACCTGATGATGCAATTAATAGGAATAAATTTTTAAAAGAAATATTTATAAACTCTCATGTAAAATCCACTTAAGCTTTTGATTTGGATTAATTATCCTTAAATAAGGTTAATTAACATTTGTGCAATTATTTGAAAATTGGCCCTCAATTAATCAAAATGGTCAGAAAGTCATATTACTAGGTCATAATTTGACTAGAGAGGAACTAGAAGGTGATGTTAGATGCATTGGAGATGTTTTCCCATTTAGGATGTTGCCAACACAAAACAACAAAGGTACATGATGTGTACCAATGAATTAGAAGAAAAGAGTGATCTAGAGCACTAAATGGGGAAATGGTCATTTTGACTAGAAATGATCTTATCAAAGTTAGCTAGCCCATAAAATGCATTTCCATATTTAGGGATACTTTGACCTAAACTGACACTTTTAAGTGACAAGTTCAAACCATTTAGGATGTTTTATAAATTTTGACCTAAAATGTGCATTGGAGTGCAATTCGATTAAGATTGAAAATTTCAATATAAATGGTGTTAGGAATTGGATGTCTATAATAGGTTCAGCCCAATTCAATTATATATCATTAATTGATAAAAACAAGTGGTGGTATATGGGATAAAAATCATATGAATCACCATTGGTTTTCCTACCCCTTTCTTGGGGCACCATTTAAGGTATGCACTTAGATATTTTGAGACTCAACGGGTTATTTCAAGAGAGAAAGCATTAGTAATTTATAAGGTTTAAAATATTATGTGTATGGACATTATTAGTGAATACAAATATAAAAAAACTTAAGGAACATAATTAATCCTATTACTTAGGATTGAATAGTGTCAATCAATATAAGAATCAAATAAAAAGTAAAAAAATGTCATTGTACCTTCCTTGTAGACTCTTTAGCTTACTGGTTTGAAAGAGGTATGTGCTTAACTTGTAGACTAGTGATCTTTAGCAATGTTGAATCCACATGTGGGAATCATTCTCCCTTGTCTACTCTTGATTTGGCATGATAATGGTTGAGTATGGTTAAATCTCTTTGTATAATTTGATAGAGTAAGTTTACATGAAGAAGCTTGTCCATAATGGCTAAAAGACATATTATTTATAGACTTTTGAAATTAATGTGATCCATTGATCCAAGATAAATATCAATGGTGGATAACGATTCCTAAAATTCATGATTACACACATGGAGTGTGTAATAAACTCCATTTAATACCTTTTTGGAGTGTGGAAGAAAGTATTGGAATAAAAGTGCAATAATGAACTCTTAGATTGTGTAAAAGGGTGTAAGATGCAGGATTGTGGAAGAGATTGTAAGAGAGTGTAATGACTTGCTTTCACTCATCTCCTTTCCCACTGAATTATCCTTGTGATGTCACTTGATGAGGTAATATTGCAATTTGATTTTAAGAAAATAGGATAATTTAAAAAATCATGGAATTTCCTATTAGAGGAAAATTAGGCTTGATTAATTAGGATTAATCAATATTTAGAATAATGGTGCACTTGCAATGTTCTTTTGTCAATAAAATATTAAATTAATTATCTTGTAATATCACTTTTAAAGGGTTGATTTGATTCAAGACGTGTTGAATAAGATTAATATTGTGATATGATCCATTTCTCTAATTAGGTATGTGTCATTATGATTTCATATTAAATTAGAATTTGTGTGGGTAAATTGGATAAAATTATGATTGTTGATTAAATATATGTGTGATTGTGAAAATTCACCTTGATTACATTTTAGACATGAAAGAAGTCAAAATGGATTGCCTACATTTTTTCCATTTTTGAGAAGGTGTTTTGATACACAAACAAAGTAATGTATTTTGAAATAAATAAAAAATAATTAAATATAGATGAAAAGTGAGGTAAAGAAATAATTAGCAACCCATGATGCCTCATTGAGAAGGTATGTAGGGATGAAAGATATGTATGGGCTCTCAAAAAAAAGAGGAAAAAATAATAAGGGGATAAATTTACCCATGGTTAAAATTATCCCACTTAAGATAATGCTTGCATTATTTGATTTAAAATGTTAAATAATAATAGAATTGAATTGTCCCCAAGGTGGGGGGAAGTGTGCATCCCAAAACAAGCTGAAAGTTTTGACTTACCCCAAATAGGGTGAAAGTTGCACACATGGAATTAGAAGAAAGACTAAATGGTGAAATTGTCACCAAAGAGTGTGGTCTTGGTTGATCAATATAATGTGCCCCAATATGGTATATTTTATTGTTGATTTGATTATTTATCCTAGTAGATCAAATTTGAACATTAATTAGTCGAATAGGTTTTTCCCACTTAGGTGGATTTTTTTTTTTTACAAATGATGATTAGGTAATTGATCAATTAGTTGGAAATCATAGATCAAGGGTGTAACATGTTACACAAATTAATGATGAGTGGGTGAAAATGTAAATGTGAGGGAATAATGAATTTTTAAAGAATGAAGAAGCCATAAAAAACTAGGCACAAAAGAATGTTCAATGGTAATGAAAGATATGATTAGAAGAACATAATAATAGTTGGTGAATAATGAGATAATGGTGGCCAAGTTGACCCTAGATATGTCATGTTTTTAAGTTGTACATACATAGTCTAAATACACCTCAAGCCAATGTATTTATCCTATAAATTGAAATAAAATAGAATGAAGGAAATGATTATGAATTTTTGTATGCACTCTGATATGTCATGAGTATAATATAGATTAGCCATGTTGTTCATTTCATTGTGTTGGATTAATAAACAAGGATATTTTTGATGTAACATTATATATTAGACATTTAATATTTTATTTTATATGTATCACATGATAATATGCACCATGATATAAAACACCATGATGATCAATCTACAATGTGCATAAAGACTGACCCCTGATCCAATAGATAGTTGATAAAAACACACCAAAGATATGAAAAATCATGATGATAATACTGACATATGCCAATATATATACTAAATTAATAGTGAATGATAAGGATCACCATTATGATGACATCGTTAACACAATGGACTGAGTCAAGGTCACAATAAAAATCAAAGAAACAAGTAAATAAGAAAACACAAACAAAGCTAAAAATAAAGTAATAGAAAGCATCTTGTTGTTTAACAAATTCAAAATCTAGGGGTGAAGGTTCAATGAGACTGGTAATTTGATGATGCTCCAAATAAAGGATGCATGCAAGGGAAGGACACATCTCAAGGTGGTTAAAAATATTGAAACCAATAGTGAATCTTCCCCAATTAGCAAGATTTGTGAAGGACACATCCCAATAGTTGCTAAAATGAGTGGCTTAATGATAATCTAGGATAATGACTAGATTTAGGAAAAGATAAATGTTTTTGAATTTTGTGGCTTTATATAACTCATAGATATTTTAAGCCTTTTTTAAATGTTTAATATTTTGTGGCTTTATATCTCAGGTAGAGATTTTAATCCCTATTTTTAATTTTTAGGATTTTTAGATTGTTTTGAAGTGTTTTTGGGTTTTTGGCAACTCCACTCAATGGAGGATTATGAGATGCATAATGTTTAACTTGAAAAATGGTAAGAGTGTGGTAGTGTTAAATCTTAATACAGTGAGAGTGTGGCTTAAAATGATCATAAAACAGTGAGAGTGTGGTTTAGATTGATCAAAAATGATGAGATCATGGCTTAAAATGCTTATAAAATGGAGAAATCATGGCTTATAATGATTGAAAATGATGAGATCATGGCTTAGGGATTGACTAAGCTGACCTTAGAAATTGAGTGCTACCTATATAGTTCATATGGACCTCAAGTCAATGTAGTCCCATTGGGTGTGACATTATATAGAATAAGAATCCAAAGAGTGTTAGTCCATTTTTAGTGAATGAAAATTTAAAACAACTTAAGGAGCATAACACCTTAAGCCTATTCCCTATGATTAATCAATATCAATCAATAGAATAATCATATAGAAAGTAAACAAACATCATTTTACCTTCCTTATAGACTCCTTTGCTTGTTGGCTTGAAAGAGGTATGTGTTCAACTTGTTGATTAGTGATTTTTATTAATGTTTACTCCAAATATGGGTAGTAATCCCCATGTCAACTCATGATTTGGCATGATAATGGTTGAATATCCTTGTATAGTTATATAGAGTAAGTCTACATGAAGAAACCTGTCTATAATGGACAAAACCCCTTGTATTTATATACATTTAAAATGAATGTGAGCCATTTAATTATGATCAAGATAAAATGTGGATAAGGATTCTTCAAATTCATGATTAAACACATGGAGAATGTAAGAAACTCTATTTGAGACCTTTTTGGAATGTGGAATGAAGTCTTGAAAGAAAAGTGCAATAGTGACCTATTGGAGTGTGTAAGAGGGTGTAAGAGGGAGAAGTGTGGAAGATATTGTGAGTGTAAGAGCTTGCTTTCAATCCTCTCCTTTGCCATTGACTTCTTCTTATGATGTCACTAGATGAGGTAGTATTATAATTTTATTTTAAGAAAATAGGATATTTCAAAAAATCATAATTTGTTTATTAGAAAAATATTAGGCTTGATTAAGTAAGATTAATACAAAATTAGAAGAATGGTGCACTTGAAATTTTATTTTGTTAATCAAATATTCATTCAATTGTCCTATAATAACACTTATAAAGGGTTGATTTGATTTGAGATGAACTAATTAAGATTAATTTTGTGATACGATTCATTTCCTGAATTAGGGATGTGTCATTAGATTTTTGGATTAAATTGGAAGTTGTGTGCATAAATTATATTAAATAACAATTTATGATAAAATTTGTGTGTGATTGTGAAAATACACTTATATAATTTATACATAAAAGTGGTTAAAATGAAGTTTCTAAACTCAAATAAAGCTTATATATATGCATAGTATTTTATATCAGTTACTGTTCTAAAGGATTTATCTTTGACCATTTCCATGTGCCCTCATGTGACTCTTAATCAATTTATCTCCCATTTTTCTATGTACCTCTAAAATGACCTCCTCATTCACACATGTGAGATAATATAAAATATTTCATCATGTCTCCCACTTCCCCAAATTCTCAGACAAGATTACTCATCCATGTGACTCTAACATTGGCATACCACCTTCACTCATGTGAGAAAATCCATAATAGTGCAGTCCTTATCATCTTCTTCCATGTGACCCTAAATATTCCTAGATAAGATATAATTAAATGGTGATCCATTAAAAGGCCCTCATATGCCAAAAAACTATTCCACAAAGGTGTGGTGCCCAAACTATTCCTTGTCTTTATCCTTCAAAGGGAAGATAATTGAGCTATAAAAAATAATTAATTATCTCAAAAAGTGGAGTACCATTCCCCACATCTTCACATGCCTTCATGTGGGTCATTCCACATCACTCCACAATTCACTTCCATTATTATGTCATTATCTACCTCATCTTCCACATCAACTACCATGTCACCATGAATAGTGACATGTGAATAGTGTCAATGAATAGTACCTTGGGAATAATGACTTGCATTAAAATTTCCATACAATAGCCAACTAGGCCCAAGAGAATTAAATAGGCTAGTGGTATTCTTCTAATTTCTTATTTAGAAAATGGGGAAATTATAGTCCTCCCTTCCCAAAATTGCTTATCCTCAAGCAATTTCAAACCTGAAGTTCTATAATCATCATGCCAAGGTGATGAATCAAATTGTAATGATCAAATAGCCTATATCATATAGTTATCAAGTGAGATAATATATTCCACAAAGAATTTTTAAGATGTAATCTCCTTGACATCAAAAACATCCTCTAAGGGCAAGTCTCTCTAGTCTCTATCTAATTTGGAATTCGTTGATAGCTCAAATCCTCAACCTCTTCTCTATGACATCCAAGATAAAATAAAGAACCAAGACCAACCTACCCTCTTCATCTAATGGTGGTAGCTCATGAGATATCATTACATGATTCCTAAGTGCCCTTTTGAGATTAAAAACATGAAATACATTATGAATCCTTCTAGTCTCAGCCAACTCCAATTCATACGCCCCATCACCAAATCTCTGCACAATCCTACAAGAGCCATAGAAGCTAGGATTAAATATTTCTATACCTCTCTTATTCAATGTATATTTTATGAATGGTTTTAGGTGCAATAAAAATAAGTCACGAACCCCAAATCTCCTTTCGACTTTTTTCCTAACCGCATACACCTTCTATTGATCTTGGGCATGATGAAGATTATCCTTAAGTGACTTAAATATGTAATCACTTTATTCAATCCAATCCTTGGCTTGAGAGTCCCTACTGACATCAAATACTAAGTCTACCAAAGATATAGCATCATACTCATCTAGTGCTTAGAAAGGAGTAAACTCCATCCTAGCTAGTTTGAATATATCCTACCAAAAAAATTTAGAAATTTGTTATTATAATCATTGACACCATTATTTGTCAATTCATGGGGTCTAAACACCTCTCTAACCTGGTGCTAAAAGCTTCAACTATGCAGATGAAGAAAAGGAGGTTGCTGAAGTTCCAGAAGAACCAGCATCGGTAGTATGACTGACGTCAGTCAAGATGAAGTAGAAGGCAACCGGCGTCAGCAGGGAGTCGGCCGACGTCAGTAGCACCAGGCAAGCAGGGACCGACATTGGTCGCCTGTGTGTTCCAGAACTATTCATTGCATGAACAGTTAGTTAAGTGAACTGAGTGTTTGCATGTAAAGGCTATTTTGAGTCTTGAGCTATGTAGATAATTATAGTAAACTAAGAGTCTAAGTTATTGTTGAAGTATGGGATCTATTTATAGACCCATTGGCATGTATTGTAATTATGAGCTAGAAAGGAAGGCAAGGAAGATCCTTCCATTGTAAGATCATTGAGTTACAAGTTCATGGGAGATCTAATTGAAGTACTTTAGAGTGCTTGGTGTACTGGTAGGGTTATTACTGACTGGTTGGAGAGGTGAACACCAATTCTATGTGTGAGTTGTGTGTTGGGACCGTTTTTGGTAGGAGAGTGTTTTAAAGAAGAATTACTGTACACTTGAGGTGTGGGAGCCCTAGAGGTGTGTAAGGAAGAAGAACTGTGGCAGCCTTCTTTGTTGTATATCCTTTTGGAAGAGTTTTAATACAAGTTGTGTATTGTCTCTCATATTCTATGTTATTTTTGAATTTTAGTTACTTGTTGATTCTGGTTAATTCCACATATTAAGTTGCTTGTATTTGGTAATCAATTGTGTGCTTCCATTATTTTCCCAACACGTGGTATTAGAGTGAGGTTGGATGTTCTCAGAGTGAGTTTGACTAAAAGATGGCCCAGATCTGGTTAGTGGTTTGCTGATTATAGGTTACTCACAGGGGTTTCTGATTGAGTGGGAGTATAGAAATGGCAGAAGAAGGTAAGCTGAGAATGAAGAAATAGTGACCATTTGATAGGACCTAAGTTCCCCAAAGATCTGACACAACTTGTCAAATTTAAGAGCACACATGATTACCATTGTATAAGTAACTTAAACATGTGGAAATAACCAGAAGAACAAATAAATAATGAGAAAACACACAAAATATGAGAGGCAACACATAATTGTATTCAACTCATTACAAAGGAAATTACAATAAAGAGATCACACTCTTCTTCCACCTCTATGAGGCTTCCTCCTTAAGGGATCCAAGTAATCTTCCCACCTAAATAATCTTCTCTCATAGGTCACAACACATAGCTAACACAAGCTATTGTTCACCTCATTGTACACCTGTACAACCGAGTACGAATTGGTACTACAAGTAGATCTAACCATGGTCCTACTCCTTGATGTATTAATGTCACCTTGATCTTGCTCCCCCATCGATCCTCTTCTGACCCTCACATACACACATCCCTGCAGACCAACCTAATCTTACTTATCACATGTAGATCTCCACCATGATCCTGCAACACCCTGCATATCAAACTTTATCTTACATACATGAGGAATCCTACTTGATTCCACCATGGGAAGAACTCTCCAGGTTCTACATAGTTCTTTAAGTTCTTTACTTAAAAATACAGCCCATGAGTCTATTATATAGATCTCATGCATAGACTAATTTAGACAAGCAGCTCAAAGACTCGAACTGGTCTTCATTATGTAAACTCTTCGTTCACTTAACTGACTGTTTGTCAACAGCAGTTCTGACTCCCATAGGTGACTGACGTCGGTCCCTATCTTCCTAGAGGTGACTGATGCTGGTCAATCCCTGCCGATGTTGGTTTCATTATGTGCTTCCCCTGACCGACATTAGTTGTGGCCTGCCGATGCCAGTGACTGTCATGCTCAGAAACCTCCTTCTGTTTACAACAAAGTGAAGCTTTTAGCTCCACACCCTAACACTCTTTGCACAATCCTACAATATCCATAGAAGCTAGGATTAAATATTTCTACACCTCTTATTCAATGTATATTTTATGAATGGTTTTAGGTGTAATAAAACTAAGTCACGAACCCCAAATCTCCTCTCAACTTTTTGCCTAACTGCATACACCTTCTATTGATCTTGGGCATGATGAAGATTATCCTTAAGTGACTTAAATATGTAATCACTGTTAGGAACCCGTTATCCAATAGAAGCACAATTGATTACTTTCTTATAACTAATTAAACACGGAATTATACCAGAATGATTAAGTAACTAGAAACTTGAGACAGCAAAGAATTTGAGAGACAATACACACTCTTGTATTAAATACTACTAGAAGAAAATACAATAAGGAAGATGCCACTTCTTCCTCCACCTCAAAGGCTTGCCACACCTCAAGACCTTCTTCCCTCTCTCTCTTTCTCAACCACAACCAACTCAACAACCTGAGTTGTTATCCCCTCCTTGAATGCTTCAGCTGATCTCTTTGACCTTACACCTGTAGATCTCCTTAACCTTGCTCTTTGCTTCAATGCTTTTACTTGCCTTCTTGATTTACAATACATGCCTCATGGGTCTTTAAATATAATCCCATGCATACAAAAATAGAACTCTAATTACAATAATTAGACACATAGTTCGTGACTATAATTAGCCCTTAAACATGCAAACACTCGCTTCACTTAACTGACTATTTATCAACAGCAGTTCTAGAACCGCCACAGGCGACCAAAGTTGGTCCCTATCTGTCTGGTGCTGACCGACATTGGCTAACTTCCTGCCGACGCTGGTTGCCTTCTGCACTGGTCATGACTGACATTGATCATACTGCCAACATCGGTACTTTTAGATCTTTAGCAACCTCCTATTTCTTCGTGTCTGCAATAGTTAAAGTTTTTAGCTCCACACCCTAACAATCTCCCACTTGGAGATAAATAGCTGCAACTATACCTATACCTATACACCATCTACTTTGTTTCCTTGGCTCTGTACCCCTCTTCAAAGTCACTCTTTAAGACCAACCACCACAAAACCTGTGATGCTATACCTGTCACTTATGCCAAAAGAATTTTACTACTCCCAAATTCTTCATGACATACTTCTGAACTAACTTTACCCTTAGCTCAGAAAACTCCTTGTATATGAAACCCTGCAACAAGAAACATAATATAGTAACAGGATAATGTAGCTAATATTATCCAACCTGGTAAAGATAAATACAATGGTCAAACCTCCATTGTCCTACAGCCTACTCAAGACCATATACCATAGCCTTCTATCTCACGTGTCCATCCACTCTCTTCTCTAACTTGGGAATCCATCCCTCATCCAGTGCTTTCTTCCAACTGACAAATCCACCAACAAATCCCTATTTGGTTCTTCTCCAAGGACTCACACTCCTCATCCATGCCAAGCTCCCACTATTTTTGGATTCTACCTGCATTGCTTCTTCCATATTCCTAGTTTTTGAGCATTAATAAGCAATATAAAGAAGGTGAACAATGAATATAAGGTTCACTTACCCTTTTTGACCTCCATATGGGCGTTTGAGACTCTTTGACAGCTTGATGTCCACCTAACATCCATTTTAATGACCGATCTCAGCCATCTCCCAGTCTACTCCTGACTGATGTCAGTTCCCTACACTGACCCTAACTACCAACATCGTTTCCCTAGCCAACGCTGATGTCCCCTTTGCCAACATCGGTCCCTACCTGATTGACATCAGACTTCTCCTCCCTGACTCTACCGACCCTATTGGTCTACACATGACCAATGTCAGTATCTACCTGACCGACGTTAGTTTTGAGTGACCAACATCAGTGTCTGTGTGTTCCTATAAGTGATGAAATCTTCATCCACAAGCTCATCTTGGATCAAACCCCTATCCATACTACCCTGCTCAGAATCATTCAGCCATTGTGACTAATCTCTATCTTTCATTTCCTCCATAAACACCAAGGCTTCTATGTTCTTATCAAAAGCATCAAATTTCCTTTTCCTGCAATGAACTCTATCTATACTTTTTGAATCTGAACACATACCTTCTGAATCAAGAACGTCCATTCCCTTCTTATTCATGTGACCAAGCCTATTAAGCCACATCTTTGAATCTACAGCTAAAGTAGATAAACTAGAAGTAGAATCAGTAATACAAGTAGATAGATAAAGAGTACCTACTTTCTTACCTCTTACTAGAATAAGTGCACCCTTGGTAACCTTCCAAGAATCCACTGTGAGGGTTATTGTGCATCCCTCATCACCTAACCTTCCTACAGAAACCAAACTCTACTTCAGAACTGGAACATGCATGACCTCCTTCAACACCCATGTATTGTCCATCTGCAATCTCAACTGCACTTTCCCTTTGCCAACTATTTGACAAGGCGTACCATCCCCTAAATAAAGCACTCCAAAGTCTCCCTGTTCATACTCATGGAACAAATCTCTGTTTGGGGATGCATGAAAAGAAGAACCAGAATCTAAAACCCAAGATCCTACCTGACTATCCAAAGAAAGTATGAGAGCATCCTGTACCACAATATTTGCATCCTTTGCTTCTTCATTACCTTCATGTTGATTCTCTTTATCCCTCAACCAACACTCTTTCTTTGTGTGTCCTCTCTTTCCACAAAACCAACAGGTAACACCTCTAGACTCGGATCTCCTTCCCACCTTCGACCTTGATTTCCCTTGCTCTATCTTCTCTCTTTGCCTTCCCCTGCTTTCTGCACTTAGAACATTCCCTGATGATTCACATGTGCTTCTCCTACGTATTTCTTCATTCAAGATCACACTCACAACATCATCAACTTTTAAGATTTTAGAAGTAGATGCAGAATTACTTACTGCCATAACCAAACTATCCCAACTTTCAGGTAAAGAACATAAAATCAAGAGAGCCTTTACTTCATCATCAAAAACAATATTGACTGAAGCTAACTAGTTTACCAAACCATGGAAATCACTAAGATGAGTATGTACCGATCCACCTTCTTACATTTGCAAAGTAAATAACTGATTCATAAGAAATACCTTATTAAAAGCCAAGGGCTTTTCATATAAATTTGCTAAGGATTTTATCAACTCTTTCATTGTCTTGCACTGTGATAAGTTGGAAATCACAGACGATGCAAGGCTCAACCTTATGGATCCTAGAGCCTTTCGATCAAGAACACTCCATTATTCATCCTTCATATCTGTGGGCTTGCATGCAACCCCACCCAAAGGTGAGTAAAAATCCTTCTGATATATATAATCCTCTATCTGCATCCTCCAATGTTGATAATTCTTGCCATTAAACTTCTCCATTCGTAGCTTACTTTCTTCTGCCATTGCTGAACTCCCACTCAATCAGAAAACCCTGTGAATGACCTATAATCAAAACAATAACCTACTCCTTGCAAACTGTAGCTCTGATACCAACTGTTAGGAACCCCTTATCCAATGGAAGCATAATTGATTGCTTTCTTATAAGCAATTAAACATGGAATTATACCAGAATGATTAAGTAACTAGAAACTTGAGACAGCAAAGAATTTGAGAGACAATACACACTCTTGTATTAAATACTACTAGAATAAAATACAATAAGGAAGATGCCACTTCTTCCTCCACCTCAAAGGCTTGCCACACCTCAAGACCTTCTTCCCTCTCTCTCTTGCTCAACCACAACCAACTCAACAACCTGAGTTTTTATCCCCTCCTTGAATGCTTCAGCTGATCTCCTTGACCTTGCTCCTTGCTTCAATGCTTTTACTTGCCTTCTTGATTTACAATACATGCCTCATGGGTCTTTAAATAGAATCCCATGCATACAAAAATAAAAATCTAATTACAATAATTAGACATGCAACTCATGACTATAATTAGCCTTTAAACATGCAAACACTCGCTTCACTTAACTGATTATTCATCAACAGCAATTCTGGAACTACCATAGGTGATCGATGTCGGTCCTTGTCTATCTGGTACTGATCGATGTCAGCTGACTTCCTACTGATGCCGGTTGCCTTCTGCACTGGTCATGACCGATGTCGGTCATGTTGCGGATGCCGATACTTTTGGATCTTTAGCAACCTCATGTTTCTTTATGTCTGCAACAGTTGAATCTTTTAGCTCCACACCCTAATAATCACTTTATTCAATCCAATCCTTGGCTTGAGAGGCCCTACTGACATCCAATACTAAGTCTACGAAAGACATAGCATCATACTCATCTAGTGCTTAGAAAGGAGTAAACTCCATCCTAGCTAGTTTGAATATATCCTACCAAAAAAATTTAGAAATTTGTTATTATAATCATTGACACCATTATTTGTTAATTCATGGGGTCTGAACACAATTCTAACCTGGTGCAAGACATCATCCTTGAGACCCTTCCACAAGAATTTCTCTCTAATCTACTTGTAGGCTTTGAAGTAATCTTGATGTCCTAAAAGAGATGTGTCATGAATGGCCTTCAAAATTTCCTCCGTTAGTTTTGATTTAGGTACCAAATAAATCTTTCCCTTATAGTAAATGACATCATCTACCACTATGTACCTATCATCCTGAATCCTACTATCCATAAGCTCTCATGCAAAATTATTTTTCAAATACTCCATCAAGAGGTGATATTTCTATTCACTTGAGATCTCAATCATAAAACATAAATTAGTGTTCTTATAAAGGGAATATACTACCACACTCCTCTTCCCTTTCACATACTTAAATCCTCTAACTAGTGGTCTACTAGGAGGAACCACACTATACCTATCTAATATGGATTAGATATCCACATGATACTAAACATATATATCATAAAGGGTATGAAGAGAGGTTAATAATTGGGCTATTCAAGCCTCCTCCTCATGTTGAAAAAAAAATCCATCATTCTTAAAGTGGCCAAACCAGGTGTTCCCTTAGCCATCACTTGAAGAATAATCTTTTTTCCTTTATGTTTAAATTTTAGCTTCATAGTCTGAAACTTCAATGAATATCTCCCATGGGAGTGTATCCATTAAATTCTAATATCCATATCAATCTCCCCAAGATTGACAACATAAAAATTAGTGGTCACCTGATGGTTACCCTAGGTAATGCTCAACTATAAAATCTTCATATTTTAGCTTATAGTAAATCCATCAAAAACCATAACATTGAATCCTAGAAAATTTTCCATCTTAAAACCTCTTTTCATCACCTAGCCTTCATCTATTAAATTATGGGTTGTATCATTGTCAATTAAAACTATCACCTAATGTCCTTGTAAGACTCCTTTCACCCCAAAAGGGTGATACCTAGGGGTTCATTAAAGAGAAGTAATAACTCCTTCCTTAGGTCATTTTGTAATCTTAGCCTCTTACTCAAGAGCAACCTCCTCTTGATCACTATCTAGGCTAGAATCTACATCTTCCTCATAATCATAAGTGACATAAATATAATGTTGTTTTCCTTTCCCAAGATACTTATGACTTGGGGTCTATGGATATTTATAGGAGTAACAAATTTTCTTCCTCCTCGGCTCATTATTGGTCTCATCATCCATCTTTTTGATTACATGTTTTTGTGATGGGGCATCCATATACTTCTTTTGGGTGTTCTCTCTAGGTTTACTCCAAATCATGGGATTTGAAGGTATATAATCCTCTAGATCAAATGCTTTCCTTATAGCTTCTTGTAAAGAGGAATGGTTGAATGACTTCATAAGACCCTTGATATGATCAGACAATCCTTATACAAAAATAATAATGAGATTCCTTTATGAAATATTACTTACCATGATGGATAGATTTTGGAAATTAGCAACATATTAATCTACATTACATCTTTTATTGAGGTAAGCCAACTCTTTGAATTATTCTTCAAGATCCTTTCTATCATATATTTTAATTAATGCTTGTATAAATAATCATATGATCTAATTGATCATGATTTTTAGTTATCAAACCATGGTACCATAATCTCATGCAACATCTTCCAGATGAATGGTGGAAAAATTGATCGCTTCCTCTTCTACCATAGGTTTTAGATACAAGTAGGTGTCCAAATTATACAACCATGATCTAGAAGTACATTTAGTAGTACCATTAACATTAGAGAGAGTTATCTTACCCAAAGTATGCTCCAAATATTTTGGTTTTAGCTAACTTCATGCCTCTTGCCTTATATGACCACTGATCTTCCTTATAGACAAATAATTAGTCAAATTCATGTCTTCTTGAACCTCAAATGGAAGTGAGTTATATTCCACGTGGTGTTGAATAACTTCTTTTGGGAACATGGTTTGTCTTCTTGGAAGTACTTCTTCTCTCTGAATGAACTTGGGATTTTGGGGTCTAATGATGAATCCCACTCTTGGATTTATAGATTCCACCTCTCGGACCTTTTTTGATCATTTTCTTCAGAGGTGCTAGCTTCTCCATTATTTTTATTGGTAGGTTGGTTTCACATTATCTAAAACATCTGGCAAAACATGTCAAAAAATGATTTTATCCTTGGACTATCTCATCCAATTTTCTTGCCTTTGCTTCTCTATACTCATATTTGTTCTCCATTTTTTCTTGTGGTTTCAATTTCCTCTTCTCTCTTCTCCAATGTCTAAAATCCCTATCACTAAGAAGCATCACACAACACAAGACCTACATGTTGGTAAGATCACTAACTCTGATACAATTGAAATATCACAAAGTGGGATATTACAAAAAATACTCATAGTACTATAAAATCCAAACTCTATACTAAGACTCATACAAAGATTTGATACCACTAAAGTATCCCTTTTAGGGGATATTTTCTAAAACACATAAAATAAAACAATATAACTTCCTAAGAACCTAGGCCATTATAGTTTTTATATTATATATATATATATATATATATATATAATCAACAATGAAAAATTACATACATTCATAGAAAATACTAAATAAAACCAAAGCCAATCTAAAATATCATCTCAAATTATAGAGATGATTACAATGATATACTAAAGAATACATAAACTAGAATGCGCTACTCAAAATAACTCCTTACAACCACAAATCTTAATATGAAGAACACTACCAATAGATAATACATCTATTATATGAAATCTTAAATACATATATACTAATCCACTACAATAAACTTATCACACTTACAACTCTAAACCACATAATCTCTACATAATACACTCTAAATATGTATATATCTAGCTAGGGTGAATCTCTCACCACCAAATCCAATAATTCTGAATGAAGCCCATGTGAAATCTATAAATGGAATCACCAACACCAGGTAGGGTGGATATCTCATCATCAAAACTAGTTACAATACTCCAAGGAAATAATCCAAATGAGGAGGATATGAATATAAGTCCAATATCAAAAAATGGGGGTTTAAATGATTTCAAAAAATATCAATTACAATGGATAAGCATGCTTATATAGAAAATCATGAGAGAGAGAGAGAGAGAGAGAGAGAGAGAGAGAGAGAGAGAGAGAGAGAGAGAGAGAGAGAGAGAGAGAGAGAGAGAGAGAGAGAGAGAGAGAGAAATGCACCATAGGCATAATAACTTGTGTGTAAGGGTCAAGGGTGGATCACATGTGCTTGGTCTCCCACATGTGCCAAAGGATCTTCATGATTTATCTTTGACTATTTCTATGTTCCCTCATGTGAATATTAATCAATTTATCTCTTAATTTTCCATGTGCCTCTAAAATTACCTCCTCACTCACACATGTGAACTATTCTAGGATAGTGCATCATGCCTTTCACTTCCCTAGATTCTCAAATAAGATTAGTCACCCATGTGACTCCAACATTGGCATCCCACTTTCACATGTGATCAAATCTAGAATAGTTTTGTCATTATCATCTTCTTGCATGTGACCCTAAATATTCCTAGACAATATCTAATTATCTTTTAACCCATTCAAATTCCTTGACATGCCAAAACACTATTACACCAAGGTATGGCACCTAAAATATTCATTCTTGTCTTTATCCTCTAAAATGAAGATAGGTGAGCTATAGAAAATAAATAAATATCTAAAAAAGTGAAGTAACACTCTCCACCTCTTCACATGTATTATATTCTCATGTGGATCATGCCACATCATCAGTTGACTTACCTTCCACATCAATTTCCATGTCACCATGAATAGTGAAACATGAATAGTGTCAGTGAATATTACCTATAAATAATACCTTATGAAGAGTGGCCCACACTAAAATTCCTATACAATACCCAACTAGGCCCAGATGAATTAAATATGATAGTGGTGTTCTTCTAATGTCTTATTTGTAAAATGGAGATAACACACTTTAGCATACAAACAAGGTCCTAAACTACCATTTTATCTAAACATTATGCTACCTTATGATTCAGCCATTTTTTTAAATTTTTAGATACCTAAAATAACTTCACTTTATATTTCAAACCTATTAATATCCTACCTAAACATTTATGGAGTATTATTTCAGTTTGATTATACCCAGGTCAGTTCTAACAAACTCATTCTATAGCATTAGTTGATATTGAGCCCCTTACATCAACTAATTTCTTCAAAAATAAAACCTATATTTAGTTTTTTCCCATCATCCTATGATGTTGGTTGAATGATAAATTATTCAAATAGATCCATATATAAATAAATTAAGGTCTTGTTCAAAAGGGACTTGGGACTTATCTAATATACATCTATACATTATTACACATTGAGAAAATTTGCCCTATCATTTTTAAATTATAGACCTAGAACTAGGATTAATCATAAGATAATTTATAATCACTCTAAATCTATTTCAAATGAATAATTATCAAGTATCAAATTTGAATCATTAATTATATACATATAACAAAGGATCACAATTACACATTCACACTAGATGGGAGAATTATGTGTGTTTTGAATTCCCTCCTTAGAGTATTGGATATGTTGGTATACTTAAATATTAAATGATTGATATTAGGTTTAGAACAACCCATTATACTTCCCAATATTTTAGGTTTCTATCCCTCAAAAGCAAACCTAGGGTTGTAAGGCAAACGAGACTAATTTTTGGAGTTGCATACATCATCAAGGTTAGGGATCACAAAAATAGAGAAAAAAATATAGTTATAGGTGAACATATAGTATGTGTTATTTATTCACATGTTATTACTGATTAGTAGGTCAATATTGATTAATAATACTAACCCATATTCATGAAACTGACCTAATGCAAGTAGTTAATTAGTTCTAGAACTAAATGAACCATAGGCTCGATTATACCTAAATTTCACTTCAATAATATAGTCATAGTTAGACCATCAACCATTAAATATAATATTATGATCCATTTAGTACTTTCTATATTTATCACATGTGACTTATCAAATAATAAGAATTAATCTCAACATTTTACATTTATATGTATTATTGATTGCCATATCTATTGATTTGAATTACATTTAAAGTTCTATCTTAATTATATTAATTTCACCCATTAATCCAATTTAGGGTAATTTTTTAATCCTTTATTTGTAATAAAAATAAGTAAACTTGGTTTCCTATGAAACATTCAAGGAAATGGCCAAAAATATATTAAATACAATATAGGTTGAAGCTACAACCAAATGGATAATCCAAGATAATTTTATGCAAGGTTGTGTCATTTTTCCTACATATAAAGTATAACATGCATGAATGTTAATAGGAGATGATAAAAAAATAAACTCATCGATTAAAATGGGCCTTCTAAAAGTCAAGAGGAGACTTGGAAAATGTTGGTTGTTGGACGTGGATTATATTAAAGTATGTTCTAATAAATGTGGTAATTTGATAGTTGAGAATTTAATGTTGAAGGAATCTTTAGGTTTAGTTGATATATTTTAGGGTCTTAGATATCCAAGTGGTATTTTTAATTACAGAAACTATGTTAAGATTAAAATACTTTGGATATTTAAGGTCCTTATCTTTTTTGTAAAGAGGATCGAATGATCCTAGATTTTCATTAATTTTATTAAGGTAGTTTTAATATATAATATTTTATAGATATTTTCTTTATTTTATGTTATTTTAAGAACAATTTTTAAGGAGTTATAGATAAAGGAGAAAAAAATGTTTCCTAAAATGGTATTTCAAGTTTGAAATTTGGAAAACTTATTTGTTGAAAAGTTTACTATGATATTTATCTCATTGATTCTTGATAAATTTGATCCATGCTATTTTTGACAAATGAATGATTTAGTATTCAATAAGTTAATCTTGTTCTGTCAACTAAAAATCATTACAACCCTTGTTATTTTATTAATAGATGATAAAAATTTTAAATTTATGAAGGTTGTGAAGTTATTTTTGTTGATATTGTATACACATAATATTTTCAAAATTAATGCTTTATATCTTGCCTCAACCTATTGAGTTTCAATATATCTACATACATGCCTTAAAGGGTGCACTAGGAAATGCATGGGCAAACCATTTTTTTTTATGAGAGACATTGTTGTTTAATCTATCATGCTTATATAAACTATAGTTCCCTTATACTTGAGATAACCTAAGAAATCATCCTCATTATAACCCCTAAATATACCAAGACCCATATTTATAGACTATATCATCCCAAATCGATGTAGTATTTTTTTTTCCCACAAATTTTAAAACTAATATGGCCCAAGTTGATCTAGTTCATAATTTATTGTAAACACTTTGACTCTAAGTTAACCCTAGTTGACCTAGTTCGAGGTTAAATTATCTTATTTTAAACTAAATCAAAGTTGGAAAATGGAATTGGTTAAAACTTAAGGAAGGGTTAGGATCACCCACCAATATAAATACAATCCACCATTTTGATCCAATATGGAAGAACATGCATTTTCATATTGTCATTACTCATAATTTTGCTTGAGTCTACATTTACAGTAGCCATTTATTAGATATTGTATTAGAGGTAAAAAGTTTGTATTTTGCAATATTGGATGAAATAGAATGGGTAATGATATCTTAGATCTTGATTCAACCTTTATCATCCTTACAAATAAAACAATCTCTTGAAAGACACCATTAGCTAAGGGAGACATTGGGGCTCAATGGGTTTCATTCAAGGTAAATATATTCTAACCCTAGATCTTTCATTTGATAGATATAATTTTCATAATTAATAACTTTAATGAATGTATTAATCCTTTTTTGAATCTCCTCTACACTTATGCTTAGTGTGGCTATAGGCTTTTTTTTTAAAATGTGCTATTTCCCACCTTAGGTAATGTAGGCCCTCATTTGCCTATCATGTTTCCTTATCCTTTTTAGTTTGTTATTAACCACCCCCTTATTTATGTTACTAGATTCACATTACTTGATTATATTATTTCCAAAATTAGATACCTAATTAGGATTAATTCATTATATCAATTGCCTAGAGGATTTGAAACCCTCTATATTCATGTTGTGTCATAAGTTATCTTCTTAATAGGTTTAACATATCTATTTGGTCATATTATGATATATTAAGTATCCATAAGATATATTTGATTTACCTTCTCTAAGTCTAGATCTCTTATAGAGGATAAGTTATAGGTCAATCCTAGCTTATTACATACATTCTAGTAAACTTAACGTGAACTAACCATTGATTTTTATCTTCCAATAAAATATATAGACACTAGTTGATATAGTTTTGTTCTTTTGTCTTTTTAGTAGACTACATTGATTTAAATTGATCTAGTCTATTTTCTATGTTTTTAGGAAACTATATCGACATTGATCGATAAAATTTTATCCCTCTATCTTTTTTAGTAAGCTATATTGATACAAGTCAATCCAATCTAATTTCTATGTTTTGAGGAAATTCTATTGGTATGGGTTGATACACTTTTATTCCTTTATATATTTTTAGTATAATGCATTGATGCATGTTGATATAGTCTAACACTCAAATATACATTATTTTCTTCAGTTATCCAATTATATTAATCAAGTCTGATATAGTTTTATTTACCAAGTTATTTTTTGCCTAATTATATCAACCTTACCTAATATAGTTTTGTTAACTCATTATTCTATTCAAATTTATTAATAAATTTGATTTAGTTATGCATATAAATTTTTAATTATTTTTAAAATTTATTTAACCCAGACAACTATATTGGCCTTGTCTAATTTAATCCTAAATTTATTTTATATCTCTATCAAACTATATTGACCCTGATCAATATACTTATGTGTTTGTAGCTTTGTAATACTTTTATTGACCCTGACTAATTTAGTTTATTATTTCTATTTTTAGATATATTTACATAAACTATATTGACTAGTGTTGATATAGTTATGTATTGTGTGAATAACTACATCAGCCTGCACTGATATAGTTTTGTGTGATTTCATTTTTTAGCATAATCCCAGTAAATTAAACTCTAATTTTAGTAATTAAATAAATATTTCATTTAAATTTAACTACATATTTATTTCGATTCAATGAATGTTGTAAATTCATTTTTTCCATTGATTTTTAACTTCAATTTTTTTTTGTTTGGATTTCCATAGAAACTATGTTTTAATAGTTATGAAATTACTTAGGTACTATCTTAAAGGGCTATGTGGTGCTATGTTTACAATAATTGTCTATTGTTTACAGACATTATGATGTGATGGCTTACCCAAATTCTCTAATCCATAGTAAAAAAATAAAAATAAACTTTAGTTTCCATGTGTTTCATGGTAGATCAAAAACACATAAGATTACCTTTTTACTGAACTGTAGGAAGCCATTTGTCTATCTAATTTTGTAATGCACTTGTTAGTATTTAGCATTAAGAAGTCACTCTCAACTTACCCTTGATACCAAATTTAGTGGGTTATGTGATCTATACTTATTCCATAGCTATTTCTTTGAAATATTAGGTCATAACTATCTAATGTACAATAAATTATCTTTGAGAGCCTAAAAATTAGTCACATCATTTTAGTAAAGCTACCTGATCTTCATTTTAGATAAATAGTTATTAAAAATATTAAAATTTACAATTTGATACTTGCTATTTTATATTGTAATGTACACTATATCTACTAATGCCAATATATTTATGTGTTATGTGTTTCAACTACATTGACTATCACTGATTTAGTTATTTGTGTGAATAAACTACATCAACTAGATTCGATACAGTCTAATGAGTTTACTTTTCCTTATCCTCTATTTATTAGACTGTATCACCTAGGATCAATGTAATTTATTCATAATATTGTTAAATTTTACCTAGATCTAACTAAATCAATCAAGATAGATATATTTTTATCTCTACCTTTGATTTTGTGTAACTACATCAACCATGGTTGATATAGTACATTTTATGATCACTATCTATGTTTATCCTTTACTGACTATATCAATCGGATCGATATAATCTATGTTTTACATATTTTTATATGTAACTACATCGACCATGGTTGATATAATATATTTTATGATCCTTGTTTTTACTTAAAATTAAATGACTACATTGACCAGACTTGATATATTTTGTGTTTTACATCTCTACCTATGTAACTACATTGTATTATTTGATACAGTTTCAATTATCTACTTTACTAAGTTAGTTGATACAATTTTCAATTCAAATCTCCATCATGTAATATATCTTTAATGATTATGAACAAAGAATGCAACATAATATTACGGATTTGACTAACTCTCATAAAGCTCCTAAATCTCATTTTAATAAAGATAAATGTTATATTCATGTAACTACTAGAATAAATAATTATAATTCACTCTCTACCTCCCAACCTATATATCCTTTTAAATAACCTCCCCACATGCCCATGGTTTAAAGAGTGATATTTAATACATTGTTGAAATGATACTTTTCATTAATAAAACCCCTCAACATAGTGGGAAGGATCCTAGGTAATTTATAACCTAATGATGCAACCCCATATTGTATGTCCCCATTTACCTACACATATTATTATGACAAAAATTAGGGCAAGTAAATATGACTTTTTCTCTTCCTTCCTCTTCCATTATGATTGGTATAGCCACTACTATGGAAGGTCTTTCCTCAAGTGGGCCTACTCAAATTTTTGATATTACTACTCACATTAATACCACCACTATTTTATCTCAAGCCACTTCTACTAGTCAACAAACTCTAAATACTAATAAAATCTTGTTGAAAGCCATGAATCAAATCGATACCTTTCAAACTAATAATTTCAATCAAATGATGCAAATACAAAATCAAATTTTGTAATTATAAATTCATACTCAACAACCTCAATGGGGATTGAAAAATCCAAAATTTCCCCAACCCTCTATTATAGATGCACATGGTAGTCTTATTCCTCATACCCCACTTATTAATAAGGCCATCAAGCATATTCAAAATAAATAATTAATCCCTCAAATTTAAAACATATAAATAGGAGGTATTACTCCTACCATCACTTATAATGGATCTACTAATCATACTTTGTATTTGAAAACTTTTGGTAACCTTTGAAAATATTGGATTAATCTTAATACCTTTGCTAATACCAAACTTCTAGCCAAAACCTTTTCAATTGATGCTTTATATTGGTACAATCAACTTAAGTCTAACACTATATCTAGTTTACAAGACTTAGTAAATGTCTTGGTTCAATAATTTCAAACCAATGATGCACCTAAAAATACTTTATTCCATTGTATTGATTGTAAATAAAAAAAATCTGAAACTACTCAAATTTTCATTAAAATATGGAAAGCCTTATCTAACAAATATGAACATAACATATCGATAGATAACCTCTTCCATTTTTTCACTAATTATCTTCATCCCAAAGTCCAATATCATGCTAGGACTCTCTCTCACAATATTTGAAAGAGTCCCTTAATCAAATTAAACATCAAAACTTCCTAATAATATAATTCAAGCCTTACCAACCTCTAATAAGATCTTGTATAATTATTATATATAAAAATAAACATGCTACCAATGATGGTGTTATAAACACTTATTATTATATACACACGATTCATGTTATTATTTTTGGTCGCCCCAATGAGGCAACTCCTTCCCCACCTTTCATGATAAGTCCCTACTAACCACCCACCTCATCATCATCATCATCATATATAAATAATGTTGATGTTTGTAAAACTCTTTTTATGCTGGAAATCCAAAACTATATTCCTAAACCTTCAACACTACAACTTGACCCTACTCTCCATACCGAAAAAAAAGTATGATCCAAATAAATCATGTTGGTATCATGAAATTTGGGGACATTCTCATGAAACCTATAGGAAAATTCTGATATTTTTTCTTGAGTTTAAACTTGGTCTAAATTTTGATCATAAAACTATGATTCATGAATATTAAAATTCATATCAAAAGGTACCTAAAGATGATGATTCCAAATTTAAGCATGAATATCTTAATCAAACTAATGATCACCTTGCTATCTATAAATATCCACTTCCCAACCATCAATCTAATACTATTCGACCTCCTACCTCCAATGTTGTGGAGACTTCAATTGACCCTAATTTTATAACCAATGATAAAAATGTAGTCAACATGAGCAACATGAGGCATGTAGTATCATATATTGATCCTTATCCAATTTATAATTATAATAAATTTCATAATTTATGCACCATTAAAGATACTTATCCATCTCATTTCATGGATATTGAACATATGAAAACACTTCCTAATCCCATCTCTATCACTACATCTACACACTTGACACACTCTACTCCCTTACCATTTGTCCAAAATATATCAAACAAAATGATACAAATTCATTCTCACTCTTTTTCCAATGCTATGACATTGAGTAATATGATACTATTAGCCTCTTCCTACTAAAAACTAACTAGTTTTGATCCATAAAATAGGTGGATAGTCTATTCAAAGTATCATCAACATAGATCCTATTACCCAAGATTAACAAACAAGTAGATATGTGGGATTTTTAGGTTATTAACCTTATAAAATAGAAAATAATAGGTGTTAAAAGTGAAATGTAAAACCTACTAAACATAAACATGAAGCATATGAATGAGCAAATCACACGACAAACAACTCTAAATTTATCTTGAAGAAACTCAATGTGGGAAAAAGTCTAGTACGTGAGGCGAATCACACTCCCCTTCCATTATGTAATGTAAGAATATACAAGGTACACCAAGTTATTACATATGGATAGAAAATGTAATACCATTCTTTCAAGAACTCATATACAAACTCTGCTCTATACTTTATAAAACACTTCGTTGCACTTACACACAACTAAACCAATCATGTATAGGTAGGCAATAATGATATCACAAGAACAAAAACTCAAACTTGTTAAAAATAATATGAATCCAATTTCCCTTCCTTATTAATGTGTTGGTCAATGTCTTCTACCTTCCCTAAACCTATATTTGAACTCTCTCATCCTTGTAATTTACCCAAAACTTAAAATGAAATGCCAAATGTCAAAACCCTTTCCAATTCCCATGTTCTTAGTTGGATTCAGAGTCTAATAGTCCTGGCTCTAGATTCTAATAGTCGACTCCCTAGTAACCCAGAGCTAGAGTTTACCGACTTGAAATGGTCATAACTTTTGACTATGACTTCAAAATGATGTGATTTTTTTTTGAACTTGTTTATTTTTCAAGAGGAATTCAAATATGAAACTAGAATATACTTTTGACTTAAACTATATTATAGTTTTTACCCTGTAATAGTGATTAGGGCCTTTTCCTCAAGTTTTAAGAGCTTGTAAATTCTTAGCTCATCATTCTGAAGATGTTGGTATCACCCTCATACTAATTTTTCATATAAGAACATCTGATCTAATATTCTATGTACATGAAATGTATTAATAAAGTGTCTTAAAAACAAGAGTTATATCTAATTAGGTATAGAAAAAATATCAAATGGACATGAATAATACATTAAGACCCAAATTTAGATCATACCTCCCCAATTTAAGGATTTAAAGTCCATAAAATCTTTAGTAATCCTATAATTAAGTAAATTTATTCCCCACATCTTCTATGGAATACTATTTGGATTTTTCAAGTAGTTGACCCTTTAACCCAACCAACCAATGTTTTTTCACTTCTCTTCATATTATCTTTTCTTTTTTATTCAAAATAACATCCTCCTAAAATTATAATTGACTATATATAGAAAGTTACTAAATGGAAGGTAGCAACAAACCTTAATCTTCATTTTATAACATAAAAAGCTAAAAAAGCTATAAGTTCTCATCATTAAAAACTAAATATATTTTCATATAAGGAGGAAAATCATGTCTAAAAGCATTCTCACCCACTTTTTAAAGAATTTAAAATGGACCACACCTTAGTGGCTTAATATTATTAGACATACCTTAGAGTCTTTCTTTACTTAAGTAAAATCATACCTTGTCACCTACAAGGAAACTATGATTACTCTTGTGCTAATCATGTTTCATTTAATACTTAGCTTGAGACTCCTTAAACCTCTCTTTCACTTGGAGGTGAATAAGATGAATTTTCTCAATGAATTTATCAAACTTGTGAACCTCAAAATCCACTTTCCCATTGCATTTATATGATTGTCCCAAAGTAACATCATATGCACATAGAGGTAAGTAGTGAAAACAAGTTTTAAAAGGAGATTTATTAATGGAAAAATGTTCAAACCTATTATAATAATGTTAAATATACACCAAATTTCCATCCCATGTCTTAGGATGATTCCTATTGTATCCTCTCAATAACTACAACAATGTTTTATTTACAACCTTAGTTTACCCATCAATTTATGGATGAAAAGTGGTAGACCACTTCAGCTTAGTATCCATCTTCTCCCATAATGTGGCACAAAACATTACAAGAAACCTTAATTGTCAAGCCAAAATAATAAAACTAGGCAAACTAAAGTTAACCCACACATTAAAAAAAAAAATAACTCAACTACATCACTACCTTTGAGGGTCTTATTCCAAAGACCAAGAATACACATATTACTAAACCAATCCACAACCATAAAGAGATAGTTACGCCCCTTCTTTAACATAGGAATCCCACCTACAAAATCCATGGAAATTATTTCCAATGGCATAGAAATAACTGGTAATGGCATATATAAACCCAACTTTCATTTAATAGGCTTACTTTTACTACATAAAACATAACCCCTTATGAATTGGGTAATATCAACTTGCATATTATGCCAATAAACACACCTATACAAATTATAATTAATCTTTGTAACACCAAAATGACCTGCAATGTTTCAAGTATTTGCCTCCTTCAATCGCTGAACTCTTTCCTCCTTAGGAACACAAAGCTTACCCAACTTGTAGAGAAATCCATATTGAAGATAAAAATCCTCCTCGAGATCAAGCCCTACACCTTGGGACTTATTTTATTGAAGAAATAGGTCCCCAAAATATACATCATGCTCATATCCCTCTAGATAATATTCATACATAAAAGTCTCAAGAAGAGTTATGGTGCCCATGGCTACAAGTAAAGGATGTATTGATAACTTGTTAGCTAGGTTTTAAGTAACACCTTCTTATATCTAAAAATCAAATGTAATAGTTATAATAAACCCATCCATTTATAATGCCTAGCTTTTTGAAGTTTAGTTTGAGCTTGAAAATATTAAAGAGGTTGGTGATCCATATGGAAAATTTTCACCTTACCCATTATACAATGTTTTCATCGTTAACCTCTTGAACAAAATCATAGAATTATTTGTATTATGGACAATAATTCAATATTGTAACATGGATTTACTTTGAATGGTAGCATATCAGCTTACCACCTTAAAGCAAAATAATTCCCATAGCATAGTGACTAGCATCCATTTTTACTTCAATAGACAACTGTAAGTTATACAAAGCTAAAATTGGAGAATGGATAATATAATGTTTGAACAACTCAAATACCTATTGCTAATTTTTAACCTAAGTTAAATTATTACCACCTATTTTAATGGAATGTAAAGGTGTGGCTATGGAAGAGAAGTTCTTGATGAACTTCCTTAAGTATTGAGTTTCACCTATAGAGCTTCTTGTCTCAGTCAAATTAGATGGCCTTGGCCAATTAATGATGTCCTCTACCCTTTTTGGATCAGTACTCAACTATCCATATCCACCACATGCCCCTATAAGACTAGTTATTATTGGGAAAACTCACATTTCTTACCATTCAATACTAACTTGCCCTCCTTCAAAACTTGTTTAAGATGTTAAATATGCTCATTAAAAATTTTATTGAAAACAATAATATCATCCAAATATACAATGACAAAGTAATCAATGAATGGTCTCATTACCTCATTAATTAATATCATGAAGGTGGTTGGTACATTACATATCCTAGAAGGTAGAACCAACCACTCATATAACCCTTGCCTTGTTTTGAATGTTGTTTTCCATAAATCCTCCTCTTTAATTCACACTTGGTGATACCCAAATTTTAAATAAATATTAGTAAAATATTTTTCATGTTGAATTTGATCAAGAATATCATTAATACATGTAGGGAATACCTATTTTTGATGTTTATCTTATTAAGTACTCTATAATCAACACACATTATCCATGTGCCATATTTCTTAGGTAATAAAATAATAGGATAACCACATGGATAAGTGATAGGATGTATTACAAATTGATTAATCAAAGCCTATAACTATTGTTTTACCTCATTACCATCCTTCAAATAATGCATTTTAACCTGATATTTGGATGTAAACTATCAAACAACAAATGAATTTCATGCTCAATGGACATAGCTAGTGGTAACTATATACACAATATTTTCAAACTTTATCAATTATTGATGCTTTCTCTATTTTAAGAACTCTTTGAGTCTCAATATCTCTAAGAAAATTCCTTAAATGGTGTACTGGGAAAGGGATGGGTAGATCATGGGTGCTTCACAATATTATTGTCCCTTATACCACAACTTTCTATCAAAATAACCTTATCCAATACACTTCTTTAAGCCTTGACACCTCTCTTACACACTCCTCCAAGAAATTTATCACCTTACTTAGCCCCTTCCTAAGCCTAAAACCCTTTTTTATATTTTATAGCACAATGTCAACCTAGGCCAACCCTATATTTAATTTGTTAAAATCACTTTAGAATAAATTATTTTTATAAATTAATGATACAGAGTCAAATTGGGCTGACTTTTTAGCTAAACTTTGAAAACATTTAAGGCTAGATTCAATTATATATACACATTCATTTCACCATTTCATAGAGAGAGACAAGAGTTAATTATTCATTTGTGCTTCTTTACAATATGTTCTTCTACCATTCTAATTGAGGAGTCACTACTTAGGGTTTATACTTAGATAATAATCCTATCTTGTGGAAAAGTCTTGGATGTTTAGCCATTTCTTAGTGATGCTTAAAAACCACAAAAACCTCTTGAGAAACACCTTTGGCCAAGGGAGAGATTGAATCTCAATGGGTTTGTCTTCAAGTTAAGTATCTCTAAATTTACTCTTCTATTTTAGTAGATATAATTAGCACAAGTAATGGCTTTTGAATCTATTGCTCTCTCCATGCATGATGTTTTTATCTATACATACAATAATTAGGATTATCTTATGCATGTTTACATTTTATGTTTATTATTCCCACCTTATGCCATCGGCTTTAGTGATCACTATATTAGATTTTAATTTACTTGTTATTTACTTAGTGAATATGATAACATAGGACTTATCTAGGGTTATTTCATGGTGTTCCTTAAATAGAGTATTTGTAACCCTCTCTAGTGATATTATTAAGGTAAGGGATCCCTTGGTTAGGTATAGTTGATCCATCTTGGTCATGACCTCAAAGATCTAATATATCAATAATCATAAGTGTAAGTATGATTTATCTTCTTTGATCTAGGATTGATTAATAAGTCAAGTACATTTTCCTTTGTATACATTATGGTGAACCTGATGTGAATCAAACCCTTTTAGGTTTTCTTCACACATTCATTTTATCATCATATTATATATTTTTATTTTTACAATACTATATTGAACTTGTTAGTATTATTATAATAGTTTACGTGTAGGTTTAACACATAGTTTCTCTAAAATGACATTGCTTTGTCTTTACAAGTCTTCTCTAAATACAAGTTACTAGATTGATTAGCTCAACATAGTATTCATATTTAGCTATAGGATTACATACATAGTCTAACCATTTGACTCTATTTGTATTTCTCTTTTTCAAAATACAAGTTTACAAACATAGTTGATCTATTTGAATTTTTTCATAGCTTAATTTTAGCACATAGGTTCTACAAACTCTGTTAACCTAATTGACTTTGTTCTTAGAATATTTGAGTCAAAACTTGAGTGTCACAACATGATTTTTTGAAATCTAACCATCTTCAAACCCACCAAGGTTCATTCTTACTCTATGTCATTTTAATTTTTCATTTCCATTACTATTTTTCACAAGTTTGCACTCTATAAAACTACAACCCTACAAAAAATTGGGTTAACTAGCTCGACACAGTTTTATAGCCTATTTTATATCTATAAAAAAATATCCACATATTTTACTATGTTATTCTAGATCTTACTTCTATAGAATAATATCAACCTAGTCAACTCTTATTTACATTGTCTGCATACTGTATCACTTGAACTAGTTCTGTACACTTCATACTCAAGGAATTAACTTATTTTTAATATTAATTAATTCTATATTTCAATTTACTTTCTTGCATGATTAGATTAACAAACATATATTAATTAGGTGGTTTTTCAATGTATTGATACAGTCATATTATATTTTTCTTTTACACACACTTCCAAATCACTTTACATAAAAATAATAAAAAATTTATCTTCTCAAGGCCTACCTACTTGGATTTCATCACCAAGGGGTAATTCAACTTGGTTTTATGGCCAAGTATAAACACATAGTTGATGTTATATATTGGCAAAGCACCTAACACCCTTATCACTTTAGGATTGTAAAGTAATGGGGTAAGGCCCAATACCAATCTAGTACAATCACCAATATAGATCTATTTTAGCCTAAACTTCCTCAAACCATCCTTAGATTTCTTTCTATCCTTCTTAAAACCAAATTCCCATCACATTAATTTCAAATTTTATTATTACTTAACAAATCTTAGGAATGAACAATTAGTTAGCATTTACTTTCAATTTACTACTTGCTCTTTGATCATTGTATTTTGTATTTAAAAACTTGCATTAGCTAACATTGGTACAAGGTTTATGTTATGTGTTCCATTTGGATAAATGAAATTGATCTAATTACTCGTGTGCTTAATTTAATTTTCTTTGATATTATCTTGCAAAAAAAATCTCTCTTTTCAGAACATTATCATCCCTATCAACACAATCTCTTATAGATTGTTCATTTTTTCCCTTTAGTATATAGTCACTCTATCCAAATATGTATCCTTATTATCCTTATTAGTTTACCCTTTTCAAGTACATATTCAATCATTATGATTATGTATCTTTTTCATCTATTGAGTCTCTTCATCTATAAAACATATTCAACCCATATGACTTTGTATCTGTCTAGCCTATTTCAACTTTATCCTTTGAAACACATAGTCAACTTGTTCAACTATGTCTTTTGTATATTTTTATATGGACCTTTCTCATATAATCTATTGACCCATTCTACTATATACTTATTGGATGATATTTTTCTATGTGATGACTCTACCTATGTTTTTCCTTTTTTCTTCTTAAACTCTGATTCTTTCTTCAAGCATCATCAAATCCCCTATCAAAATAATTTTGGACAACTTGAATCCATTTATACACTATATGGGATATTTTTTTCTTCCTCACTCTTGGAGAACATCCTCCCCTCCTTAATATTTCAATAGCAACATGGTTCAAATCACGTCAATAAATGAGATTGGTGGTTCAGATTATTTTCATACTTATAAATATAATTCCCATCTTGAAACATCTCACCACAATGTGGGGGTGATTGATACAAGACTATCCAATAAACCCATAATAAATCTTCCACCTAACAACACTCCCCCCAATACCAATTTAGGGAATCCTCCTACCAACACGAACCAACCAATTGATATAACTCAAATTTTTGCATGAATAGTGCAATAAATGAACATCATGCAAACATATAACACTTTTTAAATGATGTAACTAAAAAATCATTTGATCAACATGGCTAATCAGCGTCTTGTTATTCTCCCCAAAAATAATCAAAATTTTATCCCTCCACCATTTAAATAAGTCAAAGGAAATATCATTTCCAAACCTATCATGAATGATAATATGTTTCAACACATTTAAAATGATAATTTATACCCTTTCATTATTTCTACTGATATTGGTAATATATATCCAACTATTAAATATGATGAGACTAATGACCATGTATCTTTTATTAAGTCATTTGATAATCATTATAAAGAGTGTATCCAAACTAATACCTCTGCTATAATTAAAATTTTAGGTATAACCTTCACTAGTGATGTATTAGAATAGTATAACCAACTTCCCTAACACTATATATGAAAACTAGAGGATTTAGTCAATCCTTTAGTTAAATAATTCCAACACAATGATCTTCATAAAAAATGTTTTAGTCATTTCATCAATGCTAATAAATACCTTACTAAATTAGCTCATTATTTTATCAAATGATGGAAATATTTGGATCATAAGGATGATCACAACATGACTAATGATAATCTATTTAAACTTTTCATAATGAAATTAACACCTAAGGTTTGAACATTTTTTTCTCAGACATTAAATGATATTCCTAATCAAGCTAAGTGTCAATAATTCCTAATGAAATACTTTGAACCTAAAATGAAAATAATCAAGGGAATTTTCCAAAATTCAACCAATGTAATAATCAAAAACCCTCCTCAACCCAAACCAAGAGTAGTTAAAGCAAAAAATCCATAACTTTCCCACACCATCAACCTTACAAAAAATGAAACAACTTTTAGCTCCTTCTAAACCATTTATGTATCCCAATAATCCCCCTAAATTATATTATCCTAATCAATTTTGTTGGTTTCCTATCAATATAGGTCATTCCCATAAAAAAATGTTAGGGGCTTAAAAAATTTCCATTTATTTTATGTTAAGATATTCATTTAATCATGATGCCATGTTCAAAATCCATCATCAATATTATGTTAATTCTTCTAAATAAGTTTCCAAGGCTTCCTCCTATAACAATCCAAAATATTTCTATACATATAACCTTTAACAATCAAACAAGGATATTTGTGTGATTCATGTTGATTATGATCAATATTATACCAATTCCCAATATGTAAATGCAGTTAAGGTCAACTATCAATGTAAACCAACCCACAAAGATCCCATCACCAAACCAAATAAACCATCACTAGAAGAGTAACTTCTCAAAGATACTACTAGCACTAACTTACCTTTAGAAAATAATGAGGAACCACCTCTTAAATCCTAACCTCTAAACACTTATCTTCATCCTAAACATATTTTACCCTCCAAGCCTCATTCTGGTTCTTCTTCTTCCAAAAATCATTAAAAATTCATAGAGGAAGTCAAATCTATGAATTTAAAATTCCTCTCATGGAGTTAGTTCACACCTCTCCCTATCATCAAAAATTCCTAATGCAACAACTCCAAGAAATCAAAGAACCATATCCCTTAGAAGAGGAACCACCATCTCATGAGCCTAGACCAACATAAGTTTATACTAATGAATCTATTTGTCCTTATTTAAAACCTTCCATAAAGTTCCTTGAACAAAACATGATGAATGATGGAATCCTCTTTTGGGTTGATGATCCACATCTCTTTATCAAAATATCCATTAATATTACCCTCATTCATAAATTATTAGTATATAAAGGGTCAAGAATTAATGTGACATATCTTTGGCTCATTCAACAATTTAGATATAACAATAATCATCTCAAGAAAAATCATATAACAAGTTGTGGATTTGACAATATCAGTCAAAATTTTCTTGATTGTATTTGGTTCCCTCTTACTATCAAACCCAAAACTATATTTACTAAGATTATGGTCCTCGATATACCATTATCTTATAATATACTCTTAGGATGACCATTGACTCATTATATGAGGGATATTACCATTTTTGGAATCCAATGTATCAAGTTCATTCATAATGGAAAATAGTATAAACATGACGTCAATCCTAACCCATGGAGTATTCAAATTCCTAATCCTAAATCTCAATATCAAATTCCCACTATTTCAAAAATCAATAGTGCACCTTTACCTAAATTTGTCATTATGAATCTAGATTTACCCATAAATCTTGTTGATTCTAATGATTATGAGCCAAAAAAATTGAAAAACACATGAAATACTACCAATCTACCTCCTTACATTTTAAAGTCGCTTCATCCTTACTTATTACCTTGTGATCATACCATCCCTCTTATCGATGATATCACTGATTTCCCTCCTCAATGTAATGCACTTGAATCATATTATACAAAATATTATTTTAGTTGTAATGATTATAGAGTGGCTAAGCTATTTCAAGGCCCTTTAAATAGTTCACCACATAAATCTAGTGACCTATGTGTCTCCCCCTTAGAATTTCCTTCATAGTCATGAGCATGTCCT
This sequence comes from Torreya grandis, assembly GCA_037957365.1. Taxonomy (NCBI): domain Eukaryota; kingdom Viridiplantae; phylum Streptophyta; class Pinopsida; order Cupressales; family Taxaceae; genus Torreya; species Torreya grandis. The sequence goes on from JARHVA010004707.1 coordinate 468,392, forward strand.
ATTTATCCAACCGATGATGATAACTACATTATGGCCCAAGATCAATCAAGATATTTGGATGTTCAACATTATTATACAACCTTGGCTAAAATACATGTTTTTAACCATGATGTTCATTCCATTTCCATATATTTAAAGTTAGAACATGAAGGTCATGTACATCCATTTAATTTTTCACTTTTTGATACTCCTTGGGTGGTTGAAAAAATCTTATCTCTTGCCTATTTGTAACTTTTAAAACCTTTTATACCTCCTATCACACTATTTATCCTACCATATCCTCTCCCCATCAATGATTCTAAATATAAACCAATTAGATCTAATCAACCTTCTTCTATAGTTCCACCTACTCCTAAGATCACTCTCAATGCCAAGGCCATAAATGTATGCCAATTTCCATGGTAAAAATATTACTTATATTAAAGTAGATGGGTAATATTATGTACCTCTACCTACATTACCTAGTGATGAAGCCATATTTAAATTAATCCATGCTTGATAACTTCAACTTCTTTGAAAACATCATAAAATTGATAATTTTAAGTGAAAGGCACCTCAGTTTACAAACTTCATTGCTATCATCAATATTAAAACCAATCCAATTTCCTCTCTTCCCAATGCACCATATAAATTTCAAGACAAAAACTATGAATATGAAGGAAACTATAAGAATAGATTATGGCACACCATTATGTCCTTGACCTATATAATTTATACAAAATTCACACCAATTGAGCATGAGAAATTTAGATTATTCTTCGATAAATATCATGAGACTTTCACTTGGTCATATGAGGACATGCCTATAATCAATGATAGTATCATTATGCACAACATAATCATGTACCCCAATGCCAAACTTTTTCAACAAAAATAATAAAAATTTCAACCTGAATTTTCCACCCTATGTCATAAAGAAACTACCAAACTATTGGATGCCAAGTTTATCAAATCGGTGGACTATTATGAATTGGTGTCAAACATTATTCCTATTCACAAAAAAGCTATCATGGTTATTTGAATTTACATTAACTTATCAAACCTCAATCTTTCATATCCCAAAAATAATTTTCCATTACCTTTGATAGATTCCACTGCTAGATATAACATGTTGTCCCTCATGGATGGTTTTTCAAGATACAATCAAATTCATATCTCCCCTGAAGACCAACACAAAAAACCTTTCACCATGGAATGGGGCACCTATTTTTTAAAATTCCATTTAGCCTTAAAAATTCTAGATATAATTATCAATAGGCTATAACCCACATTTTTTGATAGGTTATCATTATACTTTTCATTTAAATAATAAATGGATTTATCTCATTTTCAACCAAGGTAGTGTCTGATGGCTATATTTTATGAGATCATTTGATATTATAGTTGTATAGTTCACTGTTTAGAGGGTTTTACTTTTGCTATACTTTCTAAATGATAAAAAAATAGTAAAATATATTATAAATCTAATTTACAAAAAATTAAATCTAATTTTTTTGTTAATTTAAACATCTCCTATTGACATTCACACCATCAACGTTTAGAACTTAAACATATAGCATAAGATATATAATATCCTCACTTGACTCACCTAGTTGGGTAGGAGAGAATGGTGTTTAGAATTAGAGAAAGTTTTTTATTATCACTTAAACATCTTTTTCTCAATTCTAAATATGAGATGAATTAACAAACTGAATCTAGTTTTAAAAATGCACTCTTTCATAGAATAAACCTATTTGTATTGAATTGAAATAACTCTTACATGTGAATTAAACACTCTTGTGTGAAAATAAATTCACACATGATTTTGGAAAAGGAAATCACGCTTGCTTTTGGAAATGAAACTCACACTTGAATTTTAAAAAAATCACTCTTTGCTTTAAAAGGAAATCACTTTACATTTAAAATAAATTACTACTATAGTTAAAAAGAAATTATAATCTATAGTAAATAAAATGTATCTAAATTGAAGAAATGCTTTTAAAACTATTAAACTAAAGGGTACCAATCGATCCTAATCCTTGGAGAGAATTGGGACCTTGCTCCTTCTTCCAAAAAATAATTGCTTTACTTAGAAATAAAGGGAAATGTTGATCTTTATTTCATTCAAAAGAACATATACATATATAAATGAAAGTTTATTTATTTACTTTATTTGAGATCATTTAATTTAAAAGATTAATTTATTTGATTAGTAATTTCATTTATAATTTTTTAAAATCTATATTATAGTTTTTTGTTTTATGAACTTGTTAATATTTATTTCATTATGAGCCTAAGACATCTTAAATGGTACAACTATCTTCCACAAACCAAGCCATTGCATACTAGAAAAGGTTTTATTAATTTATTTTTTAAAATTATATTTAATTTAAAAATTCATATATAATTTCATTAATATCAAAAATTAAAACTATGTGATGGTTCATTGGTACAATTTTCTTTTTTTGCTAAGACCCTCGACCTTTAAAAGGTCAAAGTGTTCAAGCCCCACAAACCACCTTTTTTTTATTAACATGGGGACCCTCTCTCTATGTTGAACTCTATTTCCAACTTCTAACTTTTCTTCAACTTCAACAACTTCAAACTAGGGACTCCCTAGAATGAGAAGGAGATGTGTATTTAAACATATCTAAACATATATTCATAGGATACAAATCTTGGTGATATTAATGCTCAAATATATTTATTCAAAATATAGACAATCTAGGAGTAAGATCCCACACTTCTAGGAAGGCATTGGACCAACTCAACTAACTATAGATAGAAAATAATTAACCTAAAATAAAGATACATTTTTGGTTTACAAAATAAAGATACAAATATATATAAATTATTTTAAGCCATTACCATGAATTAAAATTTCTAAAATAAGACATCTAAATATATAAAACCTATTTATATATCTATCGAATTACTATTCCAAGTAGTAGGATCTAGTTGATATTTGGAGCACATACATGTATCTTAAGAGTATCCTATATAGGCCTTTGGAGTACCTTATGTAGGTCTTTGGATCATGCTTATACTTCTTTAAAGCAACCTATGTATGTCTTTAGAGAACACCCATAGCATCTTTAGATCACTTTCATAACATTTTTGGGGTGTCTTCATAACATTAGATCTTTGAAGATCGTTTATCAAATCCTCAAAATTATAGCCAAAAGAGTTGTAAAAATTATGTGTTTCCTTATCAAAATTACCCAATCATTATAATGTGTTGCTGAACTCAAAATTACTCCATCATTGGGATGTGTTATTATACTCAAAACTATGTTATTCATCAAATTTAAACATAATAACAAGGTAAAGAATCAACAATAAATTACATATAAACAAAGAAAAAATTACATTCATATCATATTATATTATACTTTAACTATTAAATATAATAAAATATATAACCAAAGACAACACTTTATGGATATTTTATATAGATATGACTCCCCCATACTTTACCTTTTGCATGTCCTTTTGAAAAGAAGTTGGATGAATGATCTTTAGTCCAAAATTACTAATTCAAACCTTTGATTAGGATATTAAAATAAAAATTAACGGACCCAATCATGGTGACCCCTTGGTAAGAATCCAAAATCTCTGATAACTGTATGCAACCAAGCTTGAAATTCATCTTCTACTTGAGAACTCCAACTCTACCATAGAGATAGAGGACATAGAATAATATGAGGACTAAACCTCATTTTAACCCATACATATGAACCTCTTTCCTTTAAGATCCAAGTGATTATTTGGGAAACTAATTTGGCTCTTCTTAGACTCCATCTAATATTGGTGGGGCTGAGGACTTCCATGTGCTTTAACTCAACAGGTAATGTTTCCCACCTGGCAAGACTATAATTGATAACATTGATAGAATGGTGGTTTAGAAATGTTATAAAATTAGTAATATTATATCTCAATATCTCATGATACTTGTTCTTCATAAACATATGATAAAGTGGTTGAAAATTAGAAATAAGTTTCTTTGCTTTTAAAAATTGTGGTCTCATGCATAACCCAGTGGTGCTTTGTAATTATAGAAATATATTATTGGATCAATTTTATTCCATTTGGTTCCTTAGAGTGGAGATAAAGGCACACAATTATGTCTCTATAACAAATAAATTCATCAAAAAACTAGATTGATATCCTAACAACAAATTAAAAGTATAAAATTCACAAATGGCATCCTGCTTTTCTTCATTGCTCTTGAGAAAAATGTCCATAAATACATTCTCATCTTCAAAAATATGTGAGAAACCAAGGGAAATTAATTCAATCTACCATTTATAAAACTACTTATGTATAAAAATAACATAAATTGATGAAGGCTACCTGCAAGCTAATAATTTCATATAAATAACACAAATATGCCAAATAAAAGCATGTGCTTTCTACAATTGTTGTTGGGATTCTACCAATTGCTTCTGAGATTCCTCCTTAAGCTTGGAATTTCCATCCTTAAAATTTTGAATTTTATTTTGGGTGATATGACAAACTAAGATTATTTCATGTAATATAATAGGGAAAGAGGGAACAACTCTTATCAAACCCTCTATTTGAACTACAATTTCTCTTTTTTCTCTTAAAATTGCCTAAATAGAGGCTTGTAACTCAAAATTATGATTGGTAGGTGCTCTTCTTCTATCAGTATTTTGGGTTCTCTTTCAATTTATATCATTAATACTTTTTATTAGATTATTAATTTTATTACTCTTATCAATATTTGTATTTTGTAAATTAGTAATCTAAGTATCCTTGATAGCAAGATAATTTTTCAAATTACTCAACTCTTGAGTCTATGAAAATATTAAATTATGAAACCTAGTCTGTTTGACTTGGATTACTTTAATAATTATAAATAATCATGTCCTTACCTTTTAATGTTGAACGAAGAACATCTATTTCTACTTATTATCTCCCAATTGTTTCCTCATGGTGTGGAATAGCCATGACATGCTACAATTATTTTTCTTCATTAATATAATAAGGAGAATATGGAATTTATTCAATTAATGGTGCCTTACCCTTATCAATGGCATATGGTTCAAGATGTTATACTTCTTAAAATATAACTTATTCTGATAGGGTTCCTTCTACAAATACAATATCTTGTTATCGGGGTTCTTTTGCAACAATTGATTCAACATATGAAATATCAATAGGGGAGCTTAAGATTCCTAAAGTCTCCTCAATAATGACACCAAAAATGGTAGGTTTTTTTTATACCTATCATTTAACCAATCAATGGATTAGTGTCATTTTCAACTAGGGTAGTGTCTAATAGCTATTTACAATGAGACTATTTGATAATAGAGTTTTATAATTCACTATTTTAGGGGTTTTACTTCTATTGTGTTTTATAAATTCTAAAACATTAGTAAAAGATATTTTAACTCTAGTTTTCAAGAAATTAAGTCTAATTTTTTTGTTAATTTGAAGATCTCCTATTGACATTCACACCATCAACATCCAAAACTTAAACATCTAGCATAAGATATGTAATATCATCACTTGACTTGCTTGGATGGGTAGAAAAATGTGATTTTTAGAATATAAGAATGTTTTTTGTTTTACCTTAAACAAATTTTGATAAATTATAAATATGATATGAATTAACAAACTTAATCTAGTTTTAAAAACTCACTCTTGCATAAAATAAACCTATTTGTATTGAATTGAAATAACTCTTGCATGCAAATGAAACACTTTTACATGAAAGAAAATTCACACTTGATTTTGGAAAAGGAAATCACACTTGGTTTTGGAAATTAAATTCACACTTTTAGTTTAAAAATTTGCTCTTTTATTTGAAAGGAAATCACTCTACATTTTAAATAAATTACTATTGTAGTTAAAAGGAAATTATAATCTACAGTAGATAAAATGTATTTAAAATGAAGAAATGCTTTCTAAACTATTAAACTAAAAAGTATAAATTGATCCTAATCCTTAGAGATAAGTGGTCCCTTGTTCCTTCCTTAGAATAAGAATTTATTTACTCAAAAATAAATGGAAATATTGATCTCTATTTCATTCAAAAGAACATATACAAATATAAAATGCTGAATTCTATTTCCAAATTCTTCTAACTTTTCTTCAACTTCAACAACTTTTAACTAGGAACTCCTTAGAATGAGAAGGAGATGTATATTTAAGTAAAAATCAACATATATTCATAGGATATAAAATATTATCAATCTTAACACCTAAATCTATTTATTCAAAATATATACAATCTAGGAGTCAGATCCCATGCTTTTAGGAAGGTGTTGGACCGACTCAACTAATTATAGATAAAAAATAACTAACCTAAACTAAAGATACTTATATAATTTAAAAAATAAAGATACAAATATATCTAAACTATTTTAATCCATTACCATGAATGGTAATGTCTAAAATAAGACATTCAAATATAGAAATTCTATTTATAGATATCTATATAATTACTATTCTAAGTAGTAGGATCTAGCTAGTCTTTAAAGCATGTCTAGGTATCTTCAGATCATCATGTACATGTCTTTAGAGAAATATGTATAGTTCTTCATAGCATGCCTATACTTCTTCAGAGCATCTTGTGTATGTCTTTAGAGCACACCTAGATCATCATAAGAGAACTTATGAAGGATCTTTGGAGCATTATATCTTTAGAGCTCACTTCATGAATCCTTAAAATTGTAGCCAAAAGAGTTGTCAAAACTATATGTTGCCTTCTCAAAATTACCCCATCATTGGGATGTGTTTTTTGTACTCGAAACTATGTTATTCATCCAAGTTTGACACAATAAAAAGGTAAAAAATCAGCAAAAAATTACATAAAACAAAGAATAAGTTGCATTCGCATCCTAATTAGATCAGACTTTAAGTATTAAATGCAATACAATTTATAACCAAAGGCAACACATTATGGATAATTTATATATATGGTAATATATATGAAATGATCATCATTTTTATTGTAGTAAAAGTGTGTCACTTAAGTAGTCACGGTGCTCGGTCAATTGTGTAACTCTAATTGTTAGGTATTTTTAGGGTCAAGGGAGTTAGGCACAATGGGAGTAAGGTCTGGCACACAAACTTTAAGCACATTAATGTGTTAGCTTTAGTTTCACATAGGCACAAACCTTATGTGCTCATCTCAAGCATGGTAGTGAAGGGACCAAGTCCTCATTGCCTTATTTACATCATGTTAACATCCAAGGGATTATATAGGGTTTAAGGGGTTCATGGGGTAGTTTGGTGAAAGATCAAATAGAGGAAGGTTAGAGCCTTATCAATACATACAAGCCAAGGGATCCATATGGGGTTATCCACTAATCATGAGGTTGTTAGTTGGTGTTGTGTTTAGCATGGGAGCTCTTCACAGTGTTTAAAAGAGATAAGTGGCATAGAGGTGCCACTTACTACTATGGTGGGATCCCAATTTATCAATAGGCTATATAGGGAAAAATAATCACAACCATTCTAAAATAATTTATCATAATAAATAATAATTTATATTCATTCATTGATGTCTTACTCTATTACAATAACTAGTAATAACCTTCACTAATCGATTCTAATTTTACTTATGCTAGAGGCTCAAAGATGAGTGTGGTTTACACTTTCCATTTATCATTTAGAGGGATTACTCATAGCATTGATCCTTAATTCACTAGAGCTTCACTAAAAAAACCCAATCCTCTTCTTCTAATCTTAGAGGTCACCTTTAAATAAGCACTAGCCACTTCTCTTACTGACTGGATAGGTGCATGCTAAAGGATGAGTTGCCGAGATCTTGTTGAATCTATTATGCCATATAAGATACCAAGTGCATGTCAGGTTGTTGGTCATGGTAGTTCACATATTTATTCCACTACTTAAACATTCATGATCCTCAAGCCCTGAGCCACCACATGTAGTATTGGGAAGTTATGCCTTGAGGCTTGCAATGTTCTTCAACCATAATCTAGTTGGCATGGGGACTCCAGGAGTTAATCTAGTCAGTACCAAGGTGTTCAAAAAGGGTGCCATTCACTTATTCCAAGGGTATATGTGCTCTTAGATGTGTCTTAGCTAGCATGAGACTAAGTCTTACCAAAAAGGGGCCCCAACAACACCCCATACAAAATTGATAGTTTACCTCAAACTACCCTTGAAGAAATTTAGGTGCACAGAATTTGGGTGTACCCTACTGTAAGTCATCCTTAAAATTCTCAAAGATTTGGATGGTGCCCTTTAACTCCTCAATAGTGACATCCAGTTCTATAGATGTTATTTTTAGGAGGCCCCTTATCCAATGGTAGCACAATTGATTACTTATATATGAGCAATTGAACACGGAAATTATACCAGAATGATTAAGAAACTAGAAACATGAGACATCAAAGAATTTGAGAGACAATACACACTCTTGTATTGAATAATACTAGAAGAAAATACAAATAAGGAAGATGCCACTTCTTCCTCCACCTCAAAGGCTTGCCACACCTCAATACCTTCTTCCCTCTCTCTCTTGCTCAACACAAAACCAACTCTATAACCTAAGTTACAATCCCTCCTTGAATGCTTCAGCTGATCTCCTTGACCTTACACCTGTAGATCTCCTTGACCTTGCTTGCTTCAATGCTCTTACTTGATCAATTTGATAATTACAATACATGCCTCATGGTTCTTTAAATAGAATCCCATGGTTACAAAAATAGACATCTAACTACTAAAATTAGACACATAGCTCGCGACTTAAAATAGCCTCTTAGCATGCAAACACTCGGTTTAACTAACTGACTGTTCGTAAACAGCAGTTCTGGACCGCACAGGTGACCGACGCCGGTCCCTGCTTGTCTGGTGCTACCGACGTCGGCTGACTCCCTGCCATCGCCGGTCTCCTTCTCCACTTCATTTAACTGACGTTGGTCATACTGCCGATGCCGGTGGCTCTGGTTCTTCAGCATCCTCTTCATGTGTGTGCAAACAGTTGAAGCTTTTAGCTCCACACCTTAACAATCTCCCACTTGGAGATAAACAGCTGCAACCTGTACCTGTACCTGTACACCATCTATTTTGTTCCTTTGGCTCTGTATCCCTCTTCAAAATCACCCTTGAAGACCAACCACCACGTAAACCTGTGATGCTATACATGTCACCTATGCCACAAGAATCTTGTTGCTCCCAAATTCTTCATGACATACTTCTGAACCAACTCTACCCTTAGCTCAGAAAACTCCCTGTATATGCAACCTTGCAAAAATTAACACAATACAGTAACAAGATAATGTAGCTAATATTATCCAACCTAGTAAAAGATAAAAAACAATGGTCAAACCTCCATTGCCCTGCAGCTAACTCAAGACCATATACCATAGCCTTCTGTCTCAAATGTCCATCCACTCTCTTCTCTAAAATGGGAATCCATCCCTCTATCCAGCTGACAACTCCACCAACAAATACCTGTTTGGCTCTACTCCAAGGACTCACACTCCTCATCCATGTCAAGCTCCCACTATTTTTGGATTCTACCTGCATTGCTTCTTCCATCTTCCTAGTTCATGACTATCAGTAAGCAATATAAAGAAGGTGAACAATGAATATGAGGTTCACATACCTTTTTTGACCTTTGTATGGGTGTTTGAGACTCATAGATCCACCCAACATCCGTTTCAGTGACCGATCTCGGCCAACTCCCAGTCTGCTCCTGCCCGATGTCGGTTCCCTGCACTGATCCTGACTGTCGACGTCATTACCCTTGGCCAACGCCGGTGTCCCCCCTACCGACATCGGTCCTGATGACTGATGTCGAACTTATCCTGCCCGACCTACCGACCCTGCTGGTCTGCACAAGACTGAAGTCGGTGTCTGACTGACCGACATCAGTTCCAAGTAACTGACATCGGTGCCTGTGTGTTCCCGTGAGTGATGAATTCTTCATCCACGAGCTCTTCTTGGATCAAATCTCTATCCATGCTGCCCTGTTTAAATTTATTTACTGCCTGTAACTGTTCTCTGGCCTTCATCTCCTCCAAAAACACCAAGACATCCCTGTTCTTGTCAAAAGCCTCAAATTTCCTTTTCCTGCAATGAATTCTATCCATGCCTTCTGAATTTGAACACATACCTTTTGAGTCAAGAACCTCCATTCCCTTCTTATCCATGTGACCCTGCCTATTAGACCACATCTTCGAATCTACACCAGAAGTGGAATCAGTAGTACAAGTAGATAGATAAAGAGTACCTACTTTCTTACCTCTTGCTAAAACAAGTGTTCCCTTGGTAACCTTCCAAGAGTCTGCTGTGAGGGTTATTGTGCATCCCTCATCCCCCAACCTTCCTATAGAAATCAAACTCTGCTTAAGAATTGGAACATGCATGACCTCCTTCAACACCCATGTGATGTCAATCTGCAATCTCAGCTGCACTTTCCCTTTGCCAACTATCTGACAAGGCGTACCATCCCCTAAATAGAGCACTCCAAAATCTCCCTGTTCATACTCATGAAACAAATCTCTGTTTGGGGATGCATGAAAAGATGAACCAAAATCTAATATCCATGATCCTACGTGACTATCCAAAGAAAGTATGAGAGCATCCTGTACCACAATATTTGCATCCTTTGCTTCTTCAATACCTGTATGTTGATTCTCTTTATCTCTCAACCAACACTCCTTCTTTGTATGTCCTTTCTTTCCACAAAACTAGCAGGTAATACCTTTGGACTCAGATCTCCTTCCTGACCTTGATTTCCCTTGCTCAATCTTCTCCTTTTGCCTTCCTCTACTTTCCGCACTTAGAGCATTCCCTGATGATTCACCTGTGCTTCTCCTGCATATTTCTTCATTCAAAATCACACTCACAACATCATCAACCTTTAAGATTTTAGAAGCAGATGCAGAGTTACTTACTGCCATAACCATACCATCCCAACTTTCAGGTAAAGAACATAAAATCAAGAGAGCCTTTACCTCATCATCAAAAACAATGTTGACTAAAGCTAATTGGTTTACCAAACCATGGAAATCACTGAGATGAGTATGTACTGAACCACCTTCCTGCATTTTCAAAGTAAATAGATGCTTCATAAGGTATACCTTATTAGAAGCCGAGGGCTTTTCGTATAAATTTGCCAAGGACTTTATCAACTCTTCCGTTGTTTTGCACTGTGATAAGCTGGAAATCACAGAAGCTCCAAGACTCAACCTTATGGAACCGAGAGCCTTCCGATTAAGAACACTCCATTCTTCATCCTTCATATTTGTGGGCTTACATACAACCCCACCCAATGATAAGTACAGATCCTTCTGATACAGATAGTCCTCAATCTGCATCCTCCAGTGTTGATAATTCTTGCCGTTAAACTTCTCCATTCATAGCTTGCTTTCTTCTGCCATTGCTGAACTCCCACTCAATCAGAAAACCCTATGAATGACCTGTAATCAAAAACAATAACCTGCTTCCTGCAAACTGTAGCTCTGATACCAACTGTTAGGATGCCCCTTATCCAACGATAGCACAATTGATTACTTATATATGAGCAATTGAACACGGAAATTATACCAGAATGATTAAGAAACTAGAAACATGAGACAGCAAATAATTTGAGAGACAATACACACAATTGTATTAGATAATACTAGAAGAAAATACAAATAAGGAAGATGCCACTTCTTCCTCCACCTCAAAGGCTTGCCACACCTCAAGACCTTCTTCCCTCTCTCTCTTGCTCAACACAAAACCAACTCTATAACCTGAGTTACAATCCCTCCTTGAATGCTTCAGCTGATCTCCTTGACCTTACACCTGTAGATCTCCTTGACCTTGCTTACTTCAATGCTCTTACTTGATCAATTTGATAATTACAATACATGCCTCATGGTTCTTTAAATAGAATCCCATGGTTACAAAAATAGACATCTAACTACTAAAATTAGACACACAGCTCATGACTTAAAATAGCCTCTTAGCATGCAAACACTCGGTTTAACTAACTGATTGTTCGTAAATAGCAGTTCTGGACTGCACAGGCGACCGACGTTGGTCCCTGCTTGTCTGGTGCTGCCGACGTCGGCTGACTCCCTTCCATCACCGGTCTCCTTCTCCACTGCATCTGACTGACGTCGGTCATACTGCCGATGCCGATGGCTCTGGTTCTTCAGCATCCTCTTCATGTGTGTGCAAATAGTTGAAGCTTTTAGCTCCACACCTTAACAGTTATCTCTATGGAAAGTATATACATGCTTTCTAATTCTCTTATAAAGGCTTCTAGCCTTTCTTTTTCCCTTCTTACTCCACCATCCAAGAGTTTGCCTTACTCGTTCTTTGTCTAGAAGGCATGGAATACTACCTCCTGGTCTTGCTCTTGTGTCTTTAGTTAGGTGCTGAGGGAGTTGAATTAAACCATCATTTATATGTGCTTTGTTCTTAAAACCATGAAGGAACATTAGAAAAAGGCATCTTTCTCCTCCTTTAATTTCTTAAAGCATGCATTGATGATGTCCACTTGGTTCACAAAGTTATATAAAATAGTATCTACTTCTTCGGTACCTCCTTCAAGATTGGTGAAGAGGTCTTGAACCTCTTCCATATTCTTGGTTACTTTTCTCCTAATATCCTCACAAAGGTCTTCCATTTATTGTAAAGTCAGCTTCGACTTGGGGATCATGCATAGTTGACCTCCTTCATAATGGAGTAGTTGATGTCATCTTAGAGGGAGGGGTCTACTTATTTGATGCACTTGATTAGTTGTTGAATCTTGAGTTAGGGTTCCTCAAGCTCCTTCTTCATGTCCTTAGCAATTTTCTTCTAACTATTGCTGTGAACATTGTTGAAGATGTTCTTGCATACCATAGAGGTTGCCATTTTGATCAAAGCATTGGCTGAGCACACAGGGTTTAGGTCATCAGGGTTCATAAAGTGATATTGATGGCCCTTTTCTAGTCTTTTGGTGCACCAGATGGCCCTTTAGGGATCTCAAACTCTAGCTCATCCATGTAGAAACCCATATCCCTTGAGACTTGGTGTCACATAAGGGTTGTGGTGGTTCTTTGAGTCATATACTCCATCATGTAGAAGTCACCATACTCTTTAAATCCCATCTATGCCTTTTCATAGTTCTTAGGCTCAATATCTACTTCTTCACTAAGCTCTTCATCTTCATTAGTGCTTGTGCTAGTCCCCATTTCTTTAATTATCTCCTCTTCTTCCATTTCCTCTTCAATGCTATGCTCATCATCTTGCTATTATTATGTGGGTTCTTTGCTAGACTTTCCCCCTAATCCTTTTCTTTGTGTGGTACCTCTTCCTCTACTTATTTTTCTAAGGCACCAGTATCACTATTTTATTTCTCAAGTGCCTTCTCAGAACTGGGGCCTACTTTCTATATGACTTCTTTCACTATTTGGGTATCAGCACCAAGTGCTACCTCAAATTTTTATTCCCTGGGCTATGTGCTAGTGGAACCTTTCTTTCCCATTCCTTTAACATGTGCACCTTTTCCTCTTACACTGCCTTTGATTCATATTCATACTTTTAGGTGAATTCTATTTGTGCTTTCTCCATCCTTTCTTCTTTTTAGGACTTCCCTTCCTTGGCCTTTCTTTGTGCTACTTGCATGACACATTTTCCTTCCCTACCTCAAGCTAGTTAATATCAACCTAGGTTAGGTGGAAGGTCCTCAAATCCTTATACTTTAATGTAAGGAGAGTGTTACATCAATGTGGCCTTGATCCAAGCCCATTCTTCTCCATTTCTTGAGTAGCTCCTCCTCTTCATTATCTGTACCAAAGGGAGTTACTTCTTTAAGTGCTTCACCTACCCTACTCATTTCTTCTCTCTGTGCCCTATGTATTGCTTAAATTTTTTAATCCTCTACCTCTACCATTTTAATGACCCTAATGGGCACCCCTAATTTGTAAATCTCTCTTTTTTGTCCCTTAACTCATATGTCCTTTTGGCCTTAGCCTCATGGGAGCCAAGTCTCTTCAGCCTGCACCTTGGTTTTTCTTGTTGTGCATGAGGATGTGAAGGGGATTGTTCACTAGGGGATGACTCAACATCCTCATGTGCAATGTAGATACCTTATCCAAATTATTCCTCTTCTAATACCTCCTTTGATGTGTCTTCTTTTAGTGTAGAGGAAGATGTCCTTCTTTTCTTTTTCCCCTTTGGGTTTGTGGGGGCTCAAGATGTGAAGCACACATGCTTCTAGTGTAATTTTGTCACTAAGGCTTCCCCCTCTAAAGCTATCTTCAGCTTCAACCTCTCCTCTATCTCTTCCAGCATCTCCCCCTCTTATTTATGGAGAGCTTATTATTTTTATTGGGTGCGGGGGTTCCTTCCTTCCCAACTAGGACTGGGGGGTTTCCTTGTTTCTTAGCACTAGATCTCATGCCATCATCATTTATTTTTGGATTCATCATATAGTATAGTATATGGATGAAGATAAGGATCATTACCTCTTATAAAATATAAATATCCATATGATTTATGGTTTCCTCTTCATCTTCTATCATGTCTCCATCCATGTGAGGAAATATACACCTCATTCACTAGCTTTATGTGTCCAGATCTTAGACTAGGATGTCAAGGCTTTACACATTGGGGATTTTGCTAAGTGCATCCCTAAAGAAATAAATCAAGAAGGTGAAGGAAATATTTAACAATCCCAACTTATTCTCATCCTTGAGTGTTATCTAGACAATGTAGTATTTCTACATGATGGTGAAGTTTGTCATTCCAAACATGCTCTCTAGGAGCCCTTGAGATATGCACCACTCTAGCTCGAAGGCCTTTATGTATTTCTCACACCACTTTAGCATGTAGTTATTATACTTGGTGCTAAATTCCATGGGGAAGTGAATTTTTTATATTTTTACACCAATATTTTATGGTATTTTGGTAACACCCATAAGTTGTCTCCTACACCGTTGAGGATTTCAATTTCTTCCATGAATATCAAGATGAGGATGGAGCTCCATCTAAATTTCCCCTTTGTGATATGTCACTCCAACACATTCTTGGTCATCTATGTGGTGATGAATTGTGCCACATTGAACTTTACCCCATATACCATGTGATATGTTAGGCAGAGGTATGCCTTGGACACATCAGTCCATATCCCTCCTGGGCATAGTTTTGAGTTTATCAGTCACACCACTGCCATTATGCATGGGTCTTCACAATTGATGATGGGGAAAGTGTATCCCCCATTAAATTAATTGACGAGATTTTATATGCACTCCAACTCCTCATGATCACCCATAAATTGATGGATGTCTTTTCTAGAGTCTAGAAATTTGGTTATCTTTTTTATCAAGTGCATGGATATATTCATGCACCACCTTGTGAAGTATACGTGATCTTCATGTATGCATGAGAGGAAGAAATGGATAATATCCTTTGGATTTTTGAAATGGGGAAACTCATAGAGTTTAGTTTCACTTGAATCCTTCAATCTATCTCTAATTGAGATGCTAAAAATTTCATCTCCCTCTAGGGTCTTGTGCCCAGTGTCCAACATCTAATCTTGTGTCAAGTCTTGATAGTAACTTGACATTTTTTGGTTGTAATCCCATAGATAGAATACATGCATGAATGGGAACCAAGGTTCATCCACTAATACTTTAGGTGGGAACTTCATGTGTTAGTAAGATATCTTGGTTAGTGTTTTAGCTTCCACCATCACAACACTGACCACTTCTACTACATGCATCCTTGTCTTGGTGACAGTTGTTTCCTCTACTATTTGAACCTACTTGAGTTTGAATCACATCTCTTTGTATCTTGATGCCTTATACTTCTTTATAATTTTGAATCTATTAGTGTTAAATCACCAAAGGTGTGACTTATTGAAACCCCTAATTTTGGATTAGCATGAGTTGCCTATCTAAGATTCTCTAGTAGTTAATGGTGTCCAGATGTTTGTTCTAGTTCACCTTCTCTACTCTAGTTTTGTTGCACTTCTTCACTCATGATGCAATTCTAGTTCTAGTTTTCTATACCAATTATTCACTTTGATGCAATATCTACTCTATGATATTTCACTCTTTTTGGATCATTGGACTCTAGTTCTTAGTTAATTTAACATGCATTTGTAACCCTATTCATTCACCATTCACCCTATTTATCACTGGGTATGTCACCCACCATGATTAATTATATAATCTTGACTTGATTGATGGGTTTTTTGAGGGATTGAGAGATCTTTTAGAATTTCATGTGTCATCTACATTAACTACATATCTTTATTCTACCTTCACATTAATTATTTATACCTATTTTTTGGTGATGCGACATCCTTTTTCAAATGATCACTTCCCACTTTTTGTGGGTAGATGCCATTTATCTTCAATGATATATTTATATGTATATTTTTGGTGTGACCTTTTCCTCTCTTATGGTAACTTGTGTGCATCACCTCGCACACGTGTAATTCGACCTCCTCAGTTCTACTTCTTCTAGCTATGTTCCTCTTTTAACATTTTCCTTTATCTTGGTCAATTTCTCACACATCATCTTGCCTTGGCCTATCCCCTACCCATGAAAATACCTTTTATTTGCCTTCTATCACTTGGTATCTTCATCTAATTTGCATACATTACAGGGAGTATGCATTCTTACTTATCTTACACTTAATGGATTTGAGTATCTTCTCTACTCATCTTTTGTCTAGCCTTGTTAAACATCATCTTATCTAGGTTTACACCCAACCTAGTTGAGTGTCTTCTCATTCACCAATACTATGGTGGTTTAACATATTTTAGGGTGCTTATTTCCATCTCATCACATGCCTCTTCCATGGATATGTCTTTTTTTGTGAGGACTTGATTAGGCTTCATGCATCCATAACTTAGTTGTCTAGCCTCATGTGCCTATGGTGTAAGTGATTTACTAACCTAATTTAATTTATTCATGGAGTATTAAAATATAGGGATCTCTACGGCCATCTCATGCTACCTATTACCTAACTATACAACAAGAACCAAAGAAAAACTAAAAAATCACATAGTTTTGATCATACCAAACCTTATTTTGGTCATCTCAATCTAAAATAACTATTGACCAAAGAGTCAGAGTATCCTTGGCATGAGAACCACCATATTTTTGATAAGGCTTTAATTGGTTGTGATTGAAATGCCCTTGAAGCATCTCACTAGCCAACATATGTAGTTTGCAAGCACATATTTATAAAATGTGATGGATGACATAGGGACCCATCCATTGAATCTATAGCTTACATAGGTGTCAAAAATATTTAGAGTCATACAAAGAAACTAAGGCTTCTTCTATTATCACCTTGCACTTTATATGCTTGTCATGCCACCTCTTTTGACGTTCCTTCTTAATTTTTTGACCCCACTTGGCCTAAGTGTGCATCTCATCCAAGCACTCCAATTCTTCTAACCTTGTGCTCAAAGATTCCTAGTCATCAAGGTGGTGAATTCATGTGATGTGTAAGGAATGTACTAAAAACTCAATGGGCATAACCACTTCAATGCTAAACACCAATTGGAATGGTGTATCCTTGTTCAAGCACTTGTATGTCATTCAATAGGACCATAGTATTGTAGAGACATAATCATCCCAGTCCTTACAACCTACATCACATATCTTGGTGAGGCATGCTCTAAGGATATTATTGAATGCCTCAACCATACCATTGGCTTGGGGATGATATGGGGTGGTTTTTCTGGTGTGACACCATGTATTTTGTTAGAAGGATGTACACTATTATCATTAATAAAATGAGTTCCCCTATCACTAGTCAAACTTATTGGGTGCCCATATTGGTTGATGATGTTCTCCTAGATGAATCATGTAGTTATTATGGCTATGTAGTTTTTGGTTAGTGCTACCTTAACCCAATTAATGAAATAGTTAGTTACCATGAGGATATATCTAGCCCCTATGCACTATATCATAGGGTTCGTTGGCCCTACAAAGTTAATGGCCCATTTTTCAAATGGTGCCTAGGTTAGAATAGAGATGAGAGGCATCTCATGT
Source organism: Torreya grandis (assembly GCA_037957365.1). Lineage (NCBI taxonomy): Eukaryota > Viridiplantae > Streptophyta > Pinopsida > Cupressales > Taxaceae > Torreya > Torreya grandis. The sequence goes on from JARHVA010004707.1 coordinate 486,365, forward strand.
TGATGATTTGGCTTTATAATGCATTATCATACATTACATGCCCATTTGTATTCCTTAACATCATTGAACAAGCTTGGCCACCACAACCTTGATGGTAAAATCTTGTGTACCATTACATCTCTAGTGCAACGTCCTTCAGTTATCCCTTCATGTGATTCTTTAAGGATGGAGTCCCACTCATATTATAAAAAACACTAGTGCAATAGCTCATCGTTAATCATCTTGTATAACTCCCCCTTAATGAGTTGGAAGGGGGAGGTGTAGACAACAAGCTACTTCTTCTCTTTGGAAAATAATGTTTGTGGTGCTAGCTTTGAGGTTAGGAAAGTGGTAATCTCCACCAAGTCCTTAGTAATGAAATGAGCTTGTTAGAGCTATGCATCTAGAATATTTTCCTCAATTGGTGCCACCCTATTTCCAAAATCAATGTGTGACAAGTGGTCTAGCCTTAAATTATATTTTCTAGTTTTAACCATGACCAAAAATTGAAAATCTTAGAAGAGGATAACCCATCTACAAATGCACCCATAAAAAATAGGTTTGTTTATGAGGTATTTCAGTGCCTCATGATCAGTGAAGAAATTGAATGGTGTTGTTATTAGATACTATCTAAACTTTTGTAGGTCATAGACCATTGCCAATGCTTCATGCTTGATGGTGGTATAGTTCTGCTCAGCTTGCATCAGCTTTTTTCTTGCAAATGAAATGGGGTGGTCCATGTTACCTTCACTTGGCTTCATCAAAATGGCACTAATGGCTGATCCTAAGGCATCGATGTGGATGTGAAAATGAGTGATCTATTCAAGAAATTTAATTATTGGTGGACTTGTTAATTTCATCTTGAAAGTGTCAAATGCCTCATCTTTCACCTCACCCTAGTAAAATGGGCCATCCTTATGTAAGAGCTCCTCCAAAGGTATAGAAATTTTTACGTAGCTCTTTATGAACTTACTATAGTACCCATAATGGCCTAAGAAGGCATGAACATCCTTCTATGTAGAAGGGGTCTAGAGCTAGATGATTATTGCAATCTTTACTAGATCAATGAGTAATCCATCTTTGTAAATGATGTGCTTAAGTAGTGTGTTGAATAGGGTTGTGAAGATGCACTTATTCAAATTAAATGATATATAGATCTGTCTACATCTTTCAAACATAAGGTGCAGGTTGTCATGATGGTCTTGTATAAGACCATACATGGTCTAGTCATTGAGATATACTTGGAGGAACTTGTGTACGATGTCCTTGAAAGAGGTGATCACCACCTTGGAGAACATGGATGGTGAATTATTGATCATAAAGGGCATCATGTTGTAAGCAAAATAACCTCACTTAATTACGAAGGTGGTTTTAGGCCTATCCTCCTCTATTTGTACCTAATGGTAACCTAAGAAACCATTTGTGAAGGTGTAGATTTTACACCCTGTGACCCCATCCAGGACTTCCTCAATGAAAGGTGTTAGGAAATGATCATTGACACATGTAGCATTCAACATCCTATAATCAATGTAGATTTATATTCTCCCATTCTTCTTGATTTTGATGAACATTAGACTCACCCACTCATATTCTTGTACTAGGTAGATGATACCAATGACCAACATCCCATCGATCTCCACTTTCACCTTGGCACAAAGATTGGTGTTCATCTGATAGGGGCACTTCTTGACTATTCTTGCACCATCTACTAGTTTGATGCTCATGTTTATTAATGAAGGGTGGGTGCCATTCATTTCCTTAGAGCTACATGGGAAGAGATATTGAAATTCCCTAAGGAGGTTGATGATGCATGCAATCTTTACCTTAGACCAATATGCACCTATGGTGGCCATCTTGGGCTCACCTTCGGCACTATTGTCTACTTGTGTGGTCTTGAGGGTAGCATGATAGGGTTTATTTTTCTCTTGGTGGGAGTCTTCTACCCACCTCATTCCCTCTGTCATCTTAACTTAGAGGTGCATTGGGTCTCCATCATCTAGATAATTATCATCAATGAGGCACACTAGCTTTTGCTTACCTACTAGTGCCTTCTAGTTGTGATCCTTTTAAGTCTCATCATCTTCTTCACTAGAGTCATTGTGGAGCATAGTTTATTCAAAAAAGTTGGGAATTCTAGTCTTTTTTCACTAAGAATATCTTTTAAATGCTTCTCTAAGATAGTTATGTCTTCTAAAATAGCTTGGTGGAGGGATCATAGTAGCTCCAATAATTTTAAGTTCTACAAAGAGAAGGATAAAGTGTGCACAAACTTTTCCTTTAGTGCATCCCAATTTCTTACTTCCCAACACATCTCATTCATGATGTATCATGATCACAACCATGTCTTCAAAGTTCTATATAAATCATGTACCCATAGGCCTCATGGTGAATTTTATCTACAAATCACCCATGTCTCTTCACAAAGTTAGATGTGAAAAATTGGATCAAAATTACCACCATAGGAGGGTATGTCTATATTCTCATTGCTCCTACAAAATTTTGTACACATAGCTACCTTCACATCCTACCAAGTGGGAAATCCAAGTTTTTATGTCACCCACTAGCATGCTATAGTACTCTTCAATGTGTATACTAATGCACCCAACTAATCAACTTATTTTGGGATGTGAGTTTTGATATACTATACATAATTTTTAATAGGCTAACTTCTTTCATACTTTTGAAATACTATGAGCTTTCCCTTGCTAAGACAAAGCACTCACTTTCCTATCTTCTTGGTATAAGGGTTCAACTTCTTCTAGGGTCATGCAATTATTATCAACCATATACCAAATAGTCTAGGTCTAGCTTTGTGCACTAGGTGGCATCTATTCCTAGTAACCTCATAGGCTTCTTCAACCCAATGTTCACAAGCTACGTCTATTATATCTGAGGTTGATTAGACATCTTCCCAATTGAGTACCCCTTTTTCATTAGGATTGAGAGTCTCAGTGCCCTGTGTTGTGATGTTATAAATGTGGTTAACCTCATCCTCAAGGTCAACACTCTCAACATAAAGTGGCCCTTGGTCACTTGAGAGAGGTATCACCACCATCTCTTTACCATTTTTTAAGGTCATATATTGCTTCTTGAAGTGCATATTAGTGTTTTTTGTGTTGCACCATGGCCTTACTAAGAGTGCTAAGTAGTTATCCTCTTTTGCTTGCTCTATGACCTTGAAGTTAGCTTGGAAATGGCTATCCATGATGTCCACTATGGTATTCTTTAGGATTCTTATGGGATACTCTTAGGTATTATTTTCCATGAACAACATATGTGGATATGGTCTCAAGGGTGGCCTCCCCATCTTCTCCCAAGCATTCTTGGTTAGGATATTAACATCTGCACCTGTGTCAACTAGTAATTCACAAACTGACCACCTATTAATGGTGGAATTTATTAGAAATTCCTAGTCATACTTGGTGTTTTGAGTATGCCTTACTTTTCACATCTACTCCATATGTAGTGCTAAAATATCTAATGCTTAGGGTATGGATTCCCATGTTGGTGCTTTCTCTGAATGACTTATGAGCAAGTCTTTCAATAAGGGTAGCAATCCTTCTATCTATAGGAGGCATAGGATCTCAGTCAACTCCTAGACATTAGTCTCTTATTGGTATTTCCTTATGTGCATCATGGTTGCCTATTCTTCCAAATATTTGACCAACTAGAGTTTTCCCTATAGGTCTTATATCATATTCATCGCTTACTATAGGACATCCTTTTTGCATGTAGGATTAGGATATGACATTGCTTTTGATCAGGCCACAGGAGGTAGTCAATGTGGCTTAACTCACCATATTCTAGGCATAGGTCTTGGTTTGGCATGGCAGGTGGTTGAGTGGTGTGCCCACTTCATGTCATGATCTACACCTTTGGAGGATCTTTGGGAGTCTATTGTGGATTGGGGGTGCATCTTACTTCTTTGGACTCAAACTATACCATAGTGGCTCCTCTATCTATGCTAGGCTAACCTTGCATTAAATTCTTGTAGAGATCTGGGTAGTTTTTGACTACATGTGAACCTCAACAATACCCACATATTGGGTGTGTGGGATAATCCCATTAATAATGCTTAATCAACTCACACTTTTAACAAGATCATGGTGAGAATCTCCCTCCACCATTTCCATCTCCTTAGCCTCATGCTCCTCTTTGGTTGCCATAACTCATGTTATTTTGACCATAGCTCTCATTTTCTTGCCCTGCTTAGCTTTTTCCTAAAGTTGTGGTTTGCCTTGAACCTCTCTCTATGTTTTGGGATATCGCATCAATGAATCTAAAGTCCACCATCACATGCATTTAGGCATCACACATCTTGAAATAAATTATAATATTTACTTAACCAACATGTTACAACAAGGGATAGTTTCAGGAGTCATGCACTCCATGGTAAACCTCACAACTAGGGAGTGTTACATAGACATTCCTGCATGGGTAGTTGTTCTCGTTGTGCCCCTATATCTCATAGTTAATTTACCATATCCAACTATGAGAATCATGTGCTTGTCTAATAGTGAGATTTAATAATTGAGAAGCCATCAATGTAATATATAATTCCATGAAGGGACTAATCTTAGTGTTGGTACTCCTTATCACCTCATCCTAGAGCATAACTTCAATCACATCATGGGGTTATATAAAGGTCTTCATGGATAGTTCCATTTAGAATGGCCCCTGTAGGCCCCCAATAAACCATTACACATGGTGGGAAGGGTGGATATCATAAGGAATCTTGGAGAGGAGAGTCTTGAACTATACATCATATAAGTGCACACTCTCAATTAACCCTTGACTAATCTCTTTAAACATCGTGATGCTCTATTACTCAAATTCAAGAATGTCAAAATACTTTAAGAATGCTTCCTTAAATATGTCATAGTCAACCATAGCTTGGTTTGGGTTAAAATTTTGATAGCAAGTATGACCATGATCTACCAAGGTTATTATAAATTGCATTTCCTTGTGATCAAGCTGAGTAATGCCCTAAGCATGCCACTGTAACTCAAATTTTAGCATATGCTCTATGGTGTTGTCAACTCCATGATACTTAGGTAGATGCATGGTCATCTCATATTATATCTCCTATGGTAGTAGCATGAGATTATATACTTCTTGAATTCTTTTTGTTTTTATAGGGGCTGGTCCCTTAATAACCCAACTGATACGACTGACCATTGATCCTAATGGAGGAGGTTGCACCATAGAGCTTGATGGCACATCTCTACTCACTGGTGGCATTATACCACTTACTATGGGCTATTACCTAATTGGCATGTCTAACATTCCTTTCACATGAATATTTCCACTGTGTTTATGGTACTTAGACTAGTGCTTTCTTAGTTAGCCATCCCATTTCTTATCTCTTCATATGGGATCACTTGTTCAGTCACAAATTCTTGATCCAAAATGTTAGTCCAATAATAGTTGATTAGGGTAATAGGTTTAGTTACATTTATTTTGTTATTAAGGGGGGATCCAACACATAGGCTTGCATTTCAGGTTCAAAGGGGGTAGGTGCCTTTAGCACTTCTCCAAGCACCTCATATTTTAGGAACTCACTACATATCACACCCATCTATAGATTCTAACCATTTGTTTCTTTCTCCATCTTAGCACACTGTGGTCTTTCAAAATATCCTTCACCATACCCTTCCTACTTAGTACAGGTCTTATCATCAATTTTAGGTTCTAGGTCTTCTATCAACCTTTGTTTGTGATTATTGTAGTTTAGCCTCTAGATATCTTAGGTGTTAAGTTGTTGTTCCTCTTCCATGGCACCCTTCCTACACTTCCCCCTTCTTCCCCTCATGCTTTACCATATGCGTATTTATTTTTAGCCTTCCATATTTATGGTCTCTATCCCATAATTAATCATGAGCTTATTTATCTTATTATAGAGTCCTCTGATGAACATGCCCCTTAGTTCTCAAAGAAATTCATGCTTTGCTTCTTCTAGGCATGAAAAGGTCTACACTGTGAGCTCCAACATGTGGCTATTCAAAGAACCATCCCACGACTTATCTATGGTATACATCCACACCTCATATAGGCTTTCCAACCTCTATACATTCTCTAAGGTCTACTTGAGGTATTTTCCATATTTTATTCATCAAGTATCAACATATGTAGCCAACCATTTATATATGTGCTCAAGTAGTTCATAGAATAATGCTTCATACAATGGGTCATATAGATAAGTTTGCACCCATATTTATAGCTTTTTTCCTAGGCATGTGAGATGATTCTACATGAATCAGTCTTCAAATTACTCTATCTAGTGCTTGATATTCTTGAGTGATAGTCAGAGCATCACTCTGCTACAACATCTTAGCAATGAAATTTAATGAGTCTCAATAATGAAACCAAAATGTTGTAGTAAAAGTGTGCCAGTTAATTAGGTGTAATTCTTAGTTAGGTGCACAACTCGAGTTATCATGTATTTTTAGGGTCAAGAGAGTTAGGCATAGTGGGAGCAAGGTCTAGTGTAAAAAATTTAAGCACATTGACACACTAGCTTCAGTTTCACATAAGGCATGAAACTTATGTGCTCACCCAAAGAATGGTAGTGAAGGTACTAGGTCCTCATTGGTTATTTTAATCATGTTAATATCCAAGGGGTTATATAGGGTTTAAGGGGTTCCCAAGGTAGTTTGGTGTAAGCTCAAATGGAGAAGGGTTAGATCTTTATTAGTGCATGCAGGCCAAGGGGTCCATATGGGGTTATCCATTTATCCTAAGGTTGTTAGTTGGTGTTGTGTTTAGCATTAGATATTTTCATAGTGGTTAATAGATATAAGTGGCATGGAGGTGCCACTTACTACTAGGGTGGGATCCCAACTCATCAATAGGTTATATAAGGAAAGAGAATCAAAAACATTCTACAATAATTTATCATAAGCAATAGTAATTTGTATTCATTCATTAAGACAGCCACTTACTACCAGGGTGGGATCCCAACTCATCAATAGGTTATATAAGGAAAGAGCATCAAAAACATTCTACAATAATTTATCATAAGCAATAGTAATTTATATTCATTCATTGATGTCTTACTCTATTAAAATAACTAGTAATAACCTTTGCTAATAAATTTTAATTCTACTTATGCTAGAGGCTCATAAATGAACATGGCTTACACTTTCCATTTGTCATTTATAGGGATTACTCCTAATATTTCTCCTTAATTCACCAGAGCTTCACTACAAAAACCCAATCCTCTTCTTCCACTCTTGGAGGTCACCTTTAAATAGGCATTGGCCACTCCTCTTATTGACTGGATAGGTGCATGCTAGAGGATAAGTAGGTGAGATCTTGTCAACTCCATTATGCCATATAAGACAACTAGGTGCATGTTAGGTTATTGGTCATGGCAGTTCACCTATTTACTCCACTACTTAAACCTTCATGCTCTTTGAGCTCTGAGCTACCATGTGTAGTACTAGGTAGGTATGCGTTGAGTCTTGTGATGCTCTTAAACCATTAGATAGCTGGTATGGGGACTCCATGAGTTGATCTAATTAGTTCCAAGGTGTAAAAAAGGGGGCCCCTTCACTTCTTCCAAGGGTCTATGCACTCTAGGATGTGTCTTAGCTGGTGCAAGACCAAGTCTTACCAAAAAGGGGCCCCAAATTTTTTTCATGACCTTATCCATAATATTGTGAAAGCCTATGTGGATAATTTCATTTCTAAATATAAAAGTTGTAAAACTCATGTTTCTTATCTTACCATAATCTTTGATCCACTCATCAGATATAAAGTTAGAGTCAACCCCTAAAATGTGTTTTTTGTGTAACATCTAATAAATTACTAGGTTTCCTAGTCTCTCTTCATGATATTTGATCCCACCAAAATCAATGCCATAGTCAACATACCTTTTCCTTTTTCCATCCTAGACATTCATACTTACCTTGGCAAGCTTAGGGTAATCAGATGATTCATCCCCAAAATGACTTCTCATATTTACTCTATTAATTACCTTATTAAGAAAGGTAATGCTTTAAAATGGATCAATCCTTATCATAAGGCATTTTAAAACATGAAATAATCATTGTTACATACAATTACTATTTGACCACCTTCAAATTACCATCATTTAATTTTATACACTTCTTCTCCTCCTATATCAGTTTGGGAAATGCTTGCCGAGTCAGATGATACTAAAAGAGATTATGATATATACTATATTAGTCAAGGCATCATCACTTATGTAAAATGTAATACCAAAGTATATTGTGATTGCCTCATTATATATTTTGTAGCTAAAAAAATTCATCACTACATGCTCTATCAAATAACTTATGTCATAGTTCATTCTGACCCACTTCACCACTTTTTCTCCAAAGACTTTTTACTTGGAGATAGAATTGGAAAGTGGTTAGTTTTATTAATGGAATTTTACCTCTGCATCATCACATAAAATTTTATAAAAGGACAAACCAACTCATAGTGGCACCCATACCTGTTACCAATCATCTTCAAGATAAATTCCCCAATGATAAAATTCTCTATATTTAAGGTCTCAATTGGGATTCTCTCTTAAAGATTAATTTTGTAACTTCACTACTAACTTATAAATAAGTAATAAGGAATATTCCTATGTCATTATTGATACTACTGAATCCAAAGTATTTATCAAAGAACTTAACAAATTCAATGTTGATTTTCATGAAAACACCTGGACCCTTTATTTTGATCTAGTAAAATGCATTCAATAAGTTGGGACAGGTTGTATTCTAACTAATCCTCATGGTAAAATTATTCCTTTGGCATTTAGGCTTACTTTTGATGTTACTATGAACATGGAAAAATATGAAGCATTAATCTTAGACATGAGAGTGGCACTTGACTTAGATATTGCGTATATGCACACTTTGGCTAACTCCAAACTCATCTACCATTAGGTTAATGGTGATTATCAATGTAAAAGTGAACTTATTATCACTTATCATTAAATATCCACTACCATCACCAAATAATTCACTTCTTTTACCATTGAACCCATTTGAATAGATCAAAACTCTATATTTGACTCTCTTGCTTCTTCAACATCTTTATTTCATTTGCATCAATTTCTCAATGATTACTAATTTATTATTCAAATAATAAAATCCTCATCTTCTATCCAACCACAAGAGTCACTTATCTATAACATTGGGGATATCACCATTCAACATAGCCTATGATATAAATATATTATCCGATTCCTCAAACATCAAACCTATCCTTTAGATACAAATTCTCACAAAAAGACTAGAATTCACAAGCAAACTTTTAAATATGTATTTTGATGCAACACCCTTTATTATCACAATTCTTAAGTTACCCTAATCTGATGTGTAATGAAAGAATAGGTCCCTCCTATCCTTGAAAAAATACATGGTGGAATTTGTGGTGGTCATTGTAGTGGACATACCAAAACATGTAAATACCTACATATGGGTTAACTTTGGCCTACTCTTGAAAATTATTCTATCAATTTCACTAAAAAGTGTAGTCCCTTACAAATCCATGATGATCTCATCCCTTCAACACCAGTCGAGATCTAAATTATGGAATCTCCTTGTCTATTTTCCATGTGGGGATTATATTTCATTGATAAATGACTTAGATCAAAGATAGGCATGTTTTTATCATCATGACTATTGAATATTTTACCAAATGGGTAGAATCCATGTCTCTTGGCAATGTCATAGGAACTATTATTTCCAATTTTATCCTTAGACAAATCTTTTGTCATTTTGGAGTTCCATATACTATACTTTTTTATAATCGCAATAATTTCAAGAATAAGGATGTGAAGTAGTTATTTGATAAATTCAAAATAAACCACAAATTTTCCACACCTTATCATCCAAATTTTAATGTCAAAGATGAGGCCAATCAAAAAATTTAAATAAAATCCTTTAAAATACCATCCATGAAACCTACATTAATTGGCATCTTCATTTATATCTCACATTTTAGGCTAATCATACTAGTATACATATTTCCACTAGAAAAACACCATTTCCACTAGTATATGGTTCTAAGTTTATCCTACCATTAAAATTTGAGCATCTCTCCTTATGTATATCTCTTCACAATATCATTCTTGATCAGCAATTACATGAATCTCACCTTCATGCTCTTGATCTTCTTGTGAGCGCCATCTAGTTACTCTGCAACATAATTGTCAATATAATGCTCATATCACCAAATAACATAAAAAAAAAATTTAAAGTATGAACTTTCAATGTTATTGATCTAGTCCTTACATTAGACTATATCCATGATAAAGAAGGAAAATATGCCCAAAAATGGTGGGGACTTTATTTAGTCAAATATATTCTTGGTCCTAGCACTTATCACCTCAAAAATAATGAAGGCCATGTTTTTAAAAAGCCCATTAATGTGCAATTCCTAAAAAACTATTTTGCTATCATCTTTCTATACGTTATCCTTTTAACACTTATTGTAGTATTTTTGCATGGTGATCACCCTCTACAATAGTCGTATCTTTCTACAAACCTTAGTTCCTTCTCTTGGTCCTTTGGTTTCTTTGTCTCATGAGTTACATTGTAAAACCATGGATAGGACCTAATCTTCCTCATGAATTTCTTTTTATTTTACTATATTTTTATTTTCCAATGCTTTTTACACCCTCTTGGGTTCCTCTTTTGTGAGTTCTAGTGTAAGACCATGGATAGGACTAGGCCTTCCTCATAAAATACCCTTTTTTCATTTATTATTCACCCACTTGGGGGTTTTTCTTTGAGTTATATAATAAGAGCATGGAGAGGACTAGGCTCTCCATATAAAATTATCATTTTATTTTAAAACACCCTTTGTTTAACTTCCTTTTTGATAATGTTAAGAAATGGTTACAACTTCATGATCATATATTCTCAACTTTAGTTTATGTTTCTTTTATACATACAACTTGGATAAGAACCTATGCTAGTTTTTCCCCTACATTTCTAAATGTTTTTATGATACAAAATCATATTTTCCTATCATTGTATCCCCTTTTCACATTTTTCATATTTTTGTGTTTTGAAGTAATTAAAAAAATTTCATGTTTAATTCCCCTTGATTTTGTTTCTTTTCATTCCAATTTGGATAAAACAACATCGAAGTCAAGATAACACTTTTATTTCACATGAATTACCAAGACTCTTAGACATTGTTCTTTCTAAGTTCTTTTCGCTATCAACTAATTCTAATGTTTTCAAACGATAGTCATTTTTACCACCCATGTTTGGTTCTTTGAATTTGTGTGGAGGAACAATAGAAAAAGTCACCAAAATTTAAAAGCTAAATCTTTTAAAATAAAAGGAAATGATCAAAATACAACATCCAAATTCAAAAGTCATAATCACACTAAAATATGTGATTAATAGCACATATCTTATCCCCAGTCGAAGACCAAACTCCATAGTTGGCATTATAATAGTGCCAAGGTCCATTATGGTGTGGTATGCCAATAGATTAGGATAGGATAATTCAAAATAATCTTTGGTGTTATCTACTTTCTCACACAAATACCCAATCTTAGCAGTAGATTGATGATTTTGTAAGGGATCCTAAGGAATGGGAAACATGTTGTGGTACAGTAGGTCCATTTTAATTTTCATGCATAAAGCCTTCATGGATGATATTCATACTTCATTTAATGACCCACTATTTGTGTGGTTAGGAAAATTTATTTTGGCTCATTAATATTGACAGTCCTCTTATTTTGATAAACCTAATTTAAGTGTCTTAACTTTGATAAATATTTTATCTTCCTTGATTTTTCTTTCATTTTTCTCACCACCCAATTCATTCCCCCTTAACAGGAAATTTTGATTCTAAATCTATTTTCCCACTTTTATATTCCTTATTATTCACATCGTAAAACATGTTATCACTAATTTATTTCACATTTTACCTATCTTTAAGACAAAACAATATGTTGAGTGATGATGGATTAATTTCTTTATGACACTACATTACATCTCTAAAATTGCCTTGCTTTAATTAATTTTTTTTCCATTTTTGTACTTTTTTTCAGACAATTACATCCATTTCTATTTTTGTTGGTGTACTTCCTTTTTTTAGGCAACTACATCCATTTCTATTTTTGTTGTTGTAATTCATTTTTTTTACAACTATGTCCATTTCTACTTTCATGTAATTTTTCCATTATTGAGTGAGGTTGGTTTGTTACTTATCACTCACCAATGTTGTTTTCTATTTCATTCACTTTTTCCATTGATGATTGAGTAAGGATTGTTACCGCTCACTCATCAATGTTGTTTTACCATTGCTTATCTATATTTGTTTAAATAAGGATTGTTATTACTTTTACATTGATGTTTGATTACCATTTTTACTTGTATCCTTAGTTTGACTTGGTTTGTTTACATTTCTTACTTAAGGTTTACTTATTTGAGTTTTTTGGTCATTTAGTAGCTTTGTATTTTTGGTTACCCAATTTACTCTAAGTTTGAGTTGGTCATTTAGTCCTAACATAGCATTTGTCACCTAAAATTACCAAATTTCCATGTACATCATGCCTACATTATGTTAGTTATATTTGTTTTCCTTCATTTATTTGTTTTTTCTCTTTAGTTTTGTATCCTTGGGTTTTTCTCGAGCATTATTTTCACTCTCCATGATCAACACTACAAACATAGCAGTCAACCATCTAGAGATAAAGGTAAGTCAAGGTACACATACATTAATTTTATTTTTAGTTATTTCATTTTAGTCATTTAATTTTAGTTATTGTATGATTTAAAAAACTATAATTTATTGAGATATAACATTGTTTATTGCTATGTATATTCTCAAAGCACCATCCCCTATTACACCTGAGTGACACATGATGATCTTTGAGTGGGGCATATGTATACACATAATATTTTTAAAATTTATCAATTATTGATGCTTTATCTTATGAAAAAACCCATTGAGTATAAATATCTGTAAGTGCATGCCTTAAGGGGTGTTGGAAGAAAAATGAATGAGATAGAGGGTGAATCAATCTTCAAAAACTTACTTATCAATTTCACTTAAGCAATCATATACCATTTGAATAAGCATATAGATCTAGTATGCATAAACACCTATCCACATAAGCATGAAACATAAGAAAACATCAAATATGTGGGAAAACCTAAATGGGAAGAAAAACCATTGATATCTAAAAAAGGTATATATTCCTATAAGACAAATACAAAATTTAGTGAAGCACCAAATTCACATGGAGCATAAACCCCAACTAGCTAATCACCAACTTGAAATAAGGTACCAAACCCCTAGATGACTCAGCACTAAATCATCCACTAGATTAAATTGATCACATTTAGTATATGTTATTTCTCAATCAGCTGATAATGACCACCTCTTCAGCTCTTCTCACTCTTAGCCCACTCAAATTGCATTTAGGTCTTTTCACTCAATTAAATCTCTTCAAGATTGATTATGTCATATGATATTGATCCTAATACATATAAAATCAATCAATTATTAATTAATAATATTATACACTCATCTAATTTTATATAATACCCTTTTCTTCTCAACCTTGTTTTCTTACTCTCTACATTATCTAATAAGCCTAAAATTGCCTTATATTTATATAAGCCTATTATTCATATCCTTCTTGGTTAACCAAAAACCTTTAGCCTCTTAGTTATGACATGGAATATATTTTATGGAACATCATAAATATTAATCAAATGTTATTTGAGTCCCTTTAGGTCTGACATATCTCAATTAGGTCTCATTTTATCTTTAGGTCTCATGGAGACCTAATTCCATTATGTCTACTTTAGGACACATTACACATTGCCTTCCTTAGAAAACATTAAAACACATAATATGGTAGTATAATATCATATTACACTAAAATATACCAATTATAAGATCATATAGGATCCATAACACCTTTTAACTTCAACCACCAATTGAAGGACACCATTTGTATTGTTCACAATTAGGCCTATGCATACCCATAAAGTTTATCTTGAGCTACTAAAGATAAATCACCAATTGGATAAATAGAATAGAAATAAATCACATATTAAAAATAATCATGACATCAAGGTATTAATAAACTTCTTTATATACTTCAACTAATGTTATATATGCTCAAACTCGTATTTGTAAAATGCTCACTCTAAACTGCCAACTAGCCTCAAAACACAGTCATGGAAACTTAAGATATTGACACCTAAAAGAACATAATAAAGGAATTAAAATGATTGAAAATTATACTAAAATATCTTTAAAAAAATCTTCAACAAAAATATCATAATCTATAATGGCAACTATTGGTCTTGTAGACCAATTTGTTGACCTTCTCTCTCACAAACCTCACTCAACAAGACAAGCCATTTATGCTTCAACATTATCACTAATTTTACTTAATAAAAAACCTTATAAAAATAAATAATAACACATAAAAATTACAAAAAAAAAAACACCATTTGTATTATATACTTCTAATTATGTCATAGAGTCTAAAACTCATCATTGTAACTTCCTTAGCCAGAACTGCCAGTTTGCCTTGAAGCACAGTCATGGTGATAATGAATTTCAACACCTATATGACCAATTTCAGAGAATCCTAATACATTTGGATGATATTATTATATAATTATACCACTCTTATATATAAATATTATAGGGTAAGATTTAAATATTACTCTTGTAGACCAATCTCATAACCTCTTTTTACATAGACCTCACTAAGTTAGACAAGTCAACTTGTGAGAAACTTTTTCATTATAATAGATAACCTCAAATTTTTTTACAAAACATTAAAATTAATTAAAAATAATTAAAAACACATAAATTTAATTTTATTTATCCATATTCCATGATAACACATTCCTAAACATATTCTCACTACTACCTAAGTTTCTCACTCTTTCACCATTAGGCCCGTTAGCGACTGGTCAAATTGGATGATAGGTTTAAGAAACCTAAGGGATAGATGATATATAGACAATTAACATAAAATATAATTATAATCCTTAATTATCTAATGATTTTCATACATTTACTTGGTCAAATCTGACTACTATAATAAAATTTTGAGAAATAAGGCCTTTCTTGTAGGATCCACTCATTCACCTAAAGAATCAATCACACCTAGAGATGTTGATAAAGTTTAATAAAACATAAAATAACTATAATATCCATAAAAATCCATTATAATAACTTTAAAATAAATTATTTCATATCAAGTAACTATTAGGGTTCTTTGAGGGTTTAAACCATCTTTCACTGTTAGAAATTGTTCATTAAGCTTAGCCCCTCATTCTGAAAACTAATGCTATAAATTTGAGGTAGGAAAATTCCCCATATATGATTAATATAATAGGTTCCCATTCAGATTTTTTATGAGATAACAAACACAAGAAAATCCTTCTTGGGTTGAGTAGCCTCCATTCTGTGCACTCGAGAGACCTCAAAGCACTTTTTCTTGCCTTAACATTCAAACATTGAACTAAAACTTGGTCAAGATACTTGAAAAAACATTAAATAATTATTTAAATTATAAAATACTCATAATTGACTTGTAAAATGTTCTTGATACCCCATTAGGCCATATTCTCTCTATTTACTTTCTTAGACCTTAACCTATAAACCATATTATGCCTTGAAACTAACCTTTATGCCTCTTTCCAAGATCTTAAAATCTCATATTAATGCCATAAAACATCTTACCATTCTCATCCACTATCATAAATATTTCATATTCTTGAAAATAGCTCATAGTGCCTCATTAAATTAGGTAGGGTCTAGAACTAGTCTAGTTTCAGACTTAGACTATAGGTCATACCCCTGTAGGCTCACCTTGAGACTTTTATGAATTATCCATTACTTCACACACATGATCAAGAAACCTCATACAACCTCTTATGTTTCTATGCATCGATTTCACCAAACCACCATGTCATGACTAGTACCATGACTAGGCTTCTCAAGTTATTGAAACTTAACAATTGATCTTGAAACCCTCTTTTATGCTTCTAAAAATTTCACACATGGCCTTACATGTTCATTAAATAGTGTCATACCTCTACATATACCTATTCATTCTCACCATGTACATGTTAATTATATGACTAGGCTTCTCAAGACACCTTATACTCAAGAACTACTACTCAAACATGATTTAATGCTCACTTGACTTGAACCTTGGCATAAACCAAAGAATAATAATTAGTTTGACTTAAAATTATCTCTCAGTAGAGAGAAATTAGGTTTCCTTCAAATTTTATCTTATCACATGGCTTCTTTGTCACATCAAGCACATAACCTCATACCTCACAAACCACTCACTATGCATCTTCATAAGATGCACCTTGACATCAATGACATAAAATGACATAAAATTTGAAATCAATGACAATAATTACCAAAAAATCCCCCTTTATCATTAAGGGAAAACCATTCTTCAATCTAATCACTCTCATCTCCCCCAATCTAATCAATATTCCTTCTTGAAATTTCTCCCCCTTTGACATTAATGATAAAGGTTCATCCAAAAACTACCTTATATAACCACACCTTATTTAAATAGGAGATCTACACATAGATAATGAAATAAAGACATGTTTCATGCATATCTCCTTTAAAAAAAATTAGAACTCAGGACCACTCACCTTGTTCTTGACATGATGATATGACACAACTATTTTAATCATGCACTAGGACACCATATTATTGTTATCAATTGAATAATTAGGGACTCCCACTTTGTCTTCATATCTTAAGCTATTCTATGATTGTCAAAACTACTCTTTGGAGCTTATGAGCAACCTAAATATTTCCCCCTCAAAATAAGTAACCATCAAGATTTTGATAACTAAAAAGTGTCTCCATGAATCCAAATGGAGTCACCTCTTTCCATAGGGAACTAAAATAATACAATCTCAAGATATTCCCAGATATCTATGTTATCACAAGATTGAATATCCCTCATTATCCTTTTATTCTTGATTGGAACTATAGGCTTGACCTCTTAATCAATTGTTCGATCATAAATATGAAATGACAATAGAAATTCCTAACTTGATTTCTCATCTAATGTATGTTCCACCATAGAAAAAATTCATTTTAAGCTTGTATACTAATCATGACTATCCTTTAGATACTTTAGTTTCCATACATTCATTTTCCTTCTCTCTTTCATTCTAGGGATTCAAATATCTTGTTTTAACTTGATGACCTTCTAACTCTATTAGGGTAGAATCTTGCAATGTATCCCACATTATGAAAAATATAGTAAACACCCTCATACGTACCTCTTGATTGATGTGAACTATGACTCCTTCCATAGTCACATGAGTACTCATTCTTGGAGGGTCTTATACATACTCTTATTCTATGACCAAACTGAATGCATATAAAATAGTAACCTTGAATGAATTAGCATACCTTATAGCATTAGGTTTTTTGATTGGTCTCTTTATGTTGAATTTCTTATCTTCAATATCCTTCTCCCTGACTTGAGCTACCTCCTTTTGGTCTTGTTTTAAATCAATACCTATCTTATCACTTATAGATTTTTAACTAATCAAGATACTATTTATAACATTAGTACTCTTTTCAAACTTCATAAAGGTTTTCAACTTTCTATATGATTTATCCAACTTATATTTTAAGGATTACATTTCATTTTTATACCTAGTGATTTTTTACTCTTTATCCTTTAGATTTGTAGTGGCTATCTTCATCTATGATTCAATCTGATTGATGATCTCATCATACTCCTTGGAAGTGTTACTCATTCTCTCCTCAAACAAGCCAATATGCTCTTCATAATCCTTAACTAATTATCTTAGTTTGTGATTATTCCTCCTTCTAAATTTTAACTCATCTAGAGAACTCACCCATTCTACCTCAAGGTTTACTTAATCCTCTTTTTCATCTAATTTAGCATCAACTATAAGGCCTTTACCATTTAAGCAATCCTCATTGTCTATTTCTATAGCCATGAATAGGGTTTCATTTTTGTCATGTTCATGTTCATTATTGTCATAATCACTATTAGATGTGCATTTGTCACTTATTTTGTTCTTAAATGACCCTTTTCTACCTTCATACTTCTTAAAATATTTCTTATTCTTATCAAGCTTATAGACCTTCCTTTCATCTTCATGATGTTCATCTTGTTATTCATCATGCTCAATATTATCCTTATTAGGAAACTTATATGTAAAGTGACCAATATTACCATAGTTAAAACATTTAAAAGGCAACTTACCTTTGTAATTACTATATCCAAACCTCAATTTACCTAGAAAACATGGATATCAATTCATCTTCATCCACATCTAAACATACCTCATCTTTAACATTCTTAGATTTTGACTTATTTTCAACTTTTAAAGTTTATTCTTTCTTGGTAGGTATTCCTTTATTTTTTATCATCTCATAGATAGTTAGGATGCCATGAACTTTATCCATTTCAAGATTGTCCAAATATTGCATTTCTTTCACTATAAACACATTAGATTCAAATTAAGAGTTAGTGATCTCAATGCTTTTTTAGAAACTATAGACTCTTTTAGTTCTTCTTCTAATCTTGTAATGACATTGAAAACTTCATCAACCTTCAATAAATAAGATGAAATGGTTTTATCTTCATTCATCTTCAAGCTTTCAAATTATCTCCAGTGGGTCTAAAACTTGGCCATATTTACCATGTTGTATCCTTCATAGATAGTCTTCAATTTGTCCCATATCACCTTGGTTTATTCACATTGTATCAGCTTCACAAATTCTACCTCTTATATTCCACATAGAATGGCATGCATTTCCTTGGAATTTTTCTCACTTTCTTTCTTGCATGTTACATCAATTGGTGGTGTAGGAGGTGGAGTGTATCCATCTATAAATAGTTACCATATGTCATGGCACACTTATATTATATATTTCCTAATTCTAATTCTATAAAATCCATAATTAGTTCCATTGAAGAATGTAGCCTTACTAGTAGAGAAACCACCTTGAGCTTGTTAACTAGCCATCCTTACTTCTAAGATCTCATTTAGGCTACTAAGCCTAATTCACAGGACCTATTATAATAAAAAAAAATTAAAATTAAATTAATGATATGGGCGGTGAATTAATCTTTAAAAAATTACTTATCAATTCCACTTAAGCAATCATGAACCATTCAAACAAGCATATAGTTCTAGCATGCATAAACACTTATCCACATAAGCATGAAACAAAAGAACACATAAAATATGTTAGAAAACATTAAGGGGAATAAAAAACATTGATATATTAAAATATAATATAATCCTATAATAAATCACCAAATTTAATGAATCACTGTCATGTCCCCTTTTTTGTGGACATTGACAGGCTTGATGATTAGCTTATTATGCGACCTTCGTAGGCTAATAGGATGGATAGAGGGTCATAATGGAGCTTGGCTTGAATTTGATTCACAGAATTTCTACATTTGGTTTTCATTCAGGGTCTTTCAGACATGTTTGCTTGATGCTCCTATTATTTAGGGATATTTGACATGCAGCGGAGCACCTTTATTTTGGTATGGTCATGTGCGGAATCACTCCCTAATTCACCTGCTTCGATCGGTTTGAGGATCCAACGTATATTGAGGGAGATATTAATATTTGATTGATTTAATCAAATATTAATTATTTGGTCTCATTAATAATTAATAATTAATTATTAATTATTTGGTCTAATTTTAAATTAGAAACCCTAATGCTAATTTAAGAAACCCTAATTAGGGCAAGCATATCTTTTGAGGGTATAAGGGTTTCACATGGAGGCCATTATTGAATATGTATGAATTGATTATTGAAATTGGAGAAATTCTTCTGTGAAGACTGAGCCAAGGGTTCCAGGATTCCATTGCAGTGGAGAACGTCAACTCTTCATTGTGTGTGATTTAGACTATGAGATATCAGCTGATTTATTGCCAAATTGAGAGATAGCTTCATCCAGAAGTTATCACAGAGGTACAGATTTGAGAGATAGCTTCATCCAGAAGTTATCACAAAATTTTAGGGTTGAGAGATAACTTCACACAGAAGTTATTACAGATATTTCAGGTATTTATCTTTATTAGGTTTTTGATTCAATAAATTATACAGATAGATCTTCTGTATTAGAGCCATATACCTTCAGATCAGGGGTCCAATAGACAGATTGTGATTTATTGGAGGCCGTACGAAGTCTGTACAGGCCCGTACAGATCCACTAGCTATCGACGACGGCAATACCAACAACGGCAGTATTATCTACCGACGAAGGTAGTATTACCGATGACGGAAATATTTTCTACTGACGACGGCAGTGTTATCGACGACGGTAGTATTAGCCACCGACAGCGGCAGTATTACCGACGACGGTGACTGTGTTTTTACACAGCAACCCGAGCCATTCCAGAATTCAGGTTTCACTATCAGATTTACAAAGCCAGGGTTTTCAAGACTCTATTTCATATTTTATATGCATAAGAGAGGACTGTAACTGTAATAGTTTAAAAGGACATCTATTGTAATCATCTAGATGAATGATAAGATCTGTGATTTGTTTATGCATATTTGAATCTATTCTGCAAATTGTATCTTGTTCAGAGCTTTTATAGGAGAAAAAAAGAGCCCCTAAGTAAGGGATATTACAGTGGTATCAGAGCTTTATTTGCTATATATTAGAGTTGTGTAGAGACAAAAAGAGGCCCTAAGTAAGGGATAGCATAGTGGTATCAGAGCCAAATTCTTGCCATCCTATTGGGCACATCAGAGCTAATGTCTTGCCATCCTGTTGGGTAGCTTGGGTATCAGTATGGCTTTAATAGATGTCAAAGATTTGGAAGAAAGAATGCACAATGCGAAGAAGAAGCTAGATAATCCATTCCAGCAAGCAGATGACATTCTAAAAACTTTGGAGGAGTTAGAAATTTATTTAAGCAAGGTTGAGCAGTTAAATTCTTATGAGATGCAAACAACGTTATCTCCAGCGTTTGATTCGTTGGTGAAGCCCCGTTTATTGAGACATCATGATGAGGTGGTAAGACTTGCAGCCCTCTCTTGCATTAGTGAAATCATGAGGATCATAGCTGGCTTTGATTTTTATGATGATCAGATTATGAGAGAGGTACTTTATGCCATGGTAAAAAGCTTCGAAAAGTTGGATAACATGAGAGACCCTCATTTCTCAAGGAGGGCAAGATTACTTGAAATATTTGCAAGGTATGGGTTTGAAAACATTATGATGTTAGTAGGTTGTATTGGTGAAATTCGCATGATGTTTAAAATATTTTGGAATATTTTAGATGAGTTTCATTCTAGCAATATATTGGCATCAATGCACTCTATCATGTTCACAATCTTGTTTGAGGAGGAGGATAAAATTTCTAAACTTTTGGCAGAAGATTTATGGTATGTCTGGATAAAAGGGAGAAATGTCTCACCTAGAGCTTGTATGTGGTTAAAGAATTTAATTAATAGGCCCAAGGATCGTAGTGCTTTCCCTATGACATGCAGCCACTTGCATGATGAGTTTGACAGTCATGCTGATCCAGTACAGGGAGATATTGACAAATCTTCAGGTAATGATTTATCTGCATTATCTTCATAGGCAGGAGTAGTTGAGGATGTTGTGGATGAGCTTTGTCTTAAGGTGAGTCTAACTCAGGAGTTAGATAGTGAGGATGAGTCTGAGGCTTGCATTCAGAGTGTGGAGGTGTACTTAGATGTTAGTACACTAAGTGTGGGTGATGAGTATGTTTCTATAGCTGCTTATGAGGAGCATGTGGTTGAAGCTCACACATATATTCAGGACTTGGGAGCACCTGATTCTGAGGATTTTGGGATACCAGTGGAGTCGAGTCTCCAGATTGATTCTTCTCACACATTTGGCAGTATGGTACAGTTGGTTGTGCCACCATTATAGAGGGATCAGTTATGGGATGGATTAACACCATCTTTTGTAGATGGAATTTGCAGTTGCCAATTACACAACCTACAGTATGAAGCACATCCAGGGCAGTTAGTGATTTCAGAGATTGGTTGAGTTGTGTTCACCAATTTGATTATGGGTTCCTCTTTGTTTTACTTCTGATGATATTGCAGGTACTCACATTGATTCACAGCAGTGCAGAGCATAACTACATTTGGGATCCAGGTGGATCGAGTAGTTCTCCGAGATTGCTTGGGGACAAGCAATTTTAGGAGGGGCGGATTGTCATGTCCCCTTTTTAGAGGACATTGACAGACTTCATGAATTAGTCTATTATGCGACCTTCGTAGGCTAATAGGATGGATAGAGGGTCATAATGGAGCTTGGCTTGACTTTGATTCACAGGATTTCTACATCTGGTTTTCATTTGGGCTCTTTCGGACACATTTGGCCAGAGCTGCTACTTTTTAGGGATATTTGATATGCAGTGGAGCACCATTTTTGGTATGGTCATGTGTGGAATCACTCCCTAATTCACCTGCTTCGATCGGTTTGAGGATCCAACGTATATTGAGGGAGATATTAATATTTGATTGATTTAATCTCAATTATTTGGTCTCATTAATAATTAATTATTAATTATTAATTATTTGGTCTAATTTTAAATTAGAAACCCTAATGCTACTTTAAAAAACCCTAATTAAGGCAAGCATATCTTTTGAGGGTATAAGGGTTTCACATGGAGGCCATTATTGATTATGTATGAATTGATTATTGAAATTGGAGAAATTCTTCTGTGAAGACTGAGCCAAGGGTTCCAGGATTCCATTACAGTGGAGAACGTCAATTCTTAATTGTGTGTGATTTAGAGGCTATGAGATATTAGCTGATTTATTGCCAAATTGAGAGATAGCTTCATCCAGAAGTTATCACAGAGGTACAGATTTGAGAGATAGCTTCATCTAGAAGTTATCACAGAATTTCAGGGTTGAGAGATAACTTCACACAGAAGTTATTACAGATATTTCAGGTATTTATCTTTATTAGGTTTTTGATTCAATAAATTATAAAGATATATATCTTCTATATTAGAGCCATATACCTTCAGATCAGGGGTCCAACAGATAGATTGTGATTTATTGGAGGCCGTACGAAGTCTGTACAGGCCCGTACAGATCCACTAGCTACCGACGACGGTAGTGTTACCGACCGGTAGTATTCTCTACCGACGACGGCAGTAACAATGATGGAAATATTTTCTACCGACGACGGTAGTGTTACCGACGATGGCAGTATTAGCCACCGACAGCGGCAGTATTACTGACGATGGTGACTATGTTTTTACATAGCAACCTGAGCCATTCCAAAATTTAAGTTTCACTATCAGATTTGCAAAGCCATAGATTATGCAAAAAACCTTATAAAAAGTAATCAATGAATGATAACATCATATGCATATTTGAATCTATTCTGCAAATTGTATCTTGTTCAGAGCTTTTGTAGGAGAAAAAAAGAGCACCATGTGAATTATATACTTCAAGGTATGGAAAAGAGCCTCAAAATCCTCACTGTAACTTGCTTACCCATAACTACTAGTTTGCCTTAAAGCATAGTCATGGTGATAATGACTTTCAACACTTTTATGATCACTTAAATAGACCTCTTTCATAATAAGTTTTTATGATCTGATGATATCATTATACCCACTCTAAAATATAAATATAATATGGTTAAATGTAAATATTGGTCTTGCTGACCAATCTCATAACCTCACTGTACACAGACCTCACTAAGTCAGACAAGTCAACCACCACTTGAAGCACACCATTAGTACTGTTCACAAAGGCCTTTGCATTGTCTACTTGAACTACTGAAGATAAAATACCAATTAGATAAATAAACATGGAAATAAATTACTAACCTCCTATAATTATACCAAACATGATCATGACCTATAGTTACTAAAAAAACACATCCATGAACTTGTGTTCATCCCTATTCCATGATAATATATTCCTTAGCATTTTCTAAAAAACAACACCATGTGAATTACTACTTCTAGAGCCTCAAAATCCTCATTGTAACTTGCTTACCCTAGCTAGTTTGCCTTAAAGCATAGTCATGGTGATAATGACTTTCACCATTATGCCTATTAGCGACTACTCAAATTGGATGATAGGTTTAGAAAAATTGAGGAATAAAAACCATCCATAAA
The DNA here is from genome assembly GCA_037957365.1 of Torreya grandis. Classification (NCBI taxonomy): domain Eukaryota; kingdom Viridiplantae; phylum Streptophyta; class Pinopsida; order Cupressales; family Taxaceae; genus Torreya; species Torreya grandis. The sequence continues at coordinate 510,486 of JARHVA010004707.1, forward strand.
AAAACACCATGTACATAAAATATAAGTATAAACCTTTTTTATCTAATGATTTGCATACTTTAATTATAAATTTTTTTTACTTGATTTGCAAACTTTGACTTCTACAATAAATCTTATAAATAAGGCCTTTCTTGTAGGTTCCATTCACTCACTTGAAGGCTCAATCACACTTAGAGATGCCTAGGACAGTTAAATACAACCTAAAATAACTATAATATCCATACCAATCAGTTGTGACCACTTTTTAACAACTTATTTCATATCAGGTCACTATTAGGGTTCTTTGAGGGTTTAAACCATCTTCCATTGTTAGCAATTGTTCATAAAGCTTATCCCCTAATTAAAAAAAATAATGCCTAAAAATTTGATCTAGGACCCTTCCCCATATATAATGAATAACATATATTCCCATGCAAATTTTTGATGAGCTAACCCAAGAAAATCCTTCTCAAGTTGAGAAACCTCCATTTTATGCACTCGAGAGACCTCAAAGCACTTTTTTTTGCCTTAACCTTCAAACATTGAACTAAAACTTGGTAAATATACTTGAAATAATATTAATTACTTTTTTCAATGATTTCATACTCATAATTTCCTAGAAACTAATATTGATACCCTATTAGGCCATAATCTCTCTCTTTGCTTACTTAGACCTTGACTTGTAAACGATATTAGGCCTTGAAAATGATCTTCATTCTTATTTAAAAGGTATAAAAACCTAATATATATTACATAAAACCTATTACCATGATCATACACTATCATACATCTTTCATATACCTTGACAATATCTCATGATGCCTCATTAAGTTAGGTAGGGTCTAGAATTGGTCTAGTTGTAGACTTGGACTATAGGTCCTACCCATGTAGGATCAAATTAAGAATATTATGAATGATAAATTACTTAAAATACATTATTAATAAACCTAATATAATATATTATTCCTCTATGCATCTACTTCACCAAACCACTATGCTCAAACCTTCTCACTAGGACCTTACATGCCATAACTAGGCTTCTTAAGTACTTGAAACTTGAAAACTGATCTTGAAACACTATTTTATGCTTATACACATTAAACACATACCTTAAATTCTCCTCAAAAAATTTCATACCTATGCATATACCTATTCATGCTCACCATTTACATGCTCATGATATGACTATTTGTGTTATGACTAGGCTTCTCAAGCACCTTATACTCAAGAACTAGTACTCAAACATGCTTTAATGCTCACTTGACTTGAACCTTGACAAAAACCACATAAGAATAATTAGGTTGCCTTAAAATTCTCTCTTTTCACATGGTTTCCTTGTCACATCAAGGATAGAAGCTCATACCTCATATATCACTCACTATGCGTATTCACTAGATGGACATTGGCATTAACCTTGACATCAATGAAAACACTTCTCAATAAAGGGTACACTGATAAATGGGTGAGTAGACCCTTGGTGCTTCATGATATTGTTATCCCCTATACCACCACTTGTTATCAATACAACCTTATCCTATATATTTCCCTAAGACTTGACACCTCTCTTACACACTCCTCCAAGTAATTCACTACATTACTTGACCCCTTATTAATCCTTAAACCCTTTTTTATAGATTATATTACACTATCATCTTAGGCTGAACTTATATTTAATTTTTTAAAGTGCGTTACGATTCTAGGTCAGCCTTTGTAATGAAATTACTTAAATAATAAATTAGAATAATAGAAATAGATCCAAATATGACTAAAATATATCAAGATATATGACAATAGATAAGCCACTTCAAGGGGGTAACCTCCACAAGCTTTAATAAGATTAGAATTTATAATATATGATAAATAACTATCCACTACCTCCTATATATAGTCTATCTAGGCCATGGTTACTCCATAGGCTGACCTACTAACCAAATGAATGCATAAAGAAATGTGATAAAGCATTAAAGAGGGATAAGTAAGCCACAAGTCAGATATTCATATCCTCATACATGAGATAGGTTAGGGGCATAGCATGTCCTTCCCCTTTTAAAAATATTTTCCTCAATGTTGAACAACTCTAGATGTTGTTGAAAAAAATATTCACCTTCCCAAGTTGCATCTTCACTACTCAGGTTCTTCCATTTGATTAGATATTCCCTAATATCTCTAATTCTCAACCTCTTAGTATGTGTTTGGAGGATCTTATCTAGTTCCAAAATGACTCATCCTTATTCATCTAGTTCTAGGAGCTCTGTCTGTGCTGAAACTGTCTATCTAATGACCTTCTTCAAATAGGAAACATGAAATACTGAGTGTATATGAGATGAATGAAGTAACTCAAGCTTATAAGCCACACTTCTAATTTTTTGTAGAACCTAATAAGGGCCATAATACTTAGGAGCAAGTTTGTTGTCCTTTTTATTTTGCTTCAAGGACATCTACTTTTAAGGCTACAAATATACATATACTCAATCACCCACCTCAAAGTTTTGCTCACTATAGTGTTGATCTGCTTGTTGCTTCATCTTATTTTGTACTAAGGCCAAATTCTCTCTCAAACTAGCCAAAACCTCTTATTGATGTTGAATGTGCTCCTCTACATCTCAAACCTTGGTTTGCACCTTTAATGAAGAAGTGATGGAAGGTGGATGGTAACCATATAGTGGTATAAATGGAGACATTTTAGAAGAGGTATGGAAAGATGTGTTATACCACCATTCTACAAGTGGTAGCCATTTAACCCAATGTCCTTGTTTATCTGATACAAAATAATGGAGATACCCCTCTAAACATTTGTTAACCACTTCTATTTGTTTTTTAGATTGGGGGTGGTAAGATGAGCTATGAGCTAGCTAAGTACCCAAACAAGAAAATAGTTCCATCCAAAATTACTAGTGAAAATATGATCACGATCACTTACAATTATTTTTGGGGTTCCACGTAATATTAGAACTACTTCCAAAAAAATAGATACTATTATACTTGTTGAAAATGGGTGTGAGAGAGCAAAAAAATGGGCATATTTTGTAAGCCTATCCACAATGACCAAGATAGCATTATTACTTTTAGAATAGGGAAACGCTATGATGAAATCCATGAAAACCTCCTCCCACCTTTGACTAGGAATTGCTAATGGTTGTAACAGACCTAGGGTCTTAACTATCTCACCTTTATTCTGTTAGCATATCAAGCATTCTGCCACAATTTTTTTACATCTCCTTTGATTCCTTCCCAAAATAACTCTTTCTTAATTATGTGATATGTTTTCAAGAACCCTGAGTGTCTCCCAATTAGAGATGCATGCAACTCTACAATTATATTATGCTTAAGCTCTAAATTTTTGCACAAGTACAACCTACCCTTATACTATAGGACATTACCTTTCCATTCAAATTTGTTAGAGATTAAAGTACCTTGCTATAGATTTTGAATTAAACCCTGTGTATCCTTGTCTTACTCCCATTCTAACCTGGCTTCATCCACCCAATTTACTTGCAATATGGACATTACATAAAGTAATGCTTTTATGGATGTATCTCATTTAGATAGTGCATCTGCTACTACATTATCTTTACCCTTCTTATAGATGATTTCAAAATCATAACCCAACATTTTGGTTACCCACTTTTGTTTTTCCTTAAATGATAATCTTTGCTCCAAAAAGTATTCAAGACTATCATGATCTATTTTCACCTTAAAGTGTATACCCATTAGATAAGGACTCCATTGTTTAACTGCATGAAGAATAGCCATCATTTCTTTCTCTTGGATAGGTTTTTGTAGATTCTTACCTTTGAATTGATGACTTTCAAATGCAATGGGTCTTCCTTCTTGTATTAGTACCACTCCAAACTTGGATCCAAAATCATCACATTCAATAGTGAATGTTTTTGAGAAGTTTGGAGTAGCTAAAACTAGAGTGGTGCACATAACTACTTTTAGTTTCTCAAATGCTTTGGTGGAAACATCATTCTAATGGAAGACATCCTTCTTTAGCAATGTAGTGAGTGGAGCTACTATGTTGCCATAACCTTTCACAAATATTTGATAGTAACTTGCTAGTCTTAGGAACCCTCTAAGGTTTTTGAGAGTTGTTAGCATGGGCCATTCCATCATAACTTTGATCTTCTGGGAATCAACTTTGACACCATGGAAAATAATGTGACCTAGGCACTCTACCTCTTGTACTCTAAAAGCAAATTTAGATGGCTTCACATAAATCTTATGCTTTTCTAAAACTATCAACACATGTTTCACATGTTACAGATGTGATTCCCATGTTTGACTATAAATCAATATGTCATCAAAGAAAACCAACACAAACTTCCTTAAAAAAGGCAAAAAAATAGTGTTCATCAAGCTCTAAAAAGTAGATGGTGCATTTGTAAGACCAAAGGGCATTACCAAAAACTCATAATGGCCCTCATGTGTTCTAAAAGTAGTTTTATGAACATCTTCATCCTTGATTCTAATTTGATGGTACCCCGATCAAAGATCCAATTTTGTGAAATAATTAGCACCATGCAACTCATCAAGTAAATCATCAATTACTAGAATATGAAACTTATCTTTGATGGTGTACTTGTTGATTTCTCTATAATCTAGGCACATCCTCCATGTGTCATCCTTCTTTCACACCATGACTATTGGTGATGAATATGCACTTTGGCTATGCGTGATGATCTCTGCCTCCAACATCTCATGGACCATATTTTCAATTTCACTCTTTTATGCATATGGATATCTATATGGTCTGATATTTGGTGGTTGACTCCCTGGAAGTAGTTGAATGGCATGATCATGTTCTCTTTTTGGTGGTAGTCCCTTTGGCATGGTCCCAAAAATAGATGGGTCATCATCAAGAATCATCTATAGATCAAGTTGTGTAGATGCTTGTGTGGGTTGAACTTCTATGGAACATAATCATGTAATAATTCCCTCTACCCCCTTTTTTAGTATCTTGGCCATTTGATGTGAACTAACCAATTATGGAGATTTCGCCTATAATCCATGTAGTTCAATTTTCCTACCTTCAGAATGAAAGTGCATGAATAGTTCTTATAAGTTCATCTCAATGGTACCCAATGTTGTGAGCCATTGGAATCCTAAAATAATGTCTATGTTACCCATGGGAATAGCAAACATAGGAGAATCAAGATTGTACTAACTCATATCAAGCTTAATACTATGGCATTTGCCTAAACAATTAATTGTGCCACCATCTATAATCATGACTTGAAATTCTAGTGCTGGGTACATGAAATAGTTCAATCAAGAGGCCAACTTATGGCTAATGAAGTTATGTGTACTCCCTAAATCAATAAACATGGTCACCTTTTATTTCTTAAGTAAACCCACCACCTTCATATTTTGTGGAGTGCTAATACCTACAAGTTCATGACAAGAGATTGTAGGTTGAGAATTTTTAGGTACCTCCTCTATCTCTTCCTCATCATCATTGGAGGCATCATCTTCTTCTTCATCTTCATTAGATCCCTCAATGTAGAATAACTTCTTCTCAACACATTCTATGTCCTTTACTCCACTTGTTGTCACAACTAAAACATAATCCTTTTACATGCTTCTCTTCAATTTATTGTGGGGTCAATCTGGTAGGTGGAGGAAATGTTGGTGTTGATATGCTACGATCTTTGAAGTTAGTGAATGACTACTTCTTATTGGCTATGAATTTTTCCTCAGCTCTGCATGCCATGATAATAGAATCAGAAATCTTAATTAGATTATACATGCATACCTCATGTTGAATGTGGTCCTTGAGTCCACCCAAAAATAGGTCATTCAAGTTCTCAAAATTGTCTCCACATGTAAGGATAAGTTTTGAAAATGATGAATATAATTCTTGACAGAGCTAGTTTGTCACAACTTTGCTAGTTGGTTGAAGTAATTCTCTGTCACACTATTGCCATAGTGTAATTGGAACTCCTCTATAAAAATTGACCAAGTGACATTGAGAGTCATCTTTTTATTTTGAGCACACAACCATTGATACCAAATGAATTGATTAGGTTCAAGATATAAGGATACCATGGTAACCTTCTATCCACCTAGGATCTGATGTAGATCAAAAAAAATTCTCCACTTGGTTGATCCAATTGAGTGGATCTTTTCCATCAAATTTGTGCATATCCACCTTTGGTAACAGGTTCCTCTGTGGCAATGGAGTTAGATTTGAAATAGGCTAGTTAGGAGAACCACCCTGGTGGGGTTGTGAAATAACATTAACTAGATGATTTGACTAGTTAATTTTCAAAGCTGTCATGATATCTCCCAAACTATCTTGTATGGATTGCATATTAGATTGTATGCCTTGCACCTCACTCTGAATGCCTTACACACTATAGTCAAGCTGGCTCACTTTGTGATCTATGTCAAAAAACCCTAGTATAAAGGGTCTAGTACATCCCCCTTCTAAATCCATCTCTTCCTTGTTAGTATTTTTACCTAGAGTTTCAACACCCTTTCCTTAGCCCTAAGTTTATGGACCTGCCATAAAAGGGCTTTACGATGTCAACCCTTATCAACACTTTTGACCCAACTTTGACAAAGTAATTTTGGAATTATTTTGGCCTCAAATCAAAATATATAAAGAACATACCATATCCAAAAAATTTTAATATTTCCAAAAATGTAAATAACTTAGAAAAATTCTTTGAATTGTGCACTATAGAGCAATTTTATGAAAAAACCTAAAATGGTGATAACTTTTGTAAACCAGATCCGAATGAGCTAAAATTTTAATGGAAGCTTAATTTAATTATTTTTCACCTTCATTAAAATAGCTTTAGATAAATTCATAACAGTATTTTATATATAGCCAAATTTGAAAAATTTAGGTTTCACCCACAAGATTGTCCAAATCGCAGCTCTGATACCACTTGTAATGAAATTACTTCAATAATAAAGTATAATAGCAGAAATAGATCCAAATATGACTTAAATATATCAATATATATGATAATAGACAAGCCACTTTGAGGAGGCAACCTCCACAAGCTTCAATAAGAGCAGTATTCACAATATATGATAAATAACTACCCACTACCTCCTATATATAGTCCATTTAGGCCATGGTTATTTCATAGGCCAACATAATAACCAAATTAATGCATAGAGAAATGTGATAAATCATTAAATATGGATAATTAAGCCAAAAGTTGGCTATTCATATTCTCATACATGACATAGGTTAGGGGCGTAGTTGCCTTGGCCAACCTAAACCATGATGTAACTTATTTCTATCAAATAATGATACATAATCAAATTAGGTTGAACATGTCAACTAAACTTTTAAAAATATTTAGGGTTAGATTTAGATATATATACACATTCATTTTTCCATTTTTTAGAGAGATACAAGAGTTAATTATTCATTTGTGCTTCTTTACAATCTACTCTTCCACCATTCTAATTGAGAAGTTATTACTTAGGTTTTATAATTGGATAATAATATTATCTTATGTAAAAGTTTTGGATGCTTAGGCCTTTCTTAATGATCCTCACAAACCATAAAAACCTCTTACAAAGCACCTTTGGCCAAGGGAGAGATTAAGTCTCGATGGGTTTATCTTCAAGGTAAGTATCTCTAAATTTACTCCTCTATTTTATTAGATAGAAGTAGCATAAGTAATGGCTTTTGAATATATTTTCTCTCCATGAATCATGTTTTTATTTATACATAGCTTACTTAGTATTTTCATATTAATTTTTACTTTTTATGTTTATTACCTACACTTTATGCCACAAGATCTGGTGATCACTAGATTAGATTTTAATTTACTTGTTATTTACTTAGTTATTATGAAAACATAGGACTGATATAGGGTTATCACATGGTGTTTCTTGAATAGAGGCTTTAAAATCCTTTATAGTGAAATTATTGTGGTAAGGGATCCCTTGGTTAAGTATATAAGATCCATATTAGTCATGACCCCAAATATCTAATGTATCAACAATTAGAATTGTAAGTAGGATTTATCTTCTCTAAGCTATGATTAATTAATAAGTTAGCTACATTTTCCTTTGTATATATTAACCTTGTAGGCTCATGAAAAACTTCCTTCAACTATTGCACTATCTCTCCCATATGCTTATACTCTTTTCTAGTAAACATGTTACAATAATTTTTATTTATCACTACTTTATCTTGAATATCTCTCAAAAGAACCAAAGCAATTTTTTTACTAGCTTTAATAAGCTTATTAGCTTTAGAGCCACTTACCATGGATATATTTGAATCACCTTCATAGGATAAAATGATGTAGTTATTTCCATACTTTACCAAGTGATATTGGCTGGATATCCTCATGAAGATGTCATCCCATATGTGAAAATAAGGGCTTCCAAACACTACACCAAACACATTAAGAGGTACAACATCCACTGTAACTTCATCAATGAAATTTTCATTAATACCAAAATTAACATTGTATTATTTGGTTGCCTTGATGTATATACATTTATTTATCCAATTTAAATAATATGGGCTTGGATGATTGTATGTTCTAAACTCCAATTTGACTACTAATCCTTTCTTATTAAATTTGTTTGTGAAAAAGTATCAAAAAGAGCATCCACTTTTATTTTTCTTATTTTAATTTTATGATGGAAAATTTTATAAAGATAACTCTCTTAAACACTAATAATACCCAAACTTACCTCTATATTGATAAATTTACAACACAAGGTATCATCCACATCAGAATTTGAATAAATATTCTCACCTTGAAGTGAATACATAGCCTTTTTCTTCTTTTTGTTCTTGAACGAATGCAATTCTAGATGGAGCTTCCAACGCTTAACCTCAGAATGAGTATCAAAATTACATTCACCATAATTTACTTTAGTATCTTTATAATAAATGAAATTAACATTTTTATTACCTTTCCCTTTACCTTTCCCCTTTTAATTTGAGTTTTTTTCTCCCTTAGAACTATTTTGAGAGGTAGATGGAGCTTTGTTCTTGTCCATATCTAAGTAGTGAGCTTGATAACAATCCTCATATACATATGTAGGTTGGGCCAAGAGGACTAGTTTACTCAAATAATTCATATTACTATGGATTCCACCCACTTACTTCATCAATATGTCATAATCCACCACATCTTTGCCCATTTAGATAGACTTCTTGCAAAACTCACTTACATGCTCATACATAATTTGGCCTTGATTTTTCTTAAGATATTTCCAATACATGGACCTCTCTTCTTCATAAAAAATAGGATAGAATTACTTCTTGATTAACATCTCAAAATCATCACACATAGTAATAGGAGGAATCTTCTTAACAAATAGAAAATGAACATAGCTCTCAAACCAAGTTAAAACACTATTGGATAAATTTAACCTTGAAAAATAAATCTATTAACTTTGATTAATCTAATTCAAACTAAAATATACCTCTAGGTAGGCTAGCTAATTGTCTAGCCTATCTGCATTCACATCCCCATCATATAGCCAAATTTTAATATTTGCCTCAGCCTTAAATGGAGATGGAGTTGGGTTAGCATGGGGATAATTTTCATTCTTCTCATGGCTTTTAGAAGAATCCTCCTTTTTTGTTTTTCATGTCTCCATGAAAACACCAAGCTTCTCCATAATAATCCCCATGATGGACTCTAATCAATTAAGCTTTCCCATATAAAGAGAGATGTTGGGTAATCCTTCTTCAAGCTTGAAAAAATAATCTTTTTTTGTTTAAGCATATTCACCATTATCATGGATCATACTTCTTATTCATTAATTCCACTTATTTATTGAAATACATGCTTCAAAGGGAATTAGGACACCTTAACCACTAATACTACTAGATCTAGTGATAGGCATAAAATTGTAATGTACTCAACACATAACATAAAGGATTTAAAAACTAAACTAGATATGATAAAAATATTATTTTTAAACTATGTGGATATTATACTCAAAGTCTCATCAACATGGATCTTATTCTCCTAGCTTAACAAGTAACTAGATAAATGACTATTCTAATTTATTAATATTAAAAAATAGAAAATAATAAGTGCTGAAATTAAAATGTATAGCCTACTGAATATAAACATGAAGCATATGAATGAGCAAATCACACCACATATAACTCAAAATTTATCTTGGAGAAACCCAATATGGGAAAAACTCTAACAAGTGATACAAATCACACTCCCCTTCCACTATGTAATGCAAGAGTATACAAGTTATTGCCAAATTGGCCTATATGGACATAACATGAAATACCATCATATCTATAAATCATATAAAAATTATGCTCTACATTTTATTAGAAACTTATTCATACTTTCACATAACTGAACAAATCATATATATATAGGAAACAATGAGATCACAAGAACAAAAACTCAAACTTGTTACAAATAATGTAAATCCAACTTACATTCCTCACTATATTTTTTGATGTATTATTCCTTATAAATACTTGTATTTAAACTCTCTCATCCTTATAATTCATCCAAAACTTGAAATGAAACACCAAATGTTAAAACCATTCCAATTACTATGTTTTCAATTAGCTCTGGAATCTCATTGTTGCCTATATATATATAGGCAACAATGAGATCACAAGAACAAAAACTCAAACTTGTTACAAATAATGTAAATCTAACTTACATTCCTCACTATATTTTTTGATGTATTATTCCTTATAAAGACTTGTATTTAAACTCTCTCATCCTTATAATTCATCCAAAACTTGAAATGAAACACCAAATGTTAAAACCATTCTAATTACTATGTTTTCAATTAGCTCTGGAATCTAATAGTCAGCGCTCGAGTAACCTTGGAACTAGATTGTACCAACTTGAAACATTCATAACTTTTGCATATGGCCTCAAAATAATGTGTTATTTTTTGAACTTGCCTATTTTTTTAGAGGAATTCAAATATAGAATCGTAATATACTTTTTACTTCAATAAATTGTAGTTTCCCCCCTACAATAAATATTAGGGATTTTTCCTCAAGTTTCAAGAGCTTGTCACTTCTTAACTCCTAATTATGAAGATGTCCAGATCATCCTCATACTAATTTTCCATATAATCATATTATATCTAATATTTTGAGTGTATGAAATGTCTTAATAAAGTGTCTTAAGAACATGAGTTACATATGATTAGGCATAGTGAAAATATCAAATACACATGTCTAGTACATTAGGACCCAAATTTATGCAACATCTCCTCTTATAACATAAAACACCTCAAAGGAGTCAATTATTTATGCAACTATGCCATAAATGACTAGTTCAATGTAGTTTGATCCACCTAGCCAACCTATGTCAGCCAATTCCAAACAACATAATTTCTATCATCATCCTTTAAATTCACTTTCACTCTTCCTTTAGTAGACTTGTTTCACCATTATGCACATTGATCTAATACATTTATAAATAGATATGATGAATGGGATCATATAACTTAACTTTATCACCTCCCATCTTAAATTCTTTTTATATAGCTCATGAGGACTTCACCTCATCATCATAATCAATTAATGCAAATTTTATTTCAAATGAACATATCTCAGCTTCCACATATGGGGAAAGAAACTACCTTGTATAGGTCTGAGGATAGTATTCTTATAGAATATGAGTAAATGTATATATAATTCAAGTGAGAGAGAATTATTTATATTTTTGTCAATGTATATATATATATATATATATATATATAGTGACAAAAATATAAATAATTCTCTCTCACTCACATTTCCTATTGACTCAATGATTATTAATTAGATATTACTTCATGTGATGATCCTTATTTATTCATTAGTGTCTAACAAGGTGATATTCAAGTCAATCTTTCTTTGATTGATGAAGAGTCTCACACTTGTGTTATTTCCCTTGATTTAATTAAAATACTTCGATATTTTAAATGTAATATTAAATCTACTAAAAGTATGTTCCAAAGATATGATTGAAGACAAATTCCTCCTCTAGGTTGTGTTTAGCTTCCCATAAAGGCTCCTCTTATAACAATTCATATTAGAGTCATGATTTTTAATTTCCCATTATCTTATAATACTTTACTTGGTCAACCTTGGACACATTGCATGAAATATATAACTTCATCATCATGCCAATGTGTCAAGTTTCCCCACAATGGTGATGTATATAATATTCAAAGAGACACAACCTTTTGGAGTTTTGAACAATTTTAATAATTTAGTTTTTTAAAAATACCCAACCTTGAACCTTTACCTAACATTATTTTTTAGAATCTCAATGATTCAATTATCTCATTAATTTTAATAGAGGTTATAAGGGTCATCCCAAACTTGTACAAAATATACCACCTAAGTTATTAGATTCTAGCAATGATGAAATTATGAGATCAATTTAAAATTAATAAATTTATATCTCCCTTCATACATAATTGGTCAATTACCACCTTCTTTATGACCTATATCTTGTCAAAATTCAATAGATGTTATTTTCACTACCATACTAATGCCAAAACAATCCATCCCTCATACTTCTTCAACTGATAAAATAATTTATGCCCTCAATATTGATATTCATACCTCTAATTATGATGATGGTTATTCCTTAGATGACCCATAATTAGTTGGTTATACTCAAGCCAAGGATGTAAAAATTATTTATTATCGATCTTCTTTATAAAATTATTTTAAATATACTTTACATGTATATAACATTCACTTGGTAGATGTAGTCCCTTATGCTTATATTACACTTGAAATTATTTCTTCTTCCATTGTTTTTCATAGGTCTAATATGGATTAGGTACAAAATTCTACTCATTATACTCTAGTCACCTTTGATCCTCTTAGGGGTATATTATTGGATTACACCATGATAAGACTTTACCACTTTTCTAGATTTTATGATCCTTTGAGCAACCTTCCCCTAAAGATGCTAGCTATAGTGCTCTGACCTACGTCAAGGCTATCTATTATGACTACATAGACTAATAAATAGCCTAATCATGGATTCATGCATCATGATGATTTATTTGATGAGGTTTTACCCATTCCAAAACTTTATTTATCCACTGGGAGATGGGTAGATGATCCATTTTGTGGGTTTCATAAAATAACTAGTCATTGGGCCACATATTTTCAAGCATACCATATGTTATTAGCACAAAAATAGACATTGAGATTTTTTCCTACCAAATATAGTAGATCTCACCACTCAATTACTCCCAAGTGTGTTTGTTGTTTCCATGGCACAACTACACATACTTTGACACACTAGCAATTTTTTTGATAATTCATTAATGTTTTTCATCTTGAAACAACACAACCTTATAATGATAAGAGATTACCACCTCCTAATATATATCCATAATATATTATCAAACATGGGGAAGTCTATTGACTTTAGTATCAATGTACTACACATCATACTGATAGATGTAGAATATTCCAATAGTATTTTCAAGATTTTACATGGCCTACACCTTCACCTTCATAAAAATGTCACCAAGATTATTCTTAAATGAAGTCTTAACCTTATTCTAGACCCATGTATTCTCATATATTAGGTGATATCATCCATATCCCAGTTTAGATTCCTTATATTTATTATCTAATGTAGGAGGTACCACACTCACCTCTTTATTCTTCTCATTCTCCTAATTTATCCATAGATATCATGTGTCAAGAAGTCCTTGCATGACTCTCTAAAAGATAGAGGAAACCTTGATCAGAGATAGAATTTAATTATAATGGGAATAATCATATGTTATTGATTATGTATGTCATAATATATATCAACATTTTTTAGAACATATTTGTGTGACATATCATATTATTCTACACATTATCATATGATTGGATCTAATATTTACATTTCATTATGAGAATTGGTGATGCCTTGTGGTTTATATCATACATATGTCATGTTTTAATTTAATTTTCAGAATTTTACTTTTTTTGGATCTACCTTACATATATGACATCCTATTTATATCATGGTTTCTTTCATTATACTTATTATATATTTTTTTAAACATTATAACTTGAATAACACCTTGAATTCCTATTTATCAAAATTCACTTTCATTTCCTTATTTTCCCTCTCTTTCATGATCACTACTTTCATAGGTACTTGTGCTAACTCAAAATAGTATATCCTCCAATTGAGTTGGATATATTCAATATAGCCGATGCCATTTTACATCACACTACCTTATATATTTTTTATTAGATACAAGTATACCCATCAATTTAAAACCAATTACATGAATATATATTATATGATATTCATATTATTTCTCCCCTTCATTATAAGCATACATATGAAATTTTTGATACCGTGATCTTTAGTACTCTTCTATACCGACCAAGTGTAAGCTCTCTTATTTTTGTCACTTATTTCAATCCTGATTGGTTATCCAAATCCATATGGAGGAGGAATATTAAAATCCATGTCATAAGAGGAAAAAAGTAATGATCAAAATCTAATTACAACCTTCAAATTTATATCACACTAAAATATGTGATATTTTAGCATATCTCTTATTCTAAGTTGAAGCTCAAAATTCATAGTTTGCCTCATAATATATTTGATGCCCATTAGGGTCTGATAGGCCATAAGAATTGGATAAGAGGTCTCATTTTATCATCTAGTTCCACTTAATTTCTCATGCAAGTATCTAGTATTCACAATAGATCGATGGATATGTAAGGGGTCCTAAATAAATGGGAACACGTTGTGGGAAGGTAACCCTAATTTATTTTACCTACATATAGTATTCATGGGATGATCTATGTATTTAATTCATTATCCTAAGATTTGTATTCACTAGTTGGATTGTCTTAGGTCTTTGATGCCAATAATTTTTATCACTAACATACTTATTCAGTGTGCCTCATCATTCCTAAATATTTATATATCACCTATACAACACTTCAATTCATATTTTTCACTTCCTATTTATCCCTAATATTCCCCATAGTGGATATAAATTCCAGCTAATCACATCCTTGATAAAACTTTATACCTACATATACCCTTTATGGGGTTATGTATGTACTTCATTCATTATCCCAAGCTTTGTGATCACTAATTGGATTGTCCTAGGTCCTTAATGTCAATAATTGTTAGCAATGACATACTTGTTTAATGTGCCTCATCATTGTTAAGGATTTATATATCATCTACACAATAATTCAATCCCTTTTTTTCACTTCCTATTTATCCCTGATATTCTCCTTGGTAGATATCACTTGTATATGATCACATCCTTGATCAAAATTTCTACCTACATCTTTTGGTTTTCCTTTTCTGATTTGTAATGTAAGACATTAGATAAGACTATGATTTCTCCATAAATACCCACCTTGTCATGCCACTTGGATTAGTTTTTAAGTTCCAGTATAAGACCTTAGATAGGATTAGGATTTCCTCATAACCATATTATCACCAACTTTCACATGTCACTTGATGGTCATACTTTCTTCCATCACCACTAAAACAACACTATTTTTAAACTTCTCACTCTCCTTGAGATTCTTCCTATTTTCATTCCTTATTTATTATTATTTTTTATTTGTGTTATTCATCATTTAATTTTTTTCTCACTTATATATATATTTTTTAAATTTATCATTCTAATTTCATCTAATTATAGTTTTTTATATATCTCATCCTTTGTGATGTGTTTTACATTCATGTTTACCATTCATCAATTTTTTTTCACAATTTTACCTACTTATAACTATTTGTCATTTTATATTTTACATTATTTCTAACCATGACTTTGCTCACATTTTATATAAAATAATAAAATAAAAATTATACATTTTCCTATATCATAAAAAATCATAATCGAATCTGCTACAAATAAAATGCATCAATAAATAACATTCATGAGTCACAATCACACACACACGCGCACATGCGTGCACACGCACATGCACACACACACACACACACACACACACACACACACACACACACACACACACACACACACACACACACACACACACACACACACACACACACACACACACACACACACACAAAATTTATATGCATCACTATACACAATGATACATAATAAAAAATCAACTCTAAGGCTATAATCCATCATAAAGAGGTGGTATACAACTCATATAGGATTGAGACTATCATTTATATATAGTTTGTTATAAAAAATATAGCCATGATCATAAACCATTCATTTATCCCTATAGATTTACCACCTAGGCCTGTAACCTTAATTCCTATCCAACCACAGACAAATGACTAGCTCTCTGCTAATAGCTATCATACCTACAACTCTCCTTGACCAACTCCCAGTGGTATTGTAACTTGATCTTCAATGGATAATCTACGTATCTCTTGGGAAGCCTTCCTAACAAACCTAAACCACTCAACATAACCATGGGTTATAATCATCATTACATCAATAAACTATTTAGTATTATTTTGTGGTAGCACATCATACAAAATGTCATGGTGTGTTAGTAATAGAAAATCCTAAAAATGAATTATAATTCACCCCTTTTATATCAAAATTTAGAAAATTTTGAACCTTCAACTATTTACTAAGAAATTCCATATTTTGGTCATAACTTTATTTTCATAAGTTATTTTCACAAACCAAAAGAAAATTTAGAATCATACTAAAGTATATATATTTTTAGTGCTAACACGATATTTTTTTTTAAAGTTCAAGTTTTATCTTATTTTTTAGTTCCATCTCTTATTCTGCACACTAGATGTCTCTCTTCAGTTGTTTCACATGCAACTTATATTTAACAACAATAAGGTAAGTGAAGGTATGTATTTAAAAATTATTTATTTTAAATTTCTACTAGATTATTTTAGCTCAATTAGTGTGTTTTTAATTTCTTTCTCAAAGCAACATCCCATGTTACACTCTAGTGACACATGATGAGCTTTGAGTGTGTCATATGTATATACAATATTTTTAGACTTCATTATTTACTGAAATTTTCTCTCTTGCAATAACCTATCAAGTTTTAATATTTATAAGCGCATGAATTAAAGGGTTCACTAGGAAAGGGGTAGGTAAACCATTAGTGATTCACAAGAAACATTATTATTTAATATATCATGCCTATATCTACTACAATTCCCTCATACTTGATCATGTAAGTAATATTCCTCATTATAACCCATATTTTATGATTATATTTCCCAAACTAAATGTATTATTTATTGATACTCATTAAATTTCAAACTAATTCAGCCTAGATTGATGGAGTCTAAAATTTATAGTAAACACTTTTAAAATAAGTCAACCATAGTTGACCTAGTTTGAGGTTAAACTATCATATTTTAACTACATTGAAGTTGGGTGATAGCATCAAATAAATATTTGGGAAGGGTTAGGATCACCCACCACTATAAATACAAGCCATTATTTCAATCCAATAGAGAGGAACATTCATTTTCACATTTTCATTGCTCACAATTCTAATTAAGTCTACATTTAAAGAAGCCATTACTTAGATATTGTCTTGGATGGAAAATGCTTGTGTTATGTAATCTTAGATGTAATAGGAGTAATTTTCACCTATATATTGATTCAACCATTTTTATCCTTAAAACCAAAATAATCTCTTGTGAAACACCATTAACCAAGGGAATATTAAGGCTCGACAAGTTTCATTTAAGGTAAGTATATTCTAACCCTAGATATTTCATTTGATAGATAGAATTTGCATAATTAATAGCTTAAATGAATTTATAAATCCTTTATTGAATATTACCTAAACTTATACTTTGTGTGGCTATAATTTTTTCAAACTTTCTATTTCCCACCTTAGGTGACTTAGGCTCTTATTTTCATACCATGGTTCCTTACCATTTTTAGTTTGTTATTAACCATCCCTATTATTTGTGTTTCTAGTTTGACTATACTAGATTAGATTAATTCCAATATTAGAAACCTAGTTAGGGTTATTTCATTATATTTATTTATTAGATGCTTTAGATCCCTCCATATTCATTTCATGTCATAAGTGATCTTATTAATATATCATATCCATTTGGTCATATCTCAATACATTTATTATCAATGGGATCTATTTTATTTACCTTCTCTAATTTTGGATCTCTTAGATCGGATAAGTTGTAGGTCAATCCTAGATCATTGTATATAGATGGTATTTAACTAAACAATGTTTTAAACTTAAGTTAGCATGAAATTTTGTAAATTTAAGCCTATGTTATGTTTATGGAAGTTTGGCTAATTTTTTAAGAAATATCCAAAATTTGAAAGAAAAATGTAATTTTTAAGAACAAGTTTTTTCTTCTAAAAGTATAATATTAAACCATTATATTATAGTGGATATGAAATAATATGAATTATTAATATAAAAATATATATTGTTTTTTCCTATTTCTTTAAATAATCTTGTTTAATTTTAAATATTTAGAGTCCAATTACTTAATATATGATAGATATAGTTACTAAATTAGATTTGAGTGAATTTTATGAGGCTAAGGTAACTTGTATGCTAATTTTCTCTTATATATGGCCTAGAATGGGAGGGTTTTAGACTATTCCCCTTAATAACTAATCTTATTTTTAAAAAATAACCAACAAGTTGAGATAGGAAATATGAGGGCCACACACTAGATAATCCACTTAGAATATCTAGTATGAGGTGAATAGGAGAGAAATTATTAGATCCTTGAGAGATTTATAATAAATCTCAAAGAGATAAAGATATCCTCATAATATATGCATCCATATAACCTTGTCTTAACCTAGCCTTAGAAAACATACAACAAATACGTGCTCATATTACTAACCTAATGGATTCTTTATTAATAAACATTTCCTTAAACATTACTATAGTTACACATGACTTATTATGAAACAATGAGAATTATCTTCCCAAGTTCAAAAATTATTAGACTACGACTAGAGAGGAATATTTCACCACTTTAAAAGCCTCCATGAGACTCTTGAATATTAAACATGAGCATGTTTTTGTAGACACATTATATTTAATTTTGAAGTACCTACTTATGATTTATTCTTTTTAGATTAACATTAGGATCTATTACTACTTAGGTAAAATGTGAAGAGAATTTTTAAAATAAATATGGAGAAGCATTATATTGAACTGTGATACTTATACAATTTTCCATGATTAAGAAGGTTTTTAATGAAATTGTTATATATTTCAATGCAAGGTTTCAAAATATATATAATTGTATCTATGTTAGGTAGATTCTAATTATTCACTAGTTCATAAATATTGTCACTAAAAAATTTCACCTAATAAATAGACTATTTTCATTTTAAAATGATGTTAATGAACATAAAAATCCATTATATGTAGAGGTGAAAGGGGGACAAAGGCCATGATAGGGCTGATAGGTTGTTTGAGGGCCACTTGGGGGGAACACAAGCATTATTAGCCTGATACATGTGATGTTGAGGTAGAGAATAAGCATACTAATCAAAAAATGGTTGATTATACATAAAAATAATAGTGATTAGGCACTTATAATATTCAAACTAGCTAATAGATATTTAGAATCACCATTGATGTTTCTTAAATGCCTCTAAAGGCTGATTAGATGAAGAAAACACCAAAAATCTTCACTTAGTGAACAATGTAGTCCCACCAAGCATGCCAAATACTATTGTGGGATAGAATTTCACCCTTTATGGGATATTTTATTAGTCTCTCTCACTCTTATATACAAGTTTTGGGATAACCTCAGGCTATGGGTATCTTGTAGTGAGGTTGAACCTTCAGACAAGGTCAACTTCCTCTTAGTAGATCACCTAAAACTAAAGCTAAAATAATGATTCAAGAGAAAAGGGTTAGAAATGGGATAAGGGATCCTAAGGAAGCTAACCAAGTGATGTACCAATATAAAATGGGAAACTCCCATAAGCTTGAACCCACACTAGTTTTGTAGAGGAAAATACTAACTTACACAATCTCAAGATCAAGTTGGTTGTATTAATATAACATGCATGAGGTTCAAGAATAAATGAATGAAAAAAAAGAAGAGTTTTAAGCCTCAATAAAAATTTACATCAATGGTAAAAATATCACTCAACCAGACCTAAAAATAACATTAAAAAACTCCCTAAACAAAGTCAAAAAATAGGACCATGGATGAGGAATATTCTCCTTCACACAATGCCATAATACATAACTCAATAGACACAAATCTAAGGAAAGAGAGAGGCAAAGAGAAACCTTTATTGCATCAGGAGGTAGTTCTTACAAATGCTTGATAGGGTCAAACCTAATCAAGTTAAGCATATTTTGTAATATCTCAAAGAGTGTCCCATCTCCCAGAGAGATGATAAAGTCTAAAAATTGGGAACCCCTCCAAAATTTAAAGCATCTAATATATATGTAAAAAAGGTCCCAAATAAAGAAAAGGGCTAATGGGAGCAAGGAGAATTGAGAGAAGAGGTCATCGATGATTGGGACTCCTATTTTTGTACTAGAGCTCTCTTACATTCAAAGCGTACAACTACCTTGACCATGAGATGAACCACCTAAGATCACCATAAATTTACTTAAGCCATTTAAACATTCAATTCTTCCCTTTGGATAGAACCATGTCAAAGGTGAGAGCAATATCAAAGGATAAAGGCTTCTCCATTAATTCACACCTACCATCTCTTGTCAGTTTTTTGGACTTTCTTTTATTTTGATTGGTCATTAGAAACTGACTCAGATCCTTGATTTACACCATTGATCTACCTAATAGTTAGATGGGATTATTCCATTTGTCTTTGATTGATTATCCCTCCAAATTTTTTGACTATTTAACTATCACTCATGCCATTGATCTTTTATCATGAGATCTCGATAAGTGTCAAACTCATAGCAATCTTGATGAACCCTTTGATATTTTGAATACCAATGGCTACTTTTAGGGGTTCAAATTTTTAATTTTGCATGCAATTCAATTCCTTGAGTTATTTCCTTTGAACATTTCCTTTCATCCAATTTCCATGGACTTTTTGTTTATCACTTTCCCATGGACAATTTATCTAAAGGAATTCATGTCTTCAAACTTTATAAAAATGTTCTTTAGTATTTTGGAAATGTACCCTTCAGGCTTGTGAAATGGTCCCTTTTTGAAGGGAATGTATTCTTCAAATTTTTAAATTGTCCCTTCAAAATTTTGAGAATGCACTTTTTTGAAGGGAAAGAGCCCTTTGGAACTAATGAAAAAGACCATTCAAATTTTTTGAAATGGTTAGTTTCCCTTCATATTTTTTCCATAGTCTCTTTCCAAAAATATTATACCCTTCAAATTTATTGAAATAAACTTTCTCAAAGGGAAAATCCCCTTTAAATTTTTTTAAATGATCCTTTGGCATTTGGAAATGAACTTTTGTGAAGGGAAAGTGACCCTTCAAAAAAATTAAAATGGTCCCTTAACATTTAAAAATGACCTTTGCCTTTATAAAAATACCTTTAGAATTATTTTAAAGTAACATTCAAGATGTTTGGAAAAGTCCTTTTCTTGAAAAAAGAATACCTTTAGGAATTTTACAAAGGACCCTTTTATTGAAGAGTTACCCTTCGGTAAAATTATCCCAGACAATTTTCCTGAAGGAAAAAGGTCTTTTCATTTACTTTGTACATTTTGTCTGGAAGAATTCAACATTTATCCAAATAGAGTCCCAAAATAAAATAACACTTAGTCCATGAAAAATCTAAAAGAAAGAACCAATAAAGACTTTATTGAATAATAGATTTTGCACTTCGCTTTTCCAAGGTCCGTATGTTCTTATGATAGAGTCCGTAGATTTTATGATGGAGTTCATAAATTTTCTAATGGAGTCCATAGATTTTTTTAACTCATGCTTGAAATGATTGAAATACTTTGTTTCACCATGAAAATTACTCAAAAACCTTTTCTTTACTCTATATACCTATCCCTTAGAATTTGAAAACATATGCTTTAAGCAATCTTAAAGTGTTTCAAAAACTTTGTGAGAACTGTAAGATCTCTTTGGTCCACTCATTTCATATATAACCTCTATTCATTTAAACATCCATTATCAACTTTATCCACCTAGGTGAATCTTGGTATGTGTTCCAAATTTGGCCAACATTTTTGGTGATTCATAGGGAAGCATGCCTGTTATGCTTGAGAACCTAGACTAATTTGCCTTGTCTAGTCCATTGGTCAAGGAGTCATTAGCCTCTACAACTAAGCTAGTATAAAACAAGATACAAGGTTGACCCTTTTTGGAACTTCCTCTAAAGAAATAATCATAAAACAAAATAAAGTTCCCAAGGCACTTGGGAGAGCAAAAATAGAATAGAAAGGAAATGTGCACAAGGCACTTGGAAGAAAGCATGAAATCTATCTTAATATATGCAAGGTTAAAATTTAAAAGTATCTCCCTCCTGATAAAATGGGAAACTATTAGTATTATTCCCTTGTAACAATCCAAGATGGAAAATACCTTACTTTGGAGGTACAAAAATTGGTGAACCAGGCAACTTTATGGTCAATCCTTTTAATGTGCTCTCTAATAGATGGAATAGAACAAACATGTCTCTGATGTAAACATATTATTTCATGTCCTCCAAACTTGGCTCAAGTCAGAATGTAGGGGGTTTTGTAATCTTCTCTTTTGATGGCTCAATTTTGTTCTCTAAGTCAAGCACAAGATATGATGGATCCTTTGAATTGGTGTTTGGTTTAATATCTAGACTTAAGAAAAAAGTTCTAAGTCATCCCAAAAGGTAGCTTCCTCTTGGTCACATGAGATAATGCCAACTTCAACTCCAATTTTACTTTGCTTTGTTTGAAAAGGGACATATGGTAGTTCATAAATCCACCTAAGTCCCAACGTGTCATGTTCTTTTGGATCTAGATCTAACCATTCACCCTCATTATTGAAGACATCAATACTACCTTTAAAGGACAATTCATCTTGAGATTGGTCATCTTCTTCAACTTGATTGGAAATTTCATCTTCATACTCAGGAGGAGGCATAGGATAGTTTATAACCTCTACATGATCTATGAAGTCATGGTATAACTTCTACCATACTTCATCTTGATCCTCTTGCTTATTCGTGACCTCTTCAACATGGTCAACTAACTAATTGACCATGTCAATCTCTAGACTTTGGTCATCTTCATCTATAGCCACACTAAATGGAAGATCTTGGGACCAAAAAAATCTTCTTTTATTGTAGCTACATCCTAAAAACACACCTCTTTAATTATGAAGGTAATAGTACTACCTTTAGGCTCTAATTCATCAATGTCAAAGCCATGCCACGATAGTTGGTCCAAACCTAATTTTTCCTCCCTTTTCTTTAGTGGACTTCCTATCATGATCACCTCATCATAGAAACTTGTGTCATATTCTCTAGACTCAAAATTGACTCTAAGATGCTCCTTTATTTTTTGAAAAATAAGCTCTTCCTCTAAGAGGGAGATGGTGAGAGGGTAAGAAGTTAATTTTGCTTGTAGCTTAAGAGAGTGTCTTTCCAACTAGGTACTTTGAGTGGTCTCTTTAATGGTTCTTAAGGGAGGGAGAAAGTGTCTTGGAAATATTTTTGGGAAAGATCATTGAGCTGAGCTAGCACCTCTTTTTTATACTCTTCAACCACTAACTCCTCCTCTTGAACTAGTTCTTGGATCACCGCAACTGACACCTCTTCCTTCTTTGTTCTTTTATGAATTGATTTCCATGAGGGAAATGAGTATGGATTAGGTACATTTTATTCCTTTTTAATGAGTATAGGAGAGGGTGGTTTCACAAGAGAGGGCATGACATAGCCAGGGTCAAAGGTATTAGAGAAGATCTATGATGGAAGGGATTAATGCTCTTAAGTGGGAATGGCATTGGGGTAGGAGAGGGAAAAATAATTATCTATTGGAAAGGAGAGGAAACATAGGGTTGATCACACTGAGTCTACTAATAATCATAAGAAATCAACACACTTTCTAAATTTTGGATAATTCCTCTCAACCACACCTTATTCTCCCCCTCGCAAACTACCCATTTTTCATTCTCACAAACTAACCATCTATCCTTGACCAATTAAAGAACATTCTTTACCTCTTGTAAGACATGAATAGGAATGAATAAAGAAATTTCTAAACCCATAACAATCTCCCTTATCAACTTAGTATAATTTGATAATGCTTGCTTGAATCCTGACAAGGATGTAATAGGATAAACATAGTCTTAACAAGGGGAATTAGAGGACTGAATAAAATGCTTAAGAGGCTAATCTTGGTCATATGTAGGGGTGAAAGGGGGAAAATTTCATGATAGGTTATTTGAGGGCCATTTTCTAACACATAAACATTATTAGCCTGATAATTGTGATGATGAGGTAGAGAATAAGCATACTGATCAAAAGATGGTTGAGTATACATACCAAATAATAGTGATTAGGCACTGGGACTATTTAAACTAGTTTATAGATGTTCAAAGTCACCATTGATGTTTTTTTAATTCCTTTAAAGGTTGATTGGATGAAGATAACACCAAAAATCCTCACTTAGTGAACAATGCAGTCCCATCAAGCGTGCTAAAAAATATTGTGGACTATAACTACACCTTTTGTGGGAGAGTTTCTCATGCTCTCTCAATCCTAGATAAAATCATTGGGATAACCTCAGGCTATGGGTATCCTATAGTGATTTTAAACCTCTAGAGAAGGTTAGTTTCCTCTTGGTAGATCACCTAAAACTAAAGCTAAACTAATTCTTGATATGAAAAGGGTTAGAAATGGAATAAGGGATCCTAAGGAAGCTAACTAGGTGATGCACCAAAATAAAATGGGAAACTCTCATAAGATTTAACTGACACTAGATATGTATAGGACAATATTGACTTACATAATCTCAAGATCAAGTTGGTTGCATTAATATATCATGGAGGAGGTTTAGGAAGTAATGAATGCAAATAAAAAGGAGTTCTAAGACTCACTAAAAATTCACATCAATGGTGGAAAGAGCACTCAACCAAACCTACAAATAGCATTGAAAAACTCCCTAAACAAGGTGAAAAAGGAGGACCATAGATGAGGAATATTATCCTTCACACAATGCCTTAGTGCACAACTTAATAGAAACAAATCCAAGGTAAACGATAGGCAAAGAAAATCCTTTATTGCATCAAGAGGTAGTTCTTACAAATGCTTGATAGGGTCAAACCTAATCAAGATGAGCATATTTCATAATATCTCAATGAGTGTCCCATCTCCTAGAGAGATGAAAAGGTCTAAAAATTAGGAACCCCTCTAAAATAGAAAGCATTTGATAGATATTGAAAAAGGGCCTAAATAAAGAAAAGGGATTGTGGGAGAAAGGATAACTAAGAGAAGAGGTCATCATTAACTAGGACTCCTACTTTGTACTTGATCTCTCTTGCATTCAAAGTATGTAACTACCTTGACCATGAGATGAACCACCTAATATCACCACAAATATCCTTGACCCCTTCATGTATTCAAGTCTTCCCTTTATAAATAATGTAGACATGTTGAAGGTGAGATCCATATCAAAGGACAAAGACTTATCCATTAATTCACACCTACCAAATCCTACCAGTCATTTGGGCTTTCCTTTATTTTGATTAGTCATTAGAAATTGACTCAGATCCTTGATTTGCATCATCATTCTACCTGACAGTTGTATGAGCCTATGTTATTTTTATTTGATTGATTATCCCTCTATATTTGTTGACTATTTAACTATCACTCATATCATTGATGTTTTATCATGAGATCTTGACAAGTGTCAAGTTCACAACAATCTTGATGAACCTTTGATATTTTGAATAATAATGACTACTTATAGGGGCTCAAATTTTGGCATTTGCATGCAAGTCAATTCCTTGAGTTATTTCCTTTAGACATTCCCTTTCAGTAAATTTCCATGGACTTTTTTGTATCACTTTCCCATAAACAATTTGTTTAAAGGAATTCATGTCTATAGACTTTATAAAAATTCCCTTTAGGATTTTGGTAAAGTGCCCTTTGGGATTTTGAAATGGTACCTTTCTGAAGGGAAGGTACCCTTTGGATTTTTAAAGTGTCCGTTCAAAATTTTGACAATGAACTTTTCCAAAGGGAAAGAGCCCTTTGGAACTATTGAAAAAGACCCTTAAATTTTTTTGAAATGGTCAGTTACCTTTTGGATTTCTATCATAGTCTCTTTGTAAAAAATATTTTACCCTCTGGATTTCTTGAAATGAACTTTATCAAAGGGAAAGACACCTTTATAAATTCTAAAATGATCCTTAGACGTTTGAAAATGAACTTTTCTGAAGGGAAAGTGACCCTTCAAAAAAATTGAAATGGTCCCTCGACATTTGAAAATGACCTTTTCCTTTAGAAAAATACCTTTATAAATTTTACAAAGGACCCTTCAAGATTTATGGAAAAGTCCTTTTCTCATGAAAATAATACCTTCAAGAATTTTGTAAAGGACCCTTTTATTGAAGAGTTACTCTTTAGGAAAATTGTCGTAGATAGTTTTCTCGAAGGAAAAAGTTCTTTTCATTTGCTTTGGACATTTTGTCTAAAAGAATTCAACATTTATCTAATGAGAGTCCCAAAAGAAAATAAAACTTAGTCCATGCAAAATCTAAAAGAAATAACCAATAAAGACTTTGTTGAATAAAATATTTTGCACTTAGATTTTCCGAGGTCCGTATGTTCTTTTGATGGATTTCGTAGCTTTTTTTATGGAGTTTGTAGCTTATCTGATGGATTCCATAGCTTTTCTAAATTCATGTTTGAAATTCTTGAACTACATGGTTTCATTGTGAAAACTGCTCAAGAACCTTTTCTTTGCTCTACAGACCTATCCCTTAAAATTTGAAAAAATATGCTTTAAACAATCTTAAATGTTTCAAAAGATTTGTGAGAACTGTAAGATCTCTCTGGTCCACTCATTTCATCTAGAACATCTATTCATTTTATCATCCATTAATAACTTGATCCACCTAAGTGCAGCTTTGTATGTGGGCCAAACTTGGCCAAAAAGAACCTTAGACATAAATACCTTATCATGTTTATTATACCCAAGAGAAAATTGAATAAATAGATAGAAAATTAGATATAATAGGTCTTTTTGGCACCAAATAAAATCATAGACTAAATCGAGGGTATGGAGGTTAGATGTAACTTGATTTTTTGAGTCAAAAAATAAATTATTTAGGAAAGTATATATACCCAAATTTCATTTCTTGGACTTATTCCACTTAATAAAATAAAAAATTGGAATGTTTTAGGTAATTTAATTTATGGTGACAATAGTTGCCTTTGACTGGGGAATTATATTGTAAAGGATTAAAAATAACCTCACAATTTCATGGTTTCAAAAAGTAGGTTTTAGCCATTGTCCATAGAGTCAAATAATTATTTCATGACATTTTAAAAGTGACACCACAAAAATAAAATTATGAAACAAGAGACATATTTTAGGTGTACAAAAATAAAAATAAAAGACATTGTGAAAAAAAGAACTCAAAAAAATCCAACTCACATATGTACATGTAGGGTATAACCTACTTTCACTAAAGATAATAGTTTAGATATTTCCTATTATATGGAAATGAAATATACATACCATATGGATAGGCTAATTAGTATGTGTTATCTCTATAAAAATTTCAAATCTTAAAAGAGCCTATCGAAAAGGAATCAAACTTACAATGACTTCATTTTAATTCTCTCTTTCCCCCCATAATAAAACTAGTTATCCAATCTAGAAATCCATTTGTCAATATTTCTTGGCAAAAAGTTTATTAAATTTAATTATATGTTTAATAATTATATCAACAACTATAATTATTTCTTCTTCCAATTTATTCACCTATGTGATTCTTTTATCTAGTGAAATCTTAAAGATTTCATTTTCAACTACTCTAGTTAGTATTAGTGCAAGTAATTCCAAGTAAATGGGTATTTATGAATTTTTCCCATATAATAATTACAATGGAGGCATCATAATATCTCTTTATGAAGTGATTCAACCAACCCATAATGCACCATATTAATTTTTATGCCAATTCATTTGATTTTCATCTTCTAAATTGTGAATAATGGTAATAATGTTTTTGTTATTAAAATCAACTTGACCATTCCATCTTGGGTAATAGTTTAAGTAATATGATAAATATAATACATTTTATTCATATAAAATTCAAAAATAGATAGCTTGATCATGGCTTGTGACACCCAACACTTAGGTCCCTCTTACTTGTTCTTATGACCCTCATAGCCATCATTTCACTGATTTTCATTCATCCATAGCCTTCTAAACTTGATCCTAGTTGAGATAGATACATGTATCCATGAATAATCCATCCCCTAGGTCTTAGAAACTCAAGATAATAGAACCACACTTGGACTATAACATCGGTGCAACTCTTATCCACTTTCAATGCTCTTGTCCAAATGCATTTTTGGCCCCAATGGTCAGTTTCTTCTAGTTCCCCATCCTTCTCCTTATCAACTTAATGTGAGCACAATCACCCATGAAAAATATATCCCTATAAAAATCCATTAAAATATCATTTATAAAGGGTTGAAAAATATCACTAAGCAAGCAAGACTAATCAAGCAATTTTCCTTATTCTCTATATATAGCTAGATAATATACTTACAAGCTAATTTAAATCCTTACACCAATCCCTAGACACCTCAAGTACATATAGTTTAGCATTTTTCATATTCATACACTCAATTTCACAAATCACATCATGTGGGATAAATAAATCTAGCTTGATCCCTCTTTGGAGTATTGGTATGTAAGTAGCGTGCCCATGCAAAGGGTGTGGATACATGATTAGTGAATATTACACACACTAAGCCCCCTCTTTCTCAAAATTTGTAAAATCATAATGGATTATAGGGTTTTAAGAAATAATATTCTCTATAAATATCTCTATAGACTTTCATCTACCAAAAACTCACAGATAGGGTCACACAGAACTAGTGAACAAAAGCTAGAAAGCTCAGATCCTTAAGACAACAATGACAAAGGTAGAATATAACATTGGTGCCACTCCTATAAAATTTTGGCACTCGTATACAATTTTAAAATTGAGGTTAAATCTTAGTTTGTGATAGTGTCCAAGTCTTTCATAGTGAATCTCAGACCTTGTCTCAGCCATATCAGTCAATTTCCAACTAAGTGTTAATTTCTCCACCTTATTACTATTTTTAGAAAGGTCAAAATTGAAATATAATTTATAAAAATTATTAGCTTAATTATCTAATATTTATTTAATAATTTTAGTACTTATACCCTTTAACTAAATTAGGAATATTACCTCAATATTCCCAAAAAGGTTAAATCATTTGGTGAACCTAACTTCATTTGTGCATAGAAACCCTAGAAACCCTAGGGTAAATTTCCTAATGATTTTTCATATCTTTTTATAATTATTTACCTTCATAATAAAATAAAAAATTATCATTAAATTTTATAATTTTTTCATAATTTTATTTCAAACCTTAGTTGTCCATACTAAGTCTCAATATTTTCCTAGTATTTTTCCTATAATTTTCTAAATTTTTACTTGCATATTTAAATCAAAAATTCACTTTAAATTGTAAAATTCAATATTTAATTTTATAAATATTTATTTTTCAAAACCCTAGTTACATATACTAGGTCTCTTTACATCACAAAGTTTCCAATAAAATTCTAATTTTTTACTTGCATATTTCACTTAGAATTTCACTTTAATTTCAAATTTTCATATTAATTTTCAAAATAATCATCTTTCAAACTCTATTTTCATACACTAATTCCTATGGATTTTTAGATATCACCTTACATTATAAAATCATATTTCAAAAAAGGATCTCACTTATTTATAATTTTTTCTTACATTTCTTTCAAAAAATAAGGAGACCATCATTGGTCCTATCATATACATGAATGATAAAGTTTATCATATGTTATTAAAAATATTCATTCTTTACATTTATTTATTACTCTTTATAATAAAGGATGATATTACAACATTTATTTCTAAAATGCACAGGTTTTCAATATTCCATTTGCATACTCTCTCTCTCTCGCTCATGTAGAATAATTATCAACTTGCTAAATGTGTTACAAATGTTATGTTACATGTCAAAATTTTCTATAAGTTCATGCATAATTTCATGTTCTCTATCATTTAATTTATATCTCTCATGTGGAAATTTTTCCAATTTTATCATGTTAAACACATTAGAAATGTCATAGTACATGTCAAAAAAAAATTATCCATTCATGCACCAATTCATGCTCTCTATCCCTTTCTTGTTATCTTTCCTATGAAATGCTTGTTATAAACATATTATTTTACAATTCATCACTCACATTACATGTATTTTATCCCACATACATGGTTTCTACATAGAGGATCTATTTCATAAGATAACAACCACCTATCAAGTTTTGATGTCATATCTTATGCACATGAAATAGTTTCCTTCTCCTTTCCCCTAAAAGGGTGATAAATAATCTCCCTCTAACTAGGTCCATGCTATCACCCATCCAAAATGTGAGATAACCTATACTATTTTTCCTAATGCATCTATTTATCCTATAGCTTCTTAAAAACCTCTTCAGTATATGTGCTTACATGTTCAATCAAAAGCAACTAAGGTTTGCATTTGTGAGACTCTAAGGGATCAAATCACTATTATGATCAAGTTAATTTCATATTCACAAATTAAGAATAATATATTACTTTAAAAGATCATAATATTGGAAAATTAGATTACAATACAAAAGCCTCAAATCACCCTAGTGTCAACCATGTATATGCACCTTCACCTAGTCAATTAGTTGCAAGCAATGTTACATAAAAAAAGAAATCACAAAAAAGTAACTCCACAACTAGTGATTCAAAAATATTTCAAAGATAAAATAAGATTTTGAGTGAGGTACTAAAATATATTATTAAATATAAGTTAATCAAACTACCTCCTCTACATTCAGTGAGAAGATCTAGATATTATTGTGCATATCATAGAATGCAGGGGCATCACATAAATTCATGTTTAGCATTAAAAACAACATATACAATAAACAATTTATAATTAAGACCCTAAACAAGGTAAATTAGTCAAGCAATCCATAGTGACATAGGAACACATTCACAAAGGGTCAAATTTATAAATAGTACAAAAGTGGTTGCCAAAGCATAACCCAGAACAACAAAAGGATCAAAAAAAAATCAAAACAATAAAAATTACCAAAATCATGGGTAAATCACAAAAAAGATGCAAATATACCTCTCTAAAATAAGTCTCAACTTTCAAAGCAATATGGGTTTGGTCAAAAATATCTATAATAGTTTGATTATCAAGGTCAAGGGTTGGGAAAGCATGCTCAAGGCATCATTAATGTTGTTATAGTAGTTGATAATGTTTATCACCAAAGTTTGGGATTTATTGAACATCCTAAGGTAAATCATTAAAAGACATAGTTCATCATAGGAAAGTATCTAGATACAACAAAAGTCAACACTAGCATTTCATTAATTCAAAATCAAGATGATAATCATGAGTGGAACAATACAGGTTATTATGATTTCCAAGATACCAACATGAATCCAAATATTTAGATTCATATTCGTATCCATTCCTTCATGCTTCATAATCACGTATGTGTTGGGTGAATATTTTGTCACCAGCTAACTGATGGGCAAAATAGGTGTTTCAACCATAGCATAAGGAGATTTATCAGCCAAATGTGTAGGTTGACCACATCAAAAGGGGACAAACCTCTCCTCTCATCAAGGGGAGGTTCCCTATAAATATAAGGTGCTATATATATATATATATATATATATATATATATATATATATATATATATATATATATATATATATATATATATATAAGCTAAAAATAACACTCAGGGGTAGGACAACACCATCCATCTCTCTTTTTTTAGAGATGATGTTCACAGACATAGGAGAATTCTGGTGAAATGAAAGAAGGCACTTCTCTTCTTTCAGAAGTGGTCTGTAGCAAACAACAAGAATTCTTTCTTGAAATTAACAAGTAAATGTAATAGGGCACAATAACCAATAGAATGAGGTGTAGCACAAAGTCTCTACCTCAACTATCAAAGAGTGAAATAATGAATGATAATGGGGGCACAAAGTCATCCCAAGATCCTTTAAACAGAAAATAGAAAACAAACACACTAAAGACATTTTTGGCAGCACAAAGTCTCTCCACAGTTGGCTTCAGGACACCTTCCTGATTACTTCAACTAGTTCTGCTTGTTAAATTAAATGGAAAAGAATGTATTTAGGAAATAGACATAAGAACAATTTCCTCAAAAACACAAGATATTCCAACATAAAGTCTGAAAGGTCACTTTCTTTCTCATTCAAAAAACAAAATATGATTAACAATCTAAGCTCAAAGTCTCAGTAATGCCTTTAAATGTGGGTAGAGTTTTGCTTCTATAATAGAGAGATCTCTTTTGCATAAAATAAGAGATTACAATATATAGCACTCCAAGAAAGAATTGGGTGCTTTGTTTCATGGAATGACCCATGCTGCATTCAATGCCTTGAATGCATTTTCAGTTCTGTGAAGGGACCATGCTGGAACAGGTCATCAGCCTTGACATTAGTGTATAAAAACATCTTGAATTTCTTCTTCTCAGCATGGGTCATTTGGTCTATTTCTAGATATGTACATAGCTATCCACTTTCTTTTATTCAAAGGGAGAAAAATAGGCCACACCTTTGAATGTTTATGCACTCAAATGTCTACTTGGTGGACTATTCCACCTACTGGAATAACTCCCCTATAGATATTTCAGTATCTCCTATAGCTTTCCCTCTTTCCTATTGCAATTTGAGCTCTCAAGCCATCTTCTTACCTTTAGCAGGATCTTTCAACTTCTTTTTTTAGCTATTCACTAAGTTTTGTCTTCAGATTTTGTGCCATATTTGAAAATAAATGGCCATTTTATTACCTTGAATTTGACGTCTATGGGGACATCATTGGTCACTTAGTCGCTTGAACCACACTGAACCTTGAACCTTTGAAGTGCATTGGTTCAACGGTGCAATGGTTTAAATAGTATATTTTGGATCCTTGGTTCAATAAAATATTTGGTTTAATCAGCTCCTTGGTTCAATTGGCTCCTTGGTTCAATTAGCTCCCTTGTTCAATCGGCTGAACCAGTTCTTCAAACTTGTCTCTAGAATCTTCTGCTTCCTTCCTTCACTTGAAGCTTCCCTTTGAACTTTGAAATTCCTTGAACCTTTGAACCTTTGAACTTTGAACCATTTTGATTCAATGTTCAATGGTTCATTCTCTTTCTCAGAATCCTTTGTTCCTTCAAAGTTTTTGGATCCTTTTCTTTTCTATTGAATTCGTTGAACCTTTGAACTTTGAACTCTTTTAGTTCAAGGTTCAATGGCTCAATGGTTCATTATTTTCTCTTCAAATCCTTTGTTCTTCTAAATCTCTTAGAATTTATTGAACTCATTGAACCTTTGAACTTTGAAATCTTTTGGTTCAAGGTTCAACGGTTCAATCTTTCTTCTTCAAAGTCTTCTTTTCGTTAAGTCCTTCGAAGCCGTTGAACTTTCTAAACTAGTTGAACTTTGAACTTGATGAAGCACTTAACTATTTAAGTCTATCAATGTCATTGAACCTATTGAACCTTTAAACCTTTTAGAAGTGGGGTTCAATGGTTCAATGGTTCAATCTTTTGTTTGAAGCCGACTGTTAAGTCTTTTGATTGAACTTTAACGTTGAACCAGCCTTGAAATGCCAACTGTTGGGAACTTGTTTCTTTGTGAGAGCTTGCCTATTGAAGTTGTCAAACCTGTTGAACCTACAAGTCTCTTAGGTGAAAAATCTTGAATAATTGAAGAATTGGAGTGCTCAAAACATTTTTTGAGAAGGGAAGAGATAATTTTTGTCCTGTAGGACCAAAATAGTTGATATGTTGTCCCCAAAAATGAGTGACAAATTTTGGGAACAACAGCTAGCTCTAGTTGGGGAACTTCCATCAATTGTAAAAACAATCAAAGGGAGTAGAATCTAGAATCTCTAGTGCCTTTGAGTATGCCATTTGGCTATGGAGTCATGTTACCCAAAAAAAGAAAGGTGCCAAAAAACAAAAATTAACAACACAAAATAAAACTAAAGACTATACAAAAATTATACATATGTACAACCAAACTTATCTGATACTTCAGGAATTGAAGTGCTTCAGATGCTACCCACTATGAGGAAATGAAAATGGTGTTTCATCCTGATAATCTAGCAAGAAACCATTTTCTCCCTAGAATTGGTGATGGGCAAATGGAACTGTCCACCAAGAATCACATTTTTTGTGCACTCCTTTTGGTTCTCTCTTCTTGTCCCATGGAAAGACGTGGTCTCCAATTCTGAAAACCATAAATCCTTACTCTCTTGGAAAAGAGTTTATTTTCTTGACTTTGGTGCACGTAGTAGTATGGTCCACTACCATATCTTGTTGCTCTTTTGGTCCAGTGGAGCACATGATTTGATTGTCAACATTAAACACCTATCAATGGTTAGCTTTATCAAGCACACTTGGTTGAAAGATTAGTTTGATAGTGTACCTATTATCTTTGAAATCAAGGTGAGGAACCATGAAGGTTATAGGGACAGCTAATGAATTTGCATGATTATGATGCTCTCTAGGCACTACAGAAATATTGAAAGCTTCAAAAACTTTCAATTTGATCCCATATCAGATTATGATAATGTTGCAATCTTTTGTTATTGGTTTGATGTAGGTTCCTCACCTAAAAAACCACTAGCTCAACATCTCCTTTGGCATGAAGGAGCTTGACACCTCTATCTTGGGTTGATTTCAACCAGAGTAATAGAGATTCATATTCAGAAGTGTTATTGGTGTTGCTAAACTACAACTTGTATGAAAAAGGAAAAATATATCCTTGAGGAGATACCAACACAATATCAGCTCCTGAGCTAGTAGAAGAATTACTGCCATTGAATTCTAGGATCCAAACATCATCAAAAATTGATCTTCTATTAGATTTTTCTTCATTAGAGAGGGAAGATCCTTTTTTATCTATATTGTACCCTACCAATTCTTCTGATGTCTTGTTTGAATCAATTTTTGGATCGCCACCTATAGGACTTTCATCTACTGTAATAGGAACATCTTTAGTAGACAAAAAATAATTACCCCTACTTGAAGACTCAAATAGAATTTGAGCTTTAGGGGCTGACATTTGGGTGACAACATATTTTTCCTCCTTCTCATGAAGTAGCCTCTGCATGATGCCTTTGATCGGGATCCTCACTTTAAATAGGTCCATACTTAACTCTCCACCAACATCCTTACAAAAATTTCACCCAAGAAGAATTCTGTATGAGGCTAGGACGTCGGCCACCAAGATTGTCATCTTTATTCTCTTGTCCGAGAATACTGCAAATGCAAATTGGGCATCCTTGATTTGTCCCAGTAGTGGCACTTATTTGTTCTCCTTGGAGAAACATCTTCCAAAGGTCTTGGTTAGTGTGAGTCCAAGAGATTATACCACTTTAGTAGGCATGACATTGTCAGACTCACCTAAGTCTATGATATAATTGTTCAGCTAGTGTCCATTTATCAGCAGGGAGACATAAAATGGTTCTGTTCACTTGAGAGTAGTAGGAAGAGTAATGACAAGGTTATTTCAGGTGGATGTGGGAGTCACCTTTGGAATAGCTAGTCTTATATATGGTTTTATTTTTTACACACTAAACCAACTTATCTAACTGCTTAGGGTTAGATTGCAGGAATTCAAATTCAGACATTTGAATTTTGGTTTTCTTGAGATGGTCAATTATATCAAATGTCTGAAATGAATTAGGAATAGGGGAAGGTAGTTCATCCTTTTAGTTTTTAAGAGGGGGCAGTACTA
This sequence comes from Torreya grandis, assembly GCA_037957365.1. Lineage (NCBI taxonomy): Eukaryota > Viridiplantae > Streptophyta > Pinopsida > Cupressales > Taxaceae > Torreya > Torreya grandis. The sequence continues at coordinate 546,364 of JARHVA010004707.1, forward strand.
ATCTATGAAATTGAAGTTGAAGGTAAAGGCATACTTGAGGTACTTACTTTTTTAGGGATCATCAGGACCTTTGATTGAAAAGGCAGAATGGTTCCCCACATAGAAATTAAAATTGCTAGTTGAGGTCACTCCTCTATTTTTTCCTTATCAGCTTTCTAGGCTGACTAGTTTTGGGACTAGGTGAATACAATGTATGACCCATCAAATGCTTCACCTTTACTTCTGGGTTCATCCTGGTAGTTCAGGAAACCAATGTTGGAGTCACCAGTTAATTCTTCTTGGTTTTATGTGAAGGGATTAGTGTCATCTTTTGGGTTCAACTCAGGCTAGAAGGAAAAATCAATTCTATTTCAAGATATCCAACTACTGAATTGGTTAGAGGTGCTTCAATGGCAAGTTTCTCCTATGGGAGAGGAAGATGATTTGGCTACCCTTGATTCCTAGCAGCATTGCCTTGGTATGACTGATTTAGAAAAGTCCACCTTGGTATATCTCAGTATGAAGGAAGAGTAGACATTCCTTACACCATTTGCTTTCTAAGACCTAGCAACTCATTTGCCAGCTTCTACACCATAGGATCAGTGGTGCCTATAGATGGATATTTAAAAGATGAAGAATATTTACCTCTATTAAGATCTCTCCTTATCTTCCCTACTAAGATGAGATCATCTTCCACCTCAATAGCCAAATGTTGTCCTATAGCAAGGTCTATGTGGCTAGCCCATCTCAACAAGAAACTCACTTCAAGAAGTTGAGAGTTGATGAAGAAACATTTGAGATTCTCAGCTATCAGTTGAGTAATTATAGGAATCCTATTCCTCAACTTGTCAAATTTGGTAATGAATTCCCTCATAGGTTCATGAGGCTCTTTCTTCATTTATGTGAGCTAGGCTAATAAGGCATGCACATCTTCTGCAAGCTTGAACCTGGGTTCAGATTTTTCTTTGAGGGTATTCTAGTCAATCACAGTCTGGGCTTGTAGATGATAGAACTAGTCTGTAGTATCACCTTGTAATGTTTCTACAAATATCTTGATTGCTACATCCTCATACTCCACACCTATCATGCCATAGGCTATGCTGAAGGTTGAAATATGTTCATCGAGATGAACTCTCCCATCACCATAGAATTTGGGGAAATTCTTCTTAGAACTATGAGGTATCTCATGTAGAGGTGGAGTTAGATTGAGTGGACCAAAAGAGTTACCCCAAGGGCCTTGAACTACCATGATTTGACTACTAAAGGGATGGATAACAAATGTATAAGGGGTATGTATTGATAAAGCTCTACTAATAGTAGAAATGGATGCTTTGCCTAGTAATGGAGACCTAAATTTTGTAGGAGGAAAACTCCTGGTTTGTTAAAAGTGAGATGGTGAAGGGAAAGGATCAAAATCACTCTATTGTACCAACTCGAATATAGGGTCAATAATCTCTTTAGCTCTCTAGCTTCACGTATATCATGGATTTGCCAGAGTGTAAAACTAAAATGGATAAGGATAGGGACTGCTTTAGTTTGAAGTTTGAGGCTTTGAACTACATAAAATGATCCTCGGTGGAGTTACCAAAAACTATTGTGCAAAGTTAGGAGAAAAATTAACAATGAGAAATAATTGGAACTGCTTTAATTTAAAGCTTGAGGCTTTAAACTATGCATTCTTCCCTAGTAGAGTCACCAAAAACTATTGCATGAAGTTGGGAAGAAAATTAATAATGGGAAAGAACTAGAACTACTTTAATTTGAATCTTGAGGCTTCAAACTGCATGTTCTTCCCTAGCAGAGTCACCAAAAACTATTGGCATGGAGCTGGCTAAGTAGACAAAAGCATTGAAACATTCAATCCCTAGAATCTCTAGTTTCAAAAATTAGAGTATATAATGGAAATGGATAAGGCTATAATGATAATGGATAAGACATAGGTGATACTTCAATCTAAAGCTTGAGGCTTCAGATTGTACAAAATTATTGTGTCCCTAGCGGAGTCACCAAAAACTATTGGGTGAATATTTTGTAACCAGCTACATGATGGGAAAAATAGGTGTTTCAACCATAGCATAAGGAGATTTATTGGCCAAAGGTGTAGGTCGACCACATCAAAAGGGGACAAATCTCTCCTCTCATCAAGGGGAGGTTCCCTATAAATATAAGGTGCTATATACTATATATAAGCTAAAAATAAAATTCAGGGGTAGGATAAAACCTACCATCTCTCTTTTTTCATAGATGATGTTCAAAAACATAGGAGAATTCTAGTGAAATGATTGAAGGCACTTCTCTTCTTTCAAAAGTGGTCTACAGCAAATAGTAGGAATTATTTCTAGAAAGTAACAAGTAAATGTAACAAGGGGTAATAACTAGCAGAATGAGGTGTAACACAAAGTCTCCACCTTAACTACCAAAGAGTGAAATACGAAGGACAATGGGGGCACAAAGTCATCCCAATATCCTTTAAATATAAATAGAAAACAAACACACTAAAGACAATTGTGGCAGCACAAAGTCTCTCCATAGTTGGCTTCAGGATGCCTTGATTACTTCAACTAGTTTTTCTTATTAAATTAAATGGACAAGAATGCATTCAGGAAATAGACATAACAAAACTTTTTTCAACAACACAAGCTATTCTAGCATAAAGTCTGAAAGGTCACTTGCTTTCTCATTCAAATAATGAAATATGATTAACAATTTGAGCTCAAAGTCTTAGTAATGCCTTTTAATTTGGGTAGATTTTTGCTTCTATAATAGAGAGATCTCTTTTACATAAAATAAGATATTACAATATATAGTGGTCCAAAAAAGACTTGGGTTCTTTTTTCATGGAATGTCCCAAGCTACATTCAATGCCTTGAATGCATTTTTAGTTTTGTGAAGGGGCCATGATGGAACAGGTCATCAGCCTTAACTTTAGTGTACATAAACATCTTGAATGTCTTCTCCTCAGCATGGGTCATTTGGTCTATTTCTAGATATATATGTGGCTATCCACTCACTTTTATTCAAACGAAGAAAAATAGGATGTGCCTTTGAATGTTTGCAAGCTCAGATGTCTACTTGGTGGATTGTTCCACCTACTAGAATAACTCCCTTGTAGATATTTCAATATCTCTTATAGCTTTCCCTCTTTCCTATTGAAATTTGAGCTCTCAGGCCATCTTCTTACCTTTAGTAGGCTCTTTTAGCTTCTTTTTTTAATCTATTCACTGAGTATTCTCTTTAGATTGCATGCCATATTTGAAAATAAATGGGCATTTTATTACCTTGAATTTGACATCTGTGGGGACGTCATTGGTCACTTGGTCACTTGAACCATGTTAAACCTTGAACCTTTGAATTGTATTGGTTCAATGGTTCAACAGTTTGGATAGTCCATTTTGGCCCCTTGGTTCAATCAGATCCTTGGTTAAATTGGCTCCTTGGTTCAATTGGCTCCTTGGTTCAATCGGCTGAACCATTTCTTCAAACTTGTCTCTAGAATCTTCCACTTCCTTCCTTCACTCGAAGCTTCCCTTCAAACTTTGAAATTCCTTGAAACTTTGAACCTTTGAAATTTGAACCATTTTGGTTCAAAGTTCAATGGTTCATTCTCTTTCTCAAAAGCCTTTGGTCCTTCAAATTTTTTAGATCCTTTTCTTTTTTGTTGAACTCGTTGAACCTTTGAACTTTTAACACTTTTGGTTTGAGGTTCAATGGTTCAATGGTTCATTCTTTGCTCTTCTGATCCTTTGTTATTCTAAGTCTCTCAGAATTTATTGAACTCATTTAAACTTTGAACTTTGAACTCTTCTAGTTCAAGGTTCAATGGTTCAATCTTTCTTCTTTGAAGTCTTCTTTTCGTTAAGTCCTTTAAAGCCGTTAAACTTTCTGAAGCGGTTAAACTTTGAACTTGTCAAAGTGTTTAACTCTTTAAGTCTACCGATGTCACTGAACCTTTGAACCCATTGAACCTTTGAACCTTTTGGATGTGGGGTTCAATGGTTTAATGATTCAATGGTTCAATATTTTGTTTGAAGCCCGCTGATAAGTCTTTTGATTGAACTTTGGCGTTGAACCAGCCTTGAAATGCTTAAGTGTTGGGAGCTTGTTTCTTTTTGAGAGCTTGCCTATTGAAGTTGTTGAACCTATTGAACCTGCAAGTCCCTTAGCTGAAAAAGCTTGAATAATTAAAGAATTGGAGCACTCAGAACATTTTTTGAGAATGAAAGAGAGAATTTTGGCTTATAGGACCAAAATAGTTGATATGTTTTCCCCAAAAATGAGTGATGGATTTTGGGAACAATAGTATGATTCCTTTATTTGATACATGACACCATGATAGGGTGTCTCGCATGAGACTCATCGGTTCAGTATCACCTCCTCTTAACCTTACTTGTACATAATTTTTCCTAGTTGCTTGTACATAGCTTCTCTTCAAAATTATTGTACATAATCTTCTTATGATTGATTGTACATAGCTAAAATCTTAAAAATTCAAAAATAGTATAGCATTTCAAAATATAAAAACATGTAAATAATTCAAAAAAAAAACACTAAAAATATTTTTCTTATATGCATCATCCATCCTTTACATTTCTACTATCATGATAGACTTACAATTATTGTTCTATACTATTGTTTATCGCTTTATCTCTATTACCATGCTTCACTTGATCTTTTTTGAGTGTGTGTAATGACATCCAGATCCTTGATTACTTCACTCTACCCATTGAGGGGGAGTCTTACATCTACATTCAAGACACACTCGATATACATACCCACTAGGTGCATCTTTCACATGACTACACCATGTAGGTTATGTCACTCCTATACCACACACTCTAGTTATCATGTTGATGTACATTATTTACTAGCTTACATAGATTACTATATAGACATCTCACTAGTATATAACACTTGTGTATTTCTTAGCATATACCTAATCTTGTATTAACATGTCTTGCATACTTTCCCTCTTGATTTGATTATTTAGATGTGATTGTATTTCCAATTATTACATGCTTTACTATTTTGCTTAGCATAGCTAGATTGTTTACATTCCTTGGTTCCTATTTTGTCTCTTGTATCTGATTTAGGGCATTTCTTAATTCCCTTTACTTCCATTCATGTGTGTGCCTTAGGATATTTTCCAATGTCCTTTAAATGTAATCTTCTATGTGATTGTGTCCCTCATTCCAACCCTTACATGTTGCAATTGTATATGTATGTAGCATTTTAACATGCCTTGTATGCTTATTTTCTAGTTTGAATGACATGTGGCCATGTCCCTTATTTGTTTCACCCCTTAGCCATTTTTATATGCTTCTTTCTTTGTATGATTGATTATTTTTTTTCTTCTCATTATTTTCAATACCATGATCCACATCATGCATTATCTTGCTTTTTGGATGCTATGATGAACATCATGCTCCATCCCTTCATGACAACCAACAAATGATAACTAACACTTCTAGTTCTAGATCAGTACTTTACACATGATATTATATTGTTATATCTATCTAGGCATACCCCTATTGATCTAGCAATCTCTCAATACAAACCATGCTATATCTTGAGATATCTTATCAATTATCATTGCCATATCATTTATCTTTGTGACATAACACACTTGTAAAGCTATTTTTTATAAGGTTAGTCATCAAGTGTCTTCATTACTACCCTCATAAGAGGGGGGAATAAATAGGGGTTTTGTCATAGATATTAGAGCTCCTAATAGTAAAAAATATAGCATTTATCACACCTATAACAACTAGACATCAAACTAGTCAAAATAGACCAGGCAAATAATGAAAATGTTACAATAATTACCATATTTGGCCCAATACAATAATGACAAGATTAGAATATAGTGTTGGCACCACTAATATCTATTTTTTGTTCTCCTATCCAAATAATATAAAAATTAGATTTTCTAGAAGCAATCAAAAAATAGGTTCAGCTCTAGTTTTACATAGTTAGACTAGTTTAAAATCAATAGTTTTTAGTACACTTTTACTTAGAAAATCTATATATAGGGGCCATCATACATGACATGATGGCTCTCACTTCTAGTTTCAGATATAATAGTTGATATAACTTCTAGATCAAAATCCATGTTTTAGACACCAATGACTGGGGGAAATGTGTGTGGCACATTTATTTTATTTTATTTTCAAGTTCAACATTACCCAATAATTCTTAGTAGTTACGTGCCTTATTCCATCTATAGTTGGTTGACATAATTTTGGAGTGGATTTCATACAAGCCTAACCTCCAAATTTTGGAGTGGCTTTCATATAGTCCTTGTGCACCAGTTTTGGAGTGGCTTTCATACAAGCCTAATCTCCATCTTTTAGAGTGGCCAAGAGTGACCTAGTTTTTAGCATACATCAAACTATCCATGCCAATATTTTTAGATTATAGATCATTCATAGGTTTTAAGATCCATCTCATTTAGCACACATTTCATATCAATATTGGTTATAGTTTTACTTAGTGGGCAATGATGGACCCAAAGGACTAGCTAGCCATTATATTATTGATCCACCTACTCAGAGGGATTATACCCATAATCCAAACATTGATTAGCATATACATGATCACATAGCTTAACTTAGTGGGAAAAAGTGGAGTAAAGGGCTAACCTTTGCATTATTGAGCCACTCTTGAGGAATTTAGCACTTAGCTCCATTCATGATATTACTCTTGGTACATCATCTAGCATTACTCAACATCACTCAACATCACAATAGGTTTTGTATTAGTCTAAGTACCTAGTGAGATGTATTCATTCCTTTCTCTTCCTCTCTCTCTCACCCTATTTTTATACATTCTTATTTTAGATATAATGTATCTAGTAAGAACTGATCTACTCTTTATTTTCTCTTATAAATTTTCATTTCATAGAATGCTCTCTCTATGCACACCTAAGATCACACAACTTCATGAGATTTACCCTTGTAGGTAAGTTTAGGTACACTTTCTATTTTTCTTTTATCCTAGTATTTCACTTTGATACATAGCTATAATAAAGTGGGGGGGACAAATGTAGTCATATAAAATGAAAAAATTGGTAACTTGAATGTGGCTTATGACACCTAGCCCTTAGGTCCATCTTTCTTTCTCTCATAACCCTCATAGTTATCTTTCCACTAATTTGAAATCATTTATAGCCTTATAGACTTGATCCCAGCTAAGATAGACCCCTTTTTCCATGATTAATTCATCCCCTAGGTCTAATCAGCTTAGGACAATATCACCACACATGGATTATAACATTGGTGGCATTCCTATCCACTTTTAGTGCTCTTATCCAAGTGCATTTTTGGCCCCAATAGTTAGTTTATTTTGATTCCCTATCCTTCTCCTTATTAGCCTAATGTGATAACATTCAACTCATGACCAATAGATCCCTATAAAATCCTATTCAAAGATAATTTTGAAAGGGTTGAAAAATATCACTAAACAAGCAAGACTACTCAATAAAATTTCCCTATTCTCTACATACAACCAACCAATATAATTAAAATATTATTTAAATCCATACACTAATCCCTATCCACCTTGAGTACATCTAGTTTAGCATTTTGCATATTCATACACTCAATTGCATAAAGCACATCAAGTGGGAGAACTACATATGGCTTGATCCCTCTTCGAAGTATTGGTATGTAGGTAGAGTGCCCACACAAGGGGTATGGATACATGTTTAGTGAATATTACACACACTAACCCCTCCTCTTTATTGAAATTTGTCAAAGCACAATGGAGTATAGGTTTTAAATAAATAATCCTCTCTATAGGGAGCTCTATAGACTTCCAACTACCTAATCTTCATGAGCATGGTACACAAAACTAAAAAACAAAACCTAAAACTCTTAGATCATCATGACATACTAGTTGCTCTTAATTTCATTTCTATTTTTTTCTTGGATTTCAAATGCTAGGTATATTCTCCATAAGTTATAAAATAAGTGATGTCTAAATATCATTATCAATTAAGCTAAAAAAAATCACTAATGGAAAAAATACCACTTATTCATCATTAACTTCTTTGAATATAATTACTTTCTGATCATTATTTCCTTCTAAAATGAGTTGACATAGTCTTATATCTTGAATCAATTTATGGGTTTAATTTCTAGACCATGCTCTTGTACTTTTTCAATCTATCTTCCTTTTTTAAATAAAAGTTTTATTTTTGTGTCAAGATACATTTTATATTTATATTAAGTATCATCACCAAAATCTGAGAGTTTAAAATAGAATTCCCAATTTTGTAATGGATTTGACTACTATAAAGGCATGTTTCTAAATTGGAGAGTATTTTGGTGATTTTATTCCTTCATCATTATTTTGAATTAGAATGTATGAAAGAGTGTGATCATATGAGTATTTTTAGATGATGAAATCATTTTTAATGTTTGGGAATAAAATATTTGGTTCTCAAATAATAATAGTTTTTAATTTATTTAAAATTATTATCTCCTTCTTTAGTCCATCTAAATGTAGGTTTACCTTTCATCATGCCAAAAACATGTCTTGTCAACTTTTTGAAGTCAAGAAAAAATATTATTAATAAAGTCACCTTTCCAAAGAAATAATGACTGTTATGATTTCTTATCACAAGAGATAATATTTTAGTACATTTGTTTCTTTTTGGATCAATATTTGTGCCTTATTTAGATATTGTGTGACCAAAGATTTTTCATTGAATTTTTTTTTTTTTTTTAAAGATTCAATGAAAGGCAATGGGTTCTAAATCCCATGAATACTTTTCAATGTTATTGATTATGATCTTCTAACATTTTTTTTATAAATCTATCAAACCATTTAGGTAGACTATTTTTTTTTTCAACTCATGGAAATATAAATCCATTTCCCATAAAAAAATTTGCTTCAACATTAACAATGTTTGAAGACATTCTATTGTATGCAAACATGCCCCATGGAGTAGTAAATTTAATATTGTGTTGATATTATTTATACACTTTAATATAATTATATCCTTAAAAAAATGTTAATAGACAACATTTTAGAATATGTAACTACTTGTAGTATTTGGCTTGTGATGGGTAAAAGAAAATTTTCTTTATATGATGCTTGATTCATATTTAGAAGTCACACACAAAACCTTATTTCATCATTCTTATTTTGAATAGGTAAAATATTAGAATCTTAGGTAGAATCATGGACAGGGAAAATGATACGTGCATCATACATTTTTTTAAGTTATGAAAAGTTATTCCCACCAATATTAGGATTATAATGCCTATACTTTTATCTATATGGATTGATTCTAGGTTTTAGACAAATATTATGATTCATCTATTTTAGTATGGACTTAAGATCAACACAAAACCAATAAAATATATATTTATAAATTTTAAATATATTAATGAGCCAACATCTTTATTCCTTTTAACAAAATTTTCTAATATTAACATACCCAAGTTCTTCTAGAGTGCCAATTTTTGCTTTTTCATAGTCTGAAGATCCAATTAGTTCTTATTGGATACTTTTTATAGATATATCTATCATGTTAATTAGACATATCTTCCAAATTTAATAATATATTTTGAATCTTATTCCCTTTAATCAAAATTATTCAGCCATGTCTTCTTTCATTTTTAACTTCAAATATATTTTCAATTATAGAAATATCTTTGACATTTTTTTTATTTACTTATAAATGTGACTCTCTATAAGCATAAAAACTACCTTAAGAGTATAATTTTCTCATATTATCATATTTTTCAAGAAAACCAATTTTTTTCTCATCATTATTAAACACTCTAGACACTCAAAATTTAATCATTAAGTGCTTGATAATGTTTATTTTGACCAATTTTCCACTATTTTAACTTGAAATATCCATGAGATAATTCACTATTCTACTCTCTATCTTGTGACCAATGAAAACATCATTAAAAAATCCATATTTTTCTTACATATTCTTATCATCCAAGTTCTAAAAATATCCACCCTTATGGGAAAAGACTACACTAGGTCAGATAGGGCCACAACTCATCCTTATCCATTAGTGCAGCCTTATCTCCCACACTTAAACAATAAATTTTAAAATTTTAGATGCTTCATGTCAACCCTCCTATGATTTTATAAAATCCATTTAACATAAATATTTAAAAATATCTACTATATAAACACATTAAGGCCACTCAAAGCACCATCTAATATATAAAAATCACTTGGCCATTCTACTACACTTAAGCCAAAGGGCACTAATATTGCTAATTCAAGCTATGATTTATTATAACAAGTATAGGCTAAGTCCAAATAAATTTCATTTTAGCTCAAGAAAATTCATTGAGATCAGTAAGGTTTTCATGATGTAGGTTATTTTAAAGATGGTTTTATAGATTTAACATGTGTGAAAAAATATTTTTTAACATTTCAAATATAATGTGTAGTCATCATCAGGGATAAAGTAAAGATGTGAATGTTATTCCATGGATTAAAAACTATAAAATTTAATATATATGATGGTCAATATGATGTCAAGAGATAGGTCAACCACCTCAAGCACAAAAAATAGGAGTAAAAGAATTATATCCAAAAGGTAATCATAGGAAGACAAAATGTAGGGTCCAATGTTATTCATCAATGTTCATAAATATTTATTATTGTATATGGTTTAAGGATCATATCCATGAATTTATGATACCAAGATCATTTTGATATTAAGATTATCCAATATTTTTGAAATTTAGGTAGTTTCTCTTATATTTTTTTCTCCATAAGTCATCTTATTTAACAATCAATTTATCTTCATTAATGCTCACTTGGTGTTTAATATTGAGGGAATGTTTTTCTAAAGTATAAGTTTCAACATAAGATCTATTAATGTATACATAATTTTATTTTATCTTTGTCATGAGTGATCACCCTATTTCACCAATGTAGAGATTACCACATGAACATGAAAACGCATATGCACCCTTATGATTTTTTGGATTAATAGGATCTTTGACATAATTGAGAGAGGTATGAAGGGTAATAAGTGGTTTAAAAGCAGTTTGTATCTTGAATATTTTTATAATTATTACAATTTTATTTAAAATTCATCTTAAGAATGGATGGTTTTCTTTTATTATTCTAGTTATTGTCAATGCATATTTGTATTATATTTTTAACTATGTAAAATGCCTTCTCATTTTCCAACTTGTTGTACCCATTAGCTACAAGGATTTTAGTGAGGTGATATTTATCTTGTTTAAATTGTTATGGGGTATATATTTTGATGGATTTCACTACTAAAGAGTAAATATTCAATGTCATTCATTATCAATTATTTAATTTAATTCAATAACTACATCCATATCAAAACTATCAATATTCACACACTCACTCTAGGAGGGAGAACTACATCGAATTGAGGCCTTTTTGGGATTTTTATACAACTCTCATATTATGTAGATTTTTTTTAGGATAACTTGGCTATTCCACTTACTCAATTCTACCCTTTTGTATTTGATCTCTATTTGGTTTATGTGTAAGAACTAGGGTTTCATATTATAGGGACTTATGCATGTAAAATCAATACCCATAGGAAATAAACCAACCATATGACATAGGTGTAGGTATATAGATATAAAAATTAGTTACACATTTAACACAAATGTGATTGTAGTCAGTAGATAAGGCTATAGTGCACCCCATCCACCTTATCATGGTCCTATCCCAATATATTTAAATTTTTTATTTTTGGCTATGACACACTTCATAGTTCCTTCCATTTAGTTTTATATCAATGATCTACTTGAAAATTTACCATAAATAATATCCAAGATAGGTTTGCATGTTTTATTAAAATTTATTATTTATAGATCATTTTTTTTCTATATTTTACATTTAGGTTATGTATATTCTATAATATAAATAAGTATTTTCAATCATTTAGTGTTTATTACATTTCATTGTCAAGTCAAAATAACACATTTTAAATTTTTGGTGAAACCAATTTTTTTTAAATACTACTTATTATTTGTTTGATTTTTGTCTTAAGATTTCATACCAAGTTTTGTAAATTCCCAACACCAAAATAAATAACCTTCAATTTTGGATATCTATTTGAAACCATCTATCAATATTCTTTGACCTTGGATCTTTATTTGAAAAAAAAATGAATTATCTTATCACCTTAGATAACATCTGACACTAAATAATTTATCTTAGACATTGGATTGAAATTTATTTATATATATAAAAAACATATTTTTAATTTTATTTTATATTTCTTGTTTATATTTTTTAATACATATGGGTTGATAATTTTAAAAATACATAAAGTGTTGTCAGCTTTAGTTAAATAGTTACCTATTTTATCAGGACTAGGGGATACTCTCCCAATACTCAAGTCATAAATAACACTATGCATGGATTTTATTTTCTCCATATCTCATGGTATATTAGAAACACATAGGGTCCCTTTTTTACACCATAAGAAGCTTATTTATCTATTTGATTTTTGGTGCACTTGAGAGGGACGTATCACCCATGGAAGTTACTCTTACCATACCCTTGGATATAGATAGTGGGATATAGGCATGGTTTAGCCTATTTAGTTAGTACTCTTTAATATTGGTTTGAAACTATTCTAGGAATGAGAAAGTATATTTAAGAGTCTACACAATCATTTAAACCCTTACCTAGATCACCCTTTATAACTTGATATTTACTATATTGTATTGATAATGGGGTAAATTGTGTGAAGGCTTATTTCATATGTTGGGTGATATGAAAACATTTAAAGTGTAAATTAGAAACTAATAACAAAATAATAAATTTTAATCTAAACCTATCATATCCTCTGACTGAGAAATGAAAGAGAACAAACAAGAACCTTTACCTCACTTGCCAATTGAATCCTTCTCTTCCATTGTATAGATGGTCTATTGATATTTGTATTGTGGTTTCTCTCAAGAAATCATTTCAATAATTAAAATGATTTTTTGACAATGTGATGTTTTATTTATTCATCCATTGATACGATTCTCTATATTTTCAAATTATTATTCTCATGATCACATACTTGAATGATGATTCAAAAGGAAAAGGGAAGGTAAATTTATATATTTTAGGAGGGAATGGATGGATATGATAAATTTGGATTTATTTTAATTATTGTATTTTAGATGGTGGAGGGTTCATCTATGGGTCAAAGGCATTTAATGAGGAGGTTGAGAAAGTTTTGTGATTGGTTAGATGATTATTGAGAGGTTTAAATGTATTAAATGGCTTTGTTATAGGGTTGATTATATTAAATGGAGTTTTTTAATGTCTTAAATGATATTGGTATGGATTTGAATGTATTAAAGTGGTTTATATAAGTTTTCTAATAATGAATGGGAAGGTTAAATGGATTAAATGGGATGGTTGGATAATTTCATTATTATTTTATTTATTTATTTGGAATTAAGTGTGCATGATTAATTAATGATCGATTAAATAAATAATATTAATTAGTTATTATAAGGGGTAATGTTCATGGGCCTATGTGGAATAGGATAGGGGTTATTATTAGTGTAGGTTTTTATTTTTCCCTATTTATTAATTAAGGAAATTGTATTTCTTGTGCTTGCATGGAGCTTTCCTACATTTGTGGGATAGGCTACCTTATGTGTAGATGTGTGTCATAGATGTGTCATTAGTGTCATAAGAATGTCATAAGTAACTCCATTGATGGGAGTTACTTCTCTATTCTTAGCACCTTGTCACCACCTTTCATGGAGGAGTTATAGTCTATTCTTGGAATGCCTTGGCCACCTTTTGTGGAGGAGTTACATGCTCTCCTATATGTATTCTTCACTTTGGCCATCTCATGTTAATCAAATTTTGGTTTTCTCTATTTTGTCTTGTGCAATTTTTCTTCTTGTATAATTTCAAATTGCTTTATCATCTATGTGGTGTGCACTTGCTTCATCTCGTGTGATCACGTCTCCATTGCATTCACATTATCTAGATTCTAGAAACAACTCTAATATGGTATCAGAGCCACTCTAAAAAAAGATAGATCTCTATAATCTGGTTCTACTTCTTGGATGTTGGAGGGACTAGCTTTATTTTACATTATAGGGTGTTGACTTTGTTGTAAGTTGTTGGGGCTGCCCTTGTTGCAAACATCTTCATACCTTTGACCTGTGTGCCACCTCTACTTTGAGCTGCTTGTGTGGGGCCTTCTCTATTATTGTCCTTGCTGAGTTCAATTTTTTTTGGTGAGGGCACTAGAAACTCTTCTGGTCAAGCATACTTTCTGCAATGCCATGCCAAGCTTTTGTAACTCCACGTGCTTAGCAGCACTCCACACAGTCAGTCCACGCGCTCAACCTGCAGACTCATGCGCTCTCTAATAGTAGTCAAACATTGCACCTTAGGCAGTCCTTCCAGCTGACCTTTTTCTATTTGCAATGCCATAGACAACCATGACTAACATCTATTTTCTTAAAAATGGCACTCCTTTTTGGTTTCCAATGCCCATGTGGTGGGGCCTCCCTCTCTCTCTTACTATTTAATAGGTAATTCTACTTTTGTCCAATAATTATTTTGATATTCATAAATTAGTAATTTGATTTTTTGAATTAAAGACAAATTGGAAATTAGCCATTAAAAAAAATAGTTTAGGGGTTTTTTAAAACTTGTATCTTCAACCTACGAAGACGAAGGGTGAGGCCTGAGTTGGCAGAAGGCCAATTCCCCCTCACAAAGACATCCTATGGATTCCTCACTTTGTGCCAAATCCAATGAGTGGTTGGAAGGCCACTTTCTTTCTCAAAATAGGCATTTTTTTAATATTTTAGTGTTTTTTTTGCAAAAACACTAGTTTACGGGAAAATTGAACCTTTAATATCTTGCAAACGGTAGCTCAGATTTGGTTGCCATTTTTTGAAAAAGTATTTGTAATTAAATTTTATATATTTTAGGATTATTATTTGTCAAAAATTCATTAGTTTATAAAGTGCCTAAAATTTGGGTCTCCCAGGACGCATTTTTGGTTGAGTCTGACATCCTATTTGCTTATAGTCTTACACTGATTGCTCTAAGACGTATTCTCGACTGAGCTCAACATAATTTGAGTGTGCACTTGCATATTTGGGGGGGGGGTCAATATTTTAGGGGGGTGTGATTTCTTT
This sequence comes from Torreya grandis, assembly GCA_037957365.1. Taxonomy (NCBI): domain Eukaryota; kingdom Viridiplantae; phylum Streptophyta; class Pinopsida; order Cupressales; family Taxaceae; genus Torreya; species Torreya grandis. The sequence goes on from JARHVA010004707.1 coordinate 561,486, forward strand.
TCACAACTTGTAAATCTTTGCTTTCATTATCCTTTCTGCATAATTTCACAACTTGCAATCAACACAACTTCACCTAAATTCAGCTTAAAATGGATTCTTTTCAACTTAAACCCCTAACACCCTTCAAATATCATGAATGGAAGGTTAAAATGTCAATCATTCTGAGAAGCAAAGGGTTGTATAGGATCACCATGGGTACTGAAGTAGAACCTAGCACTGATGCTGAAAATGTCAAGTGGTACAACCATAGTGATGAAGCTTATGTATTACTGAGCTTGTCCATGTATCCAAAAATTATCTTCCATTTAGAAACTTCCAAGACTCCCAAAGACATATGGGACACCTTAGAACTCTTATTTAGGAAGCTTGATGAGATGAGAGGTCATGAGCTTGAAAATGAACTCATAAGTCTATGTCCTAGCAACTTTGACACCCTACAAGACTTCTTCACTAAGTTTAAGGCCCTTAGATTGCAATTGAAATAATGTGGGATAGAGAAGAAAGATGATCAAGTCATCCTTTCTATTCTCGCAAAGTTAGGTCCAAGCTATTCAATCTTTGTCTCCACTTTCCATGCCATAAAAAGTGCCCTTGGCACTACATGGAAAATGCCTTCTTTGGATTCATTTATTGTTGACTTGACTAGGGAGCAAGATAAGATAATTCAAATGGGCACAATGAAGACTACTCAACCCCAAGATTTGATATCTAGAAATGGTAAGGATAAGACTTCAACAAAGGAGAAGAAGAAAAAGAACAAGGATCAGGAGAAGAAGAAAGAAAACAACAATCCTGCCAAAAATAACACTGAGACTTCCTATTCCAATGCTAAACCTAAGAAGGAGAAGGTTAAGTGTGCCTATTGTAAAAAGATAGGGCATGATGAACACAAATGCATGAAGAAACAAAAAGATCACCTAACTCATCTTCTAGAAAAGCACAACATAGGTGTTCCTGAGTCCATCAAGTAGAATTCATCTACCCAAGATATTACCAAGGTAAAAGGCAAGGGTAAGGAGAAATAAAAGGGCAAGGCCCTTGTACAAACTATAGCTTCTACAACATCATGGGTCATTGATTTGGGTGCTTCTCACCACATGGGCTCTTCACTAGTTGAGTTTTCATCTTTAGAGCCTTGTAGCATGGCTTCAATTAGTTTGGGTGATGACACATCAATTTTTGTTGTAAGAAGAGGGTCAGTTGAAATGGAAGGAGGAACATTCAATAATGTTATAATTGTTCCTTCTCTTTCAACCAATCTCCTATCAATGTACCAAATCACTCACATTGGTCGGGGCATGAGAGTTGAGTTTTCATCAAATTCAGTGGCTATCAGGGAGTTGCATAGTGATACTACAGTGGTAGTGGGTAAGGCAGATCACCAAGTCAGGATATATACCTTCTCACATTTTGCACTAGATTCTTCTCTAATAGCATTGTTGACTCATTCAGATGAAGTTAGAAAATTATGGCATGAGTAGTTCAACCACCTTAACTACCGCTACCTTGAGCAACTTTGTAAAAATGACATGGTCATTGGCCATTGGCTTGCCTTGTGTCTAATTATCAAAAGTACTTTGTGAGGGGTGCTCCCTTGGGAAGCATCCTGAAGCAAAATTTGACAAAGGCAAAGCTTAGAGGGCTTCAAAAAATTTAGAGTTAGTCCACAGTGATGTATTGGGACCCTTTCCCAAACCATCTTTTGCAAGGGCCAAGTACATCCTCACTTTCATTGATAATTTATCTAGGTACATTTGGATATATTTTATCAAACAAAAGTCTAAAGTGTTTGAAAATTTTCTAGACTTCAAGGCTCTTGTTGAGAAATAGAGTGATAAATCCATCAAGGTTCTTTAAACTAATAATGGAGGGGAGTATGTTAGCAACAGGTTTGAGCAATTTTGCACCACAGAGGGGATTGATTTACAGTGCACAGTCACTTATAGTCCTTCACAGAATGGGGTTGCATAATGCAAGAATAGGTTCTTGAAAGACATGGATAGCTATATGATTCACTCCAAATCCTTAGCACCACATTACTAGGCCAAAGCCATCAATTGTGCTTGCTACATTCAAAATAGGGTTCCCCACAAAGCTTTGAAAGGGATAACACCCTTTGAAGCTTGGCATAAAAGGAAACTTGATGTTGAGCACCTTAGGGTTTTTAGATCCCTAGCCGTGGCCTACATTCTGAAGAAGAAATGCAAAGCTATGGAATGTTAGTCTAAGCCTTAAATCTTTGTAGGATATATGGATGGTATTAAGGGGTATCACCTTATAGATCCAATTACTCATGAGTTGTTCATTAAGAGAAGTGTCCATTTTTAGGAGAGTCTTAGAGACTCAACACTTGACACTTCTTCTCCCTCATCATATTTACTTCTTCATGATGATTCCTCATTAGATTCAGATCAGCCATAGCAAGTTCTCAAGCTAGAGACATCTTCTTCTTCTTCTTTGAGTTTAGATAGTGAGGATAGTGATGCAAAGTCATCCACCTCTATTCAATTAGAGGATGAGGAGTTAGCACCTGACTTGCCCACTTTTGGGCCACTTTGGGCCAAACACACACTTGAGAGTGCTGGCACTTGGGTAGGAGATGTCATAAATGACAGATGTACTAGGGGGATTTTTAGAAAGATCCACATGCCTTTTTGCTTCAATTTTAGATCCATAGACTTTTTGAGAGGCATCAAGGGTACCTGAGTGGGATAGTGCTATGGAGGAAGAATATTCTTCCTTAATCAAAAATCACACTTGGGATTTGACATCACTTCCTAAGGGAAGAAAGATGGTTTGATGTAGGTGGATATATCAGACCAAGTTTGCAGTAGATGGGTTGGTTGATAAGTATAAGGCATGATTGGTCACCAAGGGTTTCTCACAAGTGGCAGGCATTGACTACTCAGAGAGATTTACACCCATTGCAAAGATGACTTCTATCTGACTCACCTTAGCTATTTCCATAGCACATGGTTGGGATGTGCACCAGATGGTTGTGAAGAGTGCCTTTCTTCATGGAGACCTAGAGGAGGAGATCTACATGGAGCAACTACTAAGATTTATTCAAGATTCTTCCTTAGTATGCAGACTTAGGAAATCTATCTATGGCCTCAAACAGGCCCCTTAGGTGTGGTACGCCAAGATGGATTCCTTCCTTCTCATAGTGGGTTTCACTAGGTGCCATTCTGACCCCAATGTCTACTTCTTACAGTAGGATGATTCACTCATAATTTTGGTTTTATATGTTGATAACCTTTTGATCACCGAGAGTTCTTCATCGGCTATTGCAGTGGTGAAGGAATCTCTTCAGGATAGATTTGACATGAAAAACTTGGGTTTATTACATTACTTCCTTGGTATCAAGATCTCATAGTTAGATTTAAGGATTTCTCTTGCACAGCCTAAGTATGCTCTTGACTTATTGGCTTAGCTTCACATGGCTAATTGCAAGCCATCTCCAACTCCCTTTCTATCATGAGTCAAGCTTGAGGCTAATTATTCTTCACCATTGGTTGATGCCTCTCAGTATTGACAACTTGTTGGTAGTCTCATCTACTTGACTCACACCAGGCCTGATATATCATATACAGTGGGACTTGTCTCTAGATTCATGCATGAACCTCATGAGCTTCATTGGAAAGTAGCTAAGAGGATCTTGCATTACATACAAGGTTCACAGAGATATGAGATTCATTATAGATTTGGTATAAAGGTTGACTTAGTTAGATATATAGATTCAGACTGGGCTGGTGATTCACAGACTACAAGTCCACTTCTAATTACAATTTCTCTCTAGGTTCTAGTCCTATCAGTTGGTCTAGTAAGAAGTAGAATGTTATTGTTATATCATCCATAGAGGTAGAGTATAGGGGAGCTATTAATGTAGCTACTGAGGCTATTTGGCTTTAGGGGATTCTTTCTGAGTTTGGCATTCCTATTAGGCAGCCCACCATCATTTATTGTGACAACTTGAGTACCATTCAAATTTATAGTAATCTAGTTTATCACCAGTAGACCAAGCACATAGAGATTCACATGCATTTCATTTGGGATCTTATTCATAGTCTGGTCATTGACTTGATATTTTGCCAGTCTTTAGAGTAGGTTATAGACATCTTCACCAAATCTTTCACTTAGAGCAAGTTCATTCATCTACGAGCTCTTCTTGGGGTGCTGTCCACATCTATAGTAGCATCATCTTTGAGGGTGGCCACTAGCCTCTTCTTTCTTTTATGTCTTTCTTTTGGGGGGGAGTTTTTTCCTATGGGTTTTCTCTTTTTATCTATTTTATGGGAAATTTCATTTTTACATGGGTACCTCATCAGGCCTAGTTGCCAGGACCCATTTTATATTTCCACACTACCCACCTAAGCTGCGCTTATGGGGGGTATTAGTGTAGGTTTTTATTTTTCCCTATTTATTAATTATGGAAATTATATTTCTTGTTATTACATGGAGTTTTCCTACATTTGTGGGATATGCTAACTTATGTGGAGATGTGTGTCATAGATTTGTCATAGGTGTCATAAGAATGTCATAAGTAACTCCCTTGATGGGAGTTACTTCTCTATTCTTAGCACCTTGTCACCACCTTTCATGGAGGATTTATAGTCTATTATTGGGGTACCTTGGCCAACTTTTATGGAGGAGTTACTTACGTGTGCTCCTATATGTATTCTTCACTTTGGCCATCTCATGTTAATCAAATTTTAGTTTTCTCCATTTTATCTTGTGTAATTTATCTTCTTGTATAATTTAAAATTGCTTTAGCATCTATGTGGTGTGCACTTGCTTCATCTCATGTGATCAAGTCTCCATTGCATTTGCATTAGTTGGATTCTCACAACAACTCTGATAGTTATGTCATAATTAGGGAGATATTGATATGATTATTTAATAATTAAAGGGTTAGTTAGGATAAATAATGAATGTTGAATGCAAATGAAAGTAGATTAGTAATGATGATAAGGTGGAAAAATTAGGGTATCTATATTTTCTCTTCTTTGAAAGGGAGTTGTGACTAGAAGAAATATCATCCTTTCAAAGAATGTAGAATACTAAGTGATGGGGAAAAATATGATATGAGTGGAATGGTTGGTTAGATATTTAGGTAGATGCTTCTCAAGATGGTATGCGAGGATGAAACACATGGAAAAGCTCTAAAAATTAAAATAATGGGTAAAAAAGATGAAGTGAAGGTGTTAAGGGGTAAATTAGGGTGTGAATAAATAGGAGGTGGGGGTGAAATCCATGTCATTTTCACTCTTTCCACCTAGTAAATTGGAGCTCTAAGCCTACATGAGACCTTGACCAAAAATTGATTGTATATCCTCTAATAATAACCTAACAAGCATGTGAGGGAGAATTAATGATCATATAGAGGTAAGGGACCAGTAAGTACCTTTTTTGTAGTTTAAATTTTAAAATGTGTAATGTCATTAATTTTGAATACATAGGGGGAACACAAATGCTATGAGGAAATTTTTCCTCGTGTCATTTTTTTTGGGTGTAGAATAGGGCTAGAAAAATCATAGAGGATATTTGAGGGATATGTGTGCAACTTGTACTATTTTATTTTTACATAATCTTTTTTTATGTATTCAACCGTTGTGAGCATAGTAATACAATTTATAATGTGAAAAGTCCTTCCTTTTAGGAATAACAAAAAAATATAATATGAAGAGAAAATGCTTTATAAAACTCTATATACAATTTTTAATTGTATTTATATATGGTTTTGATGTGATAGAGATAGATACATATCATTTTGAAATGGTTTTCCTATGTATATTTTATCATTATTCTATGTGTATTGAATACCTTGTTTACTTTAATCTATTATTCACATGAGTCTATACTGACTGTTCAAATTATAATAAGTTTGCATTTCTTTGAACAAACTATATATTTTGATTATTATTTAATATTTTCAATATGAATTATCATTTGTTGTTTAATTTTACTACTTCATACACAATCTATCCCTATATTATCATGTTCTAAAAGGTTTCACAAGAACCTCTATTAATAATGGTGTACTGAGCATGGAATTTTTTGCTAAAACATGCTGAGATAGATACTAGGGTAAAGAGATATATAAATATTCTATCAGGCACCTAGAACATAAATGCTATGACACCACTTGTCGGGGATCAACCAACAAACTTGATTACTATTGTGCAAGTAATTAAACATGAAATTAAACTAGAATGATAAGCAACTAGAATCAGAAGTAGCAAAGAATAAGAGATACAAGAAACCACCCTGAAAACTTGTATTAAACTCTTCCAGAAGGAAATACAATGAAGAAAAATCACACTTTCCTCTCACACCTCTCAAATGTATAGATCTCTTTCCCTCAAGAGTTTATAATCAATTCCAACAACTTGGATTGATACACACATATACAATATGTCTTGTGTTGTTCTTTCTTACACTTACACAAGCTATGAAGATCTATCCTTATTATATAAGATTAGGGATCATGAGTAATGCATTCACACCCATCAGATACACCTCCTAATCAAAAGCTCAAAATAGTCCTACTAAAGATAGAGATGCAGACTTAAGACTAACACTTAATCCTATCATGCAAACATTCTGTTTTGTCCATGAAAATAGATTTTGGATGACCAACGTCAACCAATATATGACCGATGTTGGCAGCTACTAGTCAACTCCTTGCCATCATCGGTGATTGTGTAAATCTAGCAACTTCAACATCCACTCATCTGGTAAAGTTTTTAGCTCCACACCTTAACAATCTCCCACTTAGAGATAAATAGCTACACCAGTACCTGTACAATAACATCTTCTAGCTTCTCCATCTTCAAACTCAATCTTGAAGACCAATAAAAGTTAAATGAAGATTAAAATTCTCTTTTATTACTGACTTTGTTAACATATCAGCAGGGTTCTTATCTATATGGATCTTCTCCAGCTTCAACTCACCATCCTCCAATACCTATCTTATGAAGTGGTACCTAAGCTGTATATGTTTGGTTATTGAATGAAAGGCTGAATTCTTAGCCAAATGAATTACACTCTGACTATCACTGTATAATTTGCAACTCTCTTGCTCCTTTCCCAACTCTTCCATGAACTGTGTCATCCATATCATCTCTTTGCTAGCCTCTATGACTGCAATGTATTCTACCTCTGTAGTAGACAAGGCAACAACCTTCTACAACTTTGAAATCCAGCTAACCACCATTCCACCAATAGTGAAAACATAACCTGTGGTGTTTCTCCTGCCATCTAAGTCACCTACCATATCTGAATCTACATAACCATGTAGAGAAGTGTTTAACCCTCCATAGCACAAATGCCTACTGCTGGTCCCTCTCAGATATGTGAGAATCCACTGGACTACTTTCCAGTGCTCCTTCCCTAGATTGACCATATACTTACTGATAACTCCCACTACTTGGGAAATATCTGGTCTAGTACATACCATTGCATACATTAAGCTCCCAACTACAGAAGCATATGAAACTCTACTCATGTACTCTACTTCATCATGTGAATTAGGACACTATTCTTTACTCAACTTGAAATGTGCAGCCATAAGTGTACTTACTGGTTTTGCATCTTGCATATTGAACCTCTCCAACACCTTGTTCACATAATCCTCTTGAGACAAAAACAACCTGTGATTTTTCTTGTCTCTCTTGATACTCATGCCAAGGATTTTCTTTGCTGCTCCCAAATCCTTCATGGCAAATGTGTGAGCTAATTTCACCTTAAGCCTAGAAATATCTTGCATGTGTGAACCTGCAACCAGCATACCATCTACATACAGCAACAAGATAATATATCTACCATTATCCAATCTCTTAAAATAAACACAATGATCAGATTGACATCTACTATAGCCATGCTCAGTCATAAACCTGTCAAATCTCAAATACCATTGTCTAGGAGCTTGCTTGAGACCATACAAGCTTTTCTTCAATCTGCACAGAAGTTTCTCCTTACCTTTGACCTCAAACCCTTCCAACTAAACCATATATATTTCTTCATCCAAATCTCCATGAAGAAACATTGTCTTAACATTAAGATGCTCAAGAAGCAAATCCTTAATAGTAACTAAAGACAATACAGTCCGAATAGAAGTCATTTTAAGTACTGGAGAAAAAATCTCACCAAAATCAATACCTAGTTTCTGTGCAAATCCTTTCACTACCAACTTGGCCTTATATCTCATCTATCCATTCTCACCTTCATTCAATCTATAGATCCATCTATTCTTCAGTGTTCTCTTTCCCGCTGGCAACTCAACCAAATCCCATGTTTGGTTCTTTTTCAAGGAATCAATTTCCTCATTCATGCCTAGCTCCCATTGATTCTTGGATTCCACCTATATTGCTTCATCAAAACTCTCTGGTTCTCCACCATTAGTAAGCAATAAATAGAATAATGAAGGGGAATATCGAATTGGAGGTTTACTTACCCTTTCTAACCTCTTGATGGGTGTTTGAGACTCATTTTCTACTTACTGTCCACCCAAATTCTCTGACAGTGACCAACCTCAGTCACCTCCAGGCCTATTACTGACCAACATTAGTTCCACGTGACCAACCTCGGTTCCTTCCTAACCAACATCGATCACTGTCTAACCGACATCAGTTCCTTTATTGCCGATGTCGGTTCTTGACTGACTGACATCGGTCTCTGTGTTTTCCTATCTGTGATAATTCTTTCCTACAAGCTCATTTTGGACAGTCACCTCATCTAAATCTCCATTGCTCTGCTTAGAATTCTTTAGCTTCTTGAGCTGATCACTATACATCAATTTTTCATTAAAAATAACATCACAGCTCCTAATTATTTTATTAGTTCTCAAATTCCAAAACTAGAATCTGAAATCATCAGAGCCATAACCAATAAATGTGCACCTCATAGACTTAGCATCCATCTTCTTTCTATTTTATTTATCAATGTGTATAAAAGCTTCAAAACCAAAAACTATTAGAAATGAAATATCTAACTTTTTACCTATCCACACCTCTTCTAGAAGTCCACCATCCAGAGCTGTAGAGGGTCCTCTATTAATTAGGTAAACTATAGTATCCATAGCTTTTGTCCAAAACTATAAGGGCAAACCAGCATGCAATCTCACACTCCATGCATGCTTCAATATTTTTTTGTTCATCCTTTCAATAACTCCATTTTGCTGAGGTGTCCTTGGAAGCATTCTTTGCGTACGTATTCCATTCATATAACAGTAACTTCTAAACTTATTACTGTAGTACTCACCACCATTATCAGATCTAAGGCACTTCAATCTCTTGCCTATTTCATTCTCAATTAAAGCTTTCCAAATCTTAAAAGTGTTAAAAACATCATATTTCTTCTTTATGCAATAAACCCATGCCTTTCTTGTAGCATCATCAATGAAAGTAACATAATATTGTGATCCTCCAATAGAAGCTACCTGAGCTGATCCCCACATGTCTGTGTGAACAAGCTCCAACTTGTGCTTCCTCTTTGTTGACCCATTTTTAACAAACCTTACTCTCTTTTATTTTCCAAAAACACAATGCTCACAGAAATCTAGATGCATGCTTTTCAAATCTGAAAGCTTACCTTTTGACTTAAGAATTGACATTCCCTTCTCACTCATGTGGCCAAGCCTCTGGTGCCACAACTTTACATCTACATCTAAAGTAGATAATACAAAAGGAGAATAATCAGTAATACAATTACATAAATAGAGAATACCTACTCTCTTACCTTTGACTAGTATAAGTGCACCCTTGGTAATTTTCCAAGATTTAGCTGTGAGAGTTACTGTACAACCCTCATCACCCAACTTTCCTATAGAAATCAGATTCTGCTTTAAGGCTGGGACATGCATGACATCTTTCAACACCCATGTGTTTCCATTCTACAATTTCAGTTGCACTTTTCCTTTGCCAACAAATTTACAAGGCTCATCATCCCCTAAATAAACTTTTCCAAAATCTCCCTGGACATAATCATTGAAAAATTCTCTATTTGGGGTAGCATGGAAAGAGGCCCCAAAATCTAAAACCCAAGATTCTATTTTATTATGCAAAGAAAGTGAAAGAGCATCTTGTGCAACAATACCTACAACTTTTGCTTCTTCATTACCTTCATGCTGATTCTCTTCATTAACCTTCAACCAACAATCTTTCTTTGCATTTCCTCTCTTTCCACAATTCCAGCAGGTTATCTTCCTTTTTCCATTTCTGGATTTGGATCTATTGCTCATCTTTGACTTAGACCTTGATCTCCCTTGCTTTCTCTTCTCTCTTTACCTTCCCCTGCTTTCAATACTTAAAGCATTACCTGATGATTCCCCTATGCTTTTCCTGTGAGTCTCTTTATTCAGGATTACACTAACAACATCATCTACTTTCAAGATATTTGTAGCAGATGCAGTATTACTAACTGCCATTACTAAACTATGCCAACTTTCAAGTAAAGAGCATAATATTAAAAGATCCTTAATTTCATCATCAAAAATTATTTTGACTAAATTTAATTAATTTACAATTTCATGGAAATCATTAAGATGATTAGATACAGATCCACCTTCCTGAATTTGCAAATTAAATAACTACTTCATAAGATATACCTTATTTGAAGCTGAGGGCTTTTCATATAAATTTGCTAAAGTGTCCATCAACTCTACCGTTATCTTTGCCTGTGACAAGTTGGAAATCATAGTAGATCCTAGACTTAATCTTATAGATCCAAGAGCCTTTCTATCAAGAACTTCTCATTCTTCATCTTCCATATCTGTGGGCTTTCTATCAACCCCACCCAATGGTAAGTATAGATCTTTCTGATACAGATAATCCTCTATCTACATTCTCCATAATTGGTAATTCTTGCCATTAAACTTCTCCATTCTCAGTTTGCTTTCTTCTGCCATTGCTTCTCCCACTCAAACAGAAACCCCTATGAGTGACCTGTAATCAACAAACACTAACCAGATCTAAAACACCCATTAGTCAACCTAAGCTCTGATACCACTTTTTAGGCACCTAGAACATAAATGCTCTGACACCACTTGTTGGGGATCAACCAACAAACTTGATTACTATGGAATTAAACCAGAATGATAAGCAACTAGAATCAAAAATAGAAAAGAATAAGAGATACAAGAAACCACCATGAAAACTTATATTAAACTCTTCTAGAAGGAAATACAATGAAGAAAAATCACACTTTCTCTCTCACACCTCTCAGATGTACAGATATCTTTCCCTCAAGTGTTTACAATCAATTCCAACAACCTGGATTGATACACACATATACAAATGTCTTGTACTATTCTTTCTTACACACACAAGCTATGAAGATCTATCCCTATATATAATATTAGGGATCATGAGCAATGCATTCACAACCATCAAATACACCTCCTAATCAAAGGCTTAAAATAGTCCTACTAAAGATAGAGATGCAGACTTAAGACTAACACTTAATCCTATCATGCAAACATTCTGTTCTGTCCATGAAAATAGATTTTGGATGCATAGGTAACCGACGTCGATTCTTGCCTGTCTGCTCATGAATGTCAGCCGCTATATGATTAATGTCAGCAGCTACTGGTTGACTCTTTGCCATCATCGGTGACTGTGTAAATCTAGCAACTTCAGCATCTACTCATCTAGTGAAGTTTTTAGCTCCACACCTTAACATATTATTGATGAAATAATTCAAAATTTTGAAAAAGATGAAATGTGAATAATAGGGAATACTATGAAAGAAATTAGTCAGGAGCATATCTATAGAGAAATTTATGAAATATTCTAGTATGAATTTTCTATGATATTAGCTATGTGGTATCACTCTTAATCTTAAAAAATATGGGAGGGTATATCCAATTGGTTCCTTAGAATATGCCGATATTAGAGTTGATGAGTTGAGTCTATGAGGAGATTTTGATGTCATTCACTTGAAAATATGAGACCCATTATCCTACCTTGATTGGTAATAAATGGGATTATGATGGCCAAATGACTATCAATACAGTGAGAAATTAATTAAAGGCACATTAAGGGGATAAGATAGTTGTTATACCATTAAATACATAAAAAGGCCCTATGATATTCCAAAAATAACTATAGTCACCTTATTCCTAAAGTGACAATAGTTGGCTCAAAGTCAGTGTAAATTCAAATAAAAATGCTCTGATAACTATGAAATGTAAATTATTTAAACCATAGCTTAATCAAAACATGCAAACCTAGATAATAAAGTAATTAGTTTATAATCCAATGATAAAAAAATCTCCAACTCTTTAATTTTAAATTGAAGGATATACCTCTTCATCTATTCAATCTCCAACTAAGTCAAAGGTATATTTCCTATATAATACAAGTGAAAAATAATGGATTATATAGAGTCTACTCTAGAAGGTGTCTTACCTTGAGAAGTAACATCATTAATAAGTGGCAACTCAGACACACATATGTTGAATTGGGTTGTGAGATATCATGAGGTATGACCTTTATGCATGGTGTTCACCACAAAATGCTAATTACCAAAATATTTTACTATAGAGGATCTCAATCTATTTGTCTTGGGGTTGGAGCACCATGTCCGAAATATATATCAATGAGTCAGTGCACTCATCTATGCCTTAAAGGTAACTACTTCAACATGGTGTGTAGTACATAAAAAATAATTATTATAATGGGGTGAAGTGTGTGAATTTATGTGATCATAATTTCAATTACCACTTACTGTTAGAACGTAGTGGCCATTATTTCAAGACTAATGTCTAGAGCTACATATTATTAAATGTGTATATATATGGTCTATACAAGGTGTTGAGCCAAGATAATGGGTGCATATTTTTATCCATGCCCTAGTGCCCCTTCCAACTGCATGGTATATGAATCAGGAGTTTAGAAGGGATACTAAACATTGGGCACAAATACATCAAGACTTTATTTAAACTTATTTTTTAAGATGATAATATATTAATTCAAATTCATTTCAAAAATATAAAACTTTTTTATGTTGTGATTGAGTAGATTATTTTGGAACTATGATAGACTCATCATCACAGTAAAAAACATCTCAAGATTTGAATCTAGTGATTAATAATTACAAGGATGGTAACAAAAATTAATCACTTCCTACACCATTTAATAGAATTATAGATGACCTAAAATAATCTAGTGATAGTGATGGCAATATATATATATATATATATATAAGGATTATTTGAACCTAAACTAGAATTAGAACCAAAAATGTCCAAAGCTCAAAATAAACTCAAAAAGGAAGAGTGCATATTGTAAACACTATGAAATGAGAAGGAGAATGAAATCTATGAGAGGTACTATCCTATGGATCTAAGAAAGTATATCAAGAACCATAGAATAATATTGAAAAAATTATTAGAATAGACTCTGTGCCCAAACTTATAGCTTAGGTAGAGTAATGGGTGTATAATGAGATTTTAGAGGCATTATAGTTGTTAAGAGATTACCATGATTTCTTTATGATTAATTTCACAAAATTTAAAGGTGTAGATCCATATTTGGGGGAGATTTACATTTAATTGAAAGAGTGCACTAAACCCATTAAAAAGTGCCCTATAAATTGAATCCCAACATGAAGATGAAAGTAAAGGCTATGTTGAATCACATGTAATAATTAAGGATCATCTATCAAGTAGAAAAGGTAGATTGGGTTAGTCCCATGGTTGTGTAACTGAAGAATTATAATGAGATTTAGGTCTATGGGGATTACCAATAACTAAATTAAGCTTACATTAATTATTTATTTCCCATATCATTCACATATAAGGTTCTCAAATCAGTCGACAACCATGAGGTTTACTTTTTCAAAGGTGGATTTAGTGGATGCCATCAAATTCCTATCATGAAGGAATAATAGGTTAAAACAAATTTTGAAATGTAATGGGGTTTGTTTGCATATAAGGAAATGCACTTTGGTTTTAAAAATGCTCTAATAGTTTTCTTTAGGGTTGTGGTAACTATATTTAAAGATTTTATTCATGATTTTTGGGAAGTCTATTTGGATGATTGGGATGTCTTCTTTTAATTCCAATATAATTTGTCTATGTTGTGTCTCATGCTATAATGTTTTCAAGCCATTCACATTACATTGAATCTAAATAAGTTCTTATTTTTTAGTGTTCTATTAGGTCACATTATATGCAGTGATGGAATACTAGTTGGCTAGGCTAAAATTGTAGTAATAGAGGGGATGACACCTCAAACTATTTACATAAAGGTTTAAACCTTTCTAGGTCACACCAGATATTTTATAATATTTATCAATAGACATGTATCCATCTCTATGCCATTGGAAAAGATATTGTGTAAAGATACAAAGTTTGTATGGACACTAGAATGTAAAACAACATTTATTAAACTCAAACAAAGGCTAGTAAAAACTTATATATTTAATTTTATTGAATGGAAAAAGTCATTCCATGTAGATGTGGATGTTTATAGTATCATAGTATGATATATCTTAATGTAGCTAGGAGATGGTGAGTTAGATCATTATATACATTTCAGAAGTAGGAAAATATCAACTGTAGATAAAACATATATGAATACAAAGAGAAGCCTTAGTAATGGTGTTTTATTTACAAAAAATTAAGCCTTATATTTTGGACAAGCCATTTGATATTTTTATATATCACCAATTCTTATGATACTTTCTTAACAAGCCTATGTTAGGTGGAAGGATCTCCAAGTGGTTGATGTTGTTTCAAGAATTCTAATTTAGAATCAATGTGAATCTATAATGAGAGAATTTGGGGCCTAATCATATGAGTAGGATCCATAATGGATAATAACCTAAAGAAATGTATGATGAATCCATAGATGGACACTTGTCTAGAGTCTCTATAATCCCTAATAATATGGAGGAGACCACAAACTTGATATAATAAAGAATGTTTCATGTGCACTATGTTAAAAGGGATTAGAAGTAAATGGTAACATGATTCATTCCTTATAGCCTCATCAATATATTCATGTTTGATATTAGGAAGGATGATGTGCTACACAGAGTAACCTGAGAAAAAAGTGACCATAGATCCTTTAGGAAACACATCAAGGAGTCATAGGAGGCCATTTCATAAGACAATATATTATGATAAAGATACCATAGATTGGAATTTTATAGTTGAATTTGTTTTATAATGCTCACAAGGTGGAATAACACTATGTTATTTGCTACAGAATGGGAAATCTAAATCATTGAGATGAGATGCCTTTAGTTCTAATGCTAGTGGAACAACCTTTTAAATAATGGGGCATTGATTTTTTAGGGCCCATAACTCCTCCAATTAAATGCAGTCATGTGAGATATATCATTAGTGTGATAAACTATTTCACAAAATGGGTGGAATCTATTATGACACTAATCTATGGTGATAAGGATGTCGTTAAAATTATGTATGATAATATCATAACATGATTTGGATGTCCAATTAAATTGGTTAGTGATAGAGTTACTCACTTTATGAATAACACAGTTAAGATTCTTACAAAGGATTTTATGATATATCACCATAAAGGCATGAAATATCATCCAAAATCAAATGAACAAGTTGAGGGTTCAAACAAAGTATTGGGTAAAATGCTAATGAAGATATGTAATGTTTAAAGGGATGATTGGGAGGATCACGTTCCTATGATTCTTTGGGAATATAAGATAAATTATAAATGTGTGACAAGCTTCACTCCCTTTTAGTTGGTTTATGGCCTTGAGGAGTTAAGCCTATGGAATATATTTTTCCTATTATCTGAATTACAATGAGTATGAGGATGGGCAATTAAGACTCACTAAAATATAGATTTGTGGATTTGGTCAAGATAGAGGAAAATAGACAAAGAGCATAGTGTATGTAAGATATTAATAAGTTGACTCAAAAATCATGGCATGGTCACAACATATGATCTAAAGAGTTCTATCCCAAATAAGTAGTATTACTCTATCTCAATAGATTTAAAACATTTTTCAATAAATTTGTGAATTATATGGAAAGGACCTTATACTATTTATGATGTTTCACAATAGGGTATAATTATTTTAAAATATTTACAAGGAACCATTATACCATGGCATGTAAATTAATGTAGACTTAAGACTTACCATAATTAATCTCTATCATTCATTGATGCAAATAAGAGAGGGTATTGAGTAACACCATGTAGTTAGGATATTTTTTTAATGTTTTTTTTATATTTTGTTTTTAGGGTAGTGTGTTTATACAGTTTGATCTTTGAGTTACATCACATTGAAATGAATCTTAGTCATTCAAGATCATAGAGTGTGATTAATATGTATATTCAACATGAATTAATTCTATCTAGTAATAGGAACGTGGTGGTCATCAATTAATTATAGGAATAAGGTGTTGAAAATATATGTATAGAGAAGGGATGGAGAGTGGCAATTCAAAACCATTAATGACAATTCAATTCAGATATTTCACCTTTCTCAAACTAGTTTGAATGGAAGAATGATAATATTTTCCATAAAATAATGTGGATAGATGAAAGAATGCCACATCACATCAGTAACCTATCAATAAATGGATAAAATAATCCATACATAGAATAATAACCAGTTGACATAAATTTCATAGGTAAACTTGTGTGTAACTAGCTCAACACATTTAAACTTGATAGCCAGATGGATTTGGGTAGAAAAAACTATATAACAAAGGGTGTAAAAAAACAAAGACATTACACACTTATATAAAAAATAGAACTTTGTGATATACATCCAAAATAAATATGTGTACACAAATATCTCACCAACACTATACCAAGTGAATAAAGTGTTCAAAATAATCCATAATAATAATCATGGATATGGGAAAACTATTGATTCCACTCATCGATGTGTTGAAGGAGGAGATGGGGTTTGGCCTCTAACTTTAGATAAACAAGATATAATGATCTAGATCCCTTTAATTTTATTTATGTGGTTTATTATATTTTCCCATGACCCATAAGAATAAACACAAGTAGGAGTGCTACAACTTTAACATCCTCTATGAGGCTCTGATGCCAATTGAGTAATCAAAATACCTACTTTTAAATAATTATATGAGGTAATGCTTACTTCACTCAGTTCATATAATGAAGATGCCATTCATTTGTCTCAATATGTTACCATATTCATCAACCCTATGTTTTTGGCCAAAATAATAGGGCTTCCATCTTAGAGTATCTTTTTCCTTATAAATCCATAGGTCCACTTATCCACTCTAACACTAGAGAAAAATACACAAGGGTAGGAAGAAGACTCCCCATTGATTCTGTAAAATATGTTTCAATGTGCATCCTAATTGAATGCATCACCAAATAATTTTAGTATTCAACAAACCCTGTAAAATAGACAACTAAAGGAGTATTAGACATTACATATTGCATGATATGCCTACATGAGTATTATAATTATCCTGAGCTTTTGGCCTCAAAACTCATAATAAACATTGAGAAGATCCTCTCTAGCACATAGTAAGAATTTGTGTAAAATTTTTTAGATGTAATCCTATATTTAACAAAATATAAATCAATATAAGGACCATTCAACCATGCTAAATATGTTTTGCCTCTACTACATTCATCACCATTACATAGACTAAAACATGAAAATAGTATGAAAAATTAGGGAGATTCAATGCATAGTTGTTGGATATCTAAGCCATGATTATTTTTCACCTTAGGGTACCTTATAATATGTTGTAGTATCTTAGAAAACATGCATCAATTACCAAGTTACACAATGGCATTCAAATTAAAGTATATGATTTACCCAAAGTAACCACAACTCCAATGCCATTTTTCATCACCATGTTGGATACATAGGCAAAAATTTTGAGATATAAATCCTTTGAGGATACATCAGTATAACCTCTATGATCCATATCTCTAAGTGCACATCAACCTATGTAACCTTAGGCACAAGGTCAACCCCAAGAAAAAGCTCAACCATAGTCACCACCACAAATAATAGTGTATCCATAATAGATTAATAAGGGAAAGAGGAAGGCACCAATGTTATGAGTGTCAATAATGCTACCTTAAATAAGGAAATGCTATACCAAGTCCTAAATTGATAAAAAAAAAACATGTTACAAAGATAGTAACTGAGTGTGATTTGGATGAGCTAGGAGTTGGATAATATGAAGTTCTATAATCCATTCTCATAAATATTATTAATGGTGTTTACAAGGAGAAAGAAGAGAAAGAATTCTTTTTCTAGAAAGAAGTGCACACCTTCCAGGTGTAGAATTAGGTAAGATAAGATCTATGGGTTGACATCACTCAACCTCCTTCTATTATATTTGACATTATAGGTTAGGAAGCATCCTAATAATGGTTTTAGGTATAAATTTTCTAAGTAGATCTAGCTATAGGATCCTTTATTGTGGATTAAGTCAAACTACTAACATAATAAATTCCATACCCCACCCTATTGTGTAGACTAAGGACACATGTTATATCTTGACCATTTCCAAAAATTAAAGATAAGATGGTGTCTTTTATAGACCCAATAGAGGAGAATGTAACACAACAAGAACAATAGTCTCATCAATAGCCACAGGTCTAGACTATGAAGAGGATAAAAAAGAACATCACTCCACCTCCAACTTCTAGAAAAAAGATAGATGTGTGAAGAGGTACTATTTTGGAATCATCCTCTTCAGAAGATTTAGAGTCACTTACAATTCTAGGTTTATCAACCACCATGAAAGAGATGGAAGGGACCAGTTTAACACAACTGAATCCATAACACAAAGTTATGAAGTAACATGATTATCTAACATAAGAGGCAAAACACAAGAATATTAATAAATATGAGCAATGAAAATAACTCAAAATAAAAGAGTCAAAGAAGTAAAGGCTAAAAATAAAATAGTTGAATATGCAGAGGCTCAAAATAAAAGAGTTGAAGAAGTAGAGGTGAATAAGAAAGAAAAAAAGGAAACACCAAGAAGTGTAGGTTGTGTAAAAAAATAAATAGGAAACAATGACACTTACAAAGTCTTAGGAAGAGAAAAAGGTTAAGCACGAGGCTAAGGAGAAGGAAGACAAAAACAAAGACAAGGTTGAAAATGAAGCCAAATCCAAGGTAGATAAATAGGCCAAGTCCAAGGCTAAATAGGATGCTAAAATAAAATATGATGCAATGGCTAAGGCTAAGGCTCAAGTGGATGCCAAAGCTAAGGCTACAGTAGAAGCTAAGGCTAAGACTCAGGTATGTACCAAAGCCAAGGATGTAGCAAAAGCTAAGTCTAAGGCTGAATCATAAGCATAAGCTAAAGCTTAGTCATAAATTAAGGCTAATGCTAAATCCAAATATAAATATAGAGTTGAGATAGAGGTAAAATCTAAGGATAAATTAGAGGGCATAGTATAATAGGAACTTACAATGTAAGGAGGTGTGCAAGATGAGGATTGTAAGCTGAGATCCCAAGTCACTAGACAATGGCTATGGGATGTTCTCACATCATCCACCTAACATAGCACATTTTCTATTTTTATGGCACAATTCATAATGACCCCTATAATGACTACGATGACATCTATAGATTTATCTATGACTACATAAGAAACATCTTTGGATATTTCTAAGTTGTAGCTAACCAAACAAATTAAAGGCACAACTAATTTCCAAGAATTAATAGAGTAGAAGGATTTAACTTTAGAGTAAGAATTTTTGTAACTATGAGAGAAAAATGTAGATATAAGCCTTTGGTTCACTAATACATGTCAGATAATTAACAAAAATTACCCTACACTGGTTACCCAAGTCCTAGGTGACTAGGTCACATCTGAAGAAAAGTAGTTCTCCACTCTAATGGCATAACTAACTAAAGATTGGTTGGTTGTGCACAAGCTACAAACACTAAAAGATCAATGGAAAATATAAAATTAAAAACATAGGTGATCTCGAATCTATTAGAAGATTATGAATAGGTTCAAGATATAGTTACACTTTAATCTAAATGAATGACACATGGTATGTTGAATTAGTAGTAGCTTAAAAATTCATTATTCACAACTAAGACAAAATTTGACAAGGTGGAAAAATTCAAAGATATCATGGAGGATCATATGGCCACCCTTTCCAAAATAAATAATACATTCAATTAGTTTTTATATTCAAGGGATAATTTCATGAAAAAACTATAGACCTAGAAAAATGAGAGTTTGTGTAATTCATTTACTAGAATTTAGGTACAGAGGCATGCAGACCAATTGGAGTTGTCATAGGACATTCAAATCAAATCATAAAATTCTATGGCACTCATCTCTATTATAGAAGATGAAGATATCCAAAACTTGGTGGTGATTCAATTCCCACTACACACATTGCTCACTATGGTATGGGAAGTGTTCACTAACTAGAAAGTGTTAAAGCAAGATTTGTCCCAGATGGATACCTCCATTACACAACTTGTTGATGAGATTAAATTAATTTCTCTAAAACATATATAATAAATGTTTTAGTAGATGAATATTATAAAAATATTTTAGTTATCCATCCAACAACCATAATATCCTCCTCTAAAATATTTTACAAAACCAAGTGCTTTATTTACTAGTCTAGTAGAACCATCATTACAACAACTTACTACACAACCAACCTAGAACACACCACAACCTACCTAGTAGGTATTATTCATTTATAATTTTTTAGTCTTCACAATTTTTTTGTACAATTTTTTATAGTGTCCTTAAGCATTAAGATTAGGGCTAGGATGGTTGAAAACACATAAATGGCATCCACATGGCTAAGCTAGTCCATTGAAACCCCAAAATGGTAGTAGGATACTACACTACTTATTTAAAAAACTAAAAATGAGGCCAAGTAGTGTAAAAAGCATGAAACTAGTAAGAAACACCTAAAATGATAATCAAAACTCTTATTTCTAGTTGAATTCCTTAGCTAAATCTTCAGATTCGGATACCTTATCGTGACTTTGTCTCAAGATGAGATAGTTATTTAAGTCTAATAAAGTGTTCGGTATATAATAGGTATACAAAAATTGTATAGTGTATTTGATTGACACATCTGTGAATTTCACTATTTTCTTTTTTGCATAATATTTTTGTATGTATTCAACCTTTGTAAACATAGTAACAGACTTTGTAATTCTAAGAGTACTCCCTTTTGGGCATAACAAAAGGATGGAATATGAAGATAAAATGCCTTGTAAAACTCTATATATAGAATTAAATTATATTTGGATATGTTCTTGGTGTAATATATATTAATACACATCATTCTAAAATGGTTTTCCTATGTATCTTTTATCATTGTTATGTGTGCAGTGAATACTCTATTAGCCTTAATATGTTAATCATATGAGTTTATACCAACTATTTAGATTCTAATAAGTCTAAATTTCTTTGTGTAAACTATATTTTTTATGTATTAATGAATATATTAAATTTGAATTATCAATCTATTGTTTACTTTTGTTAGTTTATGTGCAAGCTATCCTTGTATTAGCATGTTCCAAAGGGTTTTTTCAAGAACCACTACTAACATTTTCACACACCTTATAAGCTTTTGCACACTCTCAATTAAATTTTCAATACCTTCCAATAAACTTTATTAAAACATTATAGTGATTTTACATTAATATAATTTATGCATTAGTCATATTGTTTGCACTATGATAAACTATGTTTTTGTTATGAGGAACGACATTTGCACATGAACAATGTTTGCACTTATTTGTGAAAATTTTGATGATTTTTCATAGGTTAGTGATGTTTCTTGAATTATTTTGAGAAATGTGACTAAGTTTTATTCATTATTGTATTTTTAGGAGTGACTAACAATCATCATTTCCTGTGAGAGGAGAAAAAAGTACTAGGATTGTTAAGAGTGTTTACAACAGATGAGTATGGATTATTTGATGTGGTTGGGTTGTACCATATATCTCTAACGATAAGAATTTGAGAGGATAGGGAGTTATTTATAAAATTGGTAGAGAGGTATCACTAAAATATGAGTATATTTCATCTACCAACCTAGGAGATGATAGTCACATTAGAGGATGTGTGGAGGATTTTGTGCATTTTGATATAAGGGGGCCATGGTTTATTGGAGAGACATTGTAAAACATGCATAGATGAAGGTATTATATAATCATGGGATAATATTGAAGGTGGGATCAAGGTTATATTTAGACAAGTGTTTGGTATGAGGACAAATAGATTAACTACCCTTGGTTTTTATGTTCTTATCAGTGGCATATTATTACATGCAAGGATTGGGATATTATTTGTGATTGGATTATCAGATGTGGTGGGGGATATTTTGGAGAATAAAATAAATTTATAATGGGGACCCTAAGTGTTAGCACATTTATACAATGGATTACACATGGTGGAATAAAATAATGGTGAGCGTATTAGGGTTTCTACATTATTATAGATATGGGTATGAAAGCACATATATCTAGAGCATCTAATACCACAACATAAACAAAAGGAGATATGAGTATCTCCTTACCTATGGATGGTACATTGTATTGGGTATCCAATAGTGGCATTTAAGGTATTTTAGGTATTATAGGATGGATATAAATGATTTTAGTCTTTGTGACATTATATAGAGACTGTGTAGGGAAGCAAACTTAGTATGAATGGAGGATTGGATGTATTTGAACTATACAATGACCACATGTTATAGTTTTGGGTGGTAATAGTATATAATTGAGAGATATAGGCTTGATAGAGTCCTTAGGTATTTTTGTGTATAATGGGATATTCCAGTAGGAGCACATATTTTTACACATGCACATACAGAGTATAAAAATGGGGTTCTTTAATTGATCCAATAGCAGTGACCATTAGGTAGGAATAATTACATCATGTGTACTTTGAGAAGTGATATATTATTATAAATATAATGGTTAAAGATGAGTATAGATCATGGTGGGATTAGACTCAACTAGTGAGGCTAACCATTCTAGACTAGAGGTTGAGGACATTACAAGAGTGGATACATGGGATTTTAAGGACTCAACCTTAGAGATTATGATGAAAAAGGATGAGAGGGTAGATATCTAGGCTAAATTATGATGTGGACATAATTGGATAAGATTGGGGAGATGGTGGAGTATATGTAGTGATAGATATAGATAGTGATGTAGGAAAATATGGTGTTGGATATAGAGGTGGAGATATAAGTGGAGGTATCGGTGGAGGAGATAGAGGAGATGGTTATAGGTTTTTAGTACCAATAGTGATGAAAAAATTAGGGGGAGATGGAATAAGGTTCTCATAGTTGAGTCATGCAGAGGATGAGGGGATTATTGAGACACTTGAGATAACTAGGTGAGATGCATAGATATTGGGTTTGAGAATGGATAGAGAGAAACTACATAGTACCCACTAGTCATAGGTAGAATCTTCGGATGTTGAGATTAAATGATTGACTTTTTAGGTGATAAATATGACTAAAGAGTTGGAGAGGATGATAATTTATGTGGAAAATGTGAAGAGATGTTTAGATACTTTGGAATGAGTGATATGTAGCTCGCTCAACACTAATAGTTTTGGGACTAACAAATGCCATTTATGATCTGATGAGTGTGATGAGAGAGAAAACATATTACCAAAAATTATATAAGGTTATTGTACTTTGTGATCATAAAGAGACATCATATGTAGAGCAAGTAAGCTAGTGTATAGGGTAATCCTTAGCACAAGTGAATCCTTTATCTAACTCAGTAGAGGTTCATCCTAGGAGAAGTCCACCATGGATTTTTGGTGCAGTGATTTGTGGCAAGAGTTGATAGTTTTGATTATGAATTTTGATGCATATGATGAGATGTATTATATACATTTACATGGATATTTTTATTGATATTTAGTGTTTATTTTTGGTCTCTTGTATATGTCATGTTTTTATGGTTTTATGATGTTATATGGATATTTTATAATTGTTCTTGGATGTTGTGATATGGATTTGATTATTATATTTCACTCCTAATATTTTGATTATGATGCATACTTAGTCATTGTGAAATATTTTTAGTTAAGAATGAATGTTAATTATGAATAATATTATTATTGTTTATTAGATGTGATGATGTAGATGTGTATGAAAGAATTTTTACTAGTCTTTCATAGATTTCCAAATGTTTTGATTGACCTAATTTTTTTATATAGTATAGGATGCCTCAATATATGTAAAAACATGATGAAACTATTTTAATATGTATATGGACTAATACAACACAATAAGTAAGAATATAAAACACTTAAAAAATAATGAACTAGAACACACAAAAATGTCAAGACCACCTATACTTGTAATTATTATTTAGCATTATTTTGATGTATTGTTAGATTATGGAAATTTTTTTAATAGTTTCATTATTACATTATGTTGTTTGAGACATATTGATTTATTTTAGAATTTAGTTATTGTATTTGATTTAATTATATATCTATTGTATTGGTATTACCAATGTCATTTTGCATGGATACATATGTTATTTTAAGTATGAACTAGGTTAGAAAGCATAATGTTTCATCTAATACTATGCTTAGCATATGCAAGTATACGACAATGATAAAGTTACAAGTGAGATATTAGGTCATTTACTCTACTTTTTATTTTTCTGAGTTTTATGTCTTAATTGATCTTATATTATGGACTCTTCTAAATTATGCAACTGACCATTTGATGACTATTATTTTGCATGGTCCTTTGTGTGTCATTTATTATTTTTTGTGTTTATTGGTATAACATAGGTCATAGTGGATGATAATAAAAATGAATGTTATAAATTAGACTAATCCTAGGATGCATGACCATTTTGTTTTAAAAATAATGAGAATATTCTCATGGCACATTTATATTCAAGGGTGTTACTAGTCATATGCAACTGTTGACTATGTTTTAAATCACCATGGTTATTGTGATTTTTTTAAGTCCAAAGACTTGGACCATGGATTAATTATTAGAATTCAATTAGCCTTTGGTCTTGGTAAGACAATAATAAGTCCCTTAGACTTAATCAATGTTAATAATAATAAAGTCATTGAGACTTTGGTTTTGGTAATAATTAAGTGATTATTGGTTATTTTAAGTATGCATAGAGGACTTCAAGTTAATCCTAATTGATTGTTAGGGATTATAAGATGCATTTATTGAATGATTGGGAACTTGATGGTCGTGTTTTTTGGTCTATTTTAGGGTGTTGAGGGTTTTATCTCTATTTTTAGTTTTATTCTCTCAAACCTTACATGGAAGGTAGTCTTTTGGTAAAAATGCAACTATTAGTTTCAACTATGAATAACTAGGAAGTTAATCAATTTGAAACTATAGCTCCAAGAATTTTTAAACAATTTATATGGGAATTTTGGTGGAAGGATTAAAGAAAGGAAAAAGAGGAGAGAAGAAAGAAGGGGAGAAAGAAAAGAAGTAAAGTTGAGAAGGAATGGTGGCTATGGACTTTGACATGGGTACTTATAAGAACAAGTAAGGTTTGTTCTTTTTATGGTATTTTTATTCAAAGTTTAAATATGGATTTTTTACTTTGATTGGAAAGCCAAAATGTTGCTTGGAAGATTGTGAATCCTTCCTAAGTATAGGAATTTTTTAATTATAAAAGAGTTTGTTTTAATTGAAGACCATGGCCAAAGAAAACTCAGTAATGGGTGAGGTATAATATGTATTATCTCACCCTTGGATGACATATAGCTAGGATAAAAGATATGGTTTTGTGTTCAATATCACCTCAAAATACATATGGGTGAATCATCATGTGAGTTTTTAGTTGTATTTCTATTTTCAATTTATCGAGTTATGGATTTACATGGTTTTAGTCACACAATTATTTTTTATAATGATTGTGAAACCTAATTGATAAACATGACTATGTGTTGCCACACTTGTGGGTTTATTGTATTGTAATGGTTATCTTACTTGTGAGTAACCCTAGCTAAAACCTTGGATCTCATTTGTAATTTTACTATAGTCATCTACCTATATGTTTTGGATTCCTTATGGGGTGACCTATTCCATTTTTAAACTAATGGATGGGGTGGGTAGGGATCCATTATATGGTTGGGCTCATATGGATACTTAAAATACTCTTAACATGTATTTTTAAGCATGTTTCCATATTTGATTTTTTAGAATTATTGCATGTTTTTGAATGGATATTTTTAATTCTTTAAATGATTTTTGAAATGCATTTTATAAAATTTTAAGAAGGATTTATTTTATGATATTTAAGCCTTTATTATCATGGAGGTAAAAAATATTTGTTGTATAATATGTAACATGTACATGTCATTTTTACTTATTAAAGAAATTTGTAATTTAGTTAGTGGTTTCAATTTATAAGTTTATCTTGAAAGTAGAGTTATTGGTTTACTCATGTGATACACAATTATCAAACTCCATGATTGTTGTGTTATATTTCATGAAATTATGTTAAAGGTATATTGTTTAATTAACCATAAGTCATAAAATTATTAGATTTATGTTAAGCAACTTAGGGTATATACAATAATATTAACTATATTGTTTAATTACTAATATTTTCATGATTCATTACTCAAATATGATCATACAATTTGATTTTTTTAGATCTAATTATCATTTTTGAGGTTAAACCTTGAGGTTACTATACTTTAAGACTTTTAATTCAAGAGTTATGTTTAGTGTTTGATGATAGTTTTCATTCTTCACTTTCAATGGAAAACCAATACTCTAGTATTTTACATTTTAGATTTCAATACATTCTTATCATAACATCTTGAGTCTATCTTGGTATGAACTTCATGATATATTTAATATGAATCACTACGCATTAATACTTCAATGCTTAGTATATTCGAGTATATTTTCAATTTTGTATTTTTGGGTGGTTTCATGCATATAAATGGCTATAGAATGTTTTTTTGAATAATGATGGTTGTATTGTGATTTAGTGAAAATAAATGGCTATAACATGATTTTATGGATAATTATTGATGTAGATTATTATTATGAGTTTGAAGTTGTAGCTATTGTTGTCATGCATTCATTGATATTTTTGTATGATTGCCTCTCTCCATTTGAGCATGTTTTTTTCATTCTATCATCTTTAAAATATAATTATGCCTTAGAGTATCAATTTGAGGATGAATTTCATATTTAATTTATGGATTGGTCAGCATTAACACATGGCTAAATATGGTAAGTGGCTATAGCTTCTCCTTTTGAGAACTAGAATAAGAAGATGGTAATGTGTTTTAAAGATGCATAAATTAAAATGGTATTCATTATAAATCATGATAGATTTATTTGGGAATATTTTTTTATAAGTGCATGGAAGAATTTAAATAATTAGGAATAAAATTTGATGTTTTAATTCTACCCTTGATTATAGGTTGTCTAAGTTTACCCGATTTTGAAGAGAGAATAACTCTTTGGTGTTGTTTTTGGTCTCAAATTTAACTCTATATGTTTATTAGTTGTGTGATTTATCAGCAATGAGATATTATGCTGGTTTATATAAATAATATCTTAAATAATGTATGTTTCTTAAATTTAAATCACCATTATTCACACTTGAGAGAACTAAGGTTGTTAATATTTAGTGATCATATTGTCAATTATTGAATCAAATGATGAATTCCTTGGTTCTTTGTTTGAATTCAAATCCAAGTAATTTGAATATAAATGTTTGTAATTTGATTTAGTTATATGATGAAAACCTAAGTGATTTAATAATGTTATCACTAAATTAATAAAAAAAAATTATCTCTAAAACAGTCATGATATTACAATATCCTCAATTATTGTAATTAATCCATTAATATACATAAACAAAATTTAATGTGTCTAATGAGTATATATTGACTATTTAGATGCATAGTTATTCACATATCAAATAGTTATGAACATATTATGGCTATCCACATGGATAAACAATATACTACCAGAAAGGAAATGTAAAACTATTTCTAGTCGCATGGTAATCTTATGAAAAGCATTAAAATAATTTTTTTTATTATATAAGTGGAGATATAAAGGATTTAATATCTTTAATCATGATTTAATATCATTAGCATTATTTATTGCTTATGCTAAATTGAAATTAAAATTATTTTTTAAAGTTGCTCATGCATAGTAATGCAAGGTAATATTTAAGTTTAAGCTTATGAGAATTTTGTGAAGGTTATATTTGCCTAGGTTTCTTGGTCTCAAAAAAATATCTAATGCAAATTCACCTAGTGATCTTAGTAATAAGTTACATGTCTTCCTTATGGAACAACACTAACATGGATTTCACAATATTTGTAATTTTATTTATAATGAATTTTGGATTATAGATGATAAGGTTATATTTCAATCAATTATCATATTTTGATATAACTTATAATGAATAAGAAATTCAAATTGTATTTATAATTTGCATTTGCCCTACCTTTATTAACTCATAATGAACTTGGAAGCCAACTTCGTATGATTACAATATATGTTTATAGATGATGTACATGTAGATGCTTTTTTTTTTCATTTATCTCGCTATCTTAAAAAGTAATGGAATATGCCTTGGATTTATAATTAAGATTGAAATTTTACTTATAATCTACTATAAAATGACATGGAACTTGTGATAATGGTCACCATGTTTCCATAACATGATCAAGTTACCCATGGAAAATTGTTCCATAAGGGGTTTATATTAAATCCTTGAGTATGACCTATAATAAAATTAAATATCATAAAACTATGCCGTTCATTCATAACTCTTGTTAGAATGTGCACAAAATCACTTATACTTCTAATATCTTTATCCTTTACTAATATGTTTTATCAGGTAGTTTCTAAATAATGTTCCTAGTTGGTTGCCATTTTTGTTAGAATCAATATTCATAACCATGAAAATAAATGGTTTTTTTAATAAAAAATTTGGGGGTTACGACATGTGGTATCAGAGCATGGTTCAACCCTAGGGAACATTGGGAAAACATTATTTGAAGTTTTTTTTAATGTTGCTTAGGATGGTGATAAATAGAGCCAATAGAGATGTCAAGAATGTTGGAAGTGATCTTATTGATAATAATGATTAGAATGAGCATGAAAACATTGATGCTAATGTCGATCATTATAATAGTAACACTTGGATGATGAAACCCTTATAAATTATTGTTAGAGGTAAAATCAATGAAAGGGGGTGAATTAGTGATCCCAGATATACAATTTCAATTGTATTCCTTTAATATATTAACCAATCAACATATAGCAATTTTTTTCAAGAAACATTAACAAGATATTTCATTCATTTAATGCATACATAAAATCAAACACATAACACATAGTTCATATGGGAAACCCTCATGTGGAATAAAACCCACTCTCAAGTATACAACATATGGAATAATATCCTATAATAAATTACAAACAAGAGACTAATCAACTCCTTTAGACCAAAAAACCTTGATTATATCCTTCTGACCAAAGGTATTTAGTGAAACACCTATTTCACAAGGAGCAACTTCCCCTAAGGAAGATCAAGTCATTTAGACCCTCCTTTTAACACCTCCACATTATAAATTATGTATTCAACAATTGATGATGGATCTCTATTTATCTAACCCCTTCAAATACTCTCTCTCTATCTTAAATAAGCCTCTCACATAGGTATGTCACAATATCTTCCTTCTTCACTCAAACTATCCTCATATGCACACTTGGACCTCTTTGCATATTCAATAACTAAAATATAACTATTTTTAAATCATAAACATAACCTATATGTCATACACATAGTCCTCAATCTGATATACTCATTAACTCATCAACTAGGCACTCTACGTCTCTTTCGCTCTATAAATCTCACATACACCTTGCACTCTCACATATAAAATGTACTCTCTCACATTTGGTTTCACTATATATAGATAAATCATGAATTATGAACATCTTTGTTAGCCAAAAAACATGTATTCACCCTTAATTCATTTCTCATGGGTCATACTTAAGCACAATCCACTTTCAAATAGGCCCAAGTGTTCATACATGATATATATTTTTAAGCATATAAATATTTTTACAACTCATTAACCCATTATACATGATATATATGTCTCCCTTAAGTGTTCATATCCATTATATTACCCTTCTAATTAAGCAGAAAATGCTTAAACAATATTTTGTGCACACAGTCATTATGGGCAAACACATAGTCATCTTCTAAGACTTTTTTCATACTAATACAATTATTCAATCCTTAATAATGAATAAATATCATATTTATGGAGTCTAAAACACTCCCATGTAGATAATTCATCATGAAACATAAAAATAACATCAACACAAGATAAATTACTCTTCTTGGGTCACTTACAAAACAAGTATGAACACACAATCAAATTTGGAGCTCAATATATTTGGATGTACACAATTTCATATCTTTAAATCCATATTTAGAGATGTGAATTTTAGTCCTCTACCACTTTTATTTTTACTACATGGTCAAATTCATTCTAGATCGAAAGATATCACTGAAAAACCAGACACTAGTTTTTCCCTTATTAAATTCAAATATTTAAATGACAATAGTTATAGTTAAACTTTGAACACTATGTTCACATCTCATGTCCTCACTGCTTAGATAAAATACATACCATTAATCTTGTTTGATATTTAACACATAGGTGCCAATGCTCAAACTTTAAACCTTAAATATGTTGACCTCATCTTGTGCCCTCTTGCAACTTTGACTCAATACACTCCATTGATCTTCTATGTGTAGCTCAATATTTAACAAAGATAAAAAACTATCACTTTGACCTCTCAAATTTAATACTTATCATTGATTTATATCTATATATCTCCCACTCACTATTTATCCTTGAAATAATCTTGATCTTTATCTCTACTCAGCATTAAACATAGAACACTTGGCACCATCTCTTTACTTCCTAAATTCTTGGAGTAAATGTGCTATGTCGATCACCTTGATACTTGCTCAAACTTTACCATTTGAAAAGTTGACTATGGGGACTATTTTAATATTCCGAAGTAGCCAAATTTGAACCTCAATAAATTCTTATGCGCTTAAATGCATGATCTCAAATTTGGATCATATGATCTCCTCACATAGGAGAATCCATCCATATAACAAATTGATCTTATAACCTTCGTGTATTAAAGTTATAACACCACTAATATTCTCACTTAGATATTTTCTACCATAGAGCCAACTATGTCAAAACTTGTCTGAAAGGTCAACTTTTCTCATTAATATCTTTTGATGTGCTTCATCGCATGACCTAAAAATTAGCACAAATCAACTACACTAAAAATTCAACAAACCCATATATGATCATCTTGTTTTAAAATTTCCACATGTGCAAGATATTCCACCATCAAAATGCTTACTCAGCTCTTTCTTACCTAATTCAAATTTGGCTAAGTATGGGAAAGCACTATCAAACTACCTATGAGCCCAACTTTGTGCTTGCATATCTTTGAATATTCTTAGGTTCATGACTTGGGATTTAACACATAGAAACTAGGGACTAATGTGATAAAAAAACATATGATCAAATCCCCCTGACTCATCCAAATGTGTCAATGGTGATGTCATCAAATTACCTACTTAGATTTTCTACCACTAGACCCAAACTATCTAGATGAAAATAATGAACTACCAAATGAATTCCACTTATACACACAAGCTCTCAAAGCATAGAGAATCTCTTAAAGTGCCCATTTAACATGATCAATAATTTGTACTCATCTTTTAGCATCTCTAGCCATGTCAACACTGAAGATCAACCAAGCCTCCTTCAAGCATACTATGACAAGCACATTGCACACTTTGTCATTATCACTTAGGCTATCAAAGAACTTCATCCACTCACCAAGACACCTTCATGACATTAACATGACATGACTAAAAACTCTCTAATAATATCCCCCTTTTTCATTAATGTTAACAAACATCATTTAGCTCACCTTCTCTCTCTTAAGTACTCTTACAGTAGGAACTTTCTCCACCTTTGACATAATGATGAAGAGGGAACCAATATTATCTTGAGCACCTATAAATACCATAAAATAATGAGAATACCATCTTTAAAATATGATACAATCTCCCCCTTGAGCCTACCTCTTCTTGCCTTAACAACTTCCTCTTGTTCCATGCCAATACTCTCTTCTTCAACCAAGTGCTATAACCATTGAAGATAGAAAACACAAAATAACTAAAATCTAATGTAACTCACCAAGAATAATTTGAAAAAGAATCCCCCTAATATTTATAATCAATTTCACCACTTGATCATCTTTAGATTTCCATACACCATGAAGAACCACCTCACAGGCTTACTAGTCTTCTCTCTCAAATAACCTCAAGGACCACTAACAGAACTTCATGCCACATAAAAAATAGGAAACATGATCTAAAAATTCCTAATAAAAAACTGTGATATAATCATTCCTTTCTCTATGGAGAAACTAAAAAAAACACATCTTCAAGACAACTTGTGTAGACTCCTTATAACGCTACCTAAAACTTGAAAAACCCACAACTTTTTGTAGACACAACTTAAAGACCTAAAAATTCATATCTAGATCACTCTCATATTACAACTCAATTATACCAATGTTCAACAGCTATATCATCCTCTACAACATACTTCTTTCACAAACTAACTATCCCATTAGGCCTCCAACTTGACAAAAACTTGAATAACTTGAGAACCACAAACCTTAAAATCTTTGTGAAGCTTGATTTGATAACTAATTTGGCCCATTTAACATATTAATAATCATTATACCTCAAATAATAAGGCAAACCACTTTTCTAACAAAGCCCAAAACCCTAGAATCTCAAAATAAATACGGTTAACACAATACCATCCAGTCAACGTCTACCTCTAAAATGTTTTGTTGACCTAGAGACAATCATTATAGACTTTTGGACCAATATTTGAGCTTCCACACCATTGGTAACCTTTAATTCCTATAACCCATTTTAGGACTTGTACAGCTCTAAAGCATAAATTAGGAAACCCAGGGGCTAACAAAAATCTCTAAATTGACTTCAACATACCTTTAGATCATAAAATCCACCTAGATCATGCTAGAATAAGGTCAAAAGACCTTTATATAAAAAAAATCATCTTGAAAAATCACAAATCCTACTTTTCCATTTGGCAACCTTCAATCTAACCTTGTAGACTACTCCATATACATTTATCAACATCATGAAATTACCTCAACATATTTTCCACCTATACATACCTATTCCAATTGATAACACTCAACTCTAGTATTTTAAGAACATCTCAATAAAACCAAAATAACACTCACTTCTCCACTGAGAGGAGTCTCTTAGTAAACATAGACAGAGACATCCTCTACACCATAATGCTCTAAAACAAAGTGAAGCCAAGAATGGCCCACATCTCTTCAATAACCACTAGAATCCTCTTATAGCTATAAGACTTCTTGCTCTTCTTCTTCTTCTTAGTCTGAACTATGAAAACTATTTATTATTCTATATCACTCTCCTTTTTTTTTAAAGATATAATTG
This sequence comes from Torreya grandis, assembly GCA_037957365.1. NCBI lineage: Eukaryota > Viridiplantae > Streptophyta > Pinopsida > Cupressales > Taxaceae > Torreya > Torreya grandis. The sequence goes on from JARHVA010004707.1 coordinate 595,054, forward strand.
ACAACACATGGAGTAACTATGGAATCTTGACATATATTTTTATGTAAATAATCAACCATGCAGTCCTAAATAACATCACTAGGAACTAAAAATTGATATTATTTACATGAATCTTAATTTAAAATATTATTATTTTCACTTGGATCCATAATTACCTTATAAATATCCTCAACTAGTACCTTGGTCTTCTCCTTGAGCTTGGTCTCTTCATTCTCAACATGAGCAGTCAATGACAACTCTTGGCACTCTTCAACATCTATAGTATTCTTCACCATAAAAAATAGATTACTTAGACCTTTAGACTTGTCATAATTCCAACTTACCACCTTTGGTATCCATGATTTTATTTTCCATCTATCTTATACTCTAGGATCTTGATAAAACCTATTCTATATTTTAGGCCTTTGATTGTAGAATTTAAAAATGTGACCTCTCTATTTACAGTTGTAGCAAACCATACTCCTTGATAGAAACTCAACTTATCTTACCTTAAATGGAAATTTTTTTGAAAAGTGTCCAATATCATGATATTTTAAGCACTTATCCTTTCTCACACCTTTTGAATTATGACCCCCATCATAGTTACTTACAAATTCATTCTTGACAGGTCTTACACATTATCTAGATCCATACCGAAACTGATTACAAGTATATAAGCAACCATTTAAATTTTCATACCTCATGTCATTTGGTTATCTGATCTATTTTTTATTCATTCTTCCATCACCTTCATTCCTTATTTGATGATTTATCTTCAAAGTTTGATTATCCTTGTTCATATTAGTCTTCATCTTGTCTTGAGTTGTAGTCTCTAATTCTTCTTTGTATCCAAGACCAGTCTTATCACTTGCATTCTTTTCATCATTAAAAATGTTTTCTATATCACTTGAGATATTTTCAAAGATAAAAAATTGCACTACCTTACTAAATACCTTCTCTAATTTAGATTTCAATGACTCATTTTCAATTACATACCTTGCATTTTCATCTTATTTAACTTTTAGGCTTGTAGATAGGATTTCCAATTGACAACTAAAATTTTTAACCATATCTTCATGATTCTTGGGATTTTCATCCATTTTTTTCTTGAACACATTTAATTGATCCTTAAATTCCTTGATTTTATATTTCATCTTGTTATTGATCTTCTTCTCAATCTTCAGTTCTTCATGAGCATTAGTCAATACAGTCTCATAGTCTACCTCATCTTCATCATCATCTGAATAACTCCAAGTAGACTCCTTTTTCTATGAGATAATTAACTCCTTAGACATGAAAATGGATCTATCTTCAATATTACCATCATCTTCATGATCATACTTTGATTCAATGTCTTCACTCTCAATTGATTAGCTACAATCTTCTTTGGTGTAGATATTATTTTTGTCCTTGAAGTACTTCTTATTATCAAACCTTCTAAATCTATTTTTACTTTTATTAGACCTAAATGATCTCTTTCCATCATCATGACCTTGATCATTCTCTTCATCATCATCTCTTTTATAATTATGAGGGCATTTATGAGTAAAATGTCCTATCTCTCCATAATTGAAGCATTTGAGGGGTAGCTTACATTTATACTTGTATGAACCTATTCTAAATTTCCTTGAAATCAAAGAAATTATTTCATCCTCATTTATATCAAAAATATCATCCTCTTCAGGTTTCTTACCTTGAAACTTCTTCTTTGGCTTCATCTTTATCTTCAATGTTGTTTCCTTATTTGGTGTTATATCAACATTCTTTCTCATCTCATAGGCAATAAGGGTGCCTATAATTGATCCATCTTCAATTGAGTAATGTCATGAATCTCTTCAATAGAAGATACTTTTGTATTAAACATGAGGGATAGAGACCTTAATACCTTTTGAACTATAGTATCTTCTTCAAGGTTCTCTCTAAGACCTTTCATGATGTTCACAATCTCATCAAACCTCTACAAAAAGGATGCCATAGTATCCTCTTCATTGATATTAAGACTTTTAAATTGCCTTTTGTGAGTCTATAACTTATCAAGCTTGACCTTTGAATATCCTTTATAAATGATCTACATTTTTTTCCATATCTCTTTAGTAGATTTATAATGGATGACCTTGGTGATTTAGTCTCTAAAAGACCATAAGTGATAGCATTCATTGCCTTAGAATTGTTCTCAAATAACTTCATATCTACACCACTAGAAGGAGGAATATTAAGAGTAACATATCCATCTAAAATATATTTCCAAACATCAAACCCTAGAGACATAATTTATGTCCTCATTTTTTCACCCAAAAATGCATAATTGGATCCATTAAACATCAGTGCTTGATTAGTAGAGAGACCTCCTTGATGACTACCTATATTATACCTTAGATCACCTTCAAGATGTTAAGCCTTTACCAAATGACCTTATTTGATACCAATTATTAGAGGTATAATCACTGGGGGTAAATCATTGATCTCAAAAATCACAATTTCAATTCCAACACTTAAAACTATTAATCAAACTTCATATACCAATCTTATCAATAAATATTAACAAAAGAGTTCATTCATTGAATACATACACAATATCAAACACATAACATCTAATTCTTGTGGGAAACCCTCATGGGGAATAAAATCCACTCTCAAGTTTGTAACACATGGACTATTATCCTATAATAACTTACAAACAAGAGACTGATCAACTCTTTTATACTAACAAACCTTGATCATATCCTCTTGACCAAAGGTATTTCATGAAACACCTATTTCACAAGGAACAACTACACCTAAGGAATATCAAGTAATTTAGACCCTCATTTGAACACCTTCACCTTAGAAATGATATATTTAACACCTAATGATGGATCTCTATTTATCTAACCATTTCATAAACTCTCCCTCCATCTCAAATAGGCCTCTCACATAGGCATGCCACAATCTCTTCCTTCTTCACTCAAATTTTCCTCATATGCACACTTGGAATTATTTGCATATGAATAAATTTAAATATCATAATTTGGACATCATAAACATGACATATAGGTCATACAAATAGTCCTCAATCTTCTCTACTCATTAACTCATCAAATGGGCACTCTATATCTCCTTTGTTCCATAAATCTCACATACACCCTGCATTCTCTCACAAAATCTTCTCAAAATTCTAGAAACCAACACATTTCATTTCACCATATATAGAGAAATCATGAATTATCAACATCTTGGTCAGTCACAAAACATCCCTTCACCCTTAAGGCATCTTGCATGGGTCACACTTAAGCACAATCCACTCTCAAATAGGCCTAAGTCACTTTTAGGTCCTATGAAGACCCATTCAGATCTTTGACACTTCTCCAAGTAAAAAAATAACATAGAAACATTTTTCCAACTCATGAACCCATTCTACATGATCTATAGGTCCCCCTTAATTTTCCATATCAATCACAATACCCTTCTGCTTAAGCATAAAATGCTTAAATAATATTTTGTGCACATGATCATTATGAGCAAATACATAGTCACCTTATAAGACTTTTTTCATACTAAATATAATTTTTCAATCCTTCATAATATAAATAAAGCATCCTTATGGAGTCCATAACACTCCCATATAGCTAATTCATCATGAAACATCAAAATAACTTCAACACAACCTCAATTACTCTTCTCAGGTCACTTATAGAATAAGAATGAACACACCATCAAATTTGGAGCTCAATATATTTATATGTACAAACTTGAAAATATTTAAATCCATATTTCTATATGTGTATTGGAGTTTTCTACCACTTTGCATTTTATTTCATGGTCAAATTTTTTCTAGATCAAAAGATGTGACTATAAAACCAAACATTATTTTTTCCCTTATTAAATTTAAATATTTAACTAACAATAGATATACTTAAAATTCAAACACTATACTCACATCTCATGTCCTTTATTCTAATATTAGATATGCAACTTCAATCTTTAACACATAGCCACCAATGCTCAAATGTTAAACCTTAAACACGTTGACCTCATCTCATGCACTCTTGCAAATTTGACTCAATGTGATCCATCTATCTTATATATGTAGCTCAATCTTTAAAAAATCTAAACAAATGCCACTTTTACCTCTTAAATTTAATGTGTACCATTGATTTCTATATGTATGATCTCTCACTCACTGTTGATCATTGGAAGATGCTCAACTTTATCTCTACTTAGCATTAAACATAGAACACTTGGCACCATCTCACTACTTCTTAACTTTTTGGAGAAAATGAACTCCGTCGATCACCTTGAGACTTACTTGAAATTTACCTTTTTCAAAATTTACTAATTATGGGGACCATTTCAATATTCTTGAGTAGATAACTTTGAACCTCAATAACTTCTTCTATGCTTAAATGCATGATCTCAAATTTAGACCATATGATCTCCTTACATAGGAGAATCCATCCATATAGAAAACTAATCCTAGAAAATATGTGCATGTAAGATATAACACCATTAATCTGATCACCCATATTTTTTCTACCATAGATCCAACTATGTCAAAACTTGCTTGGAATGTCAACTTTGCTCATGCGTATCTTTTGACTCGCTTCATTGCATGACCTAAAAATTAATGAAAATAAACTAGGATAAAAAATGAATAAACACATATGATAATATTATTATGAAACATCCACACATGTGAGATATTCCATCATCAAAATTTTTACTCAGATCTTTCTCGACTCATGCGAATATGGCTAAGTATGGGAAAACACTGTCAAATTGCTTGGGAGGCCAACTTTACACTTGCATATCTTTGACTACACTTAGTCACATGACCTAAGATTTAGCACATAGTAACTAGGGAATAATATGATCACAATAATATGACCAACTCCCCCTAACTCATCCAAATGTGTCAATGGTGATGTCAACAAGCTACTTGCGTAGATTTTCTACCACTGGACCAAAACTATCTAGATGAAAATAATGAACTACCAGATGAATTCCAATTATGCTCATAAGCTATCTGAGTATATATAAATTATTATAGGACCCCTTTCACATTATAATTACTCCATACTCATCCATGAACATCTCTATCCATTTCAACATTGAATATCAACCAAGCCTCCTTTAAGCATACTAGGATAATCACATTGTACACTTTATCATTGTCACTTAGGCTATCAAAGCACTTCATCCACTCACCAAGACACTTTCATGAAATCACCATGAAATCATTAACAAATATTGAAAAAATATACCCGTATGATTAAAATTTTAGTATAAATGGCATTTAGGTGCATTACATAACGTCCAAGTATAAATGGAAGGGTATAGTCAAAGGTTGACCAATTTAGAAATATATAAAAAGGTGAACATGAAGAAGAGCATCAAGATGAGATTAGACGGAAACAAAATGCTATGGATCCCATCATCAAATAACTCAAAATTGTTCCTCATACCATTTTATTTGGTGGAGATACTAATATTGAGGTATGGATGATTAAATTTTAAAAAATATTTCAATCTAATTAATATGGGCTCCAATATCAAAGCTTGCATATGAGTATACCAATTGATACAAGATGTTGCTTTATGGTGGAACCACCTATGTTCTCTAAAGGGTTATAATTCCATGAATATCTCATGGGAAATTTTTAAGAAAAAATATACCTGAATAGTATCTTTAAAGAGCATAAAATACATAATTATAGCTATTGAAGTAAGGAATAATGTCTATTCTAGATTATGAAAATAAGTTTCTTAGTCTTATGTGTCATGTGAATTACATGTAGTATGAGGAAACTAAAGTTACTACATTTAAATTAGGCCTAGATTAAGTAATTATGCATGATATAAACATTATTAACCCACATAATTTAATTTCTATCTAAGGATTAGTACATCTTGTTGAAAAAAAAAAGTCTCTTTAGAAGGCAAGACAAAATTATCAAAAAAAAAGGATGCAACTTAAGACCAGGTTATAAATTCTTATTATAATAAAAAAATTCAAGAGAAATGATCAGAAAAGGAATTTTGATAAAATCAAATTCTCTACAAGAAAATTTCATAAATAGCAAAAGTTATAAATCCCAACCCTTTGTGAAATAGGTAATGTAAAAAACAACTAGCGATAAGATAGTTTTTATGTCCCTACCATAGTGTCTAATATTATTCCTTTACCTCCTAAAACTATTTTTAAATTCTTGGAATGTGTTGAAAATAATTATCTCAAAGATTTACATTAGTTGTGAGGTAAACATGCCTCAAATCATAAAGTGTATGCTGCTATAGATAACAAAAATATAGACCTTAAATCGAATCTGATTAAAACCAGAGGTATAATTTATAGTTTTACTTTCATAATTTTGATTTATTTAAGATTTTTTGATAGTTTTATTTCTAATACAAGTGATTTTAAATGCTAAAAATAAACCCTCTAGACTAAGAGAAGGATGGACATAGAGATCTGCACTAGGAAAATGGTGGTTATTTCTTGTTGACAATTTTGACCTCGTAGGTCAAATTTTCACCCCTACCATTCAAAAATTTGCTTATCGTGCTAGTTTGTCTTATGAGTCAATTATTGGTCATGAAAATTCCTTGAAAAATAAATGTTTAATAGGTCTTAATGTTGTTTAGGTGATTTAGGGTCTTTTCTTTCAATTTTCTTATTCTTTATAAGAAAGTATTGATGTTGATCAGAGCAGTGAAAGGAGAAAGTTTTTAAAGAAGAAGTGGAGAGACTGATTAATCAAAAGTACAAGTTTATTTTCTTTCGATACTCTTTTTCACCAAGTGTTTATTATTTTAGAGGCTTTATTTTTGAGTTTTTTGTCTGTGTCAAGAATTGTTTCAAACATTTTGTCTAAAGCAATTTTCCCAAAGGATATCTTTCTGAAGGGATTGTTTCAGACATTTTATCTAAAACAACTTTTTTGAAGGGAAATTTTCTCAAAAGAAGGGTTCATTTTGAAAGTTCTAAAGTGTTCTTTTCAAAAATTCAAAGACCATTTCAAAATTTCTAAAATACCATTTCAATTTTTCTAAAGGGTTCATTTCAAAAGTGTCGAAAGGTTCTTTTCAGACCATTTCAAAAGTTTTGAAAGACCATTTCAATTTTTTTTAAGGGTCCATTTCAATTTTTCTAAAGGGTCCATTTCAATTTTTATAAAAGGTCATTTTCAAAAATTTTGAAGGGACATTTCAAGAGGCAAAGGGGAACTTTTCAAAATCTAAAGGTCCATTTTCAAAGACATAATTTCCTTCAGACTTTTTGTCTAAAAGAATTGTTCAAGGCAAAAGGTTAAAGAATTTATTTTGGGAGAGAAGTTTGAATGAATTCTTTCAAGGTGAAAATGCTAAATTAATAAGCTACAGATAAATTGTCCAAAAGAAAATGAATTAATTCTTTTGGGATAATTATCCATAGAAAGAAGTTCTAAAAGAAAAGCCTAAAATAAATTCCTCTGAATGGAAAACTTGAAGAAAAGTTAAAGAAATTATTTGAGGAAAAAAGTCAAAATAAACTATTCTAAAAGTATAGGCTAGAAAAAATTCTATAAGAAATCTTTTGGAAAAAAGGAAAAAATAAAATCTTGAAAGAATTATTGCTTGAAATAAAGAGAATTTCAAAGAAGTGGTTAAAAACAAAAGTCCAAAGGAATTAATGATAGCCCCTCAAATGTCAAGTTTGAGCCCTTGCAATTAGTTATTTCCTTTATTCAAGTTTTTAAAAGGTTCATCAAAATTATTGTGAGCTTTACACTTGTCAAGATCTAGCAAGGAGATCAATGAATGAAAAAAGGCTAGGTTTTCAAAAGGTTCCTAATGGGATTTTGATAGCTAATTAGTAGAAAAGGATGATGATTTCTTCTTTCAACTCTAATGACATGGTATATATCTCACATACATAATATAAAAAGTGACCCAAGATTTATTAGATACATCCAGGTGGAGCATGATCATGTAGGAATAGAAGATCTATAGTCCAAGACTACATTAAGGAGCATGCCATGTTTTAAATACAAGGATGGAATCATTCACACTTAACAAGGATATGTAGCTACCTTTGACATGGATTTCTTATTTCTTAAAGAAGGGACTTGAATGCATTAGGGGCTTGAGGAGATTTATGGTGAGTTTGGATGGCTAATCTCATGATCAAATTAGTTGCATTCTTTCAATTTTTAGGAGCTCAAAAACACCAAGGAGGGATCCATAGTTATTGATAACTTCTTTTCTTAGTTCCCCAATCTAGCATGCAGTTCACTCTTCTCTCTTGTCTTTTAATATATATATATATATAGACACACACACACACACACACACACACACACACACACACACACACACACACACACACACACACACACACACACACACACACACACACACACACACACACACACACACACACACACACACACAAAAGATTTCAAGCCATTGTAATGATAGGTTTTTCCATGTTTGGAGAACATCTATATTTCCAAGTGCTACCTAAGGCTTCTTCTCATCTTATCCTTTCCATTTACAAGTTTTAATCTCTTCCTTATAGGTCACAAAGTGTTCTATATCATCTTGTTTGTATGGTAAATGTAAGCTCTCTCTATTCTCTATTGATAGACCTATTGAATAACTACCTTAGATCATGCATCAAGCATAAACCTCTAAAAAAATATTGATACTTAGAGGCTTCCATTTGAGTAGTTTGATTAGATTCATGTCTTTATCCATCTTCTTAGTGCATCTCAAATAGGTGAAGGTCACATTTTTGATGTATCACCATCATATATAGGATTTCCCTTCAATTTCCTTTCTTAATTTTTCCCTCTTCCATTTTTATCTATATTTTATATCATATACTAGGGATACTAAGTGATAAAAAAAAGGTATCTAGCCCTTATAATTTATATATTTAATCATTTTATTAGGTCACTTATAGCCTAGGATTGTTTCCATGTTTTAGTAGACTGTGAAGGCCTGAAACTACCTTCACAAGGGTGTGAGTCTGATTGATAACAGTTTTTGGAATTCATAGTGGGAAAATTACTCCTTGGCATAGCTAAATTTTTGATCTAAGGATAATAATTTTTAGTGGAGGAGAATATCCATCTTCAACACAAGCTAAAGGTTCTTCAGGTTGCAAAGTTCATAGCATCATTCAGAAAATTCTTTCATGCCAAATATTATCACAAGGTCAACTAGTAAGGGTATTCAATTTAAATTTATTTATTTTCCTTATACATACTATAAAATATCAAGGTTTATTAAGACAAACCCATATCCTCAAAAGTAATATTTGTCTCCTAGTTATCCTACCGTTCTAAACACTCCAATCCCCACTATCTAAATGGCTATTAAAAACTAAGAATTTGTTCCATTTAATAGAGGTATACCACTAAATTTATCATATTTTGATGACATTAATATTTATACCCTCAATATTATCCCATTATTCTTAATAAAAAAATCCAATAACCCCTATCAAACACATATAAGATGTAGCTAATCTCTATTCAGTTCATAATGTTGTTCACAATAATGTTGTTACTAAATTACTTATTGTTTCCTTAAAAGGAAAATAGTTTAAATGGTATATAAACCTCCCACTAAATTCCATTTCTACCTAAGATGAATTGGGTGTAGCCTTAGTCAAGCAATTTGAGAACAAATCTGGTCACCTCTCTTTGGTTGAATAGTTAACTACCATAAAGAGAGCTCCTCATGAGTTCATGTCTGATTTTAACCTTAGATTCAAAAAAAAATGGACCAAGATACCTATTTTTATTAGGCTATATCCTAAATATGCATTCTTGTATATTTTAAAAGACCTTAACTATGACATTAGTGTGATTATATAGGCAATAGGTGGTAATACTTTGCTAAATGCTTATGAGGTTGTAATAAGGGTAGAGAATAGTTTGATACAAGTTGATAATCTTTATCAAAGACCTCTAATACCTATATTCATATAATTTGGGTATATTATATCCCCTAAATTTCCTCAAATTCTATCCTTATCTCCTATACCATCCCCTCAAGCTCAAATTATAGCCCCTTTTAGTCAATCTAGTGAGATATGAGAGTTGAAAAAATTGATACAATCCTTTATGAATGAAATATTATAACTTAAGAGGCAATAATTTCAGGATGATATGCCTTATTATCAACAAAATCAAACCACCTATTAACTCTTTAAAGATCAAAGGCCTCCCTATTAATATTTCATAGAGAATAGACCACCTTACCAAGCACAAGGAGCCATATCTCTAGCTAAGCCATATGTTTTCCTTGATACTAATTATCCTTATAATTTAAAGGAAATTGTTCCCATCCCACCTCAATACAACTTGATGCAAGATTCATGTTGGAAACCCTCAAATCTCAATGATGCTCAAAACTAGGCCTTGGTATCACAAAATATCACTATGCCACAAATGACACAAGATGAATTTTATTTTCAAGAAGGTCAATACCAAGACACAATTTTGGCATCAAAAGGATAAATTTAACAATTTCAATGGTATCCTGATGTTATTAATGTGAATTGGCAATTGGATGATCATATTACTTTTACTCAAGGTGTTGAAACTAACAATACAAGTGGTCAAGTTGTAGTTGTAACTATAGCTAAAAAAGAGCCATTGATGAGGTTAAAGTAATGATAAATGATTTAAGTACTCCTAATTTTGTTTCTAAGAGTACAAAATAACATCTTATTTCCCTTATAACTCAGAAAAATCATAATATAGAGGTTAGTAAAGTTCATCAAATACCTCTAGTTTGTGAGCAGCTAGTGCTTCAAAAAGTGTAAAAAAAGGTTAGTGGATCTCAGTTCAATATATTGGATTAGATGAAGAATTTTAATATCATCATTATCACTTGGTATTCTCTTTCCATCCTAGGAAAACTATATATGTTTATCTAAGAGCTTTCAGCTCTCAAATTATCTCTAAAACCAATTGAGAAAGAAGGTGTTGTTTTAACTAAGTTAGATTAGCCAACTAAGAAAAAAGTAAATAAAGTAAATAAGATGGTAAAGGTGGAAAAAACCAAGTTAAAATTAAATAAAACTCTTCCTTTCTACCTTTATTTAATAGTGGGTGATACTTTGGTTCATAACTATATGGTAGATAATGGAACTAGTAATACAGTTATGCCTAAATAGATTGTAGACAAGCTCAACCTTGTTTATGAGCCAAACACTAAAGGTGTATTTAAATTGGATGGGTCACTAAAAAATATAGTAGGAATCATAAAATATCTAAATTTCACATTACATGCTTGTCCCAATGTTACTATTTAGTAGGATGGTGTTGTGGTAGACTTCCCTCCTTATTTTGTTATGTGCCTTTCAAGGGACTTCACCTCAAATATTGGAGTATATTTATTAGATGATTGGACTTATTTAATGTTTAAAAATAGGTATGGTACCAAGGTAAAAATTCATTATAAACCTATTGAATGTTTCTATATGGAGCCATATATGCCAAGTGTTTTGAACACTAACATATCATCTCGGATGATGTACTAGAAACTAGTGGAGTAGAACATAGATCAGCTTTGGATGGAGTTCCAAATTTGTTTCTTGATGAGTGGGATTTCAATTTTCATGATCATGATCCTTATAATCTGATTTAAGAATAATTATTTGATGTGTATTGCCTTCATGAGAATGATACACTAATTCTGGCCATGGTTAAGGATGATGAATCTAGTGATGGTTAGTGGAAATTATACTTTGATGGATCAAGGAATAAACATGGTACCAAAGATGGAATGATGTTGTTTTCTTCAATAAAGTATATATATTTATCTTATATTAATTTTTATTTTGGTTTTCCAAACAATGTTACAAAGTATGAGGCACTAGTTCATGGTTTGCATTGGGCTAGGAAGATGAAAGTCAACACCTTGTAAGTTTTTGGTGATTGTGAACTTATAGTTCACCAAATATGAGGTTCAAATTCATGTAAAAATTTGTTTCTTAAATATTATAATCATATAATATGGGACTTACTTTAATATTTTCAAGAATTTAACATTCAAGCAATACCAAGAGGTGAAAATAAACATGCAGATAGGTTGGCTACCATTGGGGCATAATTTAGTATCCTGACTGATATAAAAAGTGAAAAAATTTAGTCACACATAAAGGTGGTTGTAAGGCCTTATATTCTATATAATCATGAAAATTGGCAAGTGTTTAAAGATGACAATCAAATTATGATATTCTTTCAAGAAGAGGTTGTTCATCAAGAAACCAATCAAAGTACTTGCAAAAATATGGTGATCAAATTTTGTAGCTAAAAATAAATAAGTTAGCCAAGGGATTGGTCACACTTGAGAACATTTTAATGGTGATGATGAGTTAAGGAAGGATAAGTCATCCTTGTCAACAAAAGAAGAACACTATGCCAATATAGATATTATAGCTAGTAAGAATTTGAAATTGGGTAAGGTATGAACTCATTCTTCAAAAAAATATTTCATTGAGTTATGCACAAGTTTTACTAATGTATTTTCATGAAAATATAGTGATTTCAAGTGATTTGACCTACACCATTGAGTTAGAAGCTGAAACTAAACCAGTGAGATAAACAAAAAGGCCCATCAATCCTAAGCTTGAGCCTTTGATGAGAGATGAGATTTACAAGCTCATAGAGTCATCTATTATATTTAAATTCAAGCACTCAACTTGGGTGGAAAATCTTGTTCTTGTATGGAAGAAGAATGGTGAGATTAGATTGTGTGTTGACTTTCATGATTTGAATAAGGCTTCACTTAAAGATCACTATCCATTGCCATCAATGGAACAAATTTTATAGCTGGTTGTAGGTTTAGAGAAGTTTTCTTTGTTGGATGGATATAGTGGCTATAATCAGATTTTGGTCAAGGAAGAGGCCCACTTTAAGATAGCCTTCATAACCAAGTGGGGGACATTTGCATATAGAAAGATGCTTTTCAATTTATCCAATTCTAGAGAAACGTTTCAAATAGCCATGGATATGGCATTCCAAGGCCTTATTAATAAGTTTTTGCTTGTTTATTTGGATTATATAACAATGTTTCCAAAGTGTGCAAGTGATCACATGGTTCATCTCAAGAAAGTGTTCAAAAGGTGTAGGCAATATGGGGTATCTCTAAATCCTAAAAAGTGTATCTTATTGGTTCATGAAGGTAAGCTTCTTGGACATGTGGTTTCAAAGTATGGTTTAAGCATAAATCTTGAAAGGGTAGACTCTATTATTGTACTCTCCTTTCCTAAGCACAAAAAGACTTTACAAAGCTTCATTGGGAAAATCAATTTCATAAAGAGATATATTTTAGATTTTGCCATTTTAGCTAAGCCACTTACAACCATGATTGAGAAGAATAAGAGTTTTAACTGGTTAAAATAAGGAGTAAAGAGTTTTAAGGATATTAAGAAGGCCATAGCTAGTGTTCCTACACTTATAAATCTATATTTCACAAAATATTTCATTTTGTATACATATGCTAACATAGACACCATTTCAGACATTCTTATGCAACAAAATCATGAGGATTTAAAGTAGCCAATATCCTTCTTTAGTCATGGATTATAAGAGTATGAAATAAGGAATTCCTTTTTTGAAAAACATGTACTTTTAGTTATAAGTTATCTCAAAAGTTTAGATACTTGTTATCTAGCAAAAAGATATACCTAATGGTTTCCCATCCAAGTATCAAGGAGTTTCTTTCGAACAAAGATGTAAATGAGAAGAGGGATGGTTGGATAACCAAGGTAATGGAGTATGATGTGTAAATTAAGGTCACAAAGTTGGTTAGAGGCAAAGGCCTTTATGAGCATCTAGCTCAAGATTTGTAAGAGACTAATGAGGTTGTTTTAGTGTTAAAGGATGAAGAGGTTGTAGCTGGTCATACCTCACCTTCTACCTAGTTTCATGACTTGGTAAGCTATATCCAACATGATATTTATCCCTCTCATATAATTGATTTAAAAAGAACATATTTCAAGTTACAATCAATTCCATTTTTGCTTGTTGATGGTTTTTTGTTTAAGAAGGATATCAATGGCATACTGCTAAGATGTATAGAGCCAAGCCAAACTCAAATATTACATGAATAATTCCATGATGGACATGGTGGATGAAATTTTTCTACAATAACTATATCCCTTAAGATCATGAGATGTGGGTACTATTGGCCTAGTATATTTGGTGATTTCCATTCATGGGTTAGGAAGTACAAATAGTGTCTTATGTTTGTAGGAAAAGTGAAACTTGTAGCCTTACCTCTTCAACTAATTGTGGTGGATCATCTCTTTATCTAATGGGTATTATACTTTATTATTCTCATAAATCCTCCTTCAATTTTAGGACATAAATGGATTCTAACTGCTACAAATTACTTCACACATTGGATAACAACAATAGCATTGAAAAAAGTAAATGAAACAAATGTTATATATTTCTATGAAGGTTTGATTATTAGGTTTGGAGTTACTTCAACAATTTATTTTTATAATCAAATAGCTTTTATGGGAACTAGGATCAGGCAATGGGTTGTCCAACATAGAATTTATCTTAGCACATCATCAAACTATTATCCATAAGGTAATGGCCTTGCTGAGTCTATGAATAAGAACCTATTAAGGATCATAAGAAGGACTATTGAAGACAATCAGAGTTCATGGTATCTCAAGTTGAAGTTAGCTCTATGGGCTGATAGTATCACCTACAAAATATCAATAATCAACTCTCCATACAAGCCGGTATATGGTAAGAAAGCAAGGTTAGCCATTTCTCTCGAGTTTCCTACTTTAGAACTAATGCATCAACTTGAATTGTTGGATAATGAGCCCATGAAGATCAGGTATGTTGAGCTTATAGAGTTGGAAGAAGTAAGAAATTAGTCCATGATAGCCATGGAAATTCATCAAGCACAAGTGAAGAGAGATTTTGACAATGGATCTTCTTCATGAAGTTTCAAAGAAGGAGATTTGGTCCTCAAGTGGGATGAGGATAAAAATAAATCAAGAAAGCACAAAAATTTTGATTCCCTTTGGAGTGGCCCATACACAATATCTAGCTGCAAATCCCACAATGCCTTCCACCTTGCAAAGATAGATGGTGAAGATCTTCCAATCCCAATCAATGGGATACATCTAAAACATTATTACTGAAGAGCTAGGTTCCTTGTTTTTTTTTTTCATTTATGTGATATTCAAGCACATTAGTTTAGTTATTTTTTGTCCCAAATAAGTGTTTTTTTTGCACTTTTACTTTGTTTAGTTAGTTTTTCCTACCTTTATGTGTTTCCCTTCTTGTTTTAGAGGATGGAGTTGTCTTATTTTAATCAAAAGTTGTACTTGCAGCCATGGATCATATTTGTCATTGATTTTTGAGTCCAAATGTTATGTATATGGTCTAGTTCTCAATCATAATAGGCATGCTTCCTAGTTGAGTCACCAAAATGTTGACAATCTTGACCTCGTAGGCCAAATTGTCACCCTTACCATTCAAAACTTTACATATCATACCAATTTGTCTTGGGAGTCATTTATTGGTTCTAAAATATCCTTGAAGAATCCATGGTTAATAGGTCTTAAGGTTGTTTAGGTGACTTAGGGCATTTTCTTCCACTTATCTTGTTCTTTGTAGGAAAGTATTGATGTTGATCAGAGCAGTTAAAGGAGAATGTTTTTCAACAAGTAGTGGAGAGCCTTATTAATCAAAATTACAAGTTTATTTTAATTTGGTACTCTTTCTCACTAAGGGTTTATTATTTTGGAGGTTTTATTTTTAGGGTTTTTGTCTAAGTGTCAGGAATTGTTTCAAACAATTTATCCAAAGAAATTTTCCTAAAGGATATTTTTTCAAAGGGATTGTTTTAGACATTTTGTCTAAAATAACTATTTCAAAGGGAAATTTTCTTGGTAGAAGGGTTCATTTAAATTTTTTGAAAGGGTTCATTTCAAAAGTGCTAAAGGGTTATTTTTGAAAGGCAAAGACCATTTCAAAAGTTCTGAAAAACCATTTCAATTTTTCTGAAGGGTTCATTTCAAAAGTACCAAAGGGTTCTTTTCAAAAAGGCAAATACCATTTCAAAAGTTCTAAAAGACCATTTCAATTTTTCTAAAAGGTCATTTTCAAAAATTCCAAAGGGACATTTCAAGAATAATAGGGGCACTTTTAAAAATCTAAAGGTCCAATTTTGAAGACATCATTTCCTTAAGAATTTTTGTCTAAAATAATTATTCAAGGCAAAAGGTCAAAGAATTTATGTCAGAAGAAAAGTCCAAATGAATTCTTTCAAGGTGAAAATGTCAAATTAATAAGACATGGACAAATTTTCCAAAAGAAAAGGGATGAATTCTTTTGGGAGAATTGTCCATGGAAATAAGTTTCAAAAGAAAAGCTCGAAATAAATTCCTCCGAATGGAAAGCCCAAAGAAAAGTTAAATAAATAATTTCAAGAAAAAATTCTAAATAAATTCTTCCAAAGGAATAGGCCATAGAAAATGTCTAAAGAAATTATTTCAAAAAAAAGCCTAAAATAAAAGCCTGAAAGAATTATTACCCAAAATAAATAAAATTATGAATAAGTGATTGAAAACAAAAGTTTGAAGGAATTAATGATGGGATTGAAAATGTCAAGTTTGAGCCCTTAAAAGTATCCATTGCCTTTGGTCAAGTTTTCAAAAGTTTCATCAAGATTGCAATGAGATTGAAACTTGTTAAGACCTAGCAAGGAGATCAATAAACACGAAAAGGCCAAGTTTTGAAAAGGATCCTAGTGGGATTCTGACAGCCAATCAATAGAATGGGATGAGGATTTATCCTTTAAACTCTAATGATGTGGTCTAAAACTCACATAAATAACATGTAAAGTAACCCAAGCTTAATTAGATGCATTTAGGTAGAGCATGATCATACAAGAATATAAGATCTATAGTCCAAGACTATAATAAGGAGCATGCCAAGTTTTAAGAGCGAAGGATCAAATCATTCATACTTCATAGGGACATGAATCTACCTTCAACATGGCTCTATCAGTTCTTAAATAAGGGACTTGAATGTATGAGGGGCTCAAGGAGATTTGTGATGCGTTTGGATGACTGATCTCATGATCAAAGTAGTTGCATGCTTTCAATGTTGAGGAGCTCAAAAATAATGAGGGATCCACTATTATTGGTAACTTCTTCTCTCAGTTCCCCACTCTAGCATAAAATTACCTCTTTTCTCTTTTCCTTTCTTCTATATATATAAAATTTCAAGCCATTGTAATTATTGATTTTTCCATGTTTGGAGAACATCTATATTTTACCCCTTTTGATGAATAAGACATAATTCATACCTCCTCAATAGCTTGTGTCTTAGTGTATTATCATGGTCTATTAGGAGATGAAAATGATAACTAAGGCTTACTCTCATATTATCCTTTCCATTATACCTATATTTAGGTGTTAAGTTCATCCTTACAGGTCACATAGTGTGTTCTATCATCTTGTTTGTATGGTAAGTGTAAGCTCTCTCTAGTGTCCATTGATAGACCTATTAAATAATCACCTTAGATCATGCATCAAGCCTAAACATATACATTAAATATTGATTCTTCAAGGCTACCATTTGAGTAATGTGATTAGATTCATGTATTCATCTATCTTCTCAATGCATCTCAAGTAAGTGGAGGTCACATTTTTAGTGAATCACCATCATAAATAGGATTTCCTTTCAAATTCCTTTCTTAATTATTCCTTATTCCATTTTTATTGGTATTTTATAGCATAGAATAGTGATCCTAAGTGATACACCAAAGGAAGCTAGCCCTTAGATTCTCGAGATTCAATCCATTGATTAGGTCACCCACAACCTAGGATTGTTTCCATGTTTTACCAGACTATAAAGGCCTAAAAATACCTTCACAAGGTGTGAGTCTGATTGAAAACATTTCTATATATATATAACATGATGAAATTAATCTAGGATTTTCTAAGACACATGAAAACCTTTTTCTTACACCTTTTGGATCCTTTAGCCTAATACTAGGCATTTATTGTTTATAAAAATGTCACATGAATATTGACTACTTCAATAAAGGAATCTAATGTCTTAATGAAGGTGGTAAACCTATGAAAATCCAAGGTATCATCTATCATTCAACCAAAAATATTCTTTTAGCCTTACAGCTAAAAATAGTGGTAATGAAAGGGTGAAAACTCTATTCTATTAAAATTAATGATATTTTTGAAGGGAAAATATCTATCTTACAAGACTATCCTATCCTAGAAGAGTTTATGTATGTATTTCCATTACCTCCCAAAAGAGAATTTAAATTTGAAATTGACATTATTCTTACATATATACCTACATCTAAAGCTCTAGAGCATATGAATGTGGTATATCTAAGAGAGATTAAGGTTTAACTACAATAGCTAATGAATAAGGGGTTGATTTGGCCCAGTGTGTCACCTTGGAGAGCCCCAATTATCTTCATTAATAATAAGGATGATATTATTAGACTTTTAATTGATTATTATCTATTGAAAAAGGTCACCATTAAAAACATGTAACCTATCCCAAGGATTGATGATCTTTTCAATCAAATGAGAGGGGTATCTATATTTTATAAAATAGACCTTATTTTAAGGTATCATCAACTCTATATCAAAGAATAATATGTTCATAAAATTGATTTTATAACAAGGTATAGGCATTATAAATTCATAGTTATTCCTTCTAGCGTAACCAATGCACATGTTGCTTTCATGAACCTAAATAATTGTGTTTTTAGGGATTTTATTGACTTATTTATGTTATTTTTTCATGATGACATTTTAATATACTCTAAGGATGAGTAGGAACATGAAAATCATTTTTGAATGGTTTTAAAAAGGCTAAGACAACATAGATTGTATGATAAACTCTATAAATTATTTTTTACCAAACTAAAAGTCATTATTTGGGGCATGTGATTTTGAAGAATGGCATTATAGTGGATCCTGTAAAGATTGAAGTCATTAATGAGTGGTCAACTCCCAAAATGTGGATGAAGTGTGTAGCTTCATGGGGTTGGGAGGTTATTATTGAAGGTTTGTAGAATATTTTTCAAGAGTTTATGTTTCTATTAATTACTTGAAAAGGAAAGGGAATAAATTGGATTGGTCTCTATAATGTGAATCAAATTTTGAAAAGCTGAAAGAATTGTTAACTTCAACACCTATTTTTTTCATTCCAAGACCAAATGGAAAATTTTAAATATGGGTTGATTCTTATAAAGTGAGAATTAGAAATGTTTTGACTCAAGATGGCAAAGTCATTGCTTATGAGTCTTAAAAGCTAAAATTGTATGAACAAAACTATCTAACTTATGACCTTGTGAGTAGTTATGATTCATGCACTCTATAAAATAAAAGCATTTTCCTTTTGGAAATCATTTAAAAAAATATGACCATAGAAGTCTTGTGTACTTATTTACTCAAGATTAGCTAAATGCAAGAAAAAGAAGGTGGTTAGAATTTATAAATATTTTTGATACTAATATAGATTATGTGAAGGGAAAATAAAATAGAGTAGATGATGCTCTAAATAGGACCTACATTGTCATTATCTCTATTTTGGAGTAAAATTTCAATTTTTTTTGTGTTGTTATATCAAAAATCAGATCCTAAATGTTTTAAAATATGCTTTGATTTATTAGAAAAATTATCAAAAAATTATATTTCTAAATTTTATATAGATTTGGATGGTTTTTTGAGACATAAAGTTAGAATTTACATTCCTAAATAAGGGGATTTAAGGGAAACAATTATGAGTGAATTACATGTTTCACCCTATTTTTCTCATCCATGTGTCACAAAAATGACATGAGCTAAAAAATCATTACTTTTAACCTGGATTGAAAAAATATGTGGTTTTATTTATGGAAAAGTGTTTGTAATGGCAAAAGGTTAAGGTTAAATATTATACCCTCATGTAATTATTGAAAGGAAATGGGTTGTAATTTCAATGGATTTTATATCAAGAGTGCCAAAATATCAGGTCAGACATGATGTTAATCTAATGATTAAGCCTTTTATGTTGCTCAAAATTCCATAAACCTTATTATTATCATAGTTTACAATTTTTAGACCTATACCTATTTTTTTAGCTTCCTAGACACTTGTGTCCCAAGTAAAGGCCTACATCGGTACTGGTGTCATGTGCTAAACTAAGTGTCTAGTGCCCTAAAGTCATCAAATTTTTAAATAAAACATATCTTAAATTTTAGACTAAGTTTTTTAATGGGATATATTTCCAAAATTGATCGGTGTGTGTGTGTGTGTGTGTGTGTATGTGTGTGTGTGTGTAATATCAATCATCATTCATTCCTCACCTAGCAAAATCCTAGAAACTCACAAGATAAGTTACTAAAGGCATTAAATCAAGTATCCAAGTGATCAAAGCTTCTCTATTCTTTTTAATTTTAATTTTAGTCATAGGTACAACCCATCTATAGGTCTTATGTACTGAAGGAGCATTCCAAGAGACATTATTTCCAGGTTACAAGATAATTCACTCTATGTATTTATTTATCATATGTTGCATCCTTATGCACACACAAGCTAACACATAGGGGAGAAATACATAAGTTTGAGTCCCTCTCTAGATTATTAGCTATGTTAATATTTCCTATTGATAAAGAGGTCCTTGGGGTAATTTGACACCATGTACCCACTAACCCATTTTTCCCATAGTCACTCTAAGAGTGAGGAAGCTATGGTTTGATCATTTGACAAATATAAAAATTGTATATACTATATTTGAACACACCGAATCAAAGGTGAAGTAAACCCATAAGGTTTCAAGTGGTTATTCTTAGATCCATTTAATATTCCATACTATAAAACTACATATATCTCAACCACCAACATTGATGTAACTATCTAGTTCCAACACAAGTGTCTAAGGCCACATAATGTAAATTTATAGAATCTTACATTGATTTAAAATCTACATCCAATCTTCTTCTAGCCTACTCCATATTAGATCTACACATGCATAGTAAACTAGATAAGCACTCTTTCTTCTAATTAATTACAATAGCAATCAATATTTGTACTTTTTATTTTTAACATTTATCAACATTATAATTTCAAGATATTTTTTATCTAAGTTTTCAATTAGTTGGCATAATATAGATATTTTTACAACCCTTTTTCTTATTCAGTTATATATTATTAACTTATACTATATTTATCTATATCAATTTAGGGTTAAAAATTTGGTGAACACAACATATCTATATTAAACTGATGTTCACCTTTTTTACCTAATATTAGTTTACTTTATTTCCATCATCATGGATGATATAGATCAATTTGATGACTATTATCATGAAACTATCTAATTCTATATCAAGGAAGGATTAAAAAAAATATTATTATTGTCTATTGCTTAATGCACATGTACGTAATCTCAAACTTTTAAATGGTGGTGGTTTTCATCCTTATAACTGGGTCCACACCACCACCATCTTAAGAAATAACTTGAATAATATTAAGGAAGATATAAAATAGTTTCCATTATCATATACAACCAAATTAGCTACACATGAGCAAAATGTGCCTTTATTAGATTGTGTTAACTTTTGACAAACCCATAAGAATGTCATGGCTGATTTATAAACTACTTATAACATATATTTTATTGCAAACACATTGATTAAAACTCTTATCATTCTAACATTTTGAAACAATATTCCTCTTGGTGAGGATAATGATTCCCTTTTTCCTTCATTTCATATTGAATTTTTTTGAAAGGTAAATAAAGACACCTTTGACTCTTTACCCAATAACAATTAATCACCAAAAATAAGAGTGCATTACAAACCTAAAGTATCAAAATCCCTTAAAGTTCCAAAAGATGCTCTTTTACCAAACCTACCTCAAATTCCAAGTTATATATCATTACCAAAGGTATATAAACCTTCAAGAAATATGAAAATATCAAATATTCAAAATTTTCTAAAATAAATACCAAAGGTTCCAAAATTCAATGATAATATATATGTTCTTGTTCTTCATGGAGATGATAATATTCCTATGTGTCATGTGGATGGAAATTTGCAACCTACAAGAAAATTTACAACTTCTTTCCCAACTTCTTTAAACAATACTCTATCAATGATGAATACCATAAATGATCTTCAACAACAAATGGTTACATTAAAATTTCAAATTTCCTCACATGAGGCTACCTTCCATGATAATATCTTCGTGGACCAAACCTTACCATAAATGTATTTAAACATCTACATCATTCTTAATTTATTATGCCTTTATTCTCTATCTTTAATGGCAAAAAATATTATATAAATCATTTGAAACAATATATACACTCTTTTCTTCATTAGGCAAAGGATGGGAGTTTGTTATTAAAATATTTTCATAGGAGACTAACTAAATAATATATTAATTGGAGTTTGTTATTAAAATATTTTCATACGAGCTTAACTAAATAATATATTAATTGGATCTATATCATCCCTTATGGGTTTATATAATTATTTAATTGACTTGAGGATGTATTTATAAGTCACTTTCATAAGCACAAGTTTCCCAAGTTACCATTGGACCATTTTCAATCATTGGCTCAAAATTAAGATGAACCTATTCAAGACTATGTTATAAGATTAAAAGATGTTTAGTATTATCTAGATTAAATCCCCTTATATTTGAAAATATAATTTATATTTAGTATGGGTCTTATTTTTCCACTTAGAGAAAGAGAATTACATAAGCCCTTTGTTTATTTTGATTTATTATATTGGGATGTGTATAGATATGCATGTTACTTTATAAATAACCATGATACCAATTTGTACAAGGAGGACCCTCAAGAAAACAAAATTAAAAATCATCCACACCAACAAGATCTAATATTCAAATTATTCATGGGTGGTTCTTACTTTTGGAATACTCATGGTGATCCTACACAAACAAAAACCTCTTACAATGTAAGATGATTGCAACATCTTGACTTTGATCTAAAAGAATTATAACATAAAGGAGGTTGGAAAGACTACTTGAGAGACATAATAATACCAATTTATTTTGGTATAAAGTGATTAAAACATAGGTTTTGGCTATGACACAAAAATATCAATATGCATTCACCATAGGAGCACTTTGGTTACATCAAATGGAGGAAAAAATTGACCAAAATCAGAAAGGTATCTCCTTTTCTCATGAGGGCAAATTGGTCCATATTCCACATGATGGAAAATACCCTTATACTTCACAAGTAAATCATGAGAAATAATAGGTCATGTATCATTTTCAACTATATAACCATTATACAAATAATGAAAATGATCTAACCTAAGGTTAAGTATCACCAATATTCCAAAACAAAATAAAAAATTCAAAAATATTTTCAGCATTTTCATGTCCTATTAGCTCATTGGCATATTTATTTTTAGTTTCATGTTGGTACATAACATATCATCTATTTATATATACACATGTGTTTCACATATATTTTGAGTGTGATACAAATTAACTTTTAGATATTGGACCTTCTCTCTACTCATGTCATATGGACATTGGGGGAATCCACTTATTTGATCATGATACACCTAAGTTATATCATTTTATTATCAATTTAAATTATCATGTTTGAGCTTATATAATTACACATGCCTTTATCCACATTTATATATTTTATAGTGTACTTGATATGATTGTAATAGTATTTTCATTTTTTCCTTTTAACTTAATTATCTATTAAAAACTTAAAGAAATGAAAGGTTTATAAAGGATACCTGAAGATAAGGAGATGGTTTCACACCGATTCAATCTAGTGAATTGAGGGAACTTATTTTTGGCTTAGAATAATAACCTTGGCACAATGAGCCAACTTGGAAAAAATGGATTAATAGATGGATAGGTGAGCTTCCTAGTTAGGAACTAGTCCCATGAAGTTATGAACTTCCTCAAGTGGATTTTAGCTCACTATCTTCATAATTAAGTGGATAAATAAACACTAAAATTACAAATTACAAAGATGTGATATATATATGATAATAAAATGATTATGAATTAATCTTCATTTAAATTAAAAATGTAAGAAAAATATTCTTCCCAACAAGTTGTATCAAAATTCAAATATTCTTATATAACATATAGTTAATTAGAAGAGGCTTCAACTGAGGGAGACTAAAAAATGGCATAAAGTGATAACTCAAAAGCTATGTCACTCTAGTTGGTGAAAAAGGGTTGAAGGATGATGGGTAGATCAATGATATTAATTATATTGTGTACAATTTTGGCCAGAGTCATCTACAAGAAAATTCCATGTTTAAAAAGATATTAGACTGATCCAAGATAGATATTTAAGATTGAATGGCTTGGATTTTAAAATAGAGTGAAGGGATTGATGTTGATCCTTCAAAATTAGCACTAATTTAGATGAATGAATGTTAATTATATTAAAAATGCACCAGATTAAAAACAAAAATCCAAAGGGTGATAGAGGATAATCACAAAGAAAACTAGGTATATCTGATATTTCTAACACTAGAAAGAATAAGAAAAAATATAATAAAATGAGAACATAAATGACTAAGACTGAGTACTTACTATGAAATGGAGTAGGTATAATGCATTCCTCCTATAGGTATAAGTGATCTTGAATTGTGATGACTATTGTGGATCAGGTATGGTCTAATTTTGATAGCATGGCAATAACATTCACCTTAATTCTCTTGAGGAAATACAAGAAGCATTTTTATATTAAAAATTTGTGGGCTTGGAACCAAAGAATTACCTATGTATATATAGATTGATGATGATCGAGAGAATCGATGTTGATCATGGGAGAATCATTACTGATTCACCTTTTTTAGCAAGATTTTGGTTTCATCCACTTTTGATTTGTTCCAAATATGAGGTAATTTAATATTATAAGTGGTGGGTTTACTATGAATGGGTTTATACATCGGTAGATTATTAGAGGATTAAGATTTTATGGGTTATAATTAGGATTTAGGTGGTTAGAAAGGTAAAATGGTAATTTATATAAAAAAATTTCTAAGTACCTAATGATAAATAAGTTAGACTTTAGGATATGGGTATGTAGGATAATAATAATAATAATAATAATAATAATAATAATAATAATAATAATAATAATAATAATAATAATAATAAAGGCATACAATACAAAAATAATTTGTAAATGAGATATGAAATTGTAGTGTTTAAATTTCCCCTTTTGGTGGAGTGGTATGTAATAACATGCTGGAAGATAAAACTGAGAGAGGTTTAATGCCCTAGGTTTATGTGAGGATGTAATCCCCATAAAACCAAGATCCAACATAGGATGATGAGTAGGTGATGGGTTTGAAATATTGATTAATGGATGGTATGGATAGATAACAAATGAGAACTAAGAATGAGTATGCATAACCTAAAGTACATGTTTTACATTGACAAGGTATAAGATAGTATAGGCAGAAATACCTTGAGAGAAATCAGATAATAAATTACCAAAAATAAAAACAAGTGGTATTAAAAAAATTATAATCAAGAGAATAAGTAATAGGGTTTGGCTAACTGAAGTATCTGATGTGTTGTACAGTGTGTGTGCTACCTATAGACGTTGTTCTTGAGAGGAGATACACTCTTGGGACCTATTGACTATTTTGACCATATGTTAAAATAGGTCAAAACCCTATAGTTAAAAATTTTTTATATGGGATTATTAATATGTAATAGGGTGTATCATGGTACTATAAATGCCATTTAATGTGTCACTACCTTAGTCATTTTCACTTTTAGGCCTATGTCATGTTAGGGGTCATATTTTAAGTCATTAATGAGAGTTGTATAGTTTTCCTTGGTGTAAAAATTTTCAAGATGTTACTAAACATCCTTCATGTTAGTACCTTTATCATACATGTCAGTTTATAACTAAAATTTGAAAAAGTAACATCAGAACAAGAAGAAAAGTGGGAGTTTGGGTAGTTTTAGTTGGTTATATGGATTCTATAAAAGTGTGGCATATGTGGCAGGATCATAAAATTAACCTTAAAATTAAATAAAATATTTTAAATTCTTGAATGGATTTATAAGTCCAAAAAAGGCTGAAAACCCTTTATCTTCTCTATCTCTTCACTAGGCATACATAAATAACCAACCAATTTTGGTCTAGTATGGATAGTAGAGGATGAGTCAAGTCAATTTCTATTGTGGGATATTAGTACACTTGTTATACTTTATATCCATGGTAGGAGTTGGGATATTATTTTATAATTACTTATAAACCATTATTTATAAGTTGATTTCTCTTTTTTACCTACTTATCCCCATACCCTATATGTTTCCTCCTTGTTTGTGCTGGTCTATATAAACTACATTGTGAAAGTGTTTCTAATAGATGTAGACATCCTTCCGTCATGTTTAATAGTAATTTTTAATATTTAGAGAGGATTTCAAGATCCAAAATACTTCATCCTACTAGTGGAAGAACCATTGATATGTTACAGATGGGTTTTACCAATTATAGAATGTTATTATCCTTGTAGTAGTATTTAGATGAATGTGATATGTTATATTTCATGTTTACCATGTCATGGAAATCACCTCTCATTCCAAGCCTAGTTTCAAAATTTCTCACATGAATGTTGTAGTAACTAAAAGCTAACATGGTCAACTTTTTACATGATTGTCATACATAATTAGGTAAAGGAGATTCTTGTTCAACCATGGTGTCCAAACATGAGGTTTTCAAAATGTTGAGATAGCTCCTAAGGTGGAAAAAATACCTTTGATCCATCCAATGGTATTTTTATTTTGTACAAGACAACATATTCTCACATATGCATAAATTTATGCCTTGCTTCTATATGTACACCTATAGTTCTCCATTAAGGTCTATAGGGTTGCAATACTAGTGTTGGAATTGGTTTGAAAGCCTCATCAAGTTTAAAGACATGGAATATCTTCATAATAATCATGGTGGAGTCCTAATATTTGTTGTAAGATCAAACTCTCATGTATATAGTCACAAAACTTATAGTCACCTATAGACCGTTTTTATGTGCATCTACAAGTCTCCATAGAGGTCCAAGAAAATTAGAGTGCTAGTGCTTGAACATTTTTAAGACCTTCATAGATGTTTGAAAACATGGATAGTGTCATGGTGATCATGGTGGAGTAATGATATGGAAAACAATATTGAATTTATGCTCCTAAGTTAAGATGATTGTTTCAAGGACTTATTACCTTAAAAACTTTGAAATAGAGACCCTACAATAGTTTTGATCTTTTCATGATATATTATCTTAAAGTATAAATTTTTATAAATGTTTCCATGATGGAGATATATCATATGAACAATGTTTGAGAAATAAATATTTTTTTAATCATGTAAGAAGATTATATAAGGGATTATATATTATGCACTCCTCCAATTTAGAATTCCAATAATCTCTATAGTGCTTTGAGCTTAGATGACCCTGTGATGCAACAAATGCATGAAATTTGCTTAAATCATGATAAGAGTGACCCAATCTAGTTTGCGATATCCTAGAGGACTCCATGGGAGATAAAATTATATGATTAATAAAATTGAGGGAGATATCATTACCTACAGGTCCCCTTTTGGTCAAAAAATGACAATTACAACTAAATATAATATGACTTCACACTAGAACATAATAGTTTGGATGTTGGCCTAGCAGATACATGATGTGAATTAGTCTTAGTGACTGTAAATAGACCATGATGACTTGGAATATGTATTAAATAATTATATTTAGGATATAATAGGAAGCATTCACCTATAAGCATGCCTTTTCTGAGTGACAACATAGTCATAGATAATTACAAACTAAGCTTAGGCCAATATAGGGTTTAAGCTAGGAGATGACAAGGAAGTTAGGAGTGTTGATATGATTAAGAACACCTTGAAAATTATAATGACCATATTATATGATGCTCATTATAGGAAGATAAAATATGGAATCTCTTAACATGAATTTTAAAGTCCATGCTTACAAACCCTACATAGTCAATAAGTTTAAGTAGTTTGTCTTGTGTTTCATGATATTTTGGGTGTGCTATAAGTGTATTATAACTCTACAATTTCTAAAAAAATACCATCATGACCCAGATAAGACCTTCATATCCTTTTTTTCTTGAGTAGATAGAGGAGATACCCTTTTTTCTATCTTAGACAGAGGGTACTCCCACACAGTCAAGTCTATAGGCTTGGGAAGTGTGTGATAAAGGGAGGTGTCAAGGAGGATTAGATCACTAAAAGAAAGGTACAGAGAGATTTATTCAACATGAATCAGCATAAGTGAAGCCAAAAAATTCTAATAAGGAATGTAAAGAATAGTTTAGGTCTTGAATGCAAACTAGATCTATTAAGCTTGAATTAGGCCTAAATCACTATGACATTTCAATACCATTTATAGCAAAAAGTGAACACCCAAATGCATTGGGCCACCTTTTTATGAGGCTATGAGAGTGTTTATAAATTTTAGTTTGTAGGAAATCCCTAGAGATAGGTCAATCTTGGCTCAAACCAACTTAGGCTTACATATAATGTAGGGAAGGGCTCAAGATGCCATATTTAGAGGCTTGAAAATGTATGAACATTTAGCATGGAGGTTTAAGGAGATAGGATATGTTGGAGAGGGTCCTAAACCAATTTCTTGTGAGATTTTTTTGTGGTTTGAATGTCACAATTTTATGAACTATTTTGAAGAGGATAACTACTCAAAACCCTCTGAAACCCTTGTTAATAAACTAATTGGAAATAAGTTGATAGAGATTCATCCAAGAGGGATAGTTTTGGTAATAAAATAATTTAAACTTGTAGATGACTCCCTAGGGCTCCTTCCCCTTATATTGACTTATACCCTATTTATACATACATGGTACAAAATGGATTTTCTTGATAGTTTTTGATGTCTTTCAAGTTTTATGGAAAATTGAAGGATGAGAACCATTGGATAGGGTAAATTAGGACTAAATATAACTCCTTATGTTCATTTATTACTTTATAAAATCTCAAAAATACCTTTGAAAACACCTTCATTTATGGTAGTCCAAAATGGCATAGTGAATAAAGAGTGATCACCAAGTGAGAAGGTGATAACTCTAGTCAGGAGGCCTTTTAAGGTATTATTGCTGAATATAAGGATAAGAGGACTATTTAAAAGTGTCACATCATCCCTTGTATGGATTTATTTGAGAAACTGAAGATCACCTTGGTGCCAAGTGTGAGGATGAGTGAAAGAAAGGTGATTATATCTATAGATACTGAGAACACTTGTCTAGAAGAAGAGTAATGATTAGGGACACATTTAATGCATGTTGGAGCCTATTTATAACCCCAAATCACATTGAAATTATTTCATATATTTCTATTTTATTGTGGAGTGCTTAAGAGAAGCCAATGATGAAGGCAATTTTCAAGGAGCTAGTTGAAGGGTCCTATGCTAAAATTGAAGAGTTTAGTTCCTTGGAGGGGCATTTGTCTAAAGATACCTTACATAAAATATCTCATACTTCATTAATATTCATATTTAACTCACTCTCTCATCTTGACACCTATTATTATGACTTTGAGCTTCATTATTCTCTCTCCTTTCTCACATTCTATAAGTACTAGCCATTTTGTCTCTTGTAAGCTAATTCCACACCATGTATGGTAAAGCCCTATTGGTTTTATGTTTGATTTTGACTTTGAATAATAAAATAAACCTACTTTTGAGTTCACAAACATATTTTATATATGTTCAAAGTGATGAATGGTGAGGTCTAGAGATAAGCTTATATGCTTACTTCTCCTTATCCTTTCATATTTAGTGCAAGAAGTTCTCATTCTAATAGGTCATATAGAGTGTAACTAGTGTGTTTGGATACCTTTAAGTTTTCAAGTGTCATTATATTCTATAATATTATCTCTTCTCCATTTACCTTGAGTTTTCTCATGCATATCACCTCTATATTAAAATACTAATGTTAGAACATCTTAAGACTTTGAAGCTAGTTTCTAGGTCTTATTTATTAGTGAAAGAAGTATGAGGATCTTGTGGAAATAATTATGGTGTATAACCCCATTATATTAGTTTAATTTCATACATATTTTTTCCCCTTTTTCCATAACCAATTAGTTATTTTAGTTGATAAGCATTTCAAGGTCAATTCAGGGAGCCAACCATTAAACCTAGAGGTCTACCTCTACTATAGGCAACCCACATGCCTAGAGGTATTCCAATGTTTCTCAAATATTAGAGTAAGATTAAAAAATATCCTCTAGGGTACAATATTTGGTGACAATAAGACCCACAAAGAGGAAATGGCCAAAAAGTACATGCCTTATGTAAGCTATGGGACTAATAGGGGGTGTATGTCCATAAACCTGAAATGTAATAGGATAAATAATGGGATAGGTGTGAGAAGATAAAAAGATTGGGATTTGAAGTAAGATGGGATGAATGAAAAAATTCAAGTATTATTAAAATATGGGTAGAAAGATACTGATTAAGGAAATCAATGAAGTTCCAATGAAATTGATGTTGATCTTAACAAATTGATGTTGATTTAAAACTTAGTATATAAGCAAATCCATCATGGAGAGAGTTATATTACTATCAACATGTGGTGATTAAAGAGATTAAATTTGAAAACTATTGTTATGTATGGTGTGATGGAGGCAAGTGGTAGTGGTTAGAGGTGATGGTCTCAAGTTGAGGTATGCCTTATTTTTATTTAAGTCTTCTGGATTTTTGTGTTTTTTTGTGTGTTTTTTGGGTTTTTTGGGTTAGGGTAATGTGTAAAGTGTTTAGAGTAGTATAGTAACCCTAGATCAAAATTGATCTAGTGAATTGATGATGAT
The DNA here is from genome assembly GCA_037957365.1 of Torreya grandis. Lineage (NCBI taxonomy): Eukaryota > Viridiplantae > Streptophyta > Pinopsida > Cupressales > Taxaceae > Torreya > Torreya grandis. The sequence continues at coordinate 625,893 of JARHVA010004707.1, forward strand.
TTATTGGAAACATCACCAATTTAATATAAGCATCATCAATCAAAAATGAATCGACACCGATTTATGAAAAAAGGCAAATAACTAGTTTAGAGTGTTTAGCGTTAAACTAAATAAAAGTTTAATATTTTAAAGGATTATATAGGAATATGATAATAGGCATGAATTTTTTTGAGGATTTAAGAGCAAGTACAATCAATTCTAAAGGTATTATGAGATCAACTAAAAGATTATGACTAGATGTTTATGGAGGCCATAAATTTAGGAGGAGTGCCCTTCTATCATTGGATTCACAAAGACATGAGCCTACTAGTAACATTACTAGAGTGATGAGATGTGAATATGGAGTTTACCTATATATATATATATATATATATATAGGATTCTATGACTTCTAGTGTAGGGGTTGCTATTATACTTATGGATGAGCAGGGTCATATAATAACATTGACATAATTCTATGGTGGAGATTCCATGCATATTACCTTCTATATTATATATATATATATATATATATATATATATATATATATATATATATATATATATATATATGGTTGGTAATTAAATAATGATGATGCTAGCAATATCATGTTATTCTCTCCTAGATTTAGGTGGTGGTATGTTCCCATGGGACTTTACAAGTATTGTTATGGACATGCTAGAGTAGTACACAATATTTTCTTAGGCCCCAAATTTACTAACATAGGTTTATATAGAGTTATGAGGATGGAATAACTATAGGATATATTATTTAGATGTGACCTTTATTTTGTAGTGTTGGGCATACAAGCACATTAGAGTGGTATGACCCATTGGTACCCCATGGATACGATGGTACGAGATTACTTATAGTGTGTCCTTCCTTTAATAGAAGGAATATTTAGTACAAATATATATATATATATATATATATATATATATATATATATATATATATATATATATATATATATATATATATGGTGTGATAAGGTACCTAACATATTATTGGTAAGTCCTCAGAGAGATATAAGATAGTGACATTATTTCAAGGATGTACATCATATTTCTTATATGGCTTGGGATAGAGGCAAAGATGGAAAAAATTTAGAGGAATATGTGGCTTACATGGAGGAGGATGGAATACAAGATTTTTTTCCATTTTGGGAGGGTGAGGAGATAATTTGGACTTATACAAGATATACCATGGGCCCCATGAGTGTATATATAGGATGATACAGAGCTTGGAATCTCAAATCCATATACTATAGATATTTTAATAGATTTGAGGATGAGGTAAAATATGTATATGTAGATGATGAAAGGTGTAACCCACCATACTTATTATGGTGGTCAGGATAACTAGATGCTAAGTAGGATACCGTAGTATGACTTCAGTAGGAAGGAGTAGATGAGGTGTTGAAAGATGAAAAGGAGGAAGGGGGAGGATATGAGGAGGATAGGGGAGAGGAGGGAGAAGATGAGGATGAGATAGATGTGATAGGGATTATTATTGAGAGGGACACACTAAGAGCCTAATGTATTATTTTACAGGGAGAGGTGACCATAGTGTAGGGGATGCTTGCTATCATGCAAATGGAGTGAGTTGGTACTCATACCAGATTAGATTATTTGTAGGTAGAGAATGACACCCTATGACTAATTCATGTTCTAAAAGTTGAGGCTTATGATATATACCATGTAGAGAAGGATAGTCATTAGTGACTGGATAGAGGATCCATAGGGTAGATAGTTATAGGGTTGTTTAGGCTAAGTATATGATAGAAAGGTACTATGAGTGTGAATAGGTACTGGGATCTATCAATTAAGATGTGTTACTATGAGTAGATTATACTATATTTTCTCTAATTATTCCATGGTATGCTACCCATTTGGCCACACAAGGTAGATCCTTTAGATATACACATATAGGTTCAGTCATTATAAGGAGTGTATCCCTTGGGAGATATCAGATGGGAGATAGAATAGGATATGAGGGAGGGAATGAGATTGGAGTTGGGGTTATAGGTATTGGGAGCATCCATCTGAGCTATCTCTAGTTTATGGAGCAGTCCATTTTTTGTATCTAATGTACTAGCTAGAGAGCAATCTATTTTATATATATATATATATATATATATATATATATATATATATATATATATATATTATATATATTGAGACTTATGATGTACATTTGAGAATTTATATATAGATACATGATTTGAGTATGATTTGTGGTGTTATACTTTGTTATATATGTATTTTATTATATTATGGATTATGGTTCATGGATTTAATTTTAGGATACTTTATATTTAGATTATGTGATTATGGATTTAGTTTTTAGATGGCATGAGGATGTGATGGATTTGTTATGGATTTACATGAAAATGTTTATGGATCATGATTATGTGATTATAGATGTAAATTAGATTATTTTATTATATTATATTATGTATTATGTATTTATTTTATGTGATTATGGGTTAGATTAGATTGATTATGGATTATTAGAATGTTAGTTGAAATGATGTTATGGATTTTATTATGATAATATTACACTATGATCAAAATATATGTGGTGATCCTACTTTAGATAATTAATTAGCTCAATTTTGATTTATTTAGGATAAAGAGAAAAAGGTTTTATTATTCATCATTGTCTATTACCATAACCCAAGAAAAAAATCTTGTAATAATTGCATGTGCATCCTTAACTAACTATTAATAAATATCCTAATAGCCTTAGGTTAATGAATTTTAGGATATATTTGTTTGAAATGGAAATTTATAGGGATTTTATTTAGTATTTTGATAAAAAGTGGTTTTTTTAGAAGATGTTTTCACCTTGTATTCATAAATCTAAGGCCAACCCTAGGATTCTTTTGTGATAATCCATGTAGACTAATCAATGTGGGAAGTCTACTAATTTATAGAAAGATGTTCAATGTGGGAAGATTTCTTGGGATATTTCATGCATGATAACCATAATTTGATGGAGTGTTCTATATTTTAGAGATGCTTTTTCAAAGTATTTGTCCTTTGAGGGAGTAGTCTACACTTTTTATGTTTTTCTATATTTTATAGCTATCCTTCGAGGGATCAATTTGTTATTTTTGCCTAATTTAAGTGATGCTTTTCATTGTTTGGATTTTTTAATCCCAATTTTATTATTTTATTATGGATTGGATTAAGGTAAACTAGAATAGTTCCACAAAGCTTTATTATACAATATGATGCTATTATTCCAAAAATGAACTATTGAGATGGAAAGGAGGGGTTTTAAGAAATAATGATTCGGGGCTCCTTCCCATTATAGGAAAATCTTGTCAAAGTAGAGGATTTTATGAATAGATCTAGGGTATTCATATTGAAGGTGAAAATAAATATGATTTTGGATAACCACATGAATCTATATGTCATTATTAGGTATATACTATTTAGGAATGAAAGGGATAATTGTCAAACCAAAAGAAAAAAACTAGGTTGGCCAAGGGGATTAAGACTTGCTAAAAATGGAAAGGATGAAAATTAAATGCAGTAAGAGGTTATAATTCTAGTTTTTCATATAGAAAGGCCAAATGATATGCCCTAGATCTATATTTATGGGTGATAATATATGATCCAAGCCAATTTAGATTAAATATTCCTCGTTTGATCTTTTCCATATTAGTAACATGATCATTTTATTTTAAGACAAGGTCTCTAACATTAAATTCATGTTCTTTTAAATGTTTATTATAGGCACACTTTATTCATTCATAATATACATGGAGATGGTCAAGGGTAGTTGATCGATGCTCATCCAAGATCTCAAGTTGGGATAATCATTCCTGATGGAAGTCATCCTTAGAAATGATAGCTTTAAGGGAGATGCAAAGGGAATGAATTTTAACCTCAAGAGGAAGTACACCTTTGGCATTATAAACTAGAGATAAAAGGGTAACACCTATAGGGGTTCAAATACTAGTTTGATAAGCCCATAAGGCAAAGGGAAGATGAAGATCCTAGTTCTTTCCAACCTCATTAATGATTTTAGTTAGTATTTTGACAAGAGTTTTATTGGATGCCTCAACCTATCTATTAGCTTGAGGATAATAAGGTGAGGATAATATTAGCTTAATATTAAAAGATTCATAGATATATTGAACCTTTTTATTTTAAAAATATTTCCCATTATTTGTGATGATCTTATGAGGAATGCCAAAGTGATAAATAATATGATGACTAATAAACTCCATAATTTTGTCTACTTTGGTTGAGATAAGAGAAATAACCTCCATCCACTCAGTGAAATATTCAATGGAATTAATGATAAATCCATGGCATTGGGAAGATTTAGGATTGATTTGACCTATAATATCAAGTCCCCAGTAAGAAAATGGCCAGAATTCTTGTGCTACTTGTAATGCATGACTAGGGATATGCAATAGATTGGCATGTTGTTGGCATTTTAATTATTTCTTAATGTACTCATAGTAATCCTGATTTAAATTGGGAAAATAATATACTAATAATAATATTCTCTTAGAAATGGTATAGCCACTAAAATTTTCACCACATGACCCATCATTAGCTTATTTGATAGCGAGGGTAGATTCATGATTTTGGAGACAACAAAGAAAAATACCATCAAAACCACACTATAGAGAACACCCCCTAATATGACAAAGCATGTGATGTGATGTTGTAAATCTCACTTACCATTTTTGGATAAATATATAGGAATAATACATCAATAAATAATCAAATATCTATGCATACTAAATATCCAATGGGCTTTCCTCTACACTATGGATGGAAGGAAGATAAGTTTTGGTAAAATAAGCTTGATTAATCTTATGGATGAGGATAAATAACCTAGATTATAGAGGTGAAGATGGGATAAGTGAGGCCAAGGTGGTCATGGTATCCATAAACCTATTAGATAATCAAGGAGTGGCTTAGATAACATAATGATTACAAACAGCTAGTAAATGATCATCCAAGGTCCTTGGATAGCATAATGATTACAAACAGCTAGTAACCGATCATCCAAGGTCCTATACTTATAGAAGGTATCATTTTTACATTGATATATTCCCTTTATCTAATTAACCAAAAGTTGGTAATCACCATAGATAATAAGTTATTTAATACCTAAGGGTAAAGTAGTTTGAATACCTATGATTAAAGCCTCATATTTTGCCATATTATTAGTGCAATTAAAATAAATATTAAAATACAAAGGTATAGGTGTCCCCTTCGAAGGGATTATGATAATTATATCACCCCCACCATTATCTCCCTTGGATCCATTAAATAATATATTCATTTTATATTGTGGATCTAATTGAGATGTGGAGGCTATAGACTCATTTGGGAGTTCATAATTGATTGGTTGATTATCATCAAGAGGTGCCTTAACAAGATGATCATCAATGACCTAACTTTTAACTAATTTTTGGTCAATAAAATCAAGATTAAATTCCACAAAAATCATGAGCCATTTGGAAATTTGTTGATTATGATAAGGTTTTAAATGCATAAATTTTAGGGGATCTACATTCATGATCACATAGGTTTTATGATTGAGCAGATAATGGTATAGCTTAGAAACTACAAAGATAAGGGATAAACATAATCTTTTTATTTGAATATATCACATTTCATATTAATCAAGAGTGTAACTTATATAATAAACTATCTATTATTTATGCTTCTCATTGTGATGGGCAAACATGGCTCTTAGGGCATGGTCTATGGTTAAAGTATATAATAAGAAAGGTTGCCCTTCTTTGGGAGGAATAAGAACTGATGGTGAGAGAAGAGAGATTTTGAGGGCATCAAATGCCTCATGATAGATATATTTACAATTTAATTGGGTATCTTTCCTTAGGAGGTGATGGAATGGTTGACATTGATCAGATAATTGGGAGATAAAATGGTGAATGGATTACAATTTACCTTGTAAGCTATGGAGTTGCTTAAGAATGGATGGGGGTGGAATTTATATAATGGATTTGATCTTAGAGGGGTTAAAATCTATCCCTAAAATAGAGATGATAAAACCTAATAGATTACCTATTAAGACCCAAAAAATGTATTTATTAGAATTTAGATGAACACAAAATTGGATTAGGCAAGTGAAGAATATTTTGAGAAATGAAAGATGGTGTTTTAACATATTTGATTTACTAAGGAGATCATCCACATAATATTCAATGATTTTATGGATTATGTCATGGAAGATATAAGTCATGTCTCTTTGATATGTGGATATATCATTCTTTAAGTCGAAAGGCATAACTCGATAGTATAAGGTCCCTCTAGGAGTAATAAATGAATTCTTATGTTGATATTATGGTTCAATAAGGATATGATTGTACCTAGAGAAACAATCTATAAGTGATAACCTTTTTTTGACTTTTTTTTAAGTCCACTAATTAGTTAATATTAGGGAGAGGGAAATTATCCTTAGGAGAAGCAAGATAAAGGTCACAAAAATTAGTACAATGGCATAATACTCCTATGGAATTTGTGATAGGAATGATATTAGACACCCATTGAGGGTAATAAATAAGATGGAAGAAATTCATGGATAAGATATATTTTATTTCTTCTTTGACCAAGAGTATAACATAAGGAAGCATTTTTTGAAGTTTTTATTTTATAGGGTTGGTATTAAGGAATGTGACAATGTCATGGATGACAATAACAAGGTCAATACAAGGCATGTCACTATAGTACCAAGATAATGCTTCACTATGAATCATTATAAATGTAGTAAAATCCTGTTGCTCTTAAGGATCTAAATATTTGCTAACCGTAACAATTTGTGGGGTCTCATTAGATCTTATGTTAATGTTGATGATAACATAATTTAATAGACTAGAGGTTTAAAATGGAAGAAAATTATGTATATGAGAGTTCTTTATGCCTAAATTAGTTAATATTGACTCATCATCTAGTCATTGAAGAATAGGGATGGTGGGAAAATATTTCCCTATCATTTTTGGGTAGGAAAGAGGAATGGTTTTTACCTCCCCATTGCTATGATAGACGAGAGGTTCTATAGTGATGACATTGAATAAAAAAAAGTTTAGAGGAATACATACAATGTTGTCTATTTCATAGGGGGTTTTGGATGGTGATGATAGTGTTTCCTCTTTGAGAATAGGTAGAAGAGTAGTTTCTAGATAGTTTTGGGTTTTTTGTTTAAACCCAAGATGTGTTTTTCATGGGTTTTCCTAAAATCTCCTAATGTGACCTCATGTGGCCCTTGTTCATAGCATCCTATGCCAAAACCATTATAAACACACCATTACATGTGTGTTTATACAAAGTGGGGTTTATCTAGGAATATTAAGTTTGAATTGAATGGTTTGGTATGGGCTCATCTATCAACACCTGAAAAAGGTTGATCAATCCCCATATAGATTAAATGGGTATGAAGGAAAGGTGGAAAAATGGATTGAGTTACTTGAGATTGGGTAATAAGCATGCTATTTTTTAGGAAACCCATACTCTTAAGGATTAGGGAGAGTGTTGAGCATTACTAATTGATAGTCTCCCATTTATAGTTGTTGAAACATAAAATCAATGGAATCTTTGCTAGCAATTTTTGATGCAAGGATTATCATACTATATGATGCTTCATTAGATGATGATGGGATCATGTTTTGTAACATAATTAAGACATAATATGGTCAAAAGGTAAGTTTGAAAGTTTTAAATGGATGGGGGTTAGCTAGGACATTATGTATATTAACCTCATGTTTAAATTTAATACATTGGTGGACGCTAGAGGGGATGAAACACATAACACATTTCTAAGAATGTCTTAATAGGATGTTGTATTGAAAATCTAATTGTATTATGTAAAATAACTTGTGGAGGGTGCATACACTTACTTGGATGGGAAGGACAACCATTCCTAATTTAGGGGCCATAATATCATTGAATACTAATAAAATAGCTAGAGATTAAACTATAATATTTTTAGGTAACTATAGTTGATAAAATGCATGAGAGGAGATAATATTTATGATTTCTCCATTATCAATCATTACTCATTTAATTTGGTTCTGATCAATTTTGGCAATGACAAATAATGGTGGATCATGTTCATTAGGATACAATGGTGATATTTTAGAATCATGGAATGTTATGGATGGTTTTTGAAGTAATGTGATAAAATATGATAGAGGTTGGGGTTCATCAAATTGTATCTCAATAGCTTGCAAGGCTTCTATCATATCATTTCAATGATGTGGAGAGTTTTAGACAAGTTCATATAAAGACATCTTGATTGAGAGTTAATGAAGTTGTTTTAGAATGAATATCTATATCAATTTTGAAGCATTATTATTTTGTGCTTTTCCTAAAATAAAAATTTTAGGTTTTGGGATGGGTGTCTTAGGAATATTTATGGTAGAATCAAGAGATTTTTTAAGAGTCACTTTGTCTTTATTTGGATTTTGGGTCTTACAATCCTAGGCCTAAGATCTCATATCTATAGGAATTGTGTCGATATGAGACAATGGTGGATTTGTCATGTTTTTAGACTTAGCCAAATCTAGAGGGTTTATGAGGAGTTGATATTGAGTTCTATCAGAGATTATACCTTCCTTTGAAACTAATTCTAATTCTCTTGGTAATATACAAGTTTTTTAGGTGGATGTGACCCTAATAGTTTGACTATGGGGATAGTCATGATCAAATTATTCGATTAAAAGATCATCCTCTTTTAATAAATTTTGGACCATAAATTTTAGTGCATTAAAACTTTTATTATCATGTCTTAATATTTAATGATACATGCATTTCTTCTTTTCCCAATATCACACTAATATTTGAATATGGGTATTAGTAATTTTTAAGGGTGGTAGTGTGACAAGGGAAGTTTGATGAAGTTGATAGAGAATATTAGGGTAATAACCCTTTAATAGATCTTGGCTAATGTTTTTTACCTTATGAGTCATTTGTATGGAAATTCATTTTACTTTCAAGTCTTGAGCCTTCACACTAGTTGTTTGAATATTCCCCACAACAAGTACTTTGCACTTGGGATAAGAATTTACACCTAAGCCTCATGGGTAATATGGATTTAAAGGGTTATGAATTGGAATTATTATAGTGGGAAGATACCTTTGTAATGGTATATTCTCTTTATAAGAGGATTCTACAATGGTGGCTTTTAGTTTTTTTGAAGGATGAGGTCCCAATATAGATGCTCTAATTTTATTAGGTGGTAGAGGCACCTTCCCTTTTAGAATATAATCAAGAATAGCATGGATATCATTTCTAGGGATTTTAATTCTTATGGGAGGATGTTTCTAATATTTTCCCCGTGATGCCTTGAGGTTCTTGTTTCTAATTCTTAAAGCACTTCTCCTAATTTCTGTTAGATTTGGCTCTTCTCAAGTTATGAGGGGAGATGGTCTTGGGTTTGGTTGAGATAATGTAACAATCTTATCATGGGGGATTAAGCTAAAGGGTATGATACATGAAGGTGTTTTGGTAACACAAGGATTGGTATGCGTATCTTATGGGATGTCTAAATAAACATTTTCCTTGATATATTTCTCATCCTTTCTTTCTAGTTGATTATCTTGAATGGGTTTAGATAATGTTTCCTTGAGAAGATCCCAAATAATGAGATTCATAAAGCTCAAGTGAGTCATGGGGATAAATCTACTTGATTTAGATAGTTAGAAGGCATATCTTATAAGGAGATATAGGATTTTAGTTGTTTTGTAAGATGATTTAGAAGAACTACTAACTTCTTTAGGTATAATTTCATCATGGATCATACTAATCACATGGGTCTCAAGGTATGAGGTACATCCTAAATTAGCCTATATAGAATTAGACATAGAGGCATGATTAGGGAATGACTACCTAAATATGTCTATAAATTGATTAGGGGGAGTGTTAGGGTTATCTAACTATAGCTCTCCTTGATCAATAAGGTGTTTATCTATATATTTGAAGTAGTAACACCTATTGATGTCATGACTTACTACATGATGGTAATTACAAAAGTCATTTTACTTAAACCAGCTAGGCTTAGGGTGAGAGTCATCAAGAGGTATAATTAGAGGAAGTTAAATAATATATGATTTTAATATCTTGTCTAAGACAAAATCATAAGATTCACCTAAGGGTGTGTACTATCATGGAGGAAACCATGTTAATGGTTTTTGTGATTATGATTGGGAGGTAGAGGGTTTGAATTGGATTTTTGTTTATAGGGGTGTATATTTTAAGACTACAACATTAGTAGTTCCTTTGTTTTTGTTATTATTACTTCCTTTGGATGGATTAGGTTTGAAAATTCTACTATGTAACATTACCTTCCCTTTTTTTAAAGCTTTAATTTCTAGTTTACGGGCCATAGAAAAGGTCTCATCAAAAGTTTTGAAGGATTGAACCTGTAATGTTGATAATATATGTTTATCACATGATCCCTCAAATAATTTGATTCATTCTGATTGAGGAAGTGAAAAACTAAGCTAATTTATGAGACTCCTCCATCTAGCCATTTAATCAGTGATAGATTTTTCATCTAATTGTATAATGGCATAGAGGTCGGTGATGGTCAATTTTCTTGAAATATTGATGGAAAATTTCTCTAAAAGGATTTGGGATAGTTTCCCAAAAGAGAATAGGGAATGTTGAGAGATATAACTATACCATTCTAAAGCTAGTTGATTTAACAACATGGGAAAGGTTCTTAGGAGAAGACTATCATCATGGGATATAAGATAAAAAGTGTGTCTAAATGATCAAATTTATTATTAAGGATCTTACTTATTTTGAAATTTCATAAATTTCAAAATTTCCCATTGAGAGGGGTATTGTCTATTAGGTATAGTTGGATTAATGGGTTTATTACATATTTGCTCATAAGTGAGCATATTTTTCTACCCAGAGGTAGAGGCTTATAGATTTTCCATCCTATTCATAAGGATTTTCATAAGGTTAGGTTGGGTATTATATTAAGGAATACCCACCAAGACATTATATTGTGTATGTTAATAGGTAAGTAACAGAGTGGAAAAGGGTTGTGGAAAAGGCTCACCAACTAAAGTGGTTATAATTGGTTAGGATGCTAACACATACTATGGGGCTTGTAATGGTATATAAGTAGACCTAAGGGCTTATGAGGGAGATATGTATTGGGTAATTAATGGGATATACTAATGAGGAGTTTGAATTATGAGAGCTTGTTATAAAGTCTAAATTTGGGATTTGAAGCTACACTAGTTTGTATGGGTGGAAAAGTTACAGGGATTGAGATTACTACATTTTGAAGTGTTGTGGTAAGAAGTCGATTAAACATAGGTTAAGGTGTAGTAACATTTTGGCCTTGGGTACTAGTTATAGATGGACTACTATATGTTACTAGAGTAAGAGTGTTTATTTGGGGAGGATTGTTGAGGGAGGACACAATGGTTGTAGCACCCTTCAGGTCCTTCTAGGGGCATGCCAAAAACATTCCCAAAAAATTATGTACGAGGGGGAAATGGGATACAAATGGCTTGAGTGTTAAGGTAATGGTTAAGAGAAATTGTATTACTATCTAATATAGTAGTCAATTAAAGATCTCCCTAACTATAGAACTAGGGAATACCCTCCCCTATAGACTTAAGATAGGTAGCAGGACTTGGAGAGTTCTCCATGGATGAAGATAAAATTGGGGATTTAGTTTGATTTATCAATTAATGTCGCATAAAAACCATATAGTAATGAAGAAAAAATGAGAAATGAAATAAAAATCACATAATAATATTCTAGATTATCTCATTTTAGTGGAAAAGGAACACAAACTACAAAACATACTTAAAAATATTTTAGTTTTTTTAAGAAATTAGATTTAGAGTGTGATAAGGAAAGAGGTCAATGAGGATACTAAGAAATGGTAATATGGATATGGGTTTAGGTTTTCATTTAAGGATGGAAACCTATATATACAAGAAGGTAAATTAAGGCCTACTTTCATGATGGAATATTGTACATGGATTGATTTTTTGGGATACCCCCTCACTTCACACACCTTAGAAATAAGGGTGTTAGGTGCTTAACCTTTATACTTATTGATAGAATATTTATACTTAGATAATACATTGAGCTGATTTTACCCTTGGTAATGAAATCTAAGTGGGTCCACCTTATGTAAGAAAATGTTGGATTTATTGTTTTAAGATTTATGTGGTTTTGGATTATGTGATAAGGTGTGATTAATATGATTTATTGATCTACCTAGATTAGTTTATATGAACTATCTAAGCAAGTAAAGAATGGATGGTTTTTTTTTAACCTTTAAAAATAAGAAGTAAATTTTTTTGGATTTTTATTTTTAATGAAGATAAATAATCAAGAGAAGAGTAAATGAATGAATAAATTCACAATGAAATGTAATAACGAACAATGGGACCTTAAGGGTCCCACTGGGTGTGCCAAAATGTAATAGTAGTTTTTTTATTTTTTCCTTTCAATTTAATCATCTACTAAAAACTTAAATAAATTTAGGGTTTATGAGGAATACCTAGAGATAAGGAGATGGTTATGTACCACTCAAATCTAGTAAATGAGGGAACTTATTTTTGGACTGGAAGAATAACCTACACACAATGAGACAACTTGGATAAAATGGATTAATAGATGGATAGGTGAGCTACCTAACAAGGACCCAGTCCTGAGAAGTTATGAACTTGCTCAAGTGGGTGTCAGCTCAATATTTTCATAACTAAGTGGATAAATAAATAGTAAAATTACAAAAAATAAATATGTGATATATATATGATAACAAAATGATTATGAATTAATATTCATTTAAAATATCAATGTAAGTAAAGTATTCATCCTAATAAGTTGTATCATTATTCACATATTATTTTATAAAATCTAGTTGGTCAGAAGTGGGTTTATTCGAGGGAGAGTAACTAATGGCATAAAGTGTTAACTCAAAATATATGTCACTTTGGTTAATGAAAAAGGGTTGTGAAATGATGGGTAGATTAGTGATATTAATTACATCATGTACAATTATAGGTAGAGTCATCTACAAGTAAAATCCATGTTTAGAAAGATAAAAATCAATTTAGAATAATCAAAGATAGATAGTTAGAATTGAATAGCTCAAATTTTAAAATAGAGTATAGGGATCAATGCCAATCCTTTAGAATTAGTGCTAATTTAGATGAATTAGTGTCAATTATGTTAAAACTACACCATATTATAAACAAAAAACCAAAGGGTGATAGGGGATAACCACAAATAAAAATAGGGATATTTAATGTTTTATGACACTAAAATTAATAGGAATGAACATAATAAAATGAGAAAACAAGTAACTAAGATATAGTATTTACCAGGAAATGGATGTAGGAAGTATTCCTCCCATAGGTACAAGTAATCTTCTTTAATTATGATGACTATTGTGGACTAGGCATGGCCTAATTTGGATAGTGTAGAGCTAATATTCACCTTAATTATCTTAAGGAAATATAAGCATCATTTTGAGATTGAAAATTCATGGGCTTGTAACCAAATAATTACCTGTGTATATGTAGATTGATCTCAATCAGGAGAATCAACACCAATTCACCTTTTTTAGCAGGAGTTTGGTTTCATCCATTTTGGTTTATTCAAAATATGATTTAATTTATTTTTTTAAGTGGTGGGTTTTCTAGAAATGGGTTTATATATGGGTAGGTTGTTAGAATATTAATAATTTATGGGTTGTAATTAGATTTATGTGGTTGGAAAGGTAAAATAGTAATTTGTAAAAACAAATTACCAAGTACCTAATGGTAAATAAGTTAGACTTTAAGATAGGGATAATTAGGATAATATAATAAAAATAATAATAAAGGCCTATGACACTAAAATAATTCATACGTGACATATGAAATTTTAGTGTCTATAATGTTATGTACTTAACATTTTTTGTTAACACATATATCTAGGGACTAGAATGCTATGTTCATGCTAGTTGCTTATGCTCTCCATTTGGGTATGTGCACAGAGTTTGTAGATAATTTTGTGGACATTTTTTATAATGTGTATTCATTGTGATAATAATGTGTATGTCTTATGATCATAACATGTATGTGTTGTTTGAATTTATGCTCAAAACCATAAAACCTAGGAATGTGTATCCATTATTAGTAACGCCTATGCTTTCCAAAAAATGTGTATGCATTATGAGGAATGAATTCATGTTCTTATTAGTTTTCATGGTAAATCACCAAAACATGTACATGAATCTAGTATTTTCTTGAAGATAATATTTATTAAAATAAATGTTAAGTATAAGGATTTATATTCCTTATACTTTAACTTTATTTTAGTAAATATAATAAATTAGGGTCACTCTACATTTGTTAGAGTTGGTCTCACAACTACATGAATTATGATGTGGAAAATAGTTTTTTGAAATCCAGTCTACTTGGTACTTAGGTATTTTCAGGGTCTCAATATTTAACCTAGGGATTTTTGGGCATAAAATTTACAATTGATGTACATTTTTGGTAAACATATATTCATTTTTAGGTTTTTGTTCCTTTCAAATTGTTTCCTAGAAGTTTTATGAGTCTTAGGTTTGTCAAAATTGAATTTTTCAAACCACTCACTTTGAATTTGATCCAAAGTAGTGTGATTGGGGTAGCATATGTCAGATTGATGACTTGAAAACATGAAATGACCACTTTATCCCCTAATCATTTCTAATCACTCTCTCTTCATTCTTGATTTTCCCTAATCACTCCCTCATTTACTCTCATGTCCCCTCATCATCTCTAATCACTCCCTCATCATCCATAATTACTCCCTCATTAAACATCACTATCCCTCATCATCCCTAATCACTCCCCCTTCATCCCTCATCATCCCTAATCAGTCCCTTATTAACCCTCACCATACCTCATCATCTTTAATCACTCCCTTATCATCTCTATTCAATCCCTTATTATCTCTCACCATCCATCACCATCCCTAATCTCTCCCTCATAGAGCATAATCACCACTTTATTATGCCTCATCATACCTAATCACTGTCTCCTCATCCCTCATCATCATTAATCACTCCCTTATTAACCCTCACCATTTATAATCATGCCATTATCATCCCTAATCACTACCTCATTCACACTCACGATTCCTAATCATTGATTCATAATCTCTAATCACTCTTTCCTCATCACTCATCACCCATAATCAGTCCTTCATTAATCCTAACTATCCTTCATCCTCCCTAATCACTACCTCATTTACCCTCACCATCCCTCATAATCCCTAGTGACTCCCTCATCATCTCGACTTAGTCCCTCCTCATCCCTCCTCATCCTTAATCACTCTGTCTAATTCTTTGATGGTTGGCATAATAGCTCAATTAATTAATTTATTCATCTTGATATGTTCTTTTTATTAAGGCCTTTGGGTATTTTTTAGTCAAAAAAATTGAGAAGGTGTTATTAAAGGTATCACTCTTCATAATAAAAATACTTAGTGTTAGTAAGGGACTACAAATTCTATTTCAATTTTTTTTTTAGATGTTATGTATGTGAGACATATATATTTTATATATTTTAAATTTTCAAGTAATTAGAAAAAAAAATAGAAGATTGGATAGTTTCTTATGAAGAATTAAGAAAGGAAATGAAGAGATGAGAAGCTAAAGCTTCATGTTAAATGTATAAGAAAATATCACTCATAGGAAGATAAGTTAGTTCTTGTTTTGGTTATTTTGATGTACTAAATTTTTGGAATTAATGTCTCTTATAAAAATAATTATCCTTAGCCTTAGCACTTTTCTATAACTAATTGTATGAATAATTTTTTTTTCTGAGTTATACATGGATCTCTTTGAAATTATTCTTATCTTTATGAATTATAAATTTTAATCACTCCATTTTTGGTAGATAATTGGAATAAATAAAACTTACAATAATTTCAACCATAAAATTATCATTTATGGATCATTCCCTATCTTATGAGTCTCATAGTAACTTGTAGACTAAAATAATAGCATATTTTGATGAGGATTTCTAGGGACCACTTCTAACAATGGTTCAATTACTAGGATGTGCAAGGTGTTAAGAGGGTTGTTAGGTCAAATAGACCTTGAAATATGGATATAAGATAAGATACACAAGTTCATAGAGGAAAAGTTTATTAGAACATGATTTCATACATAATAAATTATTATCACCCATATGGTGATATTTATGACCCATATATATGGCAATATTTATGAGATTTTTGGATGTGAATTGCCTAGATTGTTAGTGGCATTCTTGTCAAGGCTTAAGCATTATTGTTTTTGACTTTTCATAATGAAAAAATTGTAATAGAATGAAATTAAGTTGAAAATTTTGTGAATCTATATATATAATGGAATATGTACTTCAAAATAATAAACCATGTTTATTGAGTGAGTAAAAAATTTAGAGTAAAATAACCTTGTGTTAGTATAATCAATTAAATATGTGACATGAAAAAATTAAGGAGGGCAATGATATGGGCATGGTTCAATTATGTTGTCTTTGTTATTATTGGATAAACCACACTATTTAACTCTTTTAATGATGCATGTCAAATGATCATATTTAAATCATTTACTGATGTCTATCAAATGATCATATTTAACTCCTTTAGTGATGTTTGTTAAATGTTCAAAACAAATAGTCCAAACCTTATCACAACATTTATGAAAGTTTAGTTAAGCACACTATAAAGGCTAAAGACATATCATTTTTTTAAAAAGATGTGACATAACAAAACTTTACTACTTAGGTATAAATACCCTATGAAAAACTCTTTGGGGTGATTTTAAGTTGATGGATAATAGCTACATTCTTATTTTTTAGATTACATTTTGTAATTCTAATGATCACATATATATTAATTTTATTTATTTGGATTTTTGAAGGTCCGTTATCATAATGTACTTTTTTATCCTATGGATATAATAACAATAGAGTTGCACAAAACATTATGCAAACAATGGATAACACTAAGTTATAGGGTATATGGGTAAAATCCTTTAAATTTGAATAAAAATGGATTGTCTAAATAAGATAACATGATATACTAAGTTATATATATCAGAGGCTAAAATGAGTCTAATATACAGGACATTATTATTATTTTTATTTAGGTCAAAATGGATAGTAGTATTTTGTTAGGGTTTAACAATGCTAGGAGCTATAAGTGAAGAGTTGAGTGTTAGCATAAAATATAAGATATAGTGATCAAATAGATGTGGAGGTAAATTTAAAACATAAATATTTAGTTCCTATAAAAAAATATGGCCTAATAGAAATTATGTAATTCAAAATTGAATATACACCATAAAAATATGTAAGTAAAACCACCATAGCACCAGAAATTGGTAGTAAATATGAGGATCAACAAGCTATGTGATTTCTTGAAACCAATCAATTGCTTTCCATACATGGATATTTTATGATATGAATAATTACATTAAAGACCTTGTATTTTTATGTCTATTGATTTAATCATCATACTAGAGAGTGTAAAATAATTTTAAAATGATTATAACAAGTAGTCCAAGATTGGAAAGTTGTGCTCAATTCATAATTGCAATATTCAATCCAATGATGAGTGTCACACTATGAGCTCTCTACTTGAATATTTTGAGGAAGGGGGTAAAATTTATCTAGTACTATAAAAAGGTAAGTATATAATATATTATTAACCTAATGATATGTTCTATACTAACAATATCTCTACTTCCCCCAACAAGAAATTATAAGAATTAAAAATATTGTTTCAATGAAAATGTAGATCAATGATTAACCAATACACATAATAATTTCAAATGGAAGTCATTAGAATTAAAATTATCCTGAATGATATTTAAAAAAATTTAACTTGAAATTTATTCATCATCCATAACCATACACTAATTTATGGTCTAGTACAGGCCTTATGAAATGGATCAACTAGTAGTGTCACTTGGTATATAAAATCAAACATTTTAAAGATGTAATCCTTTATTACATCTCACCATTAGAGGTATTTAATGTTTTACATGTGGTCAAACATATATTTACCATTGAAATTTATTTTATGATTTAAATCATTGAAATGTTGTGATAGATTGTCATGATCTGAAATACCATATATCATAGTTAGTTTATAAGATTTTAGTCATTAGTGATAAGAAGTCCAAGAATATTATCAATTATAGAATAAGTATAATATTTATGGTAATAATTAAATGTAATAACATCCTTGTATAACCATTTCATAGTGTGGTTTTTCCATTAATAAAAAAAACAAAATAATTGAATCATAAACTAGATGATTACAAGGACATCTTTCAGTCGCCTAAATAAGTTCCTACATACTGTATAGTAAAAAAATTTATTGATTTTATCCCTTAAATATCTTTACCTTAAACCTCTTTATACAACATATAATTTATATAGAATTAATAGATTAAGTGGTAGATCAATATAATCATGGATAATGGAACATCATGCTGAAATCATTGCCTTGTAGAAGCCCAATTATGCTTCCTCCAAATAATGATGGGACATGAGGTTATGAACTGATTAAAAAAATATTATCAAGATTAAAGTGAATAATTATTATCCTCATCTAAATATCAGGTCATTTTTATTCCATATCCATGGTGTAGAAGTCTTTTCCAAAATTGATCTTAAGTTTCAATATAATCATATTCATGTTGAACCTATAGACATTTGGAATATAGTCTTAAAAACAAAGGAAAGATTGCTTGAGTAGTTTTTTATACATTTTAGGTTAACTCATGTATTTAATTAATTCATTGAGATGATGAATGACATCCTCAGGATATTTAACTATGTCAATTTTTAATCTACCTGGATGACATCTTAATCTTTAGAAAACATGGGATGAACATATACACTATGTAAAACTAGTGTTTCACATTTTTTAGAAACACATTTTTATGATAACATGAAATTTTTTAAATTTTATATGTAAGAGATAAAATATTTTGGATACATTACACACACAAGGAGTGCATGTGTGAGCCTAACCAAGATTCAAGTCATACAAGAATGGGAAACACCAAATAACTTTGCATAGATTCAAATCTTCTCAGAATTATAAGATTATATAAGAGATTTGTGTTTAATTTTTATCCTTTAAACCAAGATACCAAATTTGGAACTAAATAAAATTTCATCTATTTAGGTGCACAATAAAGATAATCTAATGAACTAAAATTTAGAGTCTATTTTGTGTCAGTACTTATGTTACTTGACTATAAATTTGGAAAATCATCCAATTCATTTAGTAATAAAATTGACTATCAGAAATGGGTATTGACAACATGAAAATTCCTAAAAAATATTTAATTTCTATTATAATGGAATAAATAACATAAGATTGGAATCAAAGATACCTTTATAATATATACTTACATCAGATGATGAGGGAGTGATTACGGATGATAAAGGAAGATGATGTTTAATGATGGAGTGAATAAGGATGGAAAAGGGTCAATGAGGGAGTGATTAGTGATGATGAGGGATAAGGAAAGAGTTATTAAGGATTATGAGGGTTGAGGAGGTAGTGAATAGGGATGATGAGGGATGGTTATAATCAATGAAAGAATCATTAGGGATGATAAGGGAGTGATTAGAGATGACGAGGGACAATTAAGGTCAATGAGGGAGTTATTAAGTATGAAGAGGGATGAGGATGGAGTGATTAAATATGATGATATATGAGGAAGAATCACTTATAGATGATGAAGATTAAGGAAAAAAATGAATAGAGATGATGAGGGATGAGGAGGGAGTGATTAAGGATGATGAGAGATAGTGAGGGTCAATGGAATATTGATTATGGATGATAATGGAGTTATTAAATATGACTGGGGATAGTAAAAGTTAATGAGGTATTGGTTAAGGATAATGATGAATGATGAAAGAATGATTAGGGGTGATGAGGGATGAGTAGGAAGTGATTAGTGATGGAGTGATGATGAGTAAGTGAAATTAAAACAAAGTGGTCATTTGATGTGTGTAGGTTATCAATGTGACCTATTTTATCCTAATGACACAACTTTGGATTGAGTTCAAAGTGAGAGGTTGGAAAACTTTAATATTGACAAACCTAGGTCTCTTATAAATGTCAAGAAGCAATCTAGAAGGTACAAAAACCTAAAAAAATACTATATGTTTACCAAAAATGGACATCAATTGAAAAATATATACCCTAAAATCCCTAGGTCCAATATTGAGACCCTAAAAATGCCTAAGTACTAATCAGGTTAGATTTTGAAAAATATTTTTTTACATTATAAGGTATGCAACTGTGAGACCAACTCTATCAAATGTAGAGTGAGCTTAATTTATTATTCTAAAATAAATTTAAGTATAATAAGTATAAATGTACCAATATAAATTTAAAGTTTACATTATATTCCTTATAATTAACATTTATTTTAGTAAATATTAGCTTCAAGTAAATATTGGCTTCATATACATGTTCTAATGCTTTTCTATGAAAAAAAAGGAATGCGTAAGTGTTTATAGTAATGTGTATGCATTATATCATGTATGTGTTATAACACATATGTGTTATTCAAATTTAAATTCAAAAAATCAAGCATTTTGAATTGAAAATGGCTTGGATTCTAAATCCAAAGGCTTGGACCTATCAATTTATAGTTGAGTCTAAGATTTTTGATAAAAAAATAAAAAATTTCAATTTACATCGTGAAACACACTATGGATTTCAATAATGAAATTCAAACAATTATTACCATGAAAATAGGCACACTCTTCTCTTTCTAAATATATGATTCTTATAATTTTTAGACTATTTTAAGGGTTCAAACTATGTTAATTTCTCAATATACCTTTTTAATTCCACTACATGCCATAAATATACATGCCTATTCATGTTTATGTAATTTATCTTTCATTGATCCAAGTGAAAAAAAAATTATTTGGTCATAAACTAGGCCTAATTCTACACACATTAAAAATAATTAATTTTCATTTTTTTGAGGTACTTAGGGGGGACACATGGCCAACTATTCATTTTTTTGTCAATTTTTAGGATCTATTTACTTGAAAAAATATTCATTGGAAAAATATAAAAGTCACAAACTAAATCTTATCTAAATATTCACCAAAGGGTTTTAAACAATATTAAATGATGCTTAAAAATGGTGGGATAAATAACCATCTATTTACTTTATTTTCTTTAAAAATAGGAGTTCTTATACAAATTTTAGAAGTTTAACCTAGTTATGCTTAACCTTTTTTCAAAATCAATAGAGTTTTGTAAATTAGTCTTGAAATTCTATAATTGATGTTCTTATACCATCTTCAAATTTTGAGTGTAGCCATCTCTAGAAGTTTAGATTTATGAAATTTTAGAAAAATCATGTCCATGGATAGACCCCTTTTTATCCCCTATCTTTGTGCACTTACCCATTTATACACTTCCTTGAGTGTCATTTCTTGAATTTTATTGCTTGTTCGAGTATTTGAATATGCTCCATTGATTGTGGCCCTTGTTCCTTTATTTTCCTATTTTAACATTTGAATATGTCATTGTTTACCTTGTGGATAGTTGACTAAGTCATATCCATTCAATTATGTGACATTTGAACATGCCCCTTTTCAAATTAATCCAAGATGTTTGAACATCATAGATTGCACAAAAATGATAGAATTATGTAAGATCAATTATAGAGAAAAAAAATCTTCATAAACTAATTATCAAATTCATTAGTCAAAAATTACAAAAGAGGTAAATTATATAGTGATAAATTAGGTCACCATAAAGTTAAAAACTCAAATCATAATTAAAAAACAAATAAAATTTATTTATCCTAATGACCTTAACAACCCTAAACAAATTTACTAACAACCATGTAGGTAAAATCAGAAGTGAGAAAAAACCTACATTAATACCCCTATGAAACATAACTTAGGAGGGTAGAAGAATTGGGTCCCAAAAATAAGGCTTGATGAGGTACCCAAGTACAATACAGCTCTCATAAAGTGAAGAAAAGATGAAAACATGTAGGAAAAATTCCTCCCTAAAAGAGAAGATATATAAAAATAACTCTGCTCAATAACGAATCCCATTACCTTGATGAAGTCTTCTTCTATTTTGGGATGATGAAATATAAGTAGAACAAGTGATAAAATGTACAAGAGAATAAATTAAGGAGAAAAGTGTAGGAAAACCCTACACACTAACACTCCTGAGACTAATCAATAGTGACCCCCCCCCCCCCCCCCCAAATTTGGCACTTTATAATTTTAGTGCAATTACAAAACAAATGAGACTGATAGAATAGGCACAAAAGACCATACTCTTTTGACAAAAGTGACACTCAAATCCAAGTATCCAATCAAAATTTATTAGAAAATCTATTTTCCTATCATTAATGGCCTATTTTAATGAGTTTTCACAAAAAATTAAATACACTTGAGTAAAAAAGGAGCAGACATAGCCTTGTAACCAGTCATTGGAACTAGAATTTAACCATAGAGCATTACAAACTCTTAATAAATATACCCATAATATATTTTATTTTTATTTAAAAATAAAATTAAAAAAAATTAGCAAACAATCTCTACACTATATTGTTTTTATTTTTTCTATTAGTAGTTAGTAAAACTATGATAACTTTTGCATTTATCAATGAAATAAAAAAAATTAAAATGATTTTAAATTTTAAAGACAAAGTGTGAAAAAATAAAAAAGGTTTGAAATGATTCTATATAGTTAGAGAGTATTTTATATAAGAAAATGTGTGTTTATTTATGAAAAATGTAAACTTACACTCGTAAATGGATGAAAAAATGTAATTTTAATATATTGAATCCCTCAAAGGCAAAGAAATAGGGCATCCTAGATGTGTTAGATCTGTAATAATGTCATCCTAAGTACAATAATGGCACCACAAGAAAACAAAAAATATATTTCCTCCATAATCAGCAAGAATAAATTATATATATATATGATAAACTCAAATTTTATAATAAAAAATAATAGAAATAATGGTGTTATTTACTAACACCCAGATCTATGATACCATGTAGAATTATTCCAATATCTCTAAATGGCTCAAATTGCATGAAAACCCTAGACTTAGGTGAGAGCAAATACAGAGTAAAAGAGAGATTCATAAACTAATTATTTGATTCATTAACCAAAAATTACATAGAAGGTACATTATATAGTGAGAAATTAGGTCACCATAAAGGTCACAACTTAACTCATAACTATAAAACATATAAAGTTTATTTCTCCTACTTATCTTGATAACCCTAAGTAAGCCAACTAACAACCATGTGGGCAAAATTGGAAGCAGAAATAATCCTACATTGACACCCCTTTTTTGAGGTCTCCTTGGACCATTACCTTTTGATTCAATTTTGAGTGATCTTGTATGTGTGATTGATTTCTTTTTTTTACTATCTTTACATTTACATGACTCACATCATACATTTTACACCTAATGTGATCACATGCTATGTTCCTCATTACTATATCTACCTAGACATGTTACTCATATATGTTACATGATCCGTACATAGATTACAAAATTATATTATCCTTTTGAGGTAAGGTAACTACCATTTTATACTTACCCTCACCTCAAAATGGTGGGCATACCAATTGGGTAATGTCATAGAGGCATGGCTTTCACACCTTCACAATTTTAAATTTTAGTGGGGGCATGCCAAAAAGGCATGGTTCTACATTTTCAAATAACAATGGGGTCATGCTAGTAAAAAATGTTATTGACACATATACCAATTCTTAATTTCATATTTTAGTGGGGGCATGTCATGGGAACATGTCTTCTACACTTGCATAATTTAAAAATTGACCAAAATTGCACAAATATGTTATTTATATGCACATTAATGGCAACATTATATACATTGGTGTCATTTTTATACCCAATTTTTATATTGAGGAATATATGAGGTGAATATACCATGAAAAATATCATCTTAAATTGAAAAATAAAATCTAATTTCAGATTTCAGACACTTATGTAGACTTTAGCATACACTAGGATGGACTTTTAGGGATTGTTATTGAGCCAAAATACTACATTAGTTAGTTCATTTTTATAAATAATGTGGTTCATATATCACTTAATGTTACCAAGTTTATAGTATTGTGATATTAAACCATCCACCCTCACTAGATTTATAGTGTGAGTTGACTTGGATCACTCATTCTCACCAGGTTATAAGTATGATTGGGTTGCATGATCGAGATAATTTCAATTACCGAGTGGAAAATAACATTTTATCCAAGGTTGGGGTTAAGTTTCCCTCAAATAATTATATATATTTTCACTTTCAATTTTTATATTTTCTATAAACTTAGCTCCAAAACTTCACAATAAATCTTAAATTAAATTTCCAAAAGGCAAGATGGTTACATCATTACACAGGTGTATTCCTAACTTTGCTCTCTTTAATTTCAAGTTTTTAAAATTATTTAAATTATATATTATAAGCACTAATTATATATTATATCATGATCTTGGCTACAAATCAATCACCAAAAAATAACTCAAGTGGGACTCACTTAAAGAAAAGGTGTGTTATACACACCTAGATATGCATTCCTTTTCTTTTAAACTAGAAATTTCATTACTAGATTAAAGTGAGGGGGGAATGTAGATACTAAATCTAAATTATATATCACCTTATTCTTCTATATTTTGAAAATACCTATCATAGATGTACCTTTTATTTCTTAGACATTTGCACTATTGAGATGCTCACATCTGCTATCTATTGTGCTTATTACTTATCTCTTAGTCTGACCATATGTTATTCTAATGAATAAGCCTTATATGTTTCTCAAAATTTTATAAATTTTTTTATTATCATCTTCTACAAGTTTTTGATGTATACCTATTTTATAGCTTCTTGGACACTTGCATCCCAACCGGATACCTATGTCAATGATAGTGTCATGTGCCAAACTAAGTGTACATTGCCTTAAGGTAATCAAATTTTAAAACTAAATATATCCTAAATATTGGCCTAAGTAATGAGATATTTAAAAAATGGATTGGTATTTATATAACATCAATTCTCATTGATTCCTTACCTAGAATAGACTTAACAACTCATAAATCAACTCACCAAAGGCATTTAATCAAGCATTCAAGTGAAAAACAATTTCGTATTCTTTCTTATTTCAATATTAATATATAATTTTTATGTACTAAAGGAGCATTATAAGAGTCATATTTTCCAAGTTACAAGATAGGTAAATCTATGTACTTATTTATCACATGTTACATTATTATGCACAAATAAGCCAACATCTATCAAATAATTACATAAGTCCTAAGAAATATTCAAAGTATTGGCTATGTAGGTAGTACCCATGATAGAGGGGTCCTTAAGGTAGCTTAACACCATGTTCTTGATAACCCATTTTTTCCATAGTCACTCCAAAGGTGTGTAACCTAGGTTTTGATCATTTGACATAGAGAGATAACATATGCATGATATGTGAAAACACCAAATAAAATGTGATATAAAACCCATAATGTTCTAGGTGGTCACACTCATAAATAGTTAATATTATATACTAAACACCTATATCCAACTCAAACACTAGCATTGATGTAACTATCTAAGTCCAACACAAGTGTCTAAGGCCACATATTTCAAATTTATAGAATATGATGATTGATCCAAAATCTATATCTAGTCTATTTTGAACTTGTTCCATATAAAATCTTCACATGCACAATAAACCAAGTAATTTTATTTTTAATTAATTTAAATATCAATCAATATCTATAATTTCTATTTTTAGCATATCTTAACATCATAAATTTAGGATATTGTTTATATAAGTTTTCAATTAACTAACCTACTATATATTTATTTATTACCATTATGATTATTCATTTATATATTCTTAAACCTATATTATATTTACCTAAATCAATTTAGGGTTAAACACTATCAATTTTGTTAAGGCATCCAAACTAGCTATACACTTGTTTGTCTTTTTGACATAGTGGAAAAGATAAACTTAATGGCATATCATCTAAATCTTCCTCCTTCTCTATCTATAATACTTTATGTTTTTCATGTGTCACTACTAAGGAAATATGTTTCTAACTTGTCTCATATTCTAGACTAGAAAAATCTCCAAGTGGAAGATGAGGAAATGATTCATCTAGAACCCATCAAGATTTTATCCCATCATAGCATTAGTCTATAAAACATAAATATGCATCAATTACTAATCTAATAAGATAAAATGGGTGAGAAATTTTCTACCTAGGAAGATGAAAATATTTTATAAAAGTGTTATCATCACTTATTTAATTAGGTCCTAGGATGATGCTTTTCTTTATGGGGTGGATGTCATGGCCACCTAGACTTGTTCTTATTATATGAGAATTATTTTGATGTATTAATGGATTATGAAACATTTTTATCAGTTTCATGATTACATTATGTTGTTTCAGACATATGATTTTATTTTGTAATTTAGTTAGTGTATTATATATATATATATATATATATATATATATATATATATATATATATATATATATATATATATATATATATATATATATATATATATATATATATATCTTATTGGTAATTAATGTATTTGATTTAATTAAAAATTTATCACATTGGTATTGTTGATGTTATTTTGCATGATTGCATGTATTACCATCAGTATGAGCTAGGTTAAGAAGTAGAATATTTCATCTGGTATTGTGATAAACATATGAAAGTATATGATTGTGATAAATTTATGAGTCATATCTTAGGAATTGTACCCTATTTTCCATTTTTATAAGTTTTGTCTCAACCCATGTTGTATTATGGAATCTTTTACATTATATAATTGACTATTATTTTGTGTAGTTCTTTGTGTGAAATTTATTCCATCTTGTGTTTATTTTTAAATAAATAGGTGATATTCAATGGTAATAATAGTGAATGTTCAAAATCAAATTAAGCCTAGGATGCATGAGCATTTTTTTTTAAAATAATGAGAATAATCTCATGACATATTCATAATAAAGTATGTTGAAGGTCACATGGACCTATTGACTATGTTTTAAATCATCATGGTTATTGTGATTTGTTTAAGTCTAAAGACTTGGACCATGGATTAATGCCTAGAAGTAATTACTTTTATCTTGGCAACATAATGATAATTACCTTATAATTAAACCATGGTAATAATCACAAAGTCATTGGGAATTTTGTACTGGTAATAATTACGTTATTATTGGTTATTTAAAGCATGCATAATTGACTTCAAGTTAAACCTAATCGATTGTTAAGGATTATAGAATTCATTGGGAACTAAATGGTAGGTTTTTTTGGTCTAATATATATGGTTTTGATGTTTTTTTATCCATTTTGAGTTCTATGTACTTGAACCCTACATGGATGATGGTCATTTGGTAAAAATGGAACTAGCAGTTTCAACTGTGAAGAAATAGGTAGTTATTCAAGTTTGAACTACAAATCAAGGATGTTTTGAATCATTTATATGGGATTTTTGGTGTATATGAGTTAAAAAAATAGGATATAAGAATTAAATGGGAGAAATAAATAAGAGGAAGGGAATTTATGAAGGTAGAACAACTGTGAACTTAGTTATGGGTAATTATTTGAACAAGTAAGTTCTATTCTTTTTATGGGATTTTTATGAAAAGTTTAAATATGGGATTTTTACTTTGAATGGAAATACATAATTTTTCATGAAATATTTCAATCCTTATTAAGTATAGGAACTTTTTTTATACTTATAAAATGGCTTTTTTAACTAGAAATTATGGATAATGAAAACCCAGTAATGGGTGATGTCTTATTTTATATATCTCACCCTTGGATGGCATATGGATAGGTTGAATGAGATGCTTTTGTGTTTAGTATCACCTTAGACTATGTATAGGTGAATTACCATGAAATTTTTCAACTATATGTGTATTTTTTTATTTATCAAGTTATGGATTTACATGGTTTTGATTAATTAGTTATTTTTTACAATGTTGTTGTTTGCATTGGTTATGAAACTTAATTCATAAGCATGGTTGTGTGTTGGAATTTTTATGGGTTTTTATACTATACTATTCATCTTAGCTATGAGTAACCCTAGCCTAAATCTTGTATCTCATTTGTATTTTATTAAATTCATCTACTTATATGTTCTAGGTTCATTACAGAGTTACCTATTCCACTTCCCAACAAATGGATGGGGTGGGTATGGATCAACTATATGGTTGGACTCATATGGATGATTAAAGTAATATTAATGGATGTTTTTTGATCATGTCTTTACATTGTAATATTTTTGAGGATATCTATATGTTGTTAACTGGGTCTTCTTTATTCTTGAAATGCTTTTCAAAATGCATTATGTAAAATTTTGAGAAGTATTTATTGTATGATATTTAATACACTCTTATGTTGGAAGAAAATAAGATTTATTGCATAATATATAACAATTTTATCTAATTTTTACTTTTTAAAATAATTTTTAATTTATTCATGATTTATTTTTATTTATAAGTTTATCTTGAGAGTAGAGTTATTAGTTTACTCATGTGATACCCAAATATTAATATCTTTGATTGTTGGCTTATCTTGTATGAAATTATGTATAAGGTACACTATCTAATAATCACAAGGCATAAAATTATTTGATTTATGTTAAGTATTTTAGGGTATAGATAGTCATATTAAACATATTCTTTTATTAAGAATATTTTCTATGTTTCATTACTCGAAGATGATCTTACAATTTGATTGTTTAAGATCTAGTTATCATTTTGAGGTTAAACCTTTAGGTTAATATGTATTGGGAATTTTAATTTGTGAGATTTATAATATTGTGTATACACAAATACTTAACTATGTCTATAAATTGATTAAGGATTAGATTTATTATATCACTTGAGTTAGGTTTGTTTCTTAAAGTATAAAGTTTTCATTATTCACTTTCAATGTAAAAATAATACTCTAGTTTTGTTAAATTTCAATTAAATACACTATTATCATAACATATTGAGCCTATCTTGGTATGAACTGCATGTTATATGGAATGTTAATCACTATGTATTAATACTTCAATGCTTAGAATCTTTGAGTAACTTTTAATTCCATATTTTTGGTTTGGTCCATGCATATGCATGGCTATAACATGATTTTTTTCAAAATGATGGTTGTAGGGTGATTTAGTAAATATGTATGGTTGTATCATGATTTTGTGAACAATGATTATTGTATCTTATTATTGTGATTTCTAAGTTATAGCTACTATTGTCATGCATTCATTGATGTCTATGCATGATTATATCTCTCCATTTGAGTATGGTTTTTCTTTATATTATCTTTAAAATGTTATTATGCCTTTGGATAGTACTTGGAGGATGAATGTATTGGTTGGAAATAAAACATGGACTAAGTTGTTAAGTGGTTGTAACTATTAAGTGGTAGTGGCTTCTCCATTTGATAAATATAATAAGAGGATGGTAATGTGTTTTAAAGTTGCATAAAGGAAAATGATAGTCATTATAATTCATGATAGAGTTGTTCGGGAGTACTTTTAATGAGTATGTGAACAATTTAAAGCATTAGGAAACAAAATTGATGTTTTAATTATTCCCCTATTTAGAGGTAGTCTATGTTTGCTTAGGTTTGAAGATAAAAAAAATTATTTGGTGTTGTTTTAGCTCTCATGAGTTAACTCTATATGTTTATTAGTTGTGGAAGTTTTCATTACTGAAATATTATGTTGGTTTATAAAAATAATATATTAAATGACATATTTTTTTAAATTTATATCACCCTTATTCAAACTTGAGATAACTAAGGTTGTTAATATTTAGTGATAATCTTTTTGGTTATTGAATCGAATGATGAATTCATTGGTTCCTTGTTTGAATTTGAATCCAAGTAATTTGAATATATATTTTTTCAATTTGATTTAATTATGTGATGGAAAACTAGGTTATTTAATAATTTTATTGTTGAATTAACAATTTTTTATTTTTTATAAAATAGCCATGAGATGATAATATATTATTTATTATAATTACTCCATTACTATAAATGAGAAAACGTTAATATGTCTAATGAGTATCTAATGAATATAAATATGCATATTTATTCACATACCAAATGGTTTTGAGTATATTATGGGTATACACATGGAAAAATAGTGGCCTACCAAAAAGGTAATGGAAATTTGTTTCCAATGGCATGGTAGTCATGTGCAAACCATTTGACTAGTTTACCTTTTTATGTTATAAGAGGAGATATAAAGTATGTAATATATTTTATCATGCTTTAATATGACTAGTATTATTTTTCACTTATGTTATAATGAAATTATAATTAGTTTTTAAATTTTCTCATGCATAGTAATGTGTGATAATTTTTAAGTTGAATCTTAAGATAAGTATGTGAAGGTTATATCTACCTGGGTTTCTTGGCCTCGAAAAAATATCTAAGAAAAATCACTTAGTGACATTAATAATAAGTTACATATCTTCACTATGAAATAACACTGACATATAGTTCAAAATATTTGTAATTGTGTTTGTATTAATTTTTGGATTAAGGATGGTGAGGTTCTATTTCAATCAATTATCAGATTTTGATCTAACTTCTAATGAGTAAAAATGTCAACTTTCATTTATAATCTACATGTGTTCTACTTTTATTAACTCATAAAAAACATGGAAGCCAACTTCATGTGATTAAAATATATGTTTATAGATGATGTATGTATAGATTATATTTGTTTTCATTGCTCTCACTCTACTAAAAAGCAATCGTATATCCTTGGATTTATATGTAATATTAAAATTTTATTTATAATCTCTTATAAACTAAAATGGAACTTATGAGGATGGTCACCATGTTTTTATAACATGATCAAATTATTGTAGTAAAATTGTTCCATATAGGGTTTATAAGCTATCCTTGAAGTATGCCCTATCATTGAAGGAAATATCATAAATTTATAATGTTCATTCATAACTCTTATTGGAATGTGCATAAAATAACTTATACATATAATATCTTTATCCTTCATTGGTATATTTTATCAGGAAGTTTCCAAATAAAATTCTTGGTCGGTTGCCACTTTTTTGGAATCGATCTTCATAACCATGAAATTTAAATTTTATGACAACATAAAAAATTAAAATAAAAATGTTTTTTTTTATGTATTTTAATTGAGTTGGAAACCTTGTGTGTTAAGGAGTGATAATAGTGATATTAATAGCCTTTTTTCCCAAGCAACAATATAAGTAAGGGGTAAGATTGGGAATGATAAATATTGATAAAAATAAAATGATATGTTTAAAGTCAAACAAGGATTTAAACTAGACTAAGGATGAGATAAAATACCTTGATTTTTTGGGCCTTTTGAATTTTTGAATGTTTTTGTGTTTTTTTGTTTTTATAAGTTTTTAGACTAATAAATAATATACAAATAAAATGGAAACCCAATTTTAACATTGGGAATGAAGGTGATATTGGATGGAGTAAGTTAAGGATTTAGTATGAAATGTACAAGGGATGAAGGATGTATCTCCAAAGAATATGTCAATTAGGATTCATATGCCCAATCTTCACCATTCCATGTTGATATGTGCTACAATGTTTTTTGTAGGAGTGTACGTGTATCATTTTTTGTCAAAAACATGTTTCAATACCTATTTCATGTCATTTTAAATGTTAAAATAGGAATAAGGATGGTCATGATATAAAGTATGGGTTGAATCAGTGAAAGGGATGGTTAGGATGACTTATGATTAGGGATGGATTTGGATGAATAAAAGGGTCTTCCCATAAGCATAATATTCTTATAGATAATGGATACTATGCATGATTCTAGAAAATATTTTTGACCATGTTAGTTTCCCATGGCACCATAAGAAAAAATTTTCACCTTTGGATATATATCTTTTAATCAATTTTTTCAGGGGAGTTGTTTTTTGTAATTTTATATATTTTCTAATTTTTGTATTTTAAAAAAAAAATTAACAACATTAAAGCATTAAATCATGGAATAATTTGAGATGTGTGATGTTCATAGGTTCATCAATATTTTATCAATCTTCATTGGCTAATTTTTATGTCACTAATCCATACATGGGAATGCAACATAGGGACCTAGCCAATTAGGCTCAAATTTTCCCTTATTTTCACATTCCTGATTGGTATTCTTATAATTTTATTTTAATACAAGGTATCCAAGGTAAAATTATTTATATTTGCTTTTATTTTTGAAATTATGACATAACCTATTTTGATATGTTTGCTAATGATCAAGTGCATTAAGTCATTTATCATCCAAAAGATCTAACTCATACAACTATGAAAATTAGTATTCCTCATCATCAATTAGATTTTGCAAGGAAATGAGAAAAGAGGGTAACTCAATCTCAATTATAATGATGGATTCAATTCCAAAGATATGTGAATAACTGGATCCCCCCTTGGGTGTGCATATGCTAGTATGGTATGTCCACAAGGTAGGATAAAGTTGAAGGTGCCAATTTTGACTAGCATCATTTATAAAATATTTAAGGATTATATTGATGTTTTTATTGGATGCTTCAACTTGGCCATTATCTTGAGGGTAATAGGGTGTATAACACTTATGTGTCATATAAAATTAGGTATAAATGGATTTAACATCCTAATTTTTGAATCAATTACCATTGTATGAGATGATGGTAGAGGGGATATCATATTGGAAAATGATATGATTGGGGATGAACTTGGATATTTACTTGCTAGTTACATATGGAAGGGGTATTTATTCAACCCATTTTATTAAATAATCGAGAATGGTAATGATATGTTTATGGTCATTAGATGAGTTATGATTTATTTTTCCAATGATATTGATCCCCCATATAGAAAAGAGTCACAAAGTTATGATTGGTTGTAGAGTTTGAGATGGCATATGAATAAGGTCTTTGTGATTATAAAAAGATATACATATTTGTCATATTGGCAAACATTTGTCTCCATAGTGGGCTAATATTATCCTATTATCAAAATTTTATTTTTTAAAACCATACCACTAATGTGTATTCCACATATTTCATCATGGACTCCCTTGATTTCTATGTTGGCATCTTCTAAGTTTAAACATCTTAAAAAGGTTTCATCATAACCCTTATAATATAAGGTGTCACCAAGGAGTTTAAAATGGGAGTCACATTATATAAAAGTGTAGACACCTAAAATAAGACACTTTGTGTTGATTTTAACTATTTGTTATTTATACACTAACATCATCCTTAGAACCTAATTATGTATTCTATCCACACTAATAGCCCTAACTTAATCAGTACTCGTCATCCCCTAGAAGATTAATCATAGCCTTACTCCGTCATACCAATAATAAAATTTGGATTAATCATACTATTTAATCATGTTGATTAGTTGATAATATAGTCCATGCACATGTCATATTTTCATATATTAAATAAATTCTATTTTATATCTCAAATCCATGATGTCATCATATCACCATCTAAAATCTTCACATCACATCCCCAAATCCCAAATTATTACACAATCCCTGAGTGAATCTCCCCCAAAAAATTATGCAATACCCCTTCTTCCAAGGAATGTCATAACCCATGCCTCATCAATGCATCTCCTTACATACTCAAACCTCTAACATTTACTATTGTAAATCCCTTCATTTATGAGGAGGAGGACCAATCCTCCACCCTTGATATTAAAAAAAATCAATGGTTCACATTAATTTAAAACATATATAAATGGAGGGTTCCCCTCTCATTTCATAATCTCTCCCAAGTGAAATTTTGTTCTACCAAATATTGAGATCAAGCCCATCATTAATCAAGCATCAATTTTAGTCAACATGTCATCATTGTAAGGGGAAATGCCACTAGTTTGCCCATAAACTCCATAAATATTGACATTTACATATCAATCACATCTAGATGAACTAATACATCAAGAATATGGATTATTGTTGTGGTAAGTGAAGGTATTTCCCTCTTCACTTAATTTGAGGTATAGGATTAATTAATTTAATTATAAATTTTATTTGTGTTTTGTTTTAAATTATCTAAAAAATTACAAATTTGATACTAATATTTATTTCATGTATATGTTTTAGCATGATTAGTGGGAAAACACACCCTAAAATCATCCTTGACTTATCATATCCCACTTTAAAATAATTTTTCACTATTTTTAACTATTTTTTTTTAAATTGTTAAAATTTCATTCTAGGTTTTTGATGGGGTTACCAAATAAATTAGCAGGATAACCTTGCATATCAATAGTTTTCCCTATCTATTTTATATTTTATGTAACTAACCAAGTTTCCCATATTTAATTTCAGGTTTTCTTATGTTATTGGTGGTTGAACCTACATATTCGTGGTTTCACCTGTCTATTTTTTGTTTATCGCTAGGTTTTCCCTTTGCATCACTAACTTTTTCCCATGTATCAGTAGATCACCAATAGTTTATTATTTTATGTTTTATAGTCACTAGTGGGTTCACCCTATAAAATATTAGGTTCATAAATGAAAATGGAGGGTTCTCATAGAAAAATGAATTTTTAATGTTTGGTGGGATTGCATTGTCAAATGGTAGGATTACCCTATCAAATGGCATATTTACTCTAAAGATTGGTAGATTCACACTGAATAATAGTTTTCATTTTCTACATTCTAGAAGACTTAAATTTTAAATTAGGTGTATTTTTGACATCTCATTTTAGAAAAAATAAAGTTATCAAAAAGACACATACAACCATAAAAATATATTATTATTTCTCAATCCCATCTTATTGGGATCATATTGTTCTTTGGTAGGATTTATGTTTTTTAATGTGTTTATCTACAAATTTTGGTAGGAAATCCCTATATAATACCAAGATTAACCTATAAAATATCGATATTGCATATGTTTAGTGGGTTCACCCTATGTAGTGGTGGTTTCTCCCTATTGATTGATGATTTTTTATTTTTTAGGTTTTTCATGTTTTTTTTATTGCCAAAGATAATCAAAATAGAATACTAACTTATTTTATACATATTATATTTTCCAAAGACATCAAATAAAGAAAAAAACATTCGTATTTCATTTTAGGTTTAAAAATAGATCACATAATTTGATTTAGGTTTAAAAACTATTGATTTTGCTTTCATCTTGAGTGTGTGTGTATTTGTGAGCTTTAGAACCATGTATGTTATTCACTTGCACTACAATGTGAACTTTAAAATCATAAACAACCTAGATAAATTATTTTAATCTCTAAGAAACCATTACATATGTTCTTCCCTCACACCACAAGATAATCTTGGGAAGCATAAATAGTGTGCATCTATTTTATTTTAGCTATGCAACTTAGATTTGATCCCTATAAAAAATATTTAGGGTTCAGTGACTAGGATTTCACCTCCCAAGGTTAGGACTAACCTCGTGTTCTATCAGAGTATAAAAATTAAGGGAGTTTTCACTATTGGTCAAGCCATGTCATATTTTAAGAACCTCATAAAGTGAGGGGATTTCATGCTCCAATAATAGAACCCCAAACAACATCCCTCAAGGTTTGGTTTTTTGGCAGCACTATAATTAAATAGTACAAATGGAATTAGTGTGAAAGGATTAAAACCTATCATGTAGCCTATTAATAATAATATTACATGGATTTAGGCCTAAAATACCTAAAGTTATAAATAGGATGCACCTATATTATCATGCTCAACATAGTTTAAGACCTATCAGACATAAATAGTTAGTATTTTAGTGTAAATCAATCTCCCCCAAGATACTCAAAATATACATCCATGGAGTGAGGGTTGGGAGATAAATATAGTTACCACTTCACTAAAATAGATATGTGGGATTCTGTTGATACTTATAATTACCTCACAGGTGCTCTTAAGTGTTGATGAACACTTCTCATTTTATGATTCAAAGAATCTAAGGCATAAGTTGCATTTTGTGTCAATTCAGTGATGTTTGTGGTGGAATAGAATCAGAATATGGGAACTATCCACAATATTTATTTAATTTTCTAGTTGGGAGCCACCACAGTCTATATCTTTGAGACAATTCAATCTCACAAGTTAATATAAATGGATAATAATAATGATCTTTAAACTAGGTGATTTTTTATTAAAAAAAAGAAAAAGGAAGGGTAAGGTAGAAAAGAGAGCGTGATTGCAAATATCCATCTCAAATATTATGACAAAATTCTAATTACTTTGAGCATACATGAACTATTTTATGGTGTGAAATAGTATAAAATCAAATTTCATCACAAACCAAGAAAGATTCAAAGGAGATATATAAACCACAAGTAAGAACCAGGTTTACTTTAAAATTTTGCCATTATAACTTGAATAGCATATGCACATCCAATTGTAAAGAAAATAAAATGAATTATACCTAATATATTTTTAGTTAATCTAGCCTTAGCATAATTTAACATCCTTATGATATGAAATGTGTCTCAAAATGTAGAGAACCATTGAAATTTAAGAAAAAAACATGCAATTAAGAGACAACATTAGCTTTCAACAAACTATTTAGACAATCTTTTTAGAATTCATTATATGCTCTTTTGTATACAAATTGCTTAGAGTCTCTCCTTTACAAAATGGTAAGCTTTGCCTATTTATAGGAAACATGGGTGGTATACAAGTTATCTTATAAAACCATTCATGGTATCTTAAATACAACTATCCTTAATACAAAGACTACAATCTAGAAAGGCTTTTTATGCCAACTTTGACAAAAGGACCAATATATGCTAACAGACTAGCATATATATTATAAAAAAATATTTTATGTTGCATTGGTGGGTCCCATGGGTTATTGCTTTAGGATGTTCTTCACCTTAATATATTTTTCTCTGATTAGCTCAAAATCTACTATAGGTTTCATTAAACAATCTTCTTCTTGACCTGCCAATGTGTTAAATTCTTTGTCACTCCTGGATTTAAGTTCTTGAATGCATTCGGCCTCTACAATTTACTTCCCTAATGTCATGATGGTATTAAGGACCTTATTATTATCTTTAATAGGTTAGCCTTGGTTGTCCTTGATTTTTTGGATGAAGGTAATGACCCTTTACCTAAAATCTTCATCATCTGTCTAGCCTATGACATTGGTCTTAGAAGGGTTTACCAATAGTGCCCTTAAGAACTTATCCATTCTTGCTATCAAGCCTTTGTCCTCTTCTATGAAGCTATTGAAACTATCACACCAGTTGTTTAGGTCTAGTATGATATCTTCAATGACTCATATGAGGGAATGCAAATGTTTTAACTTGATGATCTAAATGCCTTGGACCTACTTGGTGTGATGGACATTAATCAATTTAGTTGCCTGATCTCTAGAGTTCTACCACTAAGTGATTGATGCCTATGCTTTCCCAATTTTATGGGTCAAAGTAAGTGATATGAGCTTTAGGGACCTCAAACCTTCAAATGTGTCAAAGAAGGATTTATCCAAAAGTTTCATTATATCCTAAGGGACTAAAAATGTAACCTATGCTTCAAAGTCTTTCTTCTCCTTTTCTAGATTGGTGATCTTTTGTTGCATCCCCTAGATTCTAACCAAGGTCATTGCTGATTAGGCCACTACTAAACTTGACATGTCCTCTTGATGGATGGGATGATCCCTTATTACCTACCCTTATTTAAGATTTAGGTCCATAAAAGGTTCCTCCTTTTGAAAGGTGAACTCCTTGGTGCCAATGGTAGTTTTTTTGGTTGTCACCCTTTCAAACCCTACCGTATCTAGATTATACATGATAGTGGTCACTAGTCTAGAGGGTTTGGGTATCTCTAGGTTTTTAATCCTAGTTATAATCTATGTTCTTATATCTTCTATTTTATAGCCACATTTTTTAGTTGTTTGAAAAATTCTTCTTTCTTTTTTCTCCTTCATGAGCTCCTTGATCTAGGGTTTGACACTATTAAGGGGACCTTCACTTGTAGAGCTGGTAATTGCTAGTGAGTGTGATGAGAAGGAACCTTTTGGAGTTTCCCATATATGAACCAATTAAGAATGATAGGTCCATGTATGGGGAACTCATCACTAAATAAATTTACTTCACTAGTGGGATGGGTCCATGACACCTTTGGTCTTTTGGAGGACCTAGAGACAAGGTCCAACTCAACTTCCCTTTTCTTTTGTGTAATAGGGACCAATTCCAATGCCACTTCTTTTCCCTTTTCTTCATCACTTATTTGAGGTCCCTCAATTTATGCCAACTCAACTATGGATCCGCCATATTCTTTATCAGACCCATAGGTCTCTACAAGTTCCTCGAAGCATTAATCAATTGTCTCATATGGTTCTAGGGAAACCATATCAAAGTGTTCCATTAGAGAAGATGGTTTTGGATGTTGGGCTAATAATGAAGGGTCTTTTCTTGGCCTTTCTTCTAGTTTCTTCCACTAGGTCCTTGAATTTGTAGTGCTTTTTATTATGGTTGAATTGGAGGTGCATTATAAGTGGATGATAGTAGATGATCCTATAATGGGTTCATTTTCCATCTCTCCTAGTAGGTTTCTCCTCTTTTTGTAGTCTGTACTCAAGCTTGAAACCATGCTGCCTACACCTAGCAAGGACTTCCTCAAAGTCTTTAGCTTTGGTGTAAAAATGGCCATATGAACTAACCCCATACTCATAGGTTACTTTGACTAGTTGATTTGACTACATATGAGGGACAACCTTGTTATTGGGGTCCCATTCCTTTAAGTCATCCTTCTAAAAGTGAAAGGCATCCTTATGTTTAGTCATGATGTCTAATTTTTTCCAATCTTAGTTCAAAGTTTTACCAATAAAGAATGGGAAAGGATGAAACATGCCTTTCCTCTTCTCCCTACAAACATTATCAATCCCTTGGAAGATTTGGTGAGTAAATTCTTGCTCAACCAACTTGAGTAGAACATAGATAGGCAACCTAAATGGTTGGGTCATGATCCCTTCTATTTTGATAATGGTGTAATATGTATAGTACCAAATATCTCCAATGAGTTCAACAAACTTCTTGAAAAGAGGGTACATCCTGGGCATGGGGTTCCCTATGATATTTTTGACCAAATTAGGGTATATACAATCACAAATTAAATGCATATGAAGTATGTACAAGATGTACAAGTTCACATAGTGATGAGAAATGGTAATTTGGCTATGAGAGGACCAATTTTTGACACTAGGAATATGAGTGGATGCCATTGATGAGCCCAATAGATAGGACATCATGGTGAATTATTAGATTGTCTTTCTCTTAATGCCATAAAATTATCTCCCCAGTTGGATGCTAATCAGCTCTCCAATAGGTGGAGTTAGCTTCTTTACCACCATGAAATATATGTAGGAAACCCATCTATGGTTGACTTAGGTTGTGGTGAAAACCCCTAAATTTCTACATAATAGGGTCATAATGATCTTAATTCCTTCTTTAAATTGAATGACCAATATTTTACCATCATGGCTCCTAACTACATTAGTTCCTTGGATTAACCAAGGTCTCATGATATCATCTAGATTATGTTGGGTAGTCCATTCTTTGATGGAGGGGAGGTCTATATGAGCTCTAGGGAGCTTGTATTAGCCTCCAAAAGCTACTAGGGAAATATAATAAATTCTATTTGACCCTTTGATGATCTAGTCATTATTTATTCTACAATTAACAAATAGGGGTGAAATGATATCAATGCAATGCAATACTTTAGGTTTAGTAGCAACTTGATGAAGACCTATCATTTGGATTGCAACTAGGTCCTCAAACTTCCTCTTGGTGACTATCACGCTTTGTTCATTAGATGATAGAGGTTGTAGATCCTCAAATGTGAATAAAATCTTGGACTAATTCTTCATACCATTAGTTAATGCCCCTTTATCCAATTTAGTATCCCCAAAACATCTCCCTTCATGGTTTATAGATAGATAAATGTCTATCTCTTCTTTCATTTTCTTCTTGACCACTATCATAATCTCAATTACCTTAGAATACGACTAGTCTTGATGCTCAGGATGACACTTTGAGCTTGCTTAATGTAGTTATGTCCTTAATAATCAAGTTGTGAGGCCTTAAGTCAAGGTTTAGGGATTTAAGCTAGTCTGGCATGGTGTTTGAGGATTTAATGGTGAAGGTGATGACTTTCATAAATGTATTTATGTCTCAGATCTTATGGATGGCACCACTTATGCAAATCCTATCTTTTTGGGTGTGCCAAATCTTAAGATTATCCTTTAGTGCTTACATGGTATTTATGTGGACCTCCTTAAGCTTGTTCCAGTGGCACTCCCATGGGAATATCTTTGAAAATCAGTCCTTAGATTTTAAATAAATCATTTTTCATCACTCCATTGGATTAGGATTTTAAGATGAACATGCACCTTTGATTAAGATTATAGGGGTCCTCTTTGATTAGTTTCTCAGATCTTGGATGAACTAGTTATGCCAAGTGGCACATTTTGGCTTTCATGGAAAATTCTGCCTTCACTTTGTGCCATTAGATTAAGATTAGTGATAGAATGAGAACCATTGATCATGATCTATGAGTTTGAAGCTGATTGGTTGAGATTTTGGCTATGGTTAAATTTGATAGTCTTGCTAATGTCAAAGACATCCTTGTGAACATCAAATGGTGAGAGTGTAAATGTCAAATTTAAGCTTGTGAGGTTATTTTGGCTGAATGATAGCATGACATGCATTATATTCTTGGTGCTCTCAGGACTTTAGGATCAACATGGTCCATTAGACCAAGCTAGGTGATGAATGCAAACCATATATCATGGTCTGAGAGGTCTTCTTTGATTGGCCCAACTTTAAGGATATTTGATTTCACACCATTAGATCAAGATCACTAGGTGATTGTGGATAGTTTAATCCTATAAGATGCAAGAACATTAAGTTAGTTTGTGATACACATAGGCTTAAGCCTAAGTTTTAGCATTAAATAACACTATGATCTAAGTTTAAGCCTAAATTTTAAATGTTTAGAGGGTTCCCTTTTGGAATAAGGATAATGTTTTGGATGATGTTTACTTTGAAGGCCTCACTAGCATCAAAAACATCCTCATGAACATAAAATTATGGGAGCATGATCATCAAAGTATATGTCATAGAAAATTTTATAATGAGTAGGCTTAGTATGTAGTTCATCCTAAGATGATCTTGTACTGCTAGATTTGAGGCATCAGGGAAGCAAGGAGCGTTAGATCTACATCCAAGTTAAAACATAAAATTAGATCATGGTACATGTAGTGATTCATATTAAATTTTATGATCCTTAAGGCATCATTTGTGTTGAACAAATACCAATAAATTTTAGGACTAAAACATAGGCTAAACATTGATAAGGTCTAAGTCTAGGATGAAAAGGGGGTT
Source organism: Torreya grandis (assembly GCA_037957365.1). NCBI lineage: Eukaryota > Viridiplantae > Streptophyta > Pinopsida > Cupressales > Taxaceae > Torreya > Torreya grandis. Next base: position 667,310 of record JARHVA010004707.1, read on the forward strand.
TGTGGACATAATATTCAACAAGGTTAGGAGGGGATTTTTAAAAGGGAGAAGGAACACAAAATGGGACTTAAGTATAATTTTATGTCAAGGTTAGGGCATGTTTAAAAACATAATCGATCCTTAATGTAAAATTAAACTTAGGGTCCTTTTTTTTTAAAAGGACCAATTCCCATTATATTTTTTCTCCCATGAAAGTTGAATGTGAACCCTTAGGGTTTTTTCTCAAGATACTTTCCTTCCTCCATGAAACCTACACTTAGCCATCCAAGGGTAATAATTAGTAGGGTTAACTTATAAAGCATAATTAAACATGCAGGACCCATCCCTTTGAAGGTGGATGATCTTCAAATTCTAAAAGAATAACCTCACAAAAGCCAGACTAAGATATAGATGTTTAGAAGCATTTAAAAGTGTCTATATTTTTAAAACTATAAAATAATGGGGTATGTTGGTCCCAAAAATAATGAAAACTCATAGGGGAAACATAACAATATGTTAGAACCTAGAAACTTTGGTTTAAAACCAACACATAAGTCTTTTATCTCGTTTGATCCACATATCATTACTTAGGTTAATTCAATGTTAAAATAAGCTTCAAATGTGAAAAATTCAAATCCTCATGTCAAAGCCTAAAAATGTTGTGTATGTGCTTTTATTAGACTCACTATTTGTCATGAGACTTTAGGGAACAAGATCTATTCATATCTTTTTTACCATTACATTTGACTTTGAGTAATTTTTAGATATTATTTTAGGAATGGTTTCTCTTAGTTCAAGGGAGGCTTGGGTATTGATCTATTTCCAGCTAAGCATCTATATCCCCAATAAATATAACTTTAAATTCACTCATGGCCTTATTCCATTTCCAACCAAGTGTCCATAGCCCTAGTGGAGGTTTCCTGAATCACCTTTGACTTTGCATCTTTTGATTTAGCATTAAGTTCCTTTTGTGTCCTTTTGCTTTTTGTCAAAGGTTGGGATCTAGGATATTCATATTTAAGGATTTGATCAAATTTTTTGGCCTTAGGATAATCATCTTTAGTTGAAACATTAATCTCAAATAAGGATGTGTTTTAAGTACAAACATGCATATGCCTTAACTATTAAACTCTCCTTCCACATATATGATTCTTATTATAAGAGAGATTTTGTCTTAGGTAGTGCAATGGGTTATTGAGAGGTAAATAACTTCCATGTGAGCCTTTTTTAAGTATCTATATTTTAACATAATTCTATATTATATCCTTATGTCCTCTTGTGCATGATTCATGCCCTCACTTGAAATACTTGAACTTTAAGCAATTTTGAGCAAGGAAAATCTACAAGACTTTATTAAAACAAAGGAGCACAACCAAGAAGAAAGGAAAAAATAAAAAACAAATAGACAACAAGACATAAAAAAAATGTAATCAAACAAATATATATAAGCCAAGTAGGAAAAAAACAAGGAAGGAAACTAATTAGCCTACCTACTCTAACTCTAAGCAATCTTACAGATGTTATTCCATGAAGACCCCTGGTGGAGAAGTATAAAATTAAAGCTTGAGTTATTTCCCATTGGTTGGAAATACAAATTCTACTCCTTGAAGGTCCTTCAACTTGAAAGTGTTGTTGCCCAAGGTCTCTGCAATTTGGTATGGGCCAATCTATAATGGTGAAAACTTACCATTCTTGCCCTTAGGTTTTAATGCTTTGTCCCAAAGGAGGACTAGGTATCCCTATTTGAATACCTTCACCTTGGAACTCTTGTCAAACCATCTTGTAATACTTTCTTAATGTCTACTAAATTTTGTAAATTCCTTTTCTCTAGTATCTTCCATCTGAATGATGTCTAATAGCCTGGATTTAGCAAGCTCTTGGCTTTCTTTCATGTATTCCTGCATGAATGTGAATGTAGGAAATTTAAGGGTGATGAGGAAGATAGGTTATTTACCATATACCAACACAAATGATGAAGATTTTAGAACCTATTTTATCCTTATTATATCATTCCATAATGCATACTTAAGGGGTTTATACCATGTTCTAGGCTTGTCTATAGTAGACTTTCTGATGGCCTTCATAATATTCTTGTTGGTAGATTATGAAACTCCATTTACTTGAGGATAATGATTAGAGGAAAACTTCAAAGATATTCCATTATCATAAGCCCATTAATTCATTTCAATGGATATGAATGTATATCCATTATTAAAAACTAAGGAAAATGAGGTTCAAAATCTAGTGCAACTATTTTCTTCCAAGAAGTTGATCACTTCCTTTGTCCTACATTTTTTGGTGGCTATAGCTTCAGTCCACCTTGTGAAATAATCCATACTAGTTAGGAAATACTTATGGCCTTCAAATTAATTGGGATTAATAACTCCTATAAAGTTTAATCCCCATTATGCAAAAGGTTTGACTACCATCATAGGTTGTAAAGGCATGGATACCTTTGTCTATTTTGTGGTAAACATCTATCATGAATGACACTCTCTCACATGTTTGTGAGCATCCTTTAAAATGGTGGGCCAATAGCACCTAGCCCTAATAATCTTGTGGGATATTGTTCTCCCTAAAATATATCTATTACCTAACTTTTCATGAAAATTAGGCATGATTTGAGAAGCCTCTTCTTTGGACACACACCTTAAGTAGACCCCTTCAAAGTTCTTCCTATAAAGGACTCCATCTTTGATGTGGTAATGGGATGATTTTATCCTTAAGGCTCTCTTTTGTTCTTTGATGAGTCTTGGGGAACAACTGCCTCTGATTATAAGATGTATTAAATAGTCATACCATTCATTGGGATATATTTTTTGTTGATACACTTACATGACATGAACTTTTGTATTAGCATTTGTAATGATCTAGACTAGGCCTTGACATTTCACAAATTTGGAAATCTTTATCTCTATATCATATTCTTGTAGGATTTCCATCCACTTGCCTCTTCTTTCCCCAAGCTCATTCTAACTTAACATAATCTTTGTGGCTGGGTCTGGTAAGATGGAATGTACCTTATTTATAAGGATGTAATGCTTGAATATTTTTACTACCTTCACTAGTACATAGGCCTACTTATCAATCAATGAATAGTTTACATTTGAATTTTTAAATTTGTGCTTATGAAGGCTATAAGGTGGCCATTTCCATCTATCTTTTGAGTTAAGACTATAGCCACACTGTGGTTATAAGAAAATGAATATAAGTAAAAGTCCTTTGAGAAGTTTGGACTTATCAATACTAAGGCTTGACTAATTACCATTTTGATGTCAGCAAAATCTTTCTTGGATTCTTCACCCCAAGAAATTTTAGCATCTTTCTTAAGAATATCATTTAAAGGTTTGACAATCTCAACAAAGCCTATGATGAACTTCCTCATGAAATTAATTTTAACAAATAATGACTTTAGTTCCTTTCAGCTATTGGGTAGCTTAATCTTGGAAATGGCTTCCTCTCTCTCTCAAGTTTTATGGAAATACCTTCTTTGGTGATGACATGCCCTAATAATTTTCCTTTAGTTATGCAAAAGATAATTTTTTTGGGTTAAGAGATGTACCATAGTTATTTCACCTTTAAAACACTTGTTTTAGGTGCATGAAATGGTCCTCTCTATTCTTGGAGAACACTATAAGATCATCCATATATATGATGATGCATTTTCCCACTAGACCCTATAAGTCATGGTCCATGGCCCTTTGTAAGGTCATTCCTACATTAATCAATCCAAATGGCATTCTTTTGTAAACATATATTCCCCACTTGGTAGTGAAATTTATCTTCATCCTATCTTCCTAATCAACAAGCACTTGGTTGTATCTAGAGAAACCATCTAAAAAGGACATCATGGCCAATCTTGAAACAACTTGGATGACTTGGTCAAGAGAAGAAATAAGGTAATTGTCCTTTTTAGATGATTTATTTAGATTTCTAAAGTCTATGCATAATCTTATTTCCCCATTCTTCTTTCTAATTGTGACCAAGTTGGAAACCTAAGTGGAGTACCTAATGGGAAACACAATCCATATATATATCAACTTTTTGACCTCTTTAAAGATCATGGGTTCTAAGATAGGGTTGAATAGCCTTTATTTCTATCTGAAGGGTTTGAAACTCTCTTTGAGCGGTATAGTATGAGTAATAATCCTTGGATCAAATATATTTATATCTCCATAAGACCAAGTAATTACATCTTTATACAGTGTAAGTAGATCCCTAGCCTTTCAATTTTCCATTTTAGTGTAAGTCTTTCCTATGTTTACTTATTAGGATTGATCATGTGAGTTGAGATCCACTACATGATAGTCCTTACCATTTATATTGGGTACCTTAGGTGTTTTAGGAATCTTGTCATGATCAAACAACCTTTCCAATGAAATCATCCCTTTAGTATCTCATTATCATTCAATTGGATTATTTTACCATTAAGCTCCTCTTCAGAAGAACTTTCATCAGCTTCATCAATGATGTGAGCTTCATAGGCCCCAAAATTGGTCAAGAAATCTAAAATTTGTTGATCATCATTCAAGACTTGAAAATGATTCACATTATCTAGGACTGAAGGGCATGTCACTAGCTCAATACTAAGGTTAGGGGAATCATGATTGAACATAAGGTTAGTTCCAATAGAGGCTATCTCATCAATAGCTTTTTTTTCTTGCGTGGGTATAGACATGATGTTAAAAGCATCAAAAGATTCCATTAAGTCCCACACTCTAAAATTGTACCTTTTAAGGTAAGATAGATTGCACTAGTACTTTCTCCTTACTTGATTGACCACCAATTCAAAATCCCCATAAACAAGGAGTTCCATAATTTTATTCTTAATATCAAGTTTCAATCCTAGAATGAGAGCTTCATACTTAGCCAAATTATTAGTGCATGGAAATTATAACCTATAATATTTATGATATTAATTTTCTATAGGATCTATAAATATAATACCAACCCTTGATCCTAATTTACACCTATTACCATCAACATGAAATTTCCATAGGCCAAGTATAGGAGGAGGGTCTTTAGAACTAGGCTTTTTTGTATTCTCTAAAATGAAAAGTCCTAGATCAAAGTCAAGAAATTTTAACTTCTCATTGATAACATTATATTCTATTATCATGTGCCTCATCCTCAGTTCTCTTTCTACCCTTTTTTTATTTGGTACACCTTTCCATAGCAACCATAAGTGGGAATAATCTGTAGACATGTATCCATTTAAGGCCTTATTCCATTCTCTACTTAAGAGCAATCCATAAGCACTAGGAATATCCAACACTTGTATGTCAATAAATTACTAAACACTTGGTTCATAAGCCAATTCATATGTACATTCAATAAATCCCTAATGACTTTGACTCTTGACTTATCTAATTGTGCAACCACCCTATCAGACTTAATAGGGTCAACCCAAGTTGTTCACATATCCCAATAGGTATGATGTTTGTTGAGGCTCCAAAATCTAGAAGGCAATTATGGACATTCTTCCCAAATATCCTAACTATAATAAAGAAGGGTGAGGACTCTGCTTTAGTTATTTGCATAGTCACATTTGCACTATCACTCTTAGGAGGTTTCCCAAGTTTCTTAGACAAGGATTCTAGGAGTAAATCTCTTTGTTCTGTAATCTAAGTTAGCTCATGTAGGGTAATATTGGCTTTGATATTTTTCATATCTTCCATAATGTTGTAAATAGTTTTGCATGAAGGTTCATCAATAGATTTAGAAGAAATTCCCATAGGTGGTTCATGATCATTCCTTGATGTAGTGTTTAGAGGAGTCCTATAATTGTTAGGGGAGTGGATGTAGTTAATGGATACTTTTATTCTCTATTTCTTAGAGGGTATGTCTTTAAGAATTGATGGAATGCTTGAATATCTTTATGGATATTCTTTGGCTCATTATCCTCTTAGAAAGGGAATTAAAATGTCTCTACCATATGTACCTAGTAAGATGGCTGGGATCCAGAAGAACTTACAGTAGTATCTATATTTAGGACTACTTCAAATATGTTTATCTCTTCTTAGAAAGCTTCAAAGGCTTTGTAGAACTCAATGTAATCAATCTCATCATGTTTAGAGGTAGCAAACACCCTACAATAGTCTAAAAAGGCAATATAAGTGAGATTAATGTCCATGGTCTTATTGATGGAGGAAGGCTAATTATCTTTATTATTGTATAAAATATCATTCTAAAATTTATTTCTAGGCCTATTGAACTTTCGTAAGGTGAATTTCCTCCTAGAGTTGTCATTAGCATTGCCAACTAGATTCATTCTCATTCTTTGGGGTCTCAGAATTTTGGACTTGGTTATTATTAGTACCATTGATTGTTACTAAATACTTTTGGTCATTGGTTTGAAATCCATTAATGACTTGATGGCTCAAGAAACCTAGGTTTTAATTAGGAACAACATGGCTAGTAGGTAATTCATTTAGAATAGGAAGCTAGTTTAATGCTAAATCATTTTGGTTATTATTTAGGAAAAGGTTTAATTCAGGCATCTAAGGACTAAATAGAATAAGTCATTTATCCTTAAGTTTGAATTCGGTCACTAATAACCATTGCTTTAGAATAATCTTGGGCTAATGTGTTGATAGCTAGGAAATATCTTTTTAAAAACATAGATGTCATGGGGTCTACTACATCTTTGTAAGCTTATAGAGTTAAAGCCTTTGTAGATGATATAATTTATCACCCTTGCCCTATTCTTCCATCTTTTTGGCTATTGATTTAATAATTAAACGTAGATGCTATAAATCTACACCATAGCCTAAAATAAGCTAAGTATAAAATGTGGTAGAAACCTCCAAAACCTATATTTTGCATCTTAAATTTTGGAGGTCCCAAACCACTCTCAAACATCCTAAAAGTATATACATAAAATATAACTTAAAGTATAAGAAACTAAATGACCATAATTAAATTTCAACTTATACTTAAATAAAATAAAACTAAAACATAATAAACCTTATAACAAAGTTATCTCATGGTTAAAACAACCCAAACAACCTCAGGAGTTGTTTTAATCCTCTTTTACCCCATGCCAACCCATTAGAATGGATTTTCATTCAGCTTCACCAATTTTTGGTAAATTGACGTTGATCCTCCAAGATTGATGTCAATTGGTTAGAATCGATGTTGATCTATTTATATATAGTATATCTCCATGGCTTGGGAGGGAATGTGATGGTAATTTTGGAACCTAAAATGATATAGAATCTCATTGCAACTAGCGTATGGACTTTATCAATAACTTGCTATCTTATAGAACTTTTGTTGGAGAGCTTATCAAAGGTTTTTGAAGGCTTTTCTCTCTCATATTATCCAGGTTCATTTTTAGGCATTAAAGGTTAGTAATGCACTTTAAATTTATTTAGATTTTAAATTTTCTATCTTATATGTTTATTTATGTCTATTTTACATTTGGTTTTATCATTTTATTAAAAATACATGCCATCATTATAGTCTATTTATAGTTCAACACTTTTACATAGAATCAAAATAGACTCATTTGAATTGATATTGATGCATTTGAATTAACATCAATTGAATTAAATCAATGTCGATCCTATAAAATCAACATTGATCTTTTAGGATCATCATCGATCTCTGTCAAACTATAAAAATATCTCTTTAAACAGTCTATTTTGCATCTTCAACATCTATTAAAATTGTATGTTATTTTCTAAATATCTCTCTTAATTTGTTGATATCCATTACTAAAACTTAGCAAATAATTCATGCATCTTGTCCTAATCCATTTATCTTATCTCTTAATCATAGATAGTCTACATTATCTAATCTTTATTAATTTATATGTTGGTATTGTTTATACCTACACCTATTATCTTGTATATTTTATCTATTATCTTGAATAATCCATAATCATTTATCTTTTACGTCATTTACATCTTTTAATATTTATCTTTTATATTTATTATCCCCTTAATTGAAAATAGTGGACTGATATCCATTTGAGAAAGTATGTTACTTCTTAGGATTGGTTTGTAACCAGGAAGCCCACTCATTTATATATTAATCTATTTTTTGTTTAAGTGTGGTAAATTGTAGGTCATTATTCCCTAGCCAAAGAGGAGCTATCACAATCAAGCTTGATCAATGGTGTGAAAACCAACCTTCATCCATAGGTAATCTTTCAAACCCTGCATGTACTTTATTTTTAGTGGTTAATTAGATCACATTGAAAAAGCATTAAAAAACTACTCAAATAGCCTCATTAGGTTTATATGGATCCATGGTCTGACTAAACATATTTTGGAACTTGGCATTGAAGTATTTGATGGGCTCATTTGCTTCTCTCTTAATAATTGTAAATTGGTGACAAATGTAATAGGGGCTTATGATTTTCCCAGATTGATCAATAAAGATAGTGTCAAAAGTATTCCATGAGGTAATATAGTTGTTAGGCAAATTGAGGAACCCTTCATATGTAGCATATTTGAATGTAAGAATAAATAATCTAAAAGCTACATATTCATTGATGACATTTAATAACCTTAAGGTAGCCTTGAAAGACTTAACATGTTATTTTACAATTGCAACACCAGTTGGGATAAATACTAGCAAGTGCTTTTTAGGATTATGAGGCAAGTCATGAACTACACCTAGTACATTGATGGGGTAACTTCTAAGCCATGTTATATCTGGATGAAAATTGAATGTAGGAACCCCTTGTAAGGGTGAAGATGGTAGAGACTTGGAATTCCTATGTGTTCCTCTATCTTTCTTTGTTATTATATGGGTTTTTAGCTTGAGTAACGGCTCTCTTGTCTCTAAATGTGATCTGGTCCTAATCCTTGGTAATTCTAGCATTGAAGATTAAGGATCATGTTTAAAATATGCTGAAAAAAGTTAGAATTCATAAAGAAATGCAATAAACCTATACACTAAGCCTATTTTATTGAATATTTACTTGTAAAGGTATGAAGGACACCGATATTTGACTAAGTAAGCTCAAAGATGTGTTAAATTATGCAAAGATGGCCATTATTTGCAACTAGTGACTCAAATAAACTCACAATTCACTAAAATTAAATGTGAAGATACTAAATGTCCATAATTAAATGTCAACTTATACTTAAATGTTTATTTTATGTATATACCCCCTTTTTACTCATGGTAATTAATCTTATTAATTACTATTTACCATCCCTAACCACCCAAAATCTTTTAAATAATCAAAATTATAAAAATCAAATAAAATGAAAACATAATAAACCTTATAAGACACTTATCCCATGGTAAAAACAACCTGAACAACCTCAGAAGTCATTTTAACCCTTTTTTACCCCATGCTAACCCATTAGAATGACTTTTCATCCAACTTCACCCATTTTTGATAAATCAACATTGATCCTTTAAGATCGATGTTGATTGGTTAAAATAAACATCAATCCATTTATATACAATAAACCTCCATGGCTTGGGAGGGAATGTGACTACAATTTTGGAACATGAAATTCTATTGGAATATCATTGCAACTAGTATATAGACTTTATCAACAACCTGCTATCTTGTGTAACTTTTGTTACAGAGCTTATCAAAGGTTTTTGAAGGCTTTTCTCTCTCATATTATCCAAGTTCATTTTTAAGCATTAAATGTTAGTATTGTACTTTAAATTTATTTATATATTAAATATTTTATCTTTTATGTCTGTTTGTGTCTATTTTACATTTGGTTTTGATCATTTTATTAAAAATATAGGCCATCATTATATTCTATTTATAGTTTAACATATTAACATAGAATCGACATCGATTCATCTGAATTGGCATTGATCTTGTAGAATTGGTGTGGATCCTCTAGGATGATCATCAATCCCTATCAGACTTTAAAAATATCTCTTTAAATAGTCTATTTTGCATCTATTAAAATTGTATGTTATTTTATAAATATCTCTCTTAATCTATTGATATCCATTAATAAAACATAGCAAAGCATTTATACATCTAATCCTAATCCGCTTATCTTATCTCTTAATCATAGATAGTCTACATTTATCTATTCTTTAAAAAGTTGTATATTGGTGTTGTTTATACCTATATCTATTATCTTATATATTTTATCTATTATCTTGAATAATCCATAATCACTTATCTTTATCAAATTATCTTTTACATCATTTATATATTGTAATATTTATCTTTTATCTTTAATATCCTTCTTAATTAAAAATAGTGGGCTGACAACCATCTGAGAAAGTTTGTTGTTTCTTGGGACTAGTTTGTAACTAGGTAGCACACTCATTTATCTATTAATCTATTTTTTATTTAAGTGTGGTGAATTGCAAGTCATTCTTCCCCAGCCAAAGTTGATTTCTCACAATAAAGCTTGATCAATGGTGTGAAAATCAACCTTCATCCACAGGTAATATTTTAAACCCTACATGTACTTTATTTTTAGTGGTTAATTAGATCACATTGAAAAAGCATAAAAAACTACTCAAACATTCTGGCATTCCTAGTGGGACTAATAGTGGTTCCCTTTCTTTTGTTATTTCCTATGCATGTAAATTTCATCTTCTTGTACATATACTTTCAATCAAATAAATTTCACTGTATTTTTTCTTTAAATTAAAATTATTATAGGCATAGGATTTACATTTCATGTGCATTTATTTTTCATTTAGTTGAATTTTTTGTCTGCATCCAAATCAAATCAAAATTTTCTTTTGGCTTAAAAAAACTACCTTTATAGTCTACTTGAATTAGTATATCTAGATTAATTAGGTAGTTAATTAATCCATTAGTTCATAAATCAATCACACATGACCAAACCATAAAATCAAAAATCACACATCAAAAATTGACATAGTGAACTGACTTAGATCTCATCACCAAGTGGGGAGCTTTATTCTCTATGCTTTCACTTGGATTTATTCACTGAGTGGAGTGCCAACTTAGTAATCTAGTTAAGTCATATATCTTGGCCAAGCACCCACACTAGCTATGGGGTTATGATGTGAGGGGAGCAAGCTCCAAGTACCAAGCCATGTACCATCATTGGTATAGTTTACACTTCATGTGCCTTAGGGTATATAGAGGGTTTGTACCTAAACATCCTAAAACCATCCTTAGATGTTTATGTTTAGTACCTTATCCAAGACCAATCAAGTTTCACATAATTATAAAGTAACAGAATCAAAGAATCTAAACATTTGACATTTTTAGTATATGTTCTTTTTATTGCTTTTTGTTGTCTTCTTTTTGTTTGAGTGTGTAAGGTTTGAAATCTTCCACCATCATACAACTTGGTCCACTTGTCTAGACTTATAGTTATAACTTGGTAATATGTTCAGGAACTATTAGATCCTCATCCCTACCAATGGGGAAAACCTTTAGGATTTCCTATGAAAACTTCACCAAAACCCTTGATAATAGTCCTCAAGCACTGAGTGATTACCTTGCCAGTCATGTGGCACATGTTTTTCTTCCATATTGTGAGTATATAAGTTACTTTGTTTATACAATGATGCCTAAGGGACAAAGTGAATTCTCACTACCCTATAGTGCTAATTTTCAGCACTTGGTTAAGCTAGGTCAACCTTAGTCTATGCCTTATCCTAGATCATTTAACTATTATCCAAACACCTTTCCACAATATCCCCAACTTTATCAATCCTTACCTCAATGTTTACAACCTATCTAATCAACCTTGTCAAGTCCTTCAGTTGTACCAATCCAATTAACTAGTTGATTCTCTTTATAGGGAAAATCATTAAAACTAGCTCCAAAATCTCCTACCCAATGGTATACTCCACTAGGGGAACCATATATTTCTATGTTGGAAAATTTACTAAAAGCATCAATAATCTAGCTCCCTCCTATCAAAACTATTATATTAGGGCCATATGATTTAATTCTACATTGGTATAAGGGAAATTAAATTTTCCCCTACCATCATATCATGGGCCATATAGTGGAAAGATGTAAATCTTTCAAACAGTTGGTCTAAGACTTGGTTGATCATGGTAAGATTGTGTTGGTTAATCCCAATCCCTGGCATAGTCAAAAATCTATTGTTAGTTATCCTCTTGTGTCAAGTGCCTTTCCCATTTCTATTCAAAATACTTTAATCCATGGTGTCTTTATATCTAAAACCATCCCTAGTAAGCCTATTAATAATGAGGTTATTGAAACCTTATCAAACCCATCTATTGAATCCATTCAGGCTTCACATCTTCCTTTAGGCACAATTACAAAGCAAGACCCGATTGTCATCAACCCTCTTATGGATCAAGTTTAACCTATCCACCCATCCTTAGCTACTATAGTAAAGGAACCTCTCAACCCTAATCAGTTGATTCAACCACCTGAATTAGTCAATCTAATTCACTCACTCTATAGTTTTCTCACCCTCATCTATTTGATGGTGATAGAATTATTACTTTTGATCTTATTAATTTTAGGTGAGAGTCAAAGTTTTATCACCTCATCTCCTTTTTAGACCAAATCAACCAATCCCATCCATTGTATACCTTAAATTTTCAATCCTATAAATCCATCACCAAACATAAAGCAACCCAAAATTAAGTTAACCAATCAATTTATCAGCCTCTTTATGCAAACCATTAAGTCACTTCAGTATCCAAAAAGGCATGTTTTAAATATCCCTAAATTTATCACCCAAACTATCCCAGCCAATCAACTACATCCATAGTCTAAAAGGTTTCCTAAACATGAGTCATTGGGTTTAGGTTAGAATCCTAAACATTGTAAGCCCTTTTTAGGTACTATGATAAAGCTTCCTGATAAGGACAATCCAATAGTTTTATTATATTTGTCTTCATTTCAAAACCATTCCATCCATTTCATTTATAGTTTTCAAAATTTTAATATTTTAAAGCATAGTATAAATAAACTATCTCTCTACGATCATAACATTGTAAAGCTCATCCCACCTGAGCCCCCACCTGTGTCTTAAGTTCTCTGTCAACTAAAAACTAACAAGCCATCAAATATAGATGAAGATACCTTCACCCCTTTGAGCTTCCCTTAACCATCCGCTAATATTTATTTTCTTATTAGGGGAAGCTCTTTACTTTGAGTTGATGTGGATCATATAAATATGAGACATTTTCAAAATTATCCCCCTTTATGCATCTTTACACTTGAATCCTTCATGGTCAAGGATACTTTTAACCTTTTTGTCTAATGAAAGATTTTTCTTTGATATTTATCATCCACTAGAAGTCCTTTAACCCATTCTCACCCATTGTCCATTATCAAGAGTAATTGATGGCAAGAATCATGTGATTTTTCTGTTATAGACACTTAGCCCAATCTTAAATGTGAGCACCTTGGCTCTACTCATAACATGTTTATCATAGACACATTCCACATTTTTAAAGAAGGAACCCCATGGTAATTATCTTTTAACTTCCCATATTAAGTTTATTTGATATTTACCTCCCCCCTTGTGTTTTGGTTTTACTTTCTAAAATGTTACCAAGACTATCCTGGGTTAATTCACATCAAAAAATTAAACAATTTGGGATATCTTACTCAAAAGGGTCATTGTAAAAATCGTACAGTACTCCTTTGAAGGATAACTACCAAAAATTATAAGTTGTCTAAATAAAATAGACTAATCCCTTGAAGGATAGCTATTAAATAAATCAAAAGTTAGACCACTCCCTTGAAGGATGGCTAATTATAGTTCTGAAAAAAGCAAATCAATTGGAGGCTTCCCACATTGATTAGCTTCTAAAAATATCTCAAACCAAAATTAGAAAAGGACCCTAAATCAAAAATTCAAAATTTAATATATCCCATATAAGACTTAACACCTTGATTAGTCTTCTCCAATTATGTAGACTTCCCGCATCAATCATTCTACCTCTTATATATAAAATGTGGATTAACCCATGGATCATCCTGAGTCACCTATAAAGACATTGACTTTTACACAAGATGGGTGGTATACCCATAGTTGTTTCATACATATCATACCTCTTTTACCCATTCAAGGAAATCTAAGCTTTCCTTTTACAATTTTGTTAAAAGTATTTATTTACCTTCGCAAGGGTGTCAAGTGCAAATCCTTAAGGAGTTTGCTTTTTGATAAACCCCATATTCACTATGGTCTATGTCAATAACTTATTGAAAATGGCATGCCTTTGTGTCTTTTTCACATTTATTACCTTAATCCAAACACATTCTAAAGGAGTTAAACTTTTTTGTTCATTCTCTTCTTGTTTATGCAAATTTGCATCTTTTGTGACTAGGTCACAACCTTTGTATGATGCCATTTCACCTGTCCATTTCCATCTTAGCATACTATTATCCATACCAACATTTAAAAGTGATTGAGATTCATATGAATTTGTATCAATCTCTTTTTTTATGTTTTAATTTTGACTTTCATAGTAGTCACATTTTTGTCCTCGACCAATTAAGTCATCTTTTTTGCATTTATTTCATCATTATTTACCAAAAAACCAAAACCTTGGATTAGTGGAAGTCTGAACCCTATTGGTCCCATAGTATGAGTCAACTTGAGAATTTCACCTCGAAACATAAGTCTATAGTTGAAACCCCTTTACAAGCCCAAATAACTTAGGCTTAGTTTTGTCTATCATTTGTTATATTGGTGTCAAATCTTGGTGTCAAATATTAATCCCATGTGCTTCATGGAAAATTCATGTCTTATTTGGTTGCAGATATTTTATATATTTACCTTAGTCCTCATTTGAGCTTAAACCTAGTGATTGATGTATTTACATTTTTTGTCACATGCTTTTTGTGTTAGATACCTATCCATTTGTCCATCTGTCCAGGCCATATTTGCACATTTGATTTGTCATCCCCATTTATATATTTGAATTTCTCTTGTATCCATTTTCATTATCTCCCCTTTCCTTTACCCTTTTATCAAATGGATATCCATATCCCTATCCTTTCATTGGTTCTTAGTTTGAGGGGTAAATATTCTCATATAAAATTGGAGTGTGCTATGGGTATTTATTCAAGTTTTGCTTCTATATTTTTATCTCATGGCTTGATTCTCTTGACCATTCCAAAAAAAGGGGACAAATATGGATTCCAAAATTTAGCACCCTTATCCTATTCTAACATATTTTAGGCTATTGCTTTAATAATCAAATGTAGACTTCATAAATTTGCACCATAGCTTGAAATCCTAAAATAAGGCAAGTCTTAAATGTGGTATAAACCTCCCAAATCTATATTTTGCATCTTAACTCTTGGAGGTCCCAAACCACTCTCAAACATCCTAAGAGTATATACATAAAATATAAATTAAAGTATAAGAAACTAAATGTCCATAGTTAAATGTCAACTTATACTTAAATCAAATAAAACCAAAACATAATAAACCTTCTAACAAACTTATCCCATGGTCAAAACAACCTGAACAACCTCAAAAGTTGTCTTAATCCTCTTTTACTCCATGCCAACCCATTGGAATGGCTTTTCATTCAGCTTCACCAATTTTTGGTAAATCGATGTCAATCTTCCAAGATCGATGTTGATCACTTAGAATAAACATCAATCCATTATATATAGTAGACATCCATGGATTGGGAGGGAACATGACTATAATTTTGGAACCTAAAATCTTGTTGGAATCTCATTGCAACTAGCTTATGGATTTTATCAATAACATACTATCTTATGGAACTTTTGTTGGAGAACTTATCAAAGGTTTTTGAAGGCTTTTCTCTCTCATTTTATCCAAGTTCATTTTCAAGCATTAATGATTAGTATTTTACTTTAAATTTATTTATATTTTAAATATGTTATCTTCTATGTTTTTCTATTTCAAATTTACATTTAATTTTTATCATTTTATTAAAAATATAGGCCATCATTATAGTCTATTTATAGTTTAAAACTTTTACACATAATCAAAATTGATTCATCTGAATCAACATTGATTCATCTAAATCAACATCGATTCATCTAAATTGACTATGATCTTATAGAATCGATGTCAAGCCTTTAGGATCATCATCGATCCCTATCAAGCTATAAAACTATCTCTTTAAATAGTCTATTTTACATCTTCAACATCTGTTAAAACTATATGTTATTTTCTAAATATCTTTCTTAATCTATTGATATCCATTATTGAAACTTAGCAAAGCATTTATACATCTTATCCTAATCCATTTATCTTATCTCTTAATCATAGATAGTTTTCATTTATCTAATCTTTATTAATCTATATGTTGGAGTTGTTTATACCTACATCTATTATCTTGTATATTTTATATATTATCTTAAATAATCCATAATCATTTATCTATATCACATTATCTTTTACATCATTTATATCTTGTAATCTTTATCTTTTATCTTTTATCTTTTATCTTTATTATCTTTCTTAATTGAAAATAGTGGGATGATATCCATTTGAGAAAGCATGCTACTTCTCAGGATTGGTTTGTAATTATGAAGCCCACTCATTTATCTATTAATCTATTTTTTGTTTAAGTGTGGTGAATTGCAAGTCATTCCTCCCTAGCCAAAAATAATTTCTCACAATCAAGCTTGATCAATTGTGTGCAAATCAACCTTCATCCATAGTTAATATTTCAAACCCTACAAGTAATTTTTTTTAGTGGTTAATTAGATCACATCAAAAAAACATAAAAAACTACTCAAATAACCTCATTAGGTTTATATGGATCCATGATCTGACTAACATATTTTGGAACCTAGAATTGAAGGATCTGATGGGCTCAATTACATCTTTCTTAATAATGACATCTCTCTTAATAATTATAAATTGGTGATAAATGACATAGGGGCTTATGATTTTCCAAAATTTATCAATAAAGATAGTGTCAAAATTATTCCATGAGGTAATACAATTGTCAAGAAAATTGAGGAACCATTCATATGTTGCATCTTAGAATGTAAAAGGAATAATCTACAAGTTACATCTTCATATATGACATTTAATAACTTTAAGCAGCCTTGAAAGACTTAGCATGTTCTTTTATAGTTGCAACACTAGTTGGGATAAGTACTGGCAAGTGATTTTTAGGATTATGAGGCAAGTCATGAACTACACCTGGTACATTGATGAGGGAACTTCCAATACATGCCATATCTAGATGAAAATTGAATGTAGGAGCCCCTTGTAAGGGTGAAGATGGTAGAGACTTGGAATTCCTATGTCTTCCTCTATATTTCTTAGTTCTTCTATGGTTTTTTATCTTGAGCAAGGGATCTCTTATCTCTAAATGTGATCTAGTCCTAATCCTTGGTAATTCTAGCTTGAAGATTAAGGATCCTATTTAAAATATAGTGTAATAAGTTAAAATTCACAAATAACTACACTTAACCTACACCCTAAGCCTATTTTATTGAAGATTTACTTGTAAAGGGAAAAAGGACACTGAATCTTTGACTAAGTAAGCTCAAATATGTGTTGAATTATACAAAGATGGCCATTCTTTGTAACCTGTGACTCAAATTAACTCAAGATTCACCAAGTGTAGACACTGAAATCATGTCTAACCCTTGGTCATCCTCCCCCTTGGTCCATTCCTAATCCATTCCTAACCCACACACTTACTAATTTAAAATAATAACTTATTTTGAATTAATAACCCCCCCTTTGACACATCACCCATAACACCTCACCTAGGACACCTCACCTTAGACCATTTCCCACCTGGTGACTCACCCAAGACCTATTCTTACTCCTTTCCAACCACCTAACCAACTCTCGTGCGTATTTAGCCCAACATTCGATAATTATCCAATGGATTATGCACTTGGCAGATGGAGAATGGGCTTGATAGCCAGAATGTTTCTATATGAGTTTTCACTTTCACATTCAAAAGGAAATGAGAAACTAAGATAAGTGGTCAAGGGTTAGATGTTACCCGGATGAGGTTTGTGCACCGTTATCCAAACGTCGTGAGAACTCCTCTTTGGTTGTGAAGGATGACACCTATACAAGAAAGAGACTAAAACACAGAAGTTGTTAGATGGCTAGAAAGTGGACTGCCAAGCGAAAGTTTGGTCTTAGAAGTGTAAAGACTTCTTGGAGGATGATAGTCCACTAATAAAAAGCATAATATAGTTAGGAATAGAAATGATAAAGATAAAATGAAAGAAATGAAAGCAGAATGCATACCTGTTTGTAGCAATCTATTTTGCATAGTCACTGACGTCAGTGGTTCTGTCGGTGTCGATGAAGGAAGGTCACCGACGTCGGTTAGTCTGTCGACGTCGGTAGGGGTAATGGTCAAGGTCGGTTAGGGTAATGGCATGGGACAAGTTTTAGGTTTGGTTTATAATCTACAGGATGGTTTGAGAGTCTGTTTGGAGGTCAGAGAGCCTATTTTGGTGGTCTGTGTAGAGCTATAAGGTAGAAAGTATGGTCTGAATAGGAGACCAGAGAGAGGATAGGGTGACAGGGAGATAGGGATTTAGAGAAGGCCTTCTAGCCTCTCTGGGAAGAGCAGGTTGGTTCTATGTCAAGGATGCTTGGAATGGATAGTAGACAGAATGCTAATATATTTGAAATGACACTAAAATAAAAATAGTATAAATACTTAGCTGTGGCACGAGTTGGCAGAGGTGCAGGAGCTATGTTTTCATTGTGGCTGGTGATGGAGATGTCATGCAATCTTTAAACCTATATGGAATGACTGGTGCTAGTCTTCCAAGCCTAGAAAATGTTGTCAAAACACTGATACCTGTGAGAAAATGAGAAGCAAGAATGCTAAGAAGTAAGATCAAGAGAACTCTATTTTACAAGGAGAGGATTTGAGATTCGTGATTAGCTGACTAGTGATTAGCGATTCGTGATTAGCCTGAGTGAGAGGTTAGAACTCAGTTTAAGTAAACCAATGTTGATGATCCCACTAGCATCAGCCAACATTTGATTGACATCGGTGGGTGGAGAATGAGTAAAAGGGCTATCAAGCCCGTTCTCCATCTACCAAGTGCATAATCTATTGGAGAATTGTTGAAGGTTGGGCTAAATACTCATGAGAGTTGGTTAGGTGGTTGGAAAGGAGTAAGAATAGGTCTTGGGTGAGTCACAAGGTGGGAAATGGTCTAAGGTGAGGTGTCCTAAGTGAGGTGTTATGGGTGATGTGTCAAAGGGGGGTTATTAATTCAAAATAAGTTATTATTTTAAATTAGTGTGTGGGTTAGGAATGGGTTAAGAATGGACCAAGGGGGAGGATGACCAAGGGTTAGACATGATTTTGGTGTCTACATTTTCCCCTTTTTGTCTTTTTGGTTATTTTGATGAACTACAAGACAAAAATAGGAGTTGATTGCCCCAGGTATAGGATGAGATTGTTTTCATCCTATTGGTTGTTTTGGCAAACTGCAAGACAAAAAAAATGAATGTAGATTGCCCCAATTATGGGATGAGGTATTCCCCCTCAAAGCGGGAGTTGAGGGAAGGAAACTTGAAATCGAGTGCCGATTTGATAGACAGTGGATGGATATGGTGAAGTTTGAGTGTGAACACTGCAAAAGTTTGAGATTATGCGCATACCACTTCATGAGATGGTCATGTCAAATTATCACAGGTCAAGGTTGAGGAGTGCCAAAATCAAAATAACCAGGCCCCAGCATTTAGTCATAGTTGATTGGGTTATTTGATCCAAGCTGTAGCTCTAATGGTCATCATGTTCCAAGTATCCCAAGCTCAGGAAGTGATCTTGGAAAACATGAAAATGTCACAAGTAGTGGGGATCAACTTGCTTGCGATCTTATAATTGTGAGGGTCAAAATAAGGGTTGCAAACAATTTTGCTAACCATTCGTGAGGTACCATACATGCAAAAACAACCAAGGAAATGTTGTCTTAGAAGTGGTTATAGTCGAAGGAGATAGTCACGATCTCCATGGTCATTGGTCAAGGTGGATGGTCCATTAGATGGATAGACGAAGGAATGGCTGAGCTAACCTCAGAAGACCCCATGTCAACTGAGTGTTGCCTACATAGCCCCTATTGTTAGGGCCTTAGGCCAATGTAGTTCTCCCAAAAAGGGAGGAAGAGAGTCAAAGTTATGGATTTCTTTAGTCAAGGTCAAGTCATAGTCAAAGGTAAGATAGTTTGTCCATTAGGTAGATGAACAAATGGATGTGGTCGAGCTAATCCCAAAAGGCATCATGTTGACTGAGTGCTGCCTATATAGCCCCAGTCTTAAGGCCTCAGACCAATGTAGTTTAGGCTAAGAGGCAAAGTCGGTTGATGATTGGTTTGGTCGAGGTTAAAGGTTTAACACTTCCCATATGTCTGAGGGTATGTGCTTGAAATGATGAGGGTAAGATGATGTTACACCTTGTTCCATTTTATGTAATAGTATATTCTATAACATTAGTCAGGGTTTTTCATCCCTAGCAACTATCCATATTAAGTAATGGATGTATGCTAAAAATGAAATGGGTCTATTTATGCTTCAGCAAGTAATGGTTTATGCTTGACATAAATTGTGTGGTCAATAGTTTCCATGTGTATTGGTTTTCATAGAAACTAGTGTGAATAAGTTATGATAATGTGAGTGGTCTGAAAAAGGTTAGGTTGGGTTGGATGGCAAATGATTTGGTTGAATGTGATTAAAGTTAAGGAGGAAGTGAAAGGTATTTTTGCCCTTTCATTGACAAGGACCATAATGATAACATAAGTAGGGGGTTTTAGAAAAAAAAAATCCCCATTCATGCATTACGTTGTTGACCATTGGTTGTGTTAGAGAGGTAATCGAATCACTTTGATATTTAAAATGAGCTCAAAATCCTTTGAGTAGGTGATGTGATATGTGAGGAGAGGGTAACCCCTTTTAGTAGGGATGAATTTGCCCCTTTTAATAGGAGACCCTGAGATGACTACAAGCCAAGTCCATGACCCAATGTTTTTTTTTTAAAGCAGATTGATCAATGCGGGAAGTCTACATAGAGATGTCATTTTGTTTTGTGGTCATTTGTGAAGCTGATCGATGCGGGAAGCTTCTGAGAATGTGTTATTTGTAGCAAGAGTTTAGTCATAGCCATCCTTCGAGGGAGTGGTCTTTTTTTTTTTTCTTTATACATGTATGAGGGCTTTGAATAGCTATCCTTTGAGGGAGCAGTCTATTAACTACAACAATGATAGTACAATTGTCCTTCAAGGGAGCAGTCTACCTTTAGAGTTTATGACCTTTGATATTTTGACATCAATTTATTTTTTTGATATAATTTTGAGTCATGGACAAGACTATAGAAGTTCAAGGGCTCCCTTTTATTAGGACAAAGCATTCATACTTTATAAAAGGGTTACATAGGGCTTGCTTTAGAGAAATAGGCTTGTTGAGGATTAAGAGGACAAGGGTTGGTCAAGGGATGAGCTCAAGTTAAATGTCAAGTGAGTGAGTACTCGACTAACAGTAGAAGGGTCACAGATGCAAGGCATTAAGGGGCTTAGGTTCTGGCTGGCCTTTAAGAGAAGACAGATGATAATTCCCTAATCCATACTTGTGCGTGATGATGTAAGGTCTGAGCCAATTAGGAGCAAATTTGCCTCATTTACTCCATTCCATATTGGTCAGGTGTTGGTTCTCTTTGAGGATGAGGTCTTCAATGTTGAAATCTCATTCTCTTAGATTTTTGTTATAGGCTCGTTTGATGTAATTTTGATAGACATGGAGATGGTTGAGGGCAGCAAGATGATGTTCGTCGAGTAACTCAAGTTGAGCTAATCGATCTTGACAAAAGTCATCGTTAGAAATAATGTCATATAGAGAGATGAAAAGAGATGGGATCTATACTTTGAGAGGTAGAACAACCTCTATTCTATACACTAGAGAGAAAGGGGTAGCACCTGTAGAGGTTTGGATGCTAGTGCGGTAGGCCCACAAAGTGAAGGGAATGTGAATGTGCCAATCCCTTCCAGTGTTGTTAACTACCTTCATGAGAATTTTAGTTAAGATTTTGTTGGAACCCTCAGCCTACCCATTTGCTTGTGGGTAGTAAGGTGAAGAAAAGCTGAGTTTGATGCCAAAGGAGTCACAAAGTTTGTGGACAGTTTTGTTTTTGAATGACTTGCTGTTATCGGTAATGATTTTGTGAGGTACACCAAAATGACAGATGATGTGGGTGTAGATTAAGTTGACAATTTTGTCAGATTTCATGGAGATGAGAGGAATAGTTTCCACCCATTTAGTGAAATACTTGGTGACAGTGATGATGGACTGATGATGAAGAGATGAATGAGGGTTAATCTCGTCGATGAGATCTAAGCCCCATTATGAAAAAGGCCAGAAATCTTGAGTGACTTATAGGGCATGGATCGAGAGGTGAAGCAAGTTAGCATGTTGTTGGCACTTGATGCAACATCAAACATAGTCTCTACAGTCTTGATGAAGAGTGGGCCAATAATAGCCCAGGTGAAGGATGCGCTTGGCAATTGAGTTACCACTGAAGTGTCTGCCATAAATCTCATCATGGACTTGTTTAATAGCATGAGACGCTTTAGTGGAGGTTAGACAGTGAAGAAGGAGGCCATCGAAGCCTCTCTTATAGAGAAGGCACCCTAGCATGGTATAGCGAGTTGTGCATTTGATGAAAGCCCACTGTGCATTGCTAGAGAGGTTGGGAAGAATGATAAAATGAGCCAAGTAGTCCACAAGTTATTTATACCACACATCCTATGGACTAGAGTCTATGGTGTTGATGAGGTTGATGTCAATGGAAATGTATGAAGGCAATGGCACATAATGTACCATGACATAAGTTCTTGATGAGGATGATGAAGAGGGAATATGCGAGGAGAGGGAAGCCATGGTGTCAATAAACTTATTGGTAGATTGAGGAACAGTCTACAAGAGGTAATGGGTGAAAGATGTTAGAAGGGTGTCAGCACAGTGTTTGTACCTTTGTAAAATTTCATTTTTATAAAGATATGAACCGTTGATTTGATTGACAACAAGTTGTGAGTCACTGAAGATGTCGATGGTCTTAATGCTTAAAGAAAGGGCGGTTTGAAGTCCCAAAATTAAGGTTCATATTCAACCATATTATTGGTACATTCAAAGTTGAGTTTGAAAGACAGGGGCATGGGCTCACCCTCGTGTGGGATGAGGATGACCCCCACACCCCCATCGAGTTGACATTTGGAGCCATTGAAGAACAGCGTCATTTGGTAGAATATGTCATCAGTTGAGAGAGTGGTGATAGATTCATCAAGAAACTCACACTGAGAAGGTTGATTGTCAAGAAGAGGAGCATCTACCAGTTGGTCAGTGATTGTTTGCCCCTTTATGGATTTTTGCTAGACAAATTCTAAGTCAAACTCAGTAGGAAGCATGAGCCAACAAGCCATACACTGGTTTTGGTATGGCTTGGAATGCATGTATTTAAGAGGGTCAGTGTGAGTGATGAAAAAGGTTTTGTGATTGAGAAGATAGTGGTAGAGCTTGGTAATAGCAAAGACTAAGGCTAAACAGAGTTTCTCGGTATGAGTATATCGAGTTTCATAGTCTACAAGTGTTTGACTTATGTAGTAGACCGCTTGCTCACAGTGTTGCTCATCTCGGTGCGCGATCATGGCACCTAACAAATGGTTGGTTGCTGAGATGTAGAGGTAGAAGGGTTGGTCATCTTTAGGTGGAATGAGGACTGGTGGAGAGACCAGATAGCATTTGAGGGCTTTAAAATCCTCTTGGCAGTCCTTATCCCATTTAAAGGAGACATCCTTCTTGAGGAGATGATGAAAGGGTTGGCAGTGGTTAGAAATCTGTGAGATGAAGCGGTAGATGGACTGGAGCTTCTCTTGTAGACTGTGAAGCTACTTGAGATTGGTCAGAGGTGGCATCTTGAGGATAACATGGATTTTAGCGAGATCTATCTCAATGCCATAGAGAGAGATTATGAACCCTAGGAGCTTTCCCGAGAGGACCCCAAAGATGCATTTCTTGGGGTTAAGGTAGACATTATACTGAAGAAGGTGAGAGAAGATGATCTTGAGGATAGTCAAATGGTCATGACAAAACTTAGACTTGCCTAGCAGGTCATCCACATAGTCCTCCATGATTTTATGGAGAAGATCGTGAAAAATGTAAGTCATGGCATGTTGATATGTGGCACTTGCATTTTTCAGACCAAAAGGCATGACCCAATAGCAAAAAGTCCCCCATGGGGTAATGAAGGTAGTCTTGTGCTGATCTTCTAGTGCAATAAGGATTTGGTTATATCCTGAAAACCTGTCCATGAGTGATAGCATCTTATGGTCAGCCGTGAGATCAACAAGTTGGTCAATGTTGGGAAGAGGAAAGTCATCTTTGGGATAGGCTAGGTTGAGGTCATGATAGTCTGTGTAGATTCAAATGCCCCCAATTGCTTTGGTAATAGGGACAATGTTAGATACCCACTACAGATAATCAATGGGTTGGATGAAAGAGACAGAGGGAAGACATTGAAGCTCCTCTTTGACAAGGAGTGTAATGCGAGGATGCATTTTGTGAAGCTTTTGCCTAACAGGCTTAACCTCTAGGTTTGTGATGATGTTATGGATGATAATGTTAGGGTCGATACCAGGCATGTCACCATAGGTCCAAGCAAAGGCCTTGCTATTGTCTGAAAGAAATGTGGTATAGTCAATCTGCTCCTGGGCATCTAAAGATTGACCAATTTTTAAGACATGAGGAACATCAAAATATGGAAGGTTAATGTTAATGGTTGATTCATTTAACATAACCTACGTTTCAAAAGGGAGGGAGTGCTGAATGAAAGAGTCATCGGCACCCATGTAGGTGAGAATGGTGTCATCGTCTACACAGTGGATAGTGTTGATGGTTACTGATTCATCATCTATCATATTGGGATAAACGAGAGGGAGAGACCTGGAGACCCCATTGAGTTGATAGGTTAGGGGTTACAAGCGGATGGTGTTTATGCAAAAAAAAACTAGGAGGGATGGAAACCACTGACTCCATAGGTGAGGATGGGGGAATAGGTGAGCTTGGTGGAGATTGGTCTATGATGGATTTGGGACAAAGGTTTATAGAAGCCTCAGTGGGTTGTTGGAAACCCAGACCATATCATTTCTTGGCATTGTTGTCATTAGGTGGTTTGATGGGCTGATGGGAGCCTTGTTCATAGTGCCCAAAGCCAAAACCCTTCCATGCACACTACAAAGGTAGGTATGAGCAAAGGCGGGGTTGCCAAGAAAGGAGAAGTCAGATGTAAATGGTTGAGGTGAGGAGAAAGGATTCCCATTAGTAGGAGCTCGATCCAACCCCCCATAGACAAGATTGGTTTGAAGGTTAGGAGGACCATAAGGAATGACCATTTCAATCTGATGGTCATAGCTTAGACTTTGATGAAGCTATCCATACTCTTACAGAGTTTGGAACATGTCTAGGGTAAGTAAGCAATATTCCTTAAGTGAAAGTCATTGGAAGATATCTTCCATGGGGTCTTTGGTTGTCGCTTGAGAAGGTGATGTGAGGGTAACTGCTGTTTGTGTACTGATTAAAGCTTTCGCAGATGGAGGTGGTGTTTGGGTTGGTGTCTTGAGAGGAATGAGAATGTCATTTGGTTGATAGGTTGTGTTACAAGTCTTAAAAGGGGATGGGTCGATCGAAATGACATGGACTTGTCTGTCGTGTTCAAATTTGACACAATGGTGAAGTGTAGAAGGGACGCAAGCCATGGCACAGATCCAGGGTCGTCCTAATAGCATGTTATATTGGAATTCTCCCTTGATGATGTAGAAGAGCTCTAGGATTGTACGTAGGCCAACTCGAATATGGAGGATGATGGTGTTAACAGTGTTAGCGGTGGTGTCATTAAAGGATAAAAGGATTGCATCAGTTTTTGATACGCAATTTTTGGGGAGGGCCAATTGATCAAAGGCATGAGTAGAGATGATGTTAATGCTGGCACCCCCATCAATCATAACTCACTTAATGTGGGTTTAATCAATGTAGGCTGTGATGAAGAGGGCAGCGTCCTGATCTTTTGAGGTAGAGGTAGGAATTTTAGAATCGCTAAAAGTGATAGAGGCGACAGGGGATAAAGAATGGACCAGGGCAGTTAGTGGTTGGGGGTCTTTGGGTTAGACCTTCGCTGCCTGTAAGGCTCTAATTAGAGCTTGACGATGTTGGGGTGAGCTTTGGATAAGGTTATATAAGGTCATTTTCACAGGCATTTGGTGAAGCTATTTTAACATAGAGTCATGGATTGCTCCTAAAGAAGAGGGTTGGAATGCACCCAGGATGGAAATCTTGGGCTTTAGTGGTTGAGATGGCTAGACAAAAGGGTAGGTCTAAGGAATAACAACTTTTTCTTTTGCCTTATCCTTTTGTAACCTAGTGGTTATGTGGATGGCATTAACTTCAAAGAGAGGAGGTGAAAGAGGTGAAGGGACCATAGTTTGTTGATGAGATGTCGATGTCGATGAAGAGGTTTGAGGGATATGGGAAGGTGTCAGAGGTCTATCGTCAGTGTCCTCAAGGAGAAGGGTGTCTTTTTCCATGTAGCGGTGAATGATGACTTTGAGGGAACAACAATCCTTGGTATCATGTCCTAGCGTATGATGATATAGGTAAATCTTAGTATCATTGAACCAGGAAGGTTTTGACTTGAGGGGTTAGAATGGCTTGCTAGGCATAAGGGTTACGCTAGAGGTCTACAAAAGTTGGTGTAATATCAAAGTGTATGAACCCACTAAGGGGTCTGTGCTTGTTGATGTGTGAGATGCTAGTGACTTTTGCTTGGGGGGTGTTGAAGGAGGCTTCTATACCACCTTTTGGGTTGGTGGTGTGGCCACATGCAGAGACGACACTTTCTTTGTGAGAGGTGCCAAATTTTTCAGAGAGGGTAGGCTTGTGGTAGGCAAAGGAAGTAGTGGAGGTAACTTGTTTTGGTTAGGGGTCGGAGTAGGGAGCACTCCTATTAGGGTAGAAGGATGAGGGCCTAAAATGGAGGGCAATGGTGATGGTGGAGGAGGGGTTCATTGCCGTGGCTTAGCAGTCTTCTTTGGTTTGGTTTGAGGACTGCTATTAGATGAGGCAAGGTTCAAGTCTACCTTCACTTGCGGGTGAGTGAGGTTAGTGACGGGATGAACACCGAGTGAATTGATGGGTTTTGATATGGTGGATGAGGGTTTATGTTTTGATGTGAATGGTTGAGGTTTTAAAGGTTTAGAAATGGAAGTCTGGTCATTATTGGAAACTTTTAGAGATTTTGTCACA
Organism: Torreya grandis; assembly: GCA_037957365.1. Taxonomy (NCBI): domain Eukaryota; kingdom Viridiplantae; phylum Streptophyta; class Pinopsida; order Cupressales; family Taxaceae; genus Torreya; species Torreya grandis. Next base: position 694,480 of record JARHVA010004707.1, read on the forward strand.
AGAGGGTTGGCAGTAAGAGATGAGATAGGCTAGGTAGGATGAGGAGCTTTGAGTCACTCCCATAATGCCTAATGTTCCACTTTCCTTAATTGGAGAAGTTCTAGTTTCTCTACTAATCAAGATAATGGTTGGGAAGATGTAGGATGAAGCTTTGGTCCTTCAGAAGATGCGGATGGTTGTGGGGCCAAAAATGTGTTAGGTGTGGCAGTCTCAAACCCAAGGTGTGGGGGAGTTATAATTGGATTGTCATTGGTCAAAAAAGATGGAGAGATAGGTTCTTCTCTTGGTGGAGAATGAACTGGAGAATGTGGCTCCTCAAGAGGATAAAGGGTAGGGATGATTGTGCCTTCTACGTGCGGTTGAGGAGTAGGAAGGGTAGGGTCCTCCATTGGTAGGAGGAATGATGAAGGTAAGGCTGGTGGTGCTAGTATGGCCAAGGCATCCTCCAATATAAGGGAAGTTGATGGAGAACTAACAAGAGAAGAGGGTTTGTCCATGTGTGATGGACTGATGGGTGAACTAACCTCTTGAGACTGTGAGAGAGGTTGGTTAGATATAAGAGGCGAGACCATGTTGATTGTACGTATATTATGTTCTTGGGAGTCATTAGTCATGGTTTGCACATTGTTTTGGCTAGGAGGATGGTTAGGAAAGGGTTGTTTAAATATGTCTATGCTTTGATTGGGTGGTGCATTTGGGTTGTCTAAGACAAGGTCACCTTTATCAAGCATGTCCTGAATGATCTTCTTGAGAGTCTTATAATTGCCCATGTCATGGCCTTTGACACAGTGGTAATTGCAAAAGTCATTATCCCTATACCACACAAGGATAGCATGCGATGGATTGAATTGAGGAGATAGTCAAATTTGGGGGAGATTGAGGACTTCCTGTTTAACAAGTTTATCCAACATAGATGCATATGATTCTCCTAGTGGAGTATACTGACGCTACACATATCTTTCCTGGAATTGTTTGGTGATGTAGTCTGATGTGGAAGGTTGAGATTGGTTATTTGTTGAAGAAGATGATCTAATCACTACAACATTTGTTGATGCCTTAGATTTGGAATTAAAAGAAGAAGGTTTAGAGGAAGAGTCATTGGACTTGGAGTTGGGGTTTTTACTCTACAACATGACTTTGTTTTCCTCGACGGCACATAGTTCAAGCTTCCTAGCCATCATGAAAGCTTCATCAAAGGTGCAGAATGTCTAGACCTACAAGGTAGAAGATATGTGCTTGGCACATGCTCTTGAAAAGAGCTCAATGAGCTCAGGTTGAGGTAGGGAAAATGAGAGTTGATTGATTAGGCCTCTCTAGTGAGCAACAAAATTGGCTATGGATTCGTCGTCAAACTACCGAATAGAATATAGATCTATGATTGAGACCTTTTTAGTGATATTGATTGAGAAGTGGTCAAGGAAGAGTTGGGCTAGCTAAGTGAATGTGAAAAGAGAATGGCTGGTGAGAGAGCTATACCAGTCGAGAGCAGCACCAGCAAGCGACATGGGGAACGTGTGTAGAAGTAACGTATTGTGATGGGCTATGAGATAAAAAAGCATGTCTAAATGCTCACAGATGTTGTTGTGGGTCTTCCTTACTCTAGAAATGAGAAAATTTAGGAAGTTCCCACTGACTAGGATACGGCCGGATCGGGACTGAGGGATGAATAGGTTCATTGCAAATTTGCTCATACAAGAGAGCGTTTCATGAACCAAAAATAGAGGTCTCGAGACTAGACATTTTGTCCATCAGCATTTTGATTATATCAGCTGACAAATTGATAGGTAGAGTGCCCCTAAGTTGTAGGGCATTTGAAAGGTATTGAGAGGAGTGTATGATGTGGTTGGTTGCACTTGTGTAGGTACAACATATGGATAGCTAGTTATCAGGGTGGATGTTGAAGCCAAGGGCACTTGTGCTATGGGGTTGGTAGGCACAAATTGGATAGGGGCTGTCAAAGGTAGTTGAGGGGTGGCCACACTTGTTAAAAGGTAGGCAATTACTCTTGTGTTGATAGGTACAAGAGTAGGAGGGATAGAGACCACTAGGTTTTGGAAGGGTGTAGAATTTGGTTGAGTAGTTTGAGGTTGAGGGGGTGCCAAAACTCCCATGGAGGTAGGTCTAAAAGGAGAGGCTAAATTTTGAAGATAGGACACGGCTGGGTTATTAGTCAAGGTGTTGGCTTGATTGTCTATAGGTTGAATTATGGACGTTGTTGATATCACCACTGTCACGACTAAGGAGGTTGGCATCCCATAAATTGGGTTGCCTGAAGAGTCTCACATTTGGCTTCTCACGAGATAATGTTGAAGGGCCTTGACATTGAGGACAAGGAACCTTTTGAAGTCTTGGTCCCCCTTAAGGATAGTGGGAGGCTAAGTCGGGGTTGATTGGGTAGGAGTTCATTCAGTTTCTGAATGATACTCCATTAGAGGATTGGTTATGGATGGTGAAGGTGGAAGCGATTGTTGCCTTGCATGGTCAAGAAGAGCATTGGTTTGACTACGTGTCAAAACCATTCAAGGCAAGAAAGGGTCAGGTTTTAAAAACTATGTTTTTCAATCTCAAAAAACTAGAATGGGTGTTGGACAGCAAGAAAGTTAGATTTTAAGCTTGCTATTTTGGGAAAAAAGTTTTGGATAGTGACCGACGTCAATTGAAAAACTGATGTCAGTGAAACAGACTACTGATGTCAATCAGATGACCGATGTCGGTGAATAAAAGTTATCGATGTCGGTGGTAAAACTGATGTCAGTTACTGTATTTTCTAAAAACTCAAAGAATTTGAAAGTTTTTGGAAAAAAGGAAGAAAACGTCCTCACTAGCTCAAAAAACTAGATGGGAATAGAAAAATAGATGAAGACAGGCAGATCCTAAGCATTAAATCCTAAGAATAAACTTTTAGAATCTTGTTGGCTTATGCCTTAGAGTGTGTTGGGGAGGTTGGCTTGTAGAACAGGTCCTAGAAGAGGTAGTCTAAAGATGGTTTCAGGTCAGTTTCAGTGCTCAAGAGTCTGTGTTAGGTTTCGTACGTGGCCTAGTGCTAGGAGCTTGCTCCCCTCACTTCACGAACCTAGAGCTAAGCTGGGCCGCTTAGCCAGTATATACTTCCCCTAGAGATTATCCTCTGCCAGAGAACAAAGTGGGCTTTCCCCTTGGTAGTGAAGTCTAAGTGGGATTGCCGGGATGGGTAAGGTATCCACTGGGTGATGAAATCCTAGTCGGGCCTTATCTTAGGTAAGTTTTGATGTTTGGTTTGTGCAAGTGATTTGGTTGTGTAACATAAGTGGACTATGATTAATTCATGATGCGGTTTAATTACTAGATGTGTGGACTAAAATATGCATGCAATCAGAAATGAAATGCAATTAATTTTAAGCCCAAAACAAAATATGAGTTTGGATGAAAACAAGTTAAGAAAGAGGCTGAAGAGTATGACTTTTGACTAGTCTAAGATGCAAGAAAAGAAAGAACAAGAATGATTCTTTTTAATTTTTTCTAATAGTGTCTTTTGGAAGAGAGAGAAGAAAAAGAGTGCAAGAAGAGGCCTAATACACCTATATGAATATTAAGAAAAGAACCCAAGGAAGACCCTAGGGTCCCACCAGGTGTGCCAGAATGTTTCTATACGAGTTTTCACTTTCACATTCAAAAGGAAATGAGAAACTAAGATAAGTGGTCAAGGGTTAGACGCGATTTCGGTGTCTACATTTGCCTATTTTTGTCTTAGAGTTCGTCAGAACAACCAACAAGACAAAAAGGGGCAAATGTAGACACCAAAATCATGTCTAACCCTTGACCACTTATCTTATTTTCTCATTTCCTTTTGAATGTGAAAGCGAAAACTCGTATAGAAACACCAAGAATTATCAATCTTCAGCCAAAAACAAACCATTCTAATTTCAAATACTATGAATTCTTAAATATTGAAGTTATCTTTACCAAAGGTTAACTATTTCCTTATAGAGAACTAAGATCTTTTCCTAACAAAGTGAAAAGATATGTGAGAAACCACCTATATCAAGGATCCTTGTACTTAGAGTGAAGAATCACTCATAAGGGTTAAGAATCATTTATATTTAACATAAGGATTATTTCAATTGATTAATCAGGCCTTCCTTCTAGATCTAGTATGAGCCTCCCTATTGATGTTTCTAATTACCTCATAGGTGCTCTTCAGTGTTGATGAATACTTCTCATTTTAGGATTCAAAGAATCCAAGGCATGAGTTGTATTTTATGACAATTTGGTGATGTTTATGGTAGAATAGAAGTAGAGTATAGGAATTATCCATAATATTTATTTAATTTGGTGGTTGGGAGCCATCAGGGTCTAGATATTTGAGACAATTCAAGCCCACAAGTTGATTTAAATGGATATTAATAGTGATCTTTAAACTAGGTGAGTTTTGATAAAAAAATAGAAAAATGAAGGGTAAGGCAGAAAAGAGAGTTTGATTGCAAATTCCCATCCCAAATATTATGATAAAGTTCTAATTAATTTAAGCATACATGAACCAATTTGTGGTGTAAATAGTATAAACTTAGATTGTATAACAAACCAAGAAATCTTAAAAGGAGATATATAAACCACAAGTAAGAACTAGGTTTACTTTAAAATTTTGATACTATAACCTAAATAACATATGCACATCCAAATGTAGAGAAAATAAAATGAAGTATACCTAAGATATTTTTAGTTAATCTAACATCAACACAAATTAATAGCTCTATGATAGAAAATCTAGCTAAAAATGTAGAGAACCATTCAAATTTAAGACAACATGCAATTAAGAGAGCATTGGCTTTCAACAACCTATTCAGATAATCTTTTTAGAATTCTTTAGTCATATTAAATGCTCTTTTGTATACAAATTACTTATAGTCTCTCCTTTACAAAATGGTAAGCTTTGCCTATTTATAGGAAACATAGGTGGTATACAAATTATCTTCTCAAAACATCCATGGTATGATAAGGATAGTTGTCCTTAATACAAAGATTACAATTCAAAACAGATTTTTACACCAACTTTGACAAAAAGACTAGTATATGTTAACAGACTAGCATATATATTATAAAAAATATATTATGTTACATTGGTGGGTACCATGGGTTATTGATTTAGGATGTTATTCACCTTATTATATTGTTCTCTGATTAGCTCAAAATCTACTACAGGTTTCATTTAACAATCCTCTTCTTGACCTGCCAATGTGTTTAGTTTTTTTTCACTCTTGGCTTTAAGTTTTTGAATGCATTGGGCCTCTACAATTTGCTTCCCTCATGTCCTAATGGTATTAAGGATCTTATGATTATCTTTGATAGGTTGGCCTTGATGTTTTGAATGAAGGTATTTACCCTTTGCCTAAACTCTTCATCATCTATCAGACCTGTGGCATTGGTCTTAGAAGCATTCACCAATAGTGCCCTTAAGAAATCCATTCTTGCTATCAAGCCTTAGTCCTTTTCCATGAAGCTATTGACACTATCACACTAGCTATTCATTTTTGGTATGATATATTCAATGACTCCTAGGAGAGCATGCAAATGTTTCAACATGATGATCTTGATGCCTTGTACCTACTTGGTGTGATGGACATTAATCAATTTAGTTGCCTAATCTCTAGAATTATACCACTAAGTGATTGATGCTTTTGATTTCCAAATTTTATGGGTCAAGGTAAGTGAGATAAGATTTAGGGACCTCAACCATTCAAAGGTGTCAAAGAAGGACTTATCTAGTAGTTTCATTATATTCTCAAGACTAAAAATGTAACATGTGCTTCCACGTCTTTCTTCTCCTTTTCTAGATTGGTGATCTTCTACTACATCCCCTAAACTCCATTCAAATTCATTGATGATTTGGACACTACAAAAATTTCCACATCCTCTTGATGGATGGGATGATCCCCTACTACTTTCCCTTATATAGGAGTTAGGCCCACAAAAGGTTCCACATTTTGAAAGGTGAACTCCTTGATGCCAATGGTAGTTTTCTTAGTTTTCACCCTTTCAAACCCTACTATGTTTGAATTATACATGATAGTGTTCACTGGTCTAGAGGGTTTGGGTGTCTATTGGGTTTTAATCCTTATACTAATCGATGCTCCTAGATCTTCTATTTTCTTGCCACTTTCTTTGGTTTCTTGAATAATTCTTCTTTATTCTTGCTCCTTCATGAGCTCCTTGATCCAAAATTTGACACTGTCAAGGGGACATTTACCTATAGATATGGTAATCACTAGTGAGTTTGATTGGGAAGTTACCTTTTGGATTTTACCATATATGAACCAATCAAGAATGATAGGTCCATGTATGGGGAAATCATCATTAAACAAATTTAATTCACTAGTGGGATGGGTCCATGCCACCTTTGGTTTTTTGGAGGACCTAGGGACAAGGGCCAACTCAACTTCCCTCTTATTTTGTGTGATAGGGACATATTATAATGCCACTTATTTTCCCTTTTCTTCTTCACCTATTTAGGGTCCCTCAATTTGTGCCAGCTCAACTATGGCTCCCTCATCTTCTTTATCAGACCCATAGGTTTCTACAAGTTCCTTGAAGAATTCATCCACCATCTCATATGGTTCTAGGGAAACCATATCAAAGTGTTCCATTGGATAAGATGGTTTTGGAGGTTGGGCTGATGATGAAGGGCCTTCTCCTTGCCTTCTAGTTTTTTCTCACTAGGTGCTTGAATTTGGAGTGCTTATTATTGTGGCTGACTTAGAGGTGCATTAGAAGTGGAAGATAATAGATGATACTTCAATAGGATCATTTGCCATCTCTCCCAACTAGTTTCTCCTCTCTTTGTAGTCTATACTCAAGATTGAAATCATGTTGCCTACACCTAGCAAGTGCTACCTCAAAGTCCATAGCTTTGGTGTAAAAATGGTCATATGAACTAACCCCATACTCTTAGGTTACTTTGGTTAGTTACTTTGATTTGACTAGAGATGAAAGACAACCTTGTTATTAGGGTCCCATTCCTTTAGGTCATCCTTCTAATAGTGAAAGGCATCCCTATGTTTGGACATGATGTCTAATGGTTTCTAGTCCCAGATAAAAGTTTTCCAAATCAAGAATGGGAAAGGATGCAACATGCCTTTCCTCTTCTCCCTGCAAACATTATCAATTCCTTGAAAGATTTGGCAAATAATTTCTTTTTCAACCAACTCAAGGGGAACATAGACATGTAACCTAAATGGTTGGGTCATGATCCCTTCTATTATGATAATAGTGTAGTCTATATAGTACCAAATATCTCCCATGAGTTTAACATACTTATTGACAATAGGGTACATCCTGGGCATGGGATTCCCTATGATATTCTTTACCAAATTAGGGTATATATAATCACAAATGAACTTCATATAAAATCTATAATTGAAGATGTGCAACTTCACATAGTGATGAGAAATGGTAATTTTATTGTGGGAAGACCGATTCTTAACACCAAAAATATGATTGGATGCCATTAATGAGTCTAATAGATAGGACATCATGGTAAATTATTGGATTGTCCTTCTCTTAATGCCATAAAATTTTCTCCCCAATTGGATTCTAATCAGCTCTATAAAGGTGGAGTTAGCTTCTCTTCCACCATGAAATATATGTAAGAAACCCATCTAGGGTAAACATAGGTTATGGTGGATGCCCCTAAATCTCTACACAATAGGGTAATGATGATCCTAATTCCTTATTTAAATTGAATGACCAAGATTTTACCATCATGGCTCCTAGTGACATTAGTTCCTTGGATTAACCAAGGTCTTAAGATAGCATCTAGATTATGTTGGGTAGTTCATTATTTGATGGGGGGAGGCCTATATGATATCTAAAGAGCTTGTAGTAGCCTTCAAAATCTATAGGATTAATATAGGCAATTTTATTTGACCCTTCTTCTTTGATGATCCAATCATTGTCTATTTTAGAATTAACAAATAGGGGTGCAAGGATATCAATATAATGAAATACCTTGGTTTTAGTAGCAACTTTATGAAGGCCTATCATTTGGATTGAAAATAGGTCCTCTAAATTCCTCTTGGTGACTACCACCCTTTGTTCATCAAATGATATAGGTTTTAGCTCCTCAATTGTGAAGAAAAACTCAAACTAATTCTTTATACCATTAGCTAATACCATTATATCTGATTCAATATCTCCAAAGCATCTTCCTTCATGGTCTGTAGATAGATACATGTCTATCTCTTATTTCATTTGTTTCTTGGCTACTACCATGATCTCAATTGCCTTGGAATATGACTGGTCTTGTTTTAGTATTTTTTATGCTTTTCAATGTGGACTAATTAGCTACTAAAAAACAAAGTACATGCAAGTTTTAAAGTTACCTAGTGATGAAGGTTGGTTGTGTACTATTGAACAAGATTTGTGTAAACTCTTGTTTGGCTGGGAAGGAATGGCCTATAATTTACCACACTTAAATGAAAAATGGATTAATAGAAAAATAAGTAGACTGGCTAGTAAGAAACCAGTCCTAAGAAGTGATACGCTTCCTTAGATGGATGTCAGCCCATGTTCAACATTCAAGTTTATAAATAAAAATGAAATTACAAAATATGTAGAATATGGATAAATAATGCTAAAGATAATTAATCAACAATAAGATTTATATGATTAAAATAAGAATCCCAGAATTTAATAGAAATATTTATACCTTCTTGGATTATAACCAACTATTCATCAATGTATACAAAATCACATTTAAAATCCATGAGGCAAAGTCCTATCTCAAATGCAATATCACTCTGATCATCAAATAGAGGTTGAGGGACTATAGGAAGATCAAAAATGCTAACTGAATCATGTATTAATCCAAACAGGGTCATCTACATACACAAATAGATTTTTAATAAACTAGAATGTAGGATTTAACAAATTTTAAGACTTAGAAAATTAGATGATAAGAATGTTTTGAAATTTAAGTATGGATTGATGATGATCCAAAAGGATCTACATGAATTGAAATGAATAAATTTTGATTCTATATAACAACTTAAAAATAGACTATAATAATGACCTATATTTTTGATAAAATGATAAAAAAATAAATGTAGAATAGATAGAGACAAAATATAGATGATAGTAGATTTAAAATAGACTATTTTAGACTTATGTTATTATTTGGTAAAGGATCGATGGTGATCCAATAGGATTGACGTTGATTCAGATGAATTGATGCCGATTCTATGCAAAAGTGCTTAATACTAAAAATACTATAGTGATGGCCTAGAAAAATGATAAAACTAAAGAAACAAAATCTAGATAAAATATAGAGATGTAAATGTAAATAAATGCTTAAATTTATTGAAATAATAACCTTGGATGGTTTGAAGAAAGTGATGCCAAAAATAATCAAAATGACCTTCAAAATCACCTAAAAATTATCATTTATCAAGTGCTCTTCAAAGGTAGCAAGATGTTGGTAAGGTCTATGCAGATTCATGACTAGTTTTGACAAAAAATCATAATCAAAATGGTCTCCTTCCTTTCATTTTTGTTCCTCTCCATTAATCGAGCTCTACTATGTTTTTTATAGATTGGCATCGATCCTAACTGATTAACATCGATCTAAGAGGATCAATGTAGATTCACCAAAAATGGGTGAAGATGAACAAAAATCTATTCCAATAGGTTGGCATGGGGTAAATGAGGGTAAAAATGACTTCTAAGGTTGTTCAATTTATTTTAACTATGAGATAAGTTTTTTATAAGGTTGGGTAGATTTAGATTTTTATTTAATTTTGAGATTTTATGGTTAAGGATAGTAAAAAGGGGGTTAATTACTATTTAACTATAGTTATTAACTCCTTTAACCTATGTGGTAAAAGGTAAAGATGAAGGTAAAATGTAATTATTTAATTAATTACTTAATGGGGGGCATTACAACACATATCATCATGACACAATATATAAGATGTATAAAATTAGCATCTACATTTTTCCCTTTTTGTGGAGTGGTGCATAATGGTGTGCTACAAGACAAAAACTATTAGGAGTCTACTACCCCAAGTTTATTATGAGAAGGTATTCCCCCTCAAATTGGGCATCAGGAAGTGAAATAGAATGGATGATAAGGTTTGAACAAAATGTAATGGATAATAAAAGTGGGTAAGGTGAAAGTGACAAAAGGGAAGATAGTTAAGGACACATAAAAAAATGCAGATGGCTACAAAGGAGTTCAATGTATGAACTTAAAGGAATAAAAAGTAATGCAAATAGTAATGCCCTAAAGACTAGATCAAGTAACAAAATGCCACAACTAAAATTGGTAAAGCTAGCAAAAAAAGCTATCAAGAGAACAAGAGATAGGAATAAGAGACCAAAGCAACTAGTGTGGGTATGGTGTATGCATTACCTATAGACAAATGTTCTAAAAAAATACACCCTTAAGGTCTTACATGGGGTAAGATACCAAAAAGCAAGGGTATAATCTAAGAGATTAGAAAACTGACAAGGGGTCAAAAGTCTCTAATCTAAAGGGTAATAGAAAAAGATGGGATAGATATGACAAAGGCAAAAGACATAGCTTTAGAACCAAACTAAAAGCATGGAAAAAATGATCCAAAATGCAAACATTTATCAAACTAGGGGAATTTATGTTGACCAAAAGAATCGATGATGATTGAGAAAAAAATTAACTAATTGAAAGAATCAACATCGATCACAAAAATGGTTATAAATATCCTATCAATAAACAAAAATACTCATTTGGCTATCAAGCATATAAGAGTTTTCTAAAAGAATTGTGATATTTTTTAAGCATTCAAACATACACATGAGATAATGGAGGCTAGTGGGAGTGCATAATGATGATGATGATAGGTGCATTATGATGTAGGTGACACATTTTTTGGGTAATTTTGAATTTTTATTTATTTTAATTTTTGGAGTTTTTGAAATGTTTAGCTTAAGGGAAGGGGATAATTTAGGATATCAGGGGGTGTAGATTAGGAATGCTTGGGGAAAAAGGGGAGAAAAATTAGTTTTAGAGGAAAAGGGAATCAATGTCAGTTTGAAAGGACTGATTATGATCAAGAAGAATTGACACTGATCCTAGAAGGATCAATAGTGATTAGAAGGAGATGACATCGATTCTTAATGGGTCGATAATGAGTAGAAAGAAGAGACAATGATCTATAGAGAATTTAATATTTAGGATTTAACTAACAAAAGATTGTTATGATAGGAACATGAGCTATTGACTATGAGGGAGAGGGTCCCACCATTGCTAAGGGAGATATAAGAGGATATAAATGGTGAGTACTAGGCACATCTAAAGGTAGTGGGTTTTGGAGGGATTTGTCACTATCACCATGTTCATTAGGACATTGGCATGATAGTGACTTTGCTAGAGCTATGGGATTATACCACCAACACTGTCTAAATTTTGATAGCTGAGATGACCATTACTACTGAGGACATCCATCATATTTTGGGACTACCTATTTAGGGATCCCTAATATATATAATTTAGGAGGTTTAGTGTGAGACAGTGCTAGAATGGGGAAAAAGGGGGAAAAATTAGTTTTAGAGGAAAAGGGAATCAATGTCAATTTGAAAGGACTGATTATGATCAAGAAGAATTGACACCGATCCTAGAAGGATCAATAGTGGTCAGAAGGAGATGACATCGATTCTTAATGGGTCGATAATGAGCAGAAAGAAGAGATAATGATCTATATAGAATTTAATATTTAGGATTTAACTAACAAAAGATTGTTATGATATGAACATGAGCTATTGACTATGAGGGATAGGGTCCCACCATTGCTAAGGGAGATATAAGAGGATATAAATGATGAGTACTAGGCACATATAAAGGTAGTGGGTTTTGGAGGGATTTGCCACTAGCACCATGTTCATTATGACATTGGCATGATAGTGACTTTGCTAGAGCTATGGGATTATACCACCAACACCTTCTAAATTTTGATAGCTGAGATGACCATTACTACTAAGGACATCCATCATATTTTTAGACTACCTATCTAGGGATCCCTAATATATATAATTTAGGAGGTTCAGTGTGAGACAGTGCTAGCATGACTATATGGTGAGGATGTTGCTAATATTAGATTTATGGCTAGAAATTTTTCATTCCATCCCTTATATGAGTAGGCATCAATAAAAAGATTAGTGTTGACCATGATTATGTTGGTATTGTATTGCTCTACATTACTTTATTTTGGTAGAGGATGATTTCCATGGAGCTTCATTACAGTTATAATAGATATGCTAGAGTATAGGATAGTGTTTGCTTAGGCACCCACATTGTTAGGGTAGATTTACAAATAGATATGGAATTGGTTTACTAGGCACTGGGTAGGACTTGAAATCACATTTGTGTTCCACTATTGGGAATATGAGCACATTTGGGTGATACACCCTCTGTGGACCCCAAGGGTTGGTTTTGGAGACTTGGTTTATAGTGCAGGCTTTCTACAATGGGATGATGACCTAGTCATTCCTTATTTGGATAGGATAGTACATGATTTAACATACTATAGATAGGTATTTGAGACCCTATAGATTAGATACATTATTTGGAGACCATATATATATATATATATATATATATATATATATATATATATATTCTAGGATGGTTGGGTCTAGAGATAAAGTTAGGAGATGCTACCTAAGAGAGATGGGTATATGGGAAATGGATGGAGCATATGGAGCTATTTTATTTTGATAGGGTCTAACATTAGTTTGGTTTACTATATGATGTAACATTGGCTACATGTATATATAGGTAAGATGATATAGAGCTAAATTGGCTAGCACAAGATATCATAGTTATCTAGATGGGAACATTGAAGGAACCAACAACATTAGATGTGGATGATGTAAGTTATACAAATGATTATTCCACTTGGTTTATGGGAGAGATGGTGAAGTAGTAGGATAGATGAGCTAGACCTTGACAAGAGGGGGTACAAGATGAGGTGAGAGGAGAGGTAGAGAAGGAGGCTCCACATGCACACATGGAGGAGGCACTAGCATAGGATGCCCTAGGATAAGATGAGTAGGGGATATCACATGCTAATCTACAAAGGTTATAGTGTGATCTTGACAGGGTCAAATGGTAGTGAGACTAGGCCATGTAGGAGAGAGATCAAGTTATATGGGAGAGAGATGGCTACATGGTACAGTTGGAGTAGGTGAGAGATTCTATGGCTGAGAGGCTAGCTCTAGATATTACATGATCTAGCATTGCACCTCCAGATAGAGTACCACTTTACCAGTATAGAGACATACTTACCAAGATGTCCTACTATGAGAGGATTATATAGAGGTGGTTGTCAGATGTTCCACATTTTGATTTATATGTGGCTAACCATCATAGATCATAGAGGACTTTTGGGGCTATAGTTATTTTAGGGAGTATAGTAGGTTGAGGAGGAGATGATGAGGGAGGTGAGAGTATTTTCTTTAGTAAGATTGAGTTCACATAGTAGAGTATACTATATGTGTTGAGAGCCCTATTGTATTATTATTATGACATTTGTATCAATGTGGGAATATTTATTGGGATTTATTTTTGAAAATTTATTTTATTTATTTTTAGGGATTTAAAATGGCATAATTTGAAAACTAATAAATGCGGGAAGTTTTTTGCTTGGTAGCCATCCTTTGAGGGAGTGGTCTACATTTTGATGTTTTTACATAGTTGTCCTTCAAGGGATCAGTCTATTATTTTGCCTTTTTATTTTATTATAGTTGTCCTTCAAGGGATAAATCTATTTATTGAGCCTATTTTGATACTTTTGCTTTTCATTGATTTTCAATCCTAAAGAAGTTATTGAAAAATGGCATAAAAAGATCCCTTAGGATGGATTCCATGAATTCATCATATGAGATGATTGGGTTATCTTAGGAAAATAATGGTGTTTAGGAAATAAAGGAAATAATGATCTGGGGTTTCTCCCATAACAGGTGAAACTTATCCATGAGATAATGTTATGTATAGAGTTGGGGTATACATATTTAAGGTTGAGGTTATGGTGACTACCAGATAATTACATAACTCTCATATCATTATTTGGTATTTTTGAATAAAGGGATATGATAAGATACAAGATAAGCTAACCAAAATGAGCCAAGATATTTAAATTATAGTAAGGACATAGATACAATGCATTAATTGGTTCTCACTCTGGTTTTCCATCAAGTGAAGCCAAATGCTATATCCTAGATCCATATTTATGGGTTATGATGTATGGTCCAATCTAATTAGGATAAAATTTACCCATTTTAATTCATTCCATATTAGTGACATGTTTATTTTATTTAATCACAAGATCTCGAATATTAAATTCATGCTCTCTTACATGTTGACTATATGTTCATTTTAGTCTTTCTTCATATATATGAAGGTGATCAAAGGCTACTATACAATGCTCATCTAAGAGTTATAGCTAGTATAAATTCTCGTAATGGAAATCCTCATTAGAAACAATGTCTTTAAAGGAGATGCAAAGGGAAGGGATTTAGACTTCTAATAGAAGTATAGCTTTTGTACCATAGACTAGGGAAAAAGGAGAAGCAACTATAGGGGTTTGAATATTAGTTTGATATGCCCAAAAGGCAAAAGGGATATGAAGATGCCAATCCTTACCAGTGTCATTAAAAACTTTAGTTAGGATTTTGACCAGAGTTTTATTAGATGCTTTTGCTTGACCATTAGCCTAAGGATAATAAGGTGAGGAAAAAATTAATTTAATTTCAAATGAATCACATAACACCTAATTTTTTTTATTTTTAAAAGATTTTCCATTATATGTTATTATTTTATATGGAACTCTAAAATGATAAATAATGTTTTGGTAGATAAAATCCATAAGCTTTTCTGCCTTAGTCAAGATAAGTGGCACAACTTCCACCCACTTAGTGAAATATTATGTAGCAATGATAATAAATCCATAACACTAGGAATATTTAGGATTGATTTGCCCTATAATATCGAGGCCCCACTTAGATAATGGACAAAAATCTCTTGCTACCTAAAAGGCTTTACTAGGGGCATGGAATAAGTTTGCATGTTGCTAACATTTTACACACCTCGTAACATAAGTACACCAATATTGATTTAAGGTGGGCCAATAGTAACCTAAACATAAGATCTTCTTAGTGATTTCATGACCATTGAAATGTCCACCTCATGACCCATCATGGACCTCCTGAATGGTTATAGTAGCTTCATGCTTTTGGACACAATGGAGAAGAATACCATCAAAACCATTTTTATAAAGAACACCCCCTAGTATGATATAGTAGGTAACTTTCTGTTGGAATATGCATCTAGCACCTTTGGATAGATGGGGAGGAGATAGTCCTATAGACAAATAGGCAAATATTTGTGTATACCATGTCTCCTCTAGATTTCCCTCAATATTATTGATTTATGGAAGATTAGTTATTATATAAAAAGGTTGATTAAATTGATAGATAAGGACAAATAGCTTAGATTCTTTAGATGAGGCTAGGATAAAAGAGGCAAGAAATGCCATATTATCAACAAATTTATTCATTAATCTAGGGGTAGCTTGGATGTCATAACATTTGAAGGTGGATAAAAGATGATCAACTAACATATTTTACCATAAAATAATATCATTCTTATATTGATATACACCGATAATCTAATTGACCATTAGCTGGGAATATCCATAGATATTAATTGACCTAAATCCTAATACAAGGGTAGTCTAAAGCCCTATAATCAATGCTTCCTACTTAGCCATATTATTGGTGCAATCAAAGCCTAATTTAAAAGACAAAGGCATGGGAATACCTTGAGAAGGGATTAATATAATTCCCATACCACCTCCTCACTCACATTTAGACCCATCAAAGAATAGAGTCATTTGATTCTCTAGAACTAACTGAGAAGTGGAAGTGATAGATTCATTAGGGAATTCATAATTTATTGGTTGATTATCACTAAGAGGTGCTTCAACCAGTTGATTGGAAATAATATGCCCTTTAATAGATTTTTTGTGGAGAAAATCCATATCAAACTCAACTATATGCATAATCCATCCGGCCATCCACTAATTTTGATAAGGATTAGAATGCATAAACTTAATGGGATCAGTACTCATAAGTACATACATCTTATGGTTAAGTAGGTAATGATGAAGATTAGAAGATAAAAGGACAATGCTAGGCATAATTTTTTGGTATGTGGATAATGGGTTTCATATTCTATGAGGGTATGAATTATATAATAAACAACTTGATCTTTGTGATTCTCATCTCAATGGGAAAGCATAATACCTAGAGCATGATCTGTAGCTAAGATATAAGGGATGAAAGGTGCCCTTCCTTAGGAGGAGTGAGGACAAGAGGTGATAAAAGATAGTCCTTTAGCATGTTAAAGGTTTCTTGATAATGATAGTCCCATATAAAGTGATTATCCTTCTTTAATAAATGGTGGAAAGGTTGATACTAATCAGATAGCTAAGAAATAAAATCATGAATAAATTAGAGCTTGCTTTGTAAACTATGAAGTTGATTAAGGGTGGATGGAGGAGGCATTTCTAAAATAACCTTGATTTTAGTGGGGTCCACTTCTATTCCATGAATAGAAAAAATGAAGCCTAGAAGTTTACCCATCAAGACACCAAAAATGCACTTTTTTGGATTTAGATGTACATAATACTAGAGCAGATGATATAAAATAATCTTAATTATAGATATGTGATCTTTATAGATATTTAACTTCCCAAGGAGGTTATCTACATAATCTTGACAATTTTGTGGATTATGTCATGAAATATATAAGTCATGGCCCATTTATAGGTAGCTCCTACATTATTTAGGACAAAAGGCATAACATGGTAACAAAAGGTCCCCCAAAGAGTAATAAATGGATTTTTATGTTGGTATTCTAGTGTAATAAGTATTTGATTATAACTAGAAAAACCATCCATAAGTGGTAATATTTCATGACCAATAGTGAAATCCACTAATTGGTTGATTTTAGGGAGAGGGAAACCATATTTCAGACATAAAAGATTTAAATCACAAAATTTTGTACATATATGAAGTCCCCTTGAAGGCTTAGTGACTGAAACAATGTTGAACATCCATTGAGGATAATTGATGGGTTGAATAAAGTTAATGGATAAAAGGCACTACAACTCTTCTTTTACTAGAAGTGTGATGTGAGGATACATTTTGTAGATATTTTACTTCAATAGCTTAGCATTGAGAAAGGTGACAATGTTATGGATAATGATCTAGGTGTTAATACCAAGCATATCGCTATAAGACCAAGCAAAGGCTTTACTATGATCTAATAAAAAAGTGATAAAATCCTAGTTTTCTTGTGGATTTAAGGCTTTACTAATTTTAGTAATCCTTGGGACTTCTTGAGACTCGATATTAATATCAATAATTGATTCATTTAATAAGCTAGACATTTTAGATGGAAGAGAATGACATAAATAAGAGCTTTTAGTGCCCAAATGAGTCAAGATTGACTCATCATCCTGACACTAGAAAATAGGGATGGTTGGCATATTAGGTCTTATTAAGCTAGGATATAATAAGGGCATGGTTAAAATTTCATCATCATGATGGAAGATGAGGGGTTATACAGAGATTATACTGACTAAAAAAAGTTAGGAGGGATGGATATAGTATCATTAGTCAGGGAAGAGGTGTTGGATGAGGAAGATCATTCTTCTTCTTCCAAAGATGGTAGAAGAATAGGTTTGGAGGAAGATTTAGAATCTTTCTTAAAACCTAATCCATGCTTTTCATGTGGTTTTCTAAAATTTCCTAATGTGACGTCATGGGGACCTTGCTCATATCTACCCATGCCAAAGCCTTTCTAGGCATAGCAATAAATATAAATTTACATGAAATAGGGATTGATAAGAAATGATAAATTGGATGTAAATGGTTTAGTATAAACATGATTGTTAATTTTTAAGGTATCTTAATTGATCCCATAATATATTAAGTGAGTACGCAATAAAAGTGGTCCAAAAGGAATGAGTTCACCTAGACTAGGTGAATACATGGGTTAGTTATCATGATGGTGATATTCTCTAGGAGTTGGTAAGGTATTAAGAGTTAATAACTGATATTTTCCCATCAAAATCTATTGCATCAAAGAGTCAATGGAATTTAGAGGAGGTAGTTTTGAGGTAGGGATTGTCATGTTAGTCAAAGCTTGATTGGAAGATGGATATGGGATAACATTTGGTGAGGCTATTATGACATCTCTTGGCCTAAAGGTGAAGTTACATGATTTAAAGGGATGAGGATTAATAGGGATGATATGTACTTGGCCTTTATGTTAATATTTAAGGCATTGATTAACTATGGAGGGTACACATCACATCGCATAAATCTATGGACATCTTAATAGAATATTGTATTGGAAAGTCCCTTCTATTACATGAAAGAGCTCATTAATGGTGTGAAGACCTACATAAATGGGGAGAATGACTATTCCTATTGTGGGTGCTACCATGCCATTAAACACATGAAGAATTGTTGAGGATTAGGAAACAATAGTTTCTAGTAGTTGTAATTATTAGAAATCATGTGAGTAAATAATATTAATATTGGCCCCATTATCAATCATAACTTTGTTAGTTTGTGTCTGATTTATTTGAGCTATAATAAAAAGGGTAGGATCTTGATCTTCAGGTGATAAAGGAGCAACCTTAGAATCAATAAAACTAAGTGTTAAAATCATTTGAAGGGCTCCTATAAAAGCTAAAAAATGTTGAGGTTAATTTGGTTGGACCTCAATAGCTTGGAGAAATTCTATCTTTGCCTATCAATGTTGTGGAGAATTTTTAATAAGATCATATAATGGCATCTTTATAGGTGCTTGGTGGAGTTGTTTTAATATGGAGATTTTTACCAACTCCTTGGCTTCAGCTAGGGTAGTTCCTATAAGAGAAATTATAGCCTTTTGTTTATATGGTTTAAACATATTAGGTGTAGAGGCTCCTATAATTGAAATCTTAGATTTATTAGGATTTTGGTTTTGAGAATGGGTGGTTACATGGATGACATAAATGTGTAATAAAGGTGGATATTAAGAGGCTACTAATTCTTTATCCCTTATAAGACTAGTAGGATTATGGATAAGTGGAATGGATGGAATAAAAACCTTTTGCTTAGGAGTTTGATCATTGAGATCATCAATTAAGAGGTCATCATCCTAGATTAACTGCTAGATTATATCCTTAAGGGATTTGTAATTTTCTATATCATGCCCAGGTACTCTATGATATGCACATATTTCTCAATTTATATACCAAGCAAGTCTTTGGGGGTGAAGGTTAACGGTTCATATAGGTGGTAACATAATGATGGACATATCCAATAATTATTTTAATATTACAACATAAGATCCATTCAAATCATAATACTATGGTTTTACAAGGGTTTTGATAACATGCTCTTTTGACAAAGTATTACTCATTTGTTTTTTTAATTTATCCTTTATAAGAGGGACATCTTTAATCTCTTTTCCTTTAGGTTTTTATAATGGTTACTTAATAGGGGAAGGTGTATATGGAGGTGTGACTAATAATGGATAAAAAAATTGCATTTTCCCATGTGTTTGGGTAGAAGCACTTATGATAGGTATAAAATAGGTATGGGGACCTAAAATAGATAATGGAGATGGTACAAAAGGGATAAGTCCTTTATTCTTCCATGTGATAACAAAATAGGGGGTATTTAGACTAAGTTTTGTACCTTTTGAGATTCAAAAAAGATCAACTTTAGCCTAAGGATGAGCTAAGGCTTTCTTTGGTGGAATAGCAAGATAATTGTCCCAGATATTGATGATAGGAGCTTTACCCTTTCCTTTAATATCTTTGGGATAAGGATGTGCTATGGTAGAAGATGGTTTTAAAGGGTCAAGGTTTTGGGTAAAAGGATAGGATTGTATTATATGCTTTCTAAGGATCAAAGGGGTAGAATTTCCAACTCTAAAAGTATCAAGATGTTTATCTGTGACATCTCAAGGAGTAGTGTCATTTTCCCCTTTAGGAGATTTGATACAAGAAGGTGATGGTTCACATGAATGATCCCATGTAATGAGATTGTGGATCTCTATGGGGATTTTAAGACTAGTTTTAACAATCTCAGGTTGACTCAAATCAGAAGCATCTCGTGTAAGGAGATCTAAGATTGAAGGTTTCTCTAGGACTTCTTTAGGAAACAACTGATCATAGATTGTGTCAATCATATGAGTAGATTATTTTTTTGTTTCTTCAAGATTAGCTTGGACTAAATTTGATGTGGATGGATTGTTTAGAAATGGTTGTTTGAAAATATATAATATTTGGTTAGCAAGAGCATTTGGATTATCCAACTAAAGGTCCCCCTTATCAATGAGGTTTTGTACCAATAATTTAAAGGATTAACATCATTTTATGTCAAGTCCTATTACCTTGTGATAAGCACAAAACTCATCTTCTTTATACTAATTAGGTTTAGGATGTGTATCATCGACTAGTCTAATTAGAGGGAGTTTAATAACGTTTACTTATAGGATTTTGTCTAATACCTAAATATAAGGCTCTCTTATAGGGGTATATTTCCTAGGGGAAAATGAGTAAACCCCTTAGGTTGATATGTTTGAGAAGTAGAAGACCCTAATTGGTTGGATGTTAGAGGGGAAGAAGTTCTTATAATAACTGCATTTGCTACCCCTTTTGGTTTAGGATTATTGATATTGCTTTTGGATGGATTAGCTTTAAAGCTCTTATTATGTAACTTACCTTTACCTCTTCAATGACATAGAGTTAAATCTTACGGGCCATGGTAAAGACTTCATAAAAAGTCTTAAAAGTTTGAATTTGTAACATGGATGATATATGGTTTGTACAAGAACATGAAAATAATTCAATTAATTCAATTTATGGCAAGGAAAAGGTTATCTAGTTAATTAAGTTAAGCCATTGAGATATAAATTCTAGTATATATTCATCATCAAATTGTCTAATAGTGTAAATATCTGTGATAGTCACTTTTTGAGAAATATTAATTGAGAAGTGTTCCAAGAAAATTTGGGCCAACTATCCAAAGGAAAAGAGGGAATTTTGGGGAATAAAATTATACCAATCCAATGCAAATCTTGCTAGCGATATGGGAAATGTTCTAAGTAGGAGGGAATCATCATGTGCTATAAGATAACATGTGTGTCAAAAGGATATAAGGTATTTTTTGGGATCTTATTTATTTTGGAATTTGGTAAACTTAAGAAGCTCCCCTTGTAAGGGGTATGGTTAGATAGGGATAGAGGGATGGATTAGCTCATTACAAATTTTTTTCATATGTGAGCATTGTATTATGTCTAGAGGTGGAGGATTCCAAACTAACCATCCTATTCATAGGGATTTTCATGATGTCTATCTAAGTATTAGTCTTAGACACACTTCCTAAAAAACCTTGTTGAAGGGGTTGATAGTGTGGTAAAAAGGTCGATATAGACTGTGAAAGAAGGTATCCTTATATGGTAGAAATAATAGGTTGAGATGCCACTACATATTATAGGACTTGTAGTAGAATATTTCACTATGAGAAAGACTATAAGTGAGTGGTTATTTTTGGTTGTGATGAAGCCACATACTAGGCAGCCAAGGAGACATAATGTTGGAAAGGTTTAACATAAAGTATTTTTTATGTGTGAGGAATTTTCTATGGATGAGGGATTTTATATGTACTATATACCACTATCATCCTAATGGGTAGGAGACTTGTAGGTATTGAAACCACTATTGTTTGGGAAGGTATGGTGGATATAGGTGGAGTGGTATTCTGGATTTGACTAACGATTGGAGAACTGGTAGATACCATGAATGGTTGGTTCTCTAAAGGTTGTGATATCTGAGTATTAGACCCAAGTGGAGTAGATCCAGTGGAAAAGGTTACCATGGTCATGGTAAATTATCTATTTCTTCATTTCCCTTGAAAGTCATCCCATACCTATGTGGAGAGTTTTGGGTATGAGCAGAAGAAGAAATATGTATTGTTCAACTATTCAGATAATAATTAAAAGCAATAGGGTTATTATCTAGTATTTATGCAAAGTAAGGATCTCCTTGGATAATACTATGGAAACATAGGATTCTCAAAAGATTCATGGGAAGAAGTAGGACTAGGTGTATGTTCCATAGGAGAGGATGTAATACCCTCCTTGGATTCTTTCTTTGACTATTGCCTAGTTAAAACCATGAAATAAAAAATGAAAAAAAAAATAAAACAAACAAATAAAACAAAAAATTATTTTTGAGTTATCTAATTTTAATGATGGATGAAAGACACACACTATAGTCATTCCAAAAAAATTGTTTTATCTCTTTTAACATTAATATGTGAAAGGAAATATAGAAAAAGAAAAGATAACAAAGAACTTGAGAAATGGTAATCTAAGGATGGTTTATGTATTTTGTTTTGGTGTTTAAGGGAAATATGTACTAGTGTTAGTACGTGGCTTGATACTTGGGGCTTTCTCCCCTCATGTCATAATCCCACAACTAGTGTGGGTACTTAGCCAAAATATACTAATGGTCTAGAGTTTATACTCAGCTAGAGACTAAGTTGGTCCTCCCTTTGGTGGTGAAATCCAAGTAGGATCACTGAAAAGAAGGTTACCATGAGGTGATGAAATCCACATTGATTTCTTTATGTCAAGTGTTAAGATGTGTTTATTGATTTTTTGATTTGGTTTTTGTGTAGATAAAGTGATAACTATGATAGATTGTTGGCTATATTATTCTATGTGAAATAATCTAAATAGGAAAGATGAATGCAATTTATTTTAACTTTTTAAGAAAAGAAAATAAAATGCAGTCCTAAGGTTATCTTTGGATGAATGCACATAAACAAAGAAAGTCAAAGAGAGCAAATTCAATGATTTTGAATTTAACAAAGAAAAATGAGACTTAGGTCCCACTGGGTGTGCCAAAATGTTTTCATATTTTTTATGCTTTTCAATGTGGACTTATTAGTTACTAAAAAACAAAGTACATGTAGGGTTTAGAGTTATCTAGTGATGAAGGTTGGTTACGCATCATTGACTAGGATTTATGTGAACTCCTCTTTGGATGGGGAGGAATGACATACAATTCACCAAACTTAAATAAAAAATGGATTAATAGGAAAATAATTGGGTTTCCTGGTAAGAAACTAGTTCAAAGAAGTGATATACTTCCTTAGATGGATGTTAACCCATGTTCAACATTCAAGTTTATAAATAAATATGAAATTAAAAAATATGTATAATATGGATAAGAAATGTCTAAAGATAATTAATTGAAAACAATATTTATATGATTAAAATAAGCATCCCAAAATTTAATAGTAATATCTATGTCTTCTTTGATTACGATCAATTAATCATCAATGTATGCAAAATCACATATGAAATTCACAAGGCAAATTCTTAGCTCAAATGCAATATCACTCTGATCACCAAATAGAGGTTAAGGGACTATAAGAAGATCAAAAATGCTAATTGAATCATGTATTAATCTAGGTAGGGTCATCTACAAACATAAATAGATTTTTAGCAAACCAGAATGTAAGTTTTAATAGATTTTAAGATTGAGAAATATAGATTATAAGAATGTTTTGAAATTTAATTAGGGATCAATGATGATCTAATAATATTGATGTCAATTTATATGAATTGATGCCAATTCTATATGAAATCTTAAATTTGAAAAATAGACTATAATAATGACCTGTATTTTTGATAAAATGATAAAAACTAAAATGTAAAATAGACAAAGACAAAATACAGATGATAGTAGATTTAAAACAAGTTATTTAAGACTTATCTTATAATCTAATAAAGAATTGATGGTGATCTAATAGGATTGATGTTGATTCAAATGAATCCAATGTCGATTCTATGCAAAAGTGCTTAATACTAAAAAGACTATAATGATGGCCTAGAAAATAGAGAAAATGAAAGAAATAAAATGTAGATAAAAGATAGAGTTGTATAATTAAATAAATGTTTAAATTCAATGTAATACTAACCTTGGATGGTTTTAAGAAAGTGATGCCAAAAATAATCAAAATCACCTGATAATTATCATTTATCAAGTGCTCTTCAAAGGTAGCAAGATGTTGGTATGGTCTATGCATATTTGTGACTAGTTTTGAAAAAAAATCATGATCAAAATGGTCTCCTTCCTTTCACATTTGTTCCTCTCTAGCAATGGAGGTCTGCTGTGTTTTTATGGATCAGGGTCGATTCTAACCGATTGGCATCGATCTAGGAGGATCAATGTCGATTCACCAAAAATGGGTGAAGATGAATGAAAATCCATTCCAATGGTTTATCATGGGGTAAATAAGGGTTAGAATGACTTTTGAGGTTTTTTAGATTATTTTAACCATGAGATAAGTTTGTTAAGAGGTTGGGTAGATTTAGATTTTTATTTAATTTTGAGAATTTATGGTTAAGGATAGTAAAAGGGCATTAATTACTATTTAACTATAGTAATTAACTCCTTTAACCTATGTGGTAAAATGTAAAGATGAAGGTAAAATGTAATTATCTAAATAATTACTCAATGGGGGCATTACAACACATATCATGATGACACGATATACAAGGTGTATAAAAGTATCATCTATAGATCTTGATGCTTAGGATGACACTTTGAGCTTGTTTAATGTAGCTATGTCCTTAACAATCAAGTTTTGAGGCCTTAAGTTGAGGTTTAGGGCTTTAATCTATTCTAGTAGAGTTTTTAACCCTTTAATAGTGAAGGCGATGGCTTTCATAAATTTATTCATGTCTCAGATCTTATGGATGGCACCACTTATGCAAAATCTTGTCTTTTTAGGTGGGTTAAATCTTAGGATTGTCCTTTAGTGCTTACATGGCATTTATGTGGACCTCCTTAACCTTGTTCTAGTGTACTCCCATGAGAAACCCTTTGAAAATTAGCCATTGGATTTTAAATAAAGCCTTTTTTGTTGCTCCATTAGATTAGGATTCTAAGATAAATGTGAGCCTTTGATTAAGATCCTAAGGGTCCTCTTTGATTGTTTGCTCAGATCCTAGATGACCTAGTTATGCTAAGTGGTACATTTTAGCTTTCATCAAAAAGTCCACCTTCACTTTGCACCATTGGATTAAGATCAATGATAGAGCGATAACCATCGATCATGATCTATGAGGTTGAAGTTAATTGGTTGAGAGGTTGGCTATGGATAAATTTGAAGATCTCGCTAATGTCAAATACATCCTCATGAACACCAAATGATAGGAGTGAGACTATTAAATTTAAGCTTGTGAGGTTCTTTTATCCAAATGATAATGTGCCACATGTCACTTTCTTGGTTCTCTCAAGACTTTACGGTTGATGCAGTCAATTGGATAAAGCTAGGTGATGAACGTGAACCATTGATCATGGTCTAAGAGGTCTTCTCTAATTGGTCTAGCTTTGGGGATCTTTTATTTTGCACCATTGGATCAAGATCACTAGGTGATTGTGGATAGTTTGATCCTATAAGATACACAAACATTAAGTTAGTTTGTGATGCACATAGGCTTAAGCTAAAGGCTTAGCATTAAAAAACACTATGATTTAAGTTTTAAGCCTAAAGTTTAAATGTTTATAGGGTCCCCTTTTAGACTAAGGATAAAATTTTGGATGATGTTTAATTTGAAGGCCTCTATAGCATTCAAGACATCCTCATGAATGTCAACTAATGGGAGGATGGTCATCAAAGTAAATGTCATAAAAACTTTTATAATGAGTGGGCTTAGTATGTAGTTCATCCTAGGATGATCTCATGCTACTAGATTTGAGGCTCTAGGAAAGTGAGAACCATTAGATCTGCATCCAAGTTAAAACATTAAATTAGAGTATGGTACATGTAGTGATTTAGACTAAAGTTCAGGATCCTTGAGGCATCGTCTGTGTTAAATAAACACCAAGAAATTTTAGGATTAAAACATAGGCCTAACATTGATAAGGTCTAAGTCTAGGATGAAAAGGGGGTTTGTGGACATAAAATTCAATGAGGTTAGGAGGGCCTTTTTAAAAGGGAGAAGGAACATAAAAGGGGACTTAAGTATAAGTTTATGTCAAGGTTTGAGCATGTTTAAAAACATAACCAAGCCTTAATGTAAAATTAAACTTAGGGTCCTTTTTTTTTAAAGGACCAATTCCCATTAATTTTTTTCTCCCATGAAAATTGAATTTGAACCCTTAGGTTTTTTTCTCAATAACCTTTCCTTCCTCCATAAAACCTATACTTAGACATCCAAGGGTAATCATTATTAGAGTTAGCTTATAAAACATAATTAAACACACATTACCCATCCCTTTGAAGCTGGATGATCTTCAAATTCTAAAAGAATAACCTCATGAAAGCTAGACCAGGATATAGATGTTTTGAAACATTTACAAGGGTCCCTATTTTTCAAAGGAGAAAAAAAATGCAGTATGTTCATCCCAATAATAGATTCTAGTTATATTTCACACCTCTATACACTAGCATATGACTTGTGACTTGTATGTTCTTGTGTCTATATTATTGATACCCGTATTGATTGAAAACATTGCACCTTAAAATCAAATACAATAAAAAACCAAATCCTAATTTGATCTTACTAATCTATGATTAAATAAATCAATTTAACTAAAATATGATCTGAAATCCAAGATAAGTAAAAATTCCATTCAATCTAAAAACAAAATTTTAATGTAAATGAAATATCAAAAAAAAATCCATATCAAAGTCAAAGGAAAAATTATAAGTTAAAAATTCAAATTACCAAAATAAAACCTCCAAATTCAAAGTCAAAATCAAATCATCTAAATCAATCTAAGCTAAATCTAAAAGCTGAGATTAATTCCAAATTAGTCTAAATCTAATTAATCCAAACATCATCCAATCACTTCCCCATATTTATGTTCAATATCTTTCACCTATCTGTTGGTACCAAAAAAATCACATCTATCCCTTCTCCCATTTAAACCTATGACATCCAAAACATATCTAGATAGAGCCCAATTTGAAAAATAACTATTTATAATCAAAGATGATATCTTTTTATAGTTCACAAAAATAGGTGACCAAATTATTTCATACTATGATCCCAAAAACCTAATCCACATTTTATTTATCTAAATTCAGAAATTTCCACATAAATATTAGCCTGTCCCTAACACTCATGCTATCTCATCTCAAGAAAACATCCCATTCACTAGTTACAGTCTTGATCATGACATGCACCATCACACTAACAAAGGGAAATCTAGTTTGACACCCCTATCCAACATCCATATAGACCTAGATAAAAAAAACACAGATTAATAATCAAGTCCATCCACATCCATATAAGGCATGAAACAAGGACAATATAATCCTCTCAATAATCCTTAGAAGAAATATTTTACCAACTAGTTGTCACAAACATGATTATGTATCCTCACACCAATCCTTTTTATGAGAGAAAATATAAACTTAAGTGGTATAGTTAATGTAAATACTATGAGTATCATAATATCTAGGGCCATTATATTAATAGATGATTGAAATTTAAGAATTACATCCAATATTTGATTGACAATGTGGACATTGAAATAGAATCAAAATCATCCACATCTAAGGATCAATAAATTGGGACATGCAAAGATTCATATCTAGATCAAAATAAAACTTATTCATTTATAAATCAAGGTCAATACAACCAACCCATATTTAAAAAAAACCCATTTTTGTTGAATCACCCATCCTTGATGAACCTCACCTTGATCAACCTCTCTGTGACTATCCATGTATATTCAAAGAGCCTATTTTTTTAAAGCTTATCTTTAGTCCACAAATCCTTGAAAAAACCTTATTAAATTATTAAATATCTAAATAATCCATTATTAACCAATAGTCTATATTTTTGCCATCATATAAAATCCTCCATTTTGAGCATCCCTTTGTCCCAAAATATTTACTACCAAATAAAAAGTGAATATGATACTTGTCAACAAAAAAATCCAACATGATCTCCATGTGACCAAATAATCAACATTTCTTGTCCACAATAATGAAATATAAATAATCAACACCAACATCAAGATCTCATGACATCAATTACACACCTCTTGTAGATCAATTTGAATACATAAATGATCCTTATGTGATTATTAAATAAGATTTCACTAACATAAAAATAGGTAATCATATTAGTTGTTATGAGGATTGTGGTAATTTTAATCTTTCCATCTACATCATACATCCTTCTTACATCACCAATCCTTATATTGACATCAAATATCCCACACCATCGATTGGGATTGAAAAAATCATACACTATCAAACTTCTTCCTTAGCAATAAATTAGTTTTAGAATTCATGTGAATCCAAGTCAACGTCTAGCCAAAAGATGATAGTGATGAACTCTAAATTACATTTGATCTAACATATCCTAGGGAACAAAATGTGTTTCTCAATCAAAATGAATCCAAAAATCTAATGAATTAAATTCCAAAATAAATGTTCCTTATTAAAAACCTCTTTGAGGTGTTTTTAGACAATCAATATTAAAATCCTAAAAATCTAAAAGAAAACACCCTTATTGAAAACCTCTTTGAGGCACTAGTATAAAATAAAAATCAAAATTAAAATCTTGACAATAAATAAGAATCTATTGGTGAAAACCTATTTAAAGAACTAATAGATGAGTAATTCATTTCTAAATCACTTTATCAAGACATCATTAAAATTAATATCAAGACAACCAATAATCCCAAAATCTTATAAATCATAACAAATATCAAGCCTAAATAGCAAAAGAATATTGTCGGTTTTCTTGAGATAATTTTAAGAGTTTTTTGACTCCACAACATCCAAAATCATGACACATGAAGCAAAATTATAGAACACATAATCAACAATGGTGTTTGTGATTTTTAGTCCTAATTTCCCTTGGTATCTTGATATTTATATATCCCTTCGTGATCAGATCCTCCATCTAAATCATGTATCAAACCATCATATTGTATCCTTAATCTAATGCTTATCATAATTTACCATTTTTGGTGGCAGTCTCTTTTGTATGGGGATATGAGGACACCTTGTTAATAGGTTTGGAAGTATTAGAATCAAAAGTCAACAAATATCAAAACAACATTAGTGGAGTCCACATAGATAATAAGATCTTAGTAGAGAAGCTTTCTATGACAAGTATAGAATAAATATCAAAATTAATCAACATCATGCATCTCAAAATCTTCCAATAAGTTGAGATGCCATCAAAACATCAAAAAACAATGAAATTTAAAAAATTTAAAATTAAAAAAAAAAAAAATTAAAATTTAAAAAAAAATCAAAAGAGAGAAATAATTCATCCAATGGTGAAAATCATTCTAATGTCACCTTGGGTGAGTTTCATCATGAAAACCATTTTTGGTGTCATGCATAAATAATTTATTGTCTACAAATACCTCAAAACTTGGGGGTAACCCCATTCCCATATAAATCCTTCATCCTAGCCATCCTATTTAAGCCATCTTATCCATCCTTATCTATGTCCTTATCCTATAATTCATCACCCAATCTCTCATCATGCATTAAACCCTCTATCAACCAACATGACATGCCTCTTATGGTAACTATAATTATATACAAAAGACATAAAAATGACATCCATGTGGATAGGACCATTCTAAACAAAAAATAAATATAAACATTCTGTTAGTTTAGAAAAACATCATTTATCAGATCTAGCCTCATTATCTAAGAAGACATCAACAAAAACAATCACTCATGATTACATAAAAAAAGCCTCGTAGATTTGGAAGAGATATTATATATCAAGTATAATTCTCAAAATCATGAAAAAAAGGGTAGAGTCCTTAGAAGACATGATAAATAAATAATCAAATGTGTCCACATCCTATACATAAAGGATCTACATCATTGAATACAAACCATCTAAAAATCAATGTAAATATGTTACTAATACTTTCATAGTTTCTTAGGAATCCTTATCCAACATTTAAATAGGATACATTCATATTTCCTATGAGGGATATGATAAACCTATCATTTTATCCATTCCATCCATCCTTTTCAGCATATTTTTAGTCAATCTCCCACACCTATCTATTGGGATAAAAAATCACTTGCCATTAGATTTCTTCCATAACAATCAAACAATGGCATAATTATGATTGATATCCAACCAAAAGAGCATAAATCTACATCAACATATATTTGGGAATAACAAACATCCCTCAATAAAAAATTCCAATAATCTAACAAATCAAAATCCAAAATTAATGACCCCTAATGAAAACTTATTTTAGGCTCTATGGGACAATCTAAATCAAAATCAAAATATGAAAAATAAAATTTTAAATTCCATTAGTGAAAACCTCAATGAGGTGCCATCAAACCAAAATAAAAATAAGGAAAATTAATGAAATAATATCCATCTTACGTCAGCACAGTCAAAGGATAACTCCACATAATTTATTGAAACCCCCATTAATACAACATAAAATATCCCAAGCATCCAACTAGTAGATACTCACGCTCTATGGAACATGAGATTATTAGTTTCACTCCCCTGTAAGATCAAAATATCCCTCCAAATCATCCAAACAACCAATATACATCCTCTATCTAATGTGGCTCACATTTTACCCTAATTAGAATCACCCTCTATTATAGGGGGGCTATGATGAGATCCTAATTAATTTTGAAGAAGCCAATCTAGAAATCAACAAATTTCAAGATGACATATTTAAAGAGTGAACCTAAAGGATCCAATGTTTCATTAGTAAAAAAGTAAAAATAGAAAGATAAATAAATCTTCCAATGGTAAAAACCATTATTATGGTGCCTTGAGCAAGTACCACATGATGAAAACCATTTTTCTAGCATCATGAATAAATAATTATCTATCTACAAGTACCTCAACACTTGGAGGCATCCCCAAAACCATCCAAATCCATCCCATCCATACCATTTAAATACTATCCAAATTCTCATCCTAAATTATCCTCTTACCATCTTATTATAGCCATCCTTTCTTCATGTTGTGACCTTGATAAGAAAGTAGATGAAGTCTTAAGTCTTATTCTAAAACCATCTTGGAATAATCCACTAAATGACAATTTGACTACTAGACACTTGGTTCCAACATTACATGGTCTTTAAATATACTTAATTTATTCCTTATCCTCCTATATCATCCAGCATCATTATGAATTTGTTCAATCCATTATCATCTCCTATCCTAGTTGTTAGGCCTAGTTTTCCATTTTCTATCGGCCCCTTTATATATACTTATTACAAAAATCCCAAAAAAATTTCAAAAATCCAAAAAAAAATTCAAAAATCCAAAAAATCCATAACAATAAAAAATACAAAAAAGGAGATATATAAATCCAAAAAATATAAAAAAAATTATTATGTCTATACTTAGGCTCAAATCCTTGATCAAATTTGAACCATTATCTAGCTATATATATCATCAAATCGTACACATAAGGATTCTAACAAGATGCTTTCTTTTTATTTTGTTTTCAAGTTTGTGTGCGTGTGTGCTTACTTTTTTACCTATTTCATTTTCTTGTTGTTCCATGACTTAGTCCATATGCATGTGACAATAGGTTCATCATGGTTTTTACATATCATGGTGCCTCTTATCATGTACTTGTACTTGAGTCCATCCATTAGCTCATAGAAATAATGACATCATGATTTTTCCATATCATGGTGTATTTTTGTCATTTATCTGTTGGATTGAGGGTCAGTCCTTACATAAACTATGACCATGTCATCTATGGTAATATATATTATGGTTAATATTATTTTATGTAAAATAAATAAAAAAAATTTGAAAATGATATGGATACATGTGCTAAAATGATGGTATATCACCTTGGAAAATAAACATTCATTTATTAATGTCCATTTACTCTAACATATAATTCAATTAGTTCATCCATATATGACCACATCAAATCAAACCATTTAGTAATATTCCTCATCACATATTTCCATAACAGGAGAACTACATCATCCTGATATCCATATAGAATATGTAGATAATGCTTAGTCACATAGGATTTATAAGGTTAGCTCAACCATTCCCATTCCTATTTTCCATTCCCATTTTTGTTCATTTCTCAACATCCATTATTTTAGTTAACTAACCAAATCTAATAATCATCCCCATGTCCCATGTGTGCAAACATCACTTTTCCATGTCCTCTATCCAATCTAATTTATCTAATATTATCCAATTCAACCCAATTTTAGCCATTTCAATATAATCACATCATCTTTCAATCCTTATTACATCAAATGGGGGCATTGTCATGTGCTCTATTTTTTTTGAATTCTAAATTCTTTGAAAAATAGTTGTACCATCATCACATACTTCTAAATCAACTTATCAAATCATACATGTTATCCAATGCTAACAAGTCAATCAATCAATAATCCATCCATCCAATTTTAGCTCACAAATTTCACTCACTTACTTGTATCCTTGATTTGGGAAATTCAATCATGTAACTTTTCCATAGGATAGATCATTCCAAAATATAAGCCCATAGTTTTTCAATATATTTCCTTCCTAGTTTTTCTTTGATTGGGACAAATTGAACTATCCATCTTATCTCAGGATGTATCCTTCTTGAATCCTCCCTTCCTGGGTAAAATCAATCCACCACCATCATCAATCTAAACATGTAAGTTTTTTATTGAGTGGGATAATATCACCTAGAGGTCAATCTCATATTTTCCATTCATCATCACATCCTAGGTCCTAATCCCTCTTTCTTCCTCACCCAAATGATCTAATATCTATAGAGTTTATAGCTTATTTTCTTAAGAAATTGATTCCATTTCTATTTCATTTTGATTAAAATGGCTAAATGTTCATAAATTTTTAATTCTTTACTTAGTCATTTTTTTAAAAATGGATTGAATTGGCTTTGGATCAAACAAAATGACTAAGTTTTTCATATTTTAAATCTTATACTTAGTCATTTTTTAACTTTATGCTTAATCATTTTAGTTTTAATTTTCATAGTCATTTATTTTCAAAATTTTACCTAGTCATTTTCATGTTTTTCCACAGGTTTTTCCACATTTCAAGATGTTAGTGTTGATTAGTTTTGGAGGTAAAATATTTTAGAAAAATGGATAAGTCTTTTAAATTTTATTGGCTCTAATATCATGCCATGTGGAGTAATCCTAGCACCATGGAACCTTAGAAACTTATAGGGATTAATCCATTATAATTTGAAACCCCATAAACATGGAGCCACAGAGCCTTAGAACCTCAAAGGAATTAAACCATTAGGTATACAATTAATCATCTTGTG
Source organism: Torreya grandis (assembly GCA_037957365.1). Lineage (NCBI taxonomy): Eukaryota > Viridiplantae > Streptophyta > Pinopsida > Cupressales > Taxaceae > Torreya > Torreya grandis. Next base: position 727,866 of record JARHVA010004707.1, read on the forward strand.
GTCCCAAGTTCCTAAGAATATGCCATGTGGTAGCTTCTCAAAATCCCATAACCATTAAACCTTTGAAGCTTAAGACCATTACACTATTATCCTAACAAATGAAAATCCAAGGAATCCAAGGAAAAGATGCATGGAAACCATGGAGTCTAAGGCATAAATAACATAGGATAAATAAAATAGGCCACATGGCCATGGATATGAAAATAGCAAACAATAAATCCTAAGAATGCTAATGAACTACCAAGTGGAAAAATATGACCTATAGGAGCAAGGCCAATTCACCAAGAAGGAAAAGGAAGGAGAATATAAGAAATATCCACATGGTAGTGACTTGTTAAGCAAAGTACACACTAGATACATATATAACAAGGCATTATTTCAAACTTGATAGCTCATCTTATTGTCAAAACCATCAAAATTTCAAAATGGACTATGTATTTGATTTGATTTGTAGCATCAATTTGTAGTTGGTTTCTCACCAATAAATGATCATAAGTGATATAAATCAATATGTACTAGGTATATTCAATTGCGAATCATGAATAATTGGAATATGGTTCATATTCTTCATCATAATTTTTTGATTTAGAAAAAAATCTTGATTTTTCATCAAATTTAGTATTATAATAATTTGATTCAATTTATCTACCTAGTTAATCATTTAACTCTAATTCATTTTCTAATAATGGGGAACTTGATGATATTTTGAGGAATTCTAAATTATAAAATATAGATTTAGATATGTAAATATATTTGGAGTTAAAATTTGTTTTCTCTCTTGATAATTCTTCTCCTTATGAATTTATTACTATTTATAACCATCTCAAATATAATTTAAATGTTTTTGATAACTATGCTATCAATTTTTATTCAAATGGCTACACTAAAGATGAAATAATTGATTCTCTAAAATGTTAGATCAAGATTTATAAAACACAAAAAATGAATATCTTGATGTTTTACATACTGAGAAGAAGTCAATTGAAGGAAATTAAGTATGAAAGGTTTGAATTTATAGATTGTCTAAATCATGATGTGATACTAATAGGTTAATATGACATGTTTCATTACACTTATTTTCTAAAATCAGAGTCATAAGACTTGATGAATAACATTGATTAAGAATATTTCAAATTTTGTGACCTTATAGAATTAAAACAACAATTCTTATAGAGTACGTGAAATTTGACAATATTCAAAATTATTTAAAAGAGATACATCTAGAGGATATTCTAAAACAAACAAATCATGTTCTTAACCTAAATTCTCTCTATCCTAACTTTAAAAAACTTCATCTCTTTATGAATCAGAATTATAACCTTTCATTTATAACAAAAGAGAAAAATGGCTAAAACTACACACAATGATGATTCAACAAGTTTTATTTAATTTATTCAAGGGTATATGATATGTTTATCATGTTGAATTGCTACCTTTAAATCTTATAGTCTTACATATGATGAATATATTCATAATTAAAATAATCTCTTACATCATAACTATACTGAAAGAGATCACTTATTAGTTATTGTTATATTACTTTCATGGATTCATCATTATTTCTTTACTTGTTTATCTTTCAACACCAGCTTATAATTCATTTTGTCTCATAGTGGAAAATATTTAAGGTCAGTTAGTCATCTTTTTTTTTCTGTTTGTATATACTTTTTTCATATGACTTTACTTTCTTTCTTTTTGGTTTGTTTGTTCCTTCTTGTTCTTGCTATTTTATTTGTTTTCTACTAGTTTTATATCCTTTTGGTTTCTTTTCTCCCATTTTGATTTGTGTATGTCTATCTTGAATAGATTGCAAAATATTCATCATTATGAAGGACAAGGTAAAAAAAATTTGGCATAAAATTATAAGTATTATTTATCAAAGGTTTAGACACTGTTAATTTATGATTATATTTTATAAATAAAAAATTACTACAAATATTTTTGTTATAAACATTACCTACTTTCAAAATTGATATTATTGGATAGTGTAATGATTTTCATCTAGTCATAATTTCCTTATTTTAATCATTCCTATTCTTTGTGCCATGCTAGCCAAACAACCCATCCCTTAATTGAAAAATGTTTGAAGGGGTTCGCACTTAACTACTTAGGAAATGATAGGCCTATATTACACTTCTAAGTCTTTGAAATTCATAATTATGATTACACACCGATTTCACATGTGAAACTAGATAACAGGGTCAGTAATGCTATATGAAAATTTAGTACCCCTCCTAAAAACATGAAATTATTCTCTAATCATACATACTCCATAAAATTTAAAATTATGATGGGAAACAACTTATTTTCATATACTTATTAATCATTTATTTTATGTGTGATTAGATGTGATATGGTGTTGTGATATTTTTTTTAATTTTTTTTATAAAAATATTGTTGACTGCTTTCTTCTCTTAGGCCTAGAAATGATTCAACCTATCTTGAAAACTCAAAACTCACTTTTATAAACCCTTATTATACTCACTTATGGTGTTAGGACAGTCTAAAATGAACCACTAATCATCATGTCAAGGACATCAAGTCAAATGTTTTATCATGTCAAGAAACACCATAGTGGTTATATTTACTCCTTTTTTGAAGTTGTATCAAGAAATCCCTATTAAGGTTAAAATACCCCCATTTCTAAAAAATGGGGACCCTTGTGTCAAAATTGTGCAAATTTATACCTTATAATTTAAAATCCACTTGATCAAAGTGTCACTAGCATGTTTGAACATTATTTACATTTGAAGATCATCCATCTCATGAGTTGGTTAGTTTATTTATTCATGGATTTGTTTTAACCTTGTCTGTGTTTGTCAACAGTCGATATTTTTATTTCAGGTTACAGGTCTAATGGGGTTCATTTGGAAAATATAATGTCCAGGGTTCATAATTTTATGGTTTTATCTCAAGCTGGTCTTCTACTAGCCTTTGGTCTGTAGAAAGTCAAATTAAATCAATTTTTAAAGCTTCTTGAAACCCTATCACAAGTTATTTTGGATCAAATTCAAAATTGGTGGGAACAAATTACATGGAAACAATTTTAAAATGCCATAGACTTAGCTCAATTTTTATACTAAGGATTAGTCATGTTTTTTAACATGATTAAACCTTAGTCTAAAAAATTATATGCTTGGTCCTGTTTATGTCCCAAGTCCCTTATTCCCTTTTACCTTAGTATAGTCTAACTTTATCGTTACAGGGTCCTTTTATTATGTTCTTAGGCTTGCTCTAAATAATGCATGGTCATTTTGTTATAACTTAGACTAAGTTCTTAGTCCTAAAGTCTCATTCATGTTTATTATCATAAACAAAACCTTATTATTAAGATTTTATCCTAAGTTCCATATACCTTTGAGTCATAACAAGAAAATTGTACTTATTTTCATTATTAACAACCTAAATTTACTTAGGCAAACATAATTGTATGGTGAGATATGAGATTGATAAGTCTAAGATTTTGATCCATGGGACCAATCTCACTCGATCCCATAGATCAAGATCGATGATCTATATTCACTCAGATGGCCAAGATCCAATGATGTGAGATCAATATTAAGACTAAAAGGGTCCCTTTTTATTACATAGAACTAGCCTAAGAATTTACCCTAAGGTTTTAATTGTATATATTAATACAATAAAACTCTAGGATAAAAACTTATGCCGTGATTTTTATTCAAAGGGTCCTTTTTTATGATGTTATAAGGTTAGACTAAGATACTAGTCCTAAAGTCTTATTCATGTTTATTAACATAAATAAGACCTTAGTCCTAAGTATTTATCCTAAGTTCCATCTAATTCATAGTCCTAACTTAAACAATTTGCATCTTCATAAGATCAATTACCCACATCTAATCATACCAAGTTAATTGGATGGTGAGAGATAAGGTTGCGAAGTTAAGGGCCTTGATCAATTTAACCAATCACATTCAACTACCTAGATCATGATTAATGAACCAAATTTAATCTCATGAATGGGATCTAATGGTGTGAGATCAATATCTTCCACACCATAGACTTAACCCTATTTTAATCCTAAGGTTTAGTATTATTTTCTTACATGACCAAACCTTAGCATAAAAATCTTATGTTTGGTCTATTTATGTCTTTTGACCCCCATTTTTTGGCATATTTCATTATTGTCATGATCTAACTAATAAAAGGTCCTATTGTTAAAAAAACTTATCTTAGATATTTTACCCTAAAGTTTTGGTGTATTTATTAATACAATAAAACCTTCAGTTAAAAACCTTATGTTAAGTCATTTTATTATTAGTCATGGGGTCCCTCTTTTATTATGTTATAATATTAGCTTCAAAATTTTAGCCTAAGGTTTATTTAATTTTTATTAACATGAAATAAAACCATAGTCTAAAGTTTTTAACCTAAGTTCCTTATGTGTCTCGACCCTTACTTAAACATTGTGCACTTTTACATGATCAACAATTTATATTTGCTCAAATAGATTTTATCAAATGGAGCGTATCCATTCAAAGTTTTAACAACATCTCTAAGATTACAAATAAGTGAAAATTTTCATGATCATGGCCAAAGGACAATGAATAGCTAATGGTGGTCCATCCTATATACACAATATTTATAACTTCTATTGATTACTGATGATTTACATCTTGTAGGAACCCATCGATACTCAATCTCTTTAAGTGCACATCCTAAGGGGTGCATCAAGAAGGGGTGGAAAGAATCTTTGGTGCTTTAGAAGATTATTTTCCCTTATTTCCACATTATTACCAATTCAGCTAGACCCCAAAATGATTGCCTAAGCTATTTCTCCTCCCTTGATTATTCCTCTAGTCTTTTACTCTTTCATTTCTCCTTTTATTATCTTAAAATCCTTTTTGAATATTAGTTGTACTAGATTGAATAGGTTGACCCAATATATTTAAGGGGAATTTTTTAATCTCTTGCTTTGTTAGCCTTTCAGTCGACCTAACACAAACCTTATAAATTGTCCCCAAAAATACACTAGGTCAATTGGGTTAACCCTATACAACTAACATTTGCAAAAGGATTTAGGTCAATTTTTTCCTATATATAAAAGATAATTTTATTCATTATTCATATGTTCAATAAATATTTAGTATTCACTCGTGCTTCTTCACAATCTGCTCTTCCACCATTCTACTTTAGGAGACTTAGTTTAGGTTTCTTATCTAGAGAATCTAGTCTTGTGGATAAGTATTAGATTATTTTGCCTTTCTTAGTGATACTTACAAACCACAAAAACCTCTTGAAAATACCCTTTGGCTAAGGGAGGGATTGATTCTTTATGGATTCACATTTAGGTAAGTATATTCTAACTTTATTCTCCTCTCTTTTAGTAGATAGAATTAACATAAGTGTTGGCTTGAATAATACTATCTTTCATATTTTATGTATTAGGGTGTTACTCATACTTAATTTAATTGAATTTCCTTGTACATATTTGTTTTATTGTTTCTAACCCCCACTTTGTACCACAAGATTTGGTGTGTTCTAGATTATATTCTACTTTATTGTTATTAGAATAAGTGAATGTTTTAGACCTTAGGAATCAATTAGGGTTGTTGTGTAATTATGTTAGACTATAAGCTTTAGAACCCTTCTTAGCATGATGTGTTGTGACAAGTGATACAATTGATCCCCTAATTAGTTATAGTGGATCCCCATAATGATCAAGCTCCCAATTAACAAGGGTATCCCTAATCAAAGGTGTAGGTATGATCTATCTTATCTTATCCAAGATTAATTCATAGACATGATGCATTTCCAATTGCATACATTCTAATGAAACCAACATGAACTAAGCCTTGAACTATAATTCACTTTTTCTTTCATTTATTTTTTTATTTTGATAACCATTTTTTATCATATATTTTTGACATTCTAGATTGATTCTATCAACCCAGATTTTTATCTCTATATGCAGGTTATAGGAACAGGTAACTAAAATGACCTAGTCAACCTAGTATGATTTTATAGACTTTCACATACCTATTTCAACCTACTAGGTCAACCCAATTGACCCCTTATAGTTTTATCAATTTTTAGTAGGCTCCTATACATTTTGATCACTACTATCAACCTATTTTACAGGTTTCTCAAGCATACTTCTAGGTTTTAGACCAGAAATCTTCTTCATTTTATCTCTAATTCATAAAGGTTCCTTTCTAATTATCTATTTATTTCCTTTCTATATTTTTATTTTTTAAAACTACTCTTGCATAGTTACCTGGATCGACACTACTGACCCAATTCTATGCTCTGTGTGTTATCTAAAATAACTAGATTAACACTACCAACCTAATTCATTTTTAAACTTTGCTTCCATACTACATGTTCAACCCTATTAACCCTATTATATATTTTGTGCATATAGTGTTCACACTATATCTTATTTCAAATTTTGAATTAACCTCATATTTTTTAGTAATTAGCTCACACTTTCCTTTCCTATTATTTGCATGCTTACAATAGTTCACATAGTTTAATTAGGGGATTTTCAAATTATCACTTATTTTCACTATTTATATTTTTACACACATGACCAAATCACATAACATAAACAATCACTTTAACATCTATCTACCTTAGGCCAACCTACTTGGATTTCATCATCAAGGGGGAAGTCAACTTGATGCTCTGGTCAAGTATAAAGCATGGTTAATAGTATATTCTAGCTAAGGACCTGACACCCTTATCATTGTGGTGTGTGAAGTGAGGGGGTAGGCCCCGATACAAATCTTGTATCATTGTCACTACAGTGTCTTTCAGCCCAAACTACCTAAAACCATCCTTAGATTGTTATCTAGTACCCTGCTTATAACTAACTTCCAAACACATTAAAAATAATTCTTAATAATCTAATGAACAATTAGGTTGACTAATTAGTTAGATTTACTTTTTAATTTGATTGTTGTCTCTTTATTTAATTGTGTGTGAAAAAGCTTGCATTATCTAGTGTTAGTGTAAGGTTTTGTTTTATGTGCCTTAATTGGATTGACTAGTGTTAATCTAATTGACTATTTATTTATTTTCAGCTCTTACTTTCTTAGATCAGCTACAAAAATTATCATGTTTAAATTCATCAAATTTTTATCATCTTTTTATTTCTCCATGTCCACTTTACTATATTAACCCATTTGACCTAGTGTGTTTTCAGCCCCTATTTACTATACTAGATCGACCCAGTCAACCTTGTATAGTATACAACACCTTTTCCATCTTTTTCTTGCCTTTTTTCATTGTAATAGATTGACCCAATTGACCTTGTATAGTTTATAGACCCTATTTTCGATACTGGATTGACCTAGTTGACCCTATACTATTTTCTGCTTTCCCTATTTGTTAATTTAGTTCCTTATCCTTCTAATCTTGTATTTTATTCAGTTTCTCTTCAGTTAGAATGAAATATCCTATCAAAATATTCTTGGATATCTTGAATCCATTTAGGTAATATATGGGATGTTCATTCCTTCCTCTCTTTTCCTGCCAAGAGAATTACCACTCTTGGGGCACCTCTTCTCCTCCTTCATATATGAACTATAATATGGTGCAAATAACACAAAAAGATGGAGTTGATGGATCTAATCCTTTCTATACTTAACATGAAACTTCTCAAAATCATCAAATTAATGTGTAAGTGATTGATATGAGTTTACTTAGCAATCCCACTAATACTTCCTATCAATCATCCCCCTAATACTAATATGGGGATTATTCATACAAACACCAACCCACCTCTTGATATAACCCAAATTTTATCTCAATTTATTCAACAAATGAACATTATGCAAAATTTTAATACTAATCAAATGATGTAACTTCAAAAACACTTAATAAATGTGGTTAATCAACCTCCAACTATTCATCCTGAATATAATCCTAATTATATTCCTCCACCTCTTAGGGATGCCTCAAGTATTGTTATTCCTCAACCCATAATGAATAACAAGATGCTTCAAACCATTCAAAATGAGCCTTTATCTCCCTTCATTGTTTCCATTAATATTCGTAACATATCTTCAACTATCAAATATGATGGGACTAAAGACCCTACCTCATTTCTTAAAGCCTTTGGCAACATTTACAAAGAGTGGATCTAGACTAATACCTTCACCACTATTAAACTCTTAGTCAAAAATTTTACCAACAATGTATTATAATGGTATAATCAACTACCACAACATTCTATTTGGAAACTTGAATATTTGGTTAATCCTTTGGTTAAAGAGTTTCAACATAATGATCTCCAAAAAAATTGTCTTAGCCACTTTATCAATGCTAAGCAATGTCCAACTGAATCAGCTCATGACTTTATTAAAATATGGAAATATTTATCACATAAAGTTGATCATAAAATGAATGATGATAACTTATTCAAACTCTTTATCATGGCTTTAACTCCTACTCTTCAATATAAGGTTTGAACCTTTGCTCCTCAAACACTTAGTGAAGATCTTGATCAAGCTAAGCATCAAGACTTTCTCATGAAGTAATTTAAACCTAATCCTAAACTTCTTAAAGGATATTTCCAAAAATATAATGATATCACTAGTAATGCTCTACCAACCAAACAAGGAGATGCCAAAACTGATATTCCTTCACCTTCTCATATACCTATTTCGGTTTAACAAGTGAAATAATTTCTATCACCATCTAAACCTTTTATCTATCCCAATGCTCCTCATAAGTAGTATGATACCAATTTATTTTAATGGTTATATGCCAACATTGGGCATTCTCATTAATATTTTAGAGGGATAAATAAATTTTTTGTCTCCTATATGCTTGGTGATTCATTCAATCATGAAGTTATGATCAAACTTCATCATCAAGAATACACTATTACTTTTCAAAAATGACAAACTTTTAAAGCTTCTACCTCTAATAACCAAAAATATTCTTCTAATAATTAAGAAAATGTTAAGGATGTTTATGCCATTGATGCCAATTATGATTAATATTATAACAACTCTCAATATATCAATACTGCCAAGGTCAATTATCATTGTAAACTGGCTCATAAAGATCATGTTACTAAGCCTAAAAAGCCATCTTTAGAAGAATAACTTCTTAAATATAATACCACTACCAATATTGATTTGGGAACACATGAGGAAAAAATTCCTTCTTATAATCCTCCAACCACATCTATACCTTTCAAAACTAATTAACCTTCTAAAAATGTGTTGTTTCATCTAAATCTCATTGGAATTTTCATGAATAACTCAACTCTATGCCTTGTAAGATTCCTTTTATGGAGTTGGTTATCACTTCACCCTATAATCATAAATTTATTATGCAACAACTTCAATAAATTGAAGATCCATCCTCCATAGATGAATAACCACCTTTTATTAACTCTCAAACTACTAATGTTAACATTATTGAAACCTCATGTCCCTCTTCTAATCCATATATTGAATTATTTGAAGAAGACATGATCAACGATGAAATTATTTTTTGAGCTGATGATCTACCACTCTATATTAAAATAGACATTAATACCATTCTTATACAAAAATTCTTAGTTGATGAAGGCTCTGGTATTAATGTGACATCTTTTTGGTTCATTCAATAACTTGGTTATAACAAGGACCATCTTAAACAAACCTATCTTACTTGTCATGGATTTGATAAGACTAACCGAAAGCCACTTGGTTATATTTGGCTTCTATTAACCATAGGACCTAATACCATTTGAATAAATCTTATGGTCTTTGAACTCCCTTTATCTTAAAATATCCTCCTTAGTCATCCATGGACCCATCGAATGCAAGCTATCACTTCTTCTGGTAGTCAATGTATTAAATTCTTGCATAAAAGAAAATGGTACAAGCATGAAGCTAATCCCAATCCATGGAGTTTTGAACTTCATAATCCTAAACTTCAATATCATATTCCCAAAAATCTAAATATTAAAAATTCTCTTTTACCTAAGCTCATCAACATGAGTCCTAATCTACAAGTTACTCTTGTAGATTCTAATGATGATGAGCCTATTTATTTGAAACACACTTGTAATACTACCAAGTTACCTCCATATATCTCACAATGGATTCCTCCTTCTCTTTTACCAAGAGATTTTACTATTCATATTATTGATGAGATTACCAACTTTCCCATTCTACGTAATGCTTAAGATCCTTCTTTACCATAAGATGCTTTTACTTGAAATGTAATCCTCATATATTTATAAATATTAAGATTTCACCTTCTGAACTTCCCCCTGATTCTCAAGATTATACATTTTCTCCAACATATGATGATAACTATATCATGGCCCAAGATCAATCTATAGATTTGGATATCCAACACTACCAAAAAACTTTAGCCCAAATATATGCTTTTTAATTAGGATGTACATACCATTTCTATGGATCATACCTTAGATTTTGAGGGTCATGTGCCTCTTATCAATCATCCTCTTAGTAATACTCCTTGGGTGGTAGAACAAACTATACCTTCTAAACCTACAAACTTTCCTACACCTTTGGATCCAATCATTCCATTAGATCCTTATCCCATAATTGAATCCATCAATATACCTATCTCTTCTATTCCATCTATTTATTCTACTCCCAATATTATTCTTGATACCAAAGTAACCAATGTCTATTAGATTTATTCTGAATATGATGACCATGGAAATAAAATTTTAGATCTTGAAGTAGATGTTGAATATTATGGTCCTCTTCCTACCTTGCCTAGTGATGAAGTTATCTTGATTTACTCCATGCCTGAGAGCTTTAACTTCCTTGAGAGCTTTATAAACTCAAAATTTTCAAAACTAAAATTCCTTGCTTCAATAACTTCATTTCTAAAATTGATCCTAAAACAAATCCAATTTCAGATTTTCTTAACACACCATATCACTTTCAAGATGGTAATGCCATGCTTATTGAAGGGACTACTCATAAATATGGTACACCATCTTATCCTCAATCAATTATAATTTCTCAAGAGATTTCACCTATATAATATGATAACTTTAGCTTATTCTTTGAAAAATATCATGAATATTTTACTTGGTCCTCTAAGGACATGTCTATAATTGACCCCAGCATTGTGGTGCATAATATCATTACATATCTTGATGCCAAACCTATGTGTCAAAAGGAAAGAAATTTTTTTCCTTAAATTTTTAACCTTATGTCACAAGGAAATCATCAAATTAATAGATGATAAATTTATCAAACCTATGGATTATTCTAAATGGGTGTCTAACATTTTTCCCATTCAAAATAAAATCACTATGGTTATTCTTATTTATATTAATTTCTATAATCTTGATCTTGCTTGTCATAAGGACAACTTCCCCTTACCTTCAATAGATGCCATAGTCAATTCCACAACTGATTATGAAATGTTATCTCTTATGGATGGTTTCTCAGGATACAATAAAATTCATATCATTCTCAAGGACCAACATAAGACTAATTTCACCACAGAATAGGGCACCTATTTCTATGTCAAAATGCCCTTCGATCTCGATGTTTCTATCTAATTTTCACTTTTTATTAAGTGTGAAAAGAAGAAACTAGTTAAGAAGGGTGTGGAAGAACACCTATTGAATGTGAATGCATTAAATCTAATTGATTGTGGTGAGATCCTTTTTGGATTAGGAGGATGACTTATAAATAATAAAACAATAAAAAATCTTGTTTTTTAGACAAGTGCATGGGTAGATTGCCTAGTATGAGCTAGATCCTAGAAGCGAAAGCTTTTTAGGGGGTTGTCAATCCACCTTATTTAAAACACTTAAGTGTAAATGATAAAAGAAATATATTTTACTTAAATTATTATAAAAATGAAATAAACAACAGAAAATTAAATCAAATTAATTGAGAAAATTATATGCTTTGCTAAGTTAACCAAAATGAGGTAACTAGTTACATTATAATAATGCTGAAAATTGGTTAAGGCAAGGTTGTGGTTTTGGGTTTGGTAATTTGATAAGGGTCAAAAGAATGGTATGTTTGGGGTTGATTGAGATAATAAAATTATATGGATTGATGGTTTAAAAAAATAAAACAACAATTAACTAAGGTAGCAAAAATATTTTGGGGGGTGGGGGAAGAAGTTAAAGAGGGTGAAGGTGCCAAAGGTGCAAAGAGGGAAAATGAGGTAAATAGAATTACAATAGAAAAGGTGATAAAGGAGGTCAATGGATTAAGATGGTAAGTGGATTAAATGGTAGAGGTCAATGTAATAAAATTAATGACTTAATTAAATAACTAAAATAAAAAAACCAATTAAGGTTACCTTGAAATTTGTTGATGTGGTTGATGTTTTGATGATGTGATGAAGGAATTATGTGGTAATTTTGGTAGAGCTTAATTTCTTTGATATATTTTCCTCTAAGATGTGGATGACCTCCAAAATTATGATCTCCTTCAAATATCTGACAAAACATGTTAATATCCAAAGACTCACTTCTAACTTAACCTTGGATGAAGGAGAGGGTATTTATAGTATTTGTTGTCAAGAACTATGCCAAAAGAGGGAATAGAATAAGTATGGTGCCATTTCCCATATGGTGCATGAATGATTCAAAATCTTAGGGTGGTGGGATTCCCACCTTGATCATGGGTCTCCCATTTGGGTTTGTGTGTTTCCCACCTTACACGTGAGTCTAATTTTTAATAGGAATCATGCACATGGGTCTAAATGAGGCCAAAAGTCTTTTCACCATCCTATATTGTCTTCATCCAAGCACTTAAAGAGAATCCCCACAAAATTTGGAATCACTTTCCATGTGGGTACATGAATGAGTCAAAATATGAGGGTGATGGGATTCCCACCTTGATCATGGGCCTCCTATTTGGCTTGGTGTGTCTCCCACCTTGTACATTAGTCTAATTTTGAATGGGAATCATGCACATGGGTATAAATGAGGATAAAATAATTTTCACCACCCTTTCTTTTCTTCTTCTAAAAACTTAAAGAGATGACCCAAAAAATGTGTTTCCATTTTCCATTTGAGTGCATGAATGAGTCAAAATATGAGGGTGGTGGGATTTCCACCTTCATCATGGATCTTCAATTTATTTTAAAACATCAAAAATGGGTGGATATAGTGCCCTTTGTCATTTTCAAAGAACTAAAGAGGTGGTTATCCCATTTTCAATGCCAATTTCATGTGTGAAGACAAAATACATGTTGAATGATGGCCCCTTGAGGGAAAGTTCTCCATATTTTAAGGGGGGGCCTTATGATGCTTAAATGAGGTCATTAAGCACCTTAGGATGATGTCCCAAATCAATCCATTTCACTTATAATCCATTTCACTTGCCATATCACTTCCCAAATCACCTTCCATGTCACTTTCCATGTCACATGCCATGTCATTATGAATAGTGATAGTGGGTCCCATAATGAGTACTGATAGTAACTAGTAATTTTGAATAGTAATTTCAAATAGTATTATTTAAATAGGAGAATAGTGATTTCTTTTAGGTTAATAGGGTTTTTTTAAGGTTAATAAGGTTTAAGGGGTCTCTAGGGGGTACTAAGACATTTAGTCATCAAAAACTATAAGAGTGTAGTTTTTTAGTATCTATATTTTGCCCCTTTTTGTTAAGTGACTTTGAATTAAAATGATGAAGAAAAAACAAATAAATTGGTTGAATGTTAGGGTTACCTAAGTATGGGAGGAGGTTTCCCCCCTAAAATTGAGATTTGATGAGGAAAGTTTGATCAGGTGCAGGTTTGATAAGTAGTTGGTGAGGAGGTACTAGGTAATGACATAAGGTAGTTAGGCATGTGAAATGCCAATGGGTTCATAAAATGTGACTAAGCATGACATTCAAGATGATGTAAAGAATAAGCTTCCAATGTTGATAAAAATAAGGTTAGGTTCTAGATTGACATATAATGGGGTAACCAATCCATAATGTAAGTCATAGTTGATCAGATTAAGCCTATCAAGTCATCTAGATAAGGTCATTGTTATTCATAGGTATCCAGGGTAAGGTCATTGGAAATTATGTATAGAGGTTGGGTTAAAAATGGCCAATGTCAAGGTGGATGTGTGCAAGTGGATTGGTTGGTTGGAATGGGGTGGCTGAGTAGACTCCATATGCACTAGGCAAGTGGATACTACCTACATAGTTCCATGGACATAATGTCCAAAATTAACTTTAGGCCTAATGTAGTTATTCTAAGGTGGGGAGTGTTTGTTAAATTGGTTTCCAAAATTTAATGTATCATGTAGTTAGGTTCAGTTGAAGGATGTTGGAGAAAGGGAAGTGCCAAAAGGTATAAAATATGGCTATCAAATAGTTGTCTAATTGGTTTGGTATAAAAAAGTGGATGAGATTACCTAGGATGTAATTATATGATTGCATCAAATATGTAAATGGAATATACAACCATGGATAAGCAAGTTCAATCATGAAATTTATACACCATTTTAAAGAAGGGAGAAATACAATTTACCAGGCTTTAGAAAATCTAGCATTACTCAAATTGCCATGTGGACCCAATGGGTTCATTCATTACCATCCAAATAAGACAACATTATGCACACTCTACAATAATGTCATTAATAGGATATGGAAGGGTATTATTCAATGATTTTGTTAAGCAAAGTAGAAGAGTGGGTAAATGGGAAGTGGTGAAGATTCAAACCCTTGATCCTTGAGCTAGTGGGGCCCAAAAATAAGTAAGCATTGAGTTTTGATAGAATTTAGAGATAGACTCTAAGGGGTTTTGGAATATGGAGTGAGTCAAATAATAATATTAATTAAATGAGGGATCAAGTTGAAATAGGAATGAAAATAAATGATATAAATGGAAAATTGAGAGGGAAAATAGAATAAGAATGTATGAAGATAGACAGATTGGGGAGTTGAAAAGGAAGGTGGGGAAATAGGTCTAAAAGAGATCAAAGAGGAAAATAGTTTAGTGGAAGAGGTGACTCCTAGAAAAGGTTACTAGGTGGAATGTGATTAAAGAGTAGGGCTATTATAGTGCATACGAAGATGTGGGCTAGGTAGGGAGAATAAAGTGAAATTATTGGTTGGTAGGTAGGTTATGTGAGAAGGTATAGCTGGCATCCACATGTGGATACCCCAAATATTACATTTGAAGTTGGTTTTAGTTTTGATTATAAAATCTCTAAAGGTCAGAGTAAAAGGGGTTTAAAATAGGTAAGACTAGAGGATATGGGGAAGGAATCTACATCTTAATAGCTGGTGGTGCTCATGCTCGCTTGTGGGTCATATGAGCTTATCAGCATGGTCAATTGTGTTATAGAGTCATAAGATTCATATATATCTCACAGTAAACCAAAATTAAATGGAAGACATTCATGGCTATATCATGATATATGTTGTGAGCATATAATTTCAAAATGGGTAGAGGGTTTAAAAGGGAAAAAGGTGATAGGTAGGTTGGAGGGAGTAGTTGGAGAGGGAAAAAAAGAAGATCCAAGATCAATATACAAAGGAATTCAAGGAAGAAAGGGATAGACTTGAAGTAATGAAACTAACTAAATTTTGTGCATTAAAGCAAGGGTGTGGAGGACATAAGGAAGTAGACAAGGAGATGCACATAGAAGTGGTTCAACTAGTGACTATACTCTAAAGAGGTGGAGGTTGAATGGGTTAAAATAAATGGGATCCAACAAGGGATGAGGTGAAGGTGAACTAGGAGATGGATGAAGAGATAGGTGAAGAAAACAATGAGGTCACATATAAAGATGAAGGTGGAAAAGGATGGAAAGAGCCAAGAATGGACATATAGGAGGGAAAAAAGAAGGTCAGGAAGAAAAAGAAATGTCCTTAAGATGATAAAAATGAAATGAAATGGAAAAAAGGGAGAGGACAGTGGAAAATAATGAAAGGGAATGATATGAAGATAAAATATGAAGATCAAGAATGATAAGAAGAAAAATGAAGAATTAAAGTGGGGATATAAAGCACAAAAAATCACATAGATGTAAAAGACAAGTGAGTATCAAGATGGAAAGAGGAAAAGGGGAATATGAAATGAAAAGGCAAGAAATAATAAGAAGAAAAGGGGTAATTATGGAAGGCTTCTCAAAGGATAAATACCTAGGTAAAAACTAGTTATGGAGGAAAAAAAGAAAACAAAAGGGATGAAAGGATAAAAATAAAGTGAACAAGAAGAATGGAAAATGGGAAAGGTGGGAAGAGTGGTGAAATGATATAGAATGGTGGTACATGTAAAGAAAAAGTATAACAACAAAAGAAATAGAAAGCTTACAAGATGTACAGTATGATGTGTAATTGGTGAGAAAATGAGAGTGATGAAGAGGGCATGATAAATTGCCAAGGACAAGGGGAAATGATGAGGATGGCAAAAGAAGACAAAAGAGATAGGGGGAAAGGTTGGTAAAAAGTGGAGAGAGGAAAAAAATGTAAAAAGTGGGTGGGGAAGTGAGCCATGAATCATGCACAAGGAAAGGTGTCAAGGAGGTCAATGAAGTAGAGTAGGTAGTGGCTTTATGGGAGATAAAAGGGGCCAATGAGGAAGGCTATCAATCCTTGTGTTAAAATAGATTGACAAGTTGTAAAGTGGTTAAAAGATATTGGAAATCTAAAGGGATGGAGGTGGTGAGGAGATAGGTAGAGGAGTGGAGGAAAAGATATTTGGTGAGGAGGGAAAATAAAGTAAAGGTTGTGGCTAAGTTGACCTTAGTAAATGAGTGCTACCTACATAGTCCAAAATGACCTCAGGCCAATGTAGTTCTCTTAGTAATAGGGGAAAATGAAGATAAATTATTAGATGATGTTAAAATACAAGGATGCTAGGAAAAATCCAAAGATTCCTTGACATAAGATGCCCTAGGCAAGAGGGAATTGTTAGCAATAGAAGTTAATGAGAAATAAAAGGGGAGGGTAATTAGTTTTTAGTGGCTGAACTACCTTAAAAGTCAAGCAATGCTTACATAGTCAATGGACATTAGGCCAATGTAGTTTAACTAGGCTTGGAAAATGGTGCTCAAATTTTTTGCCCTAATTTGATGGACCACATGGGTTAGTTTGGGTGGATGGAGAAGGTTTTGTAAAATAGAGGTTTTGGGTTTTGGTGAAGGTAACTATGAAGGTGCATGGTGTAGATTGGTGAATAGTTACCATAATGATCTGACATTTAATATGATGAGAGACACAAATGGGAAAGGTAAGATAAATTAGAAAGGAACATAATGTTAAGCACCATAAATGACCTTCAATGGAGCTAATCCAAAGAAGAGGTGCCTTTGTAAGGAGGTTACACATTTTAAAATTGTGTGAAGGTATAAGCATAATGATATAAGTTATCGCTATGAGGTAAGTTTTAGAAGAGGGTTTTCTATTAGGATCTGCATAGTCAGTTTCAAAAAAATTCATCATCATTATGAGTTGAGTTTTATGGGCAGTAGCAAAGTCATGACCTACAAATATTTTCTTTGAAAATATAGCATATTTTACATGGTAGAAATGTAGTATCATGGCGAGTGATAAATGATGGATTGTGCTTATCTCAGAAGTTACATAGCCATGTTGGGAAAAAATTATCCATGTTTGAATCTTCTATCCCAATACCCCAAAACTAATGAATTATTGGTTCCACTAGGTTGGGTTTAACCAATAAAAAGCTATGTGGCCCAGGAGATTGGTTATATAGTTGGAGAAGGTGATCATTCCCCTTCTATGGATGAACTTTCAATTGGCACAAAAGAAAAGACTACCATGTTTGAGCAAGCACTACCAATGGTTGGGGTTTGATGTTTAGATCCTATGGCAATGGGATCATAGTAATATGAGGGCAGATGGGACATGAAGGTGAATGTAATATTGTGAATTTATAGTATCCTACCTCTAATGGAAGAGTTTCTATAGTGTTAAGGGTTTATAAGTTGTCATTACCAATAATAGTGGTAGTTTTGGAGGTGTGACCATTGTAGAAGCACATGGATAAAAGCCAATTTATGTCAACTAAGGTAAAAGTGACAATGATCAAGCCCACAAGGATCATAAGATGAAAAATAATCAAAGACATTAGATGTGGATTAGATGATAATGGTGACAAAAGGGAAATCATGATGATGCATGATAACTTTATTAAAATGGCTATGTGGACTGAGGGGTATGTGTCTACACAAAAATGCAAGTAGACATGACCATTTCAAGTGAAAATATTGTTCAAGGGAATCAATGACATCATATGACCTTCCCCATTAGTGGAATGAAGAATCATGACAATGAGGAAGAATGGTCAGGTATTCTATTTAAATAATCATGATAAGGATGAATGTTTATCATTAAGTTATTTAGTTTTGTAGGTTATAGAGAGTGCAAAGAACTACACAAGGTTAAAGATGGTGAATAATGGGAATAATGGTGGAGATAATTATCAACCCTCATGGCCCATAATAATTAGTGTGGTGAATATGTGGATCTAATAGAAACTACAACATGTAATGGTCATAATGGAAGTAATATTAGATCAACAATAAGAGGAAAGGCACCCATGACCTAATATTGAGCCTAAAATATTACCTCTATAGTAGTGAAGGAGGTGAGAATTTCACTGCACAAGATATAGGGATGGAGAACATGACCATTGGATTGTCTATGAAGGGAACCCTCACTATCCAAGGGGATGTGCACTGAGACAACAATTGGAGGTACCTATGTGAGTAGAACAAGCAAAACAAAGGGATGTAATGGCTATGATAGGTGAGCATGGTTAAATACTTAGAGTAGAATATGATTCTCATCTTATGGGGAGTAATGTAGAAGAGGAGAATAGAGTACACCCTTTAGTAACTATTAAGACAAGGAATGTTACAAATGTTAGTTCAAGAAGCAATCAAGTAGAAGGATGGTTGAACACAACTATAGAGTCACCAGATAATCATCCTAGTGCTTAGGTAGGAAAATAATGTATGTATGTGCCTTAGGTTAAGTTTTTATTGTCTCATAACTTTATATGTGTCATGAGAATCCTCACACGCTAAATAAAATAATGCACAATTTTCTATAAACATGCACAAAATGTGTTAGATGTCACTGGTTGAATGTTATCATGTTTAAGGTTATGTGGATCCTTATGAATGTTATGGTTATGGTTATGATTGGTATGGTTATGGTTGTTATAATCTCACTTAATGTAAAAATAATGATTATTGTTGTTGTAATACTAGATGGTAAAAGTCATGATGAAAACATCAACCAAGCACATTAAGATAAGAATAGGACACAATGCTTTATTTTTGACAAGGAATGAAAATAGACCTAAAGTGGGATTGGCTTAATGAATATAATCCATTCGAGTGTTGTGCATGAGTGGTCATGAGTTGATTAAAAAAGTTAGAAGAAGAAGAAGAAGCAAAAAAAGAAGAAGAAGAAATAAAAGAATCTTGATCACAAGGTGTCAAGTAAGCTCTAAATCTCTATATTTATAGATAGTCAAAAGGGAAGATGGGTGATAGGTGGTGTGAAGGGTAATAGGTGATATGTATGATAAAATCATGTGAATTAGTTTGTCCCTTATATAGGTGTCCTAATAATGGTAATATATAAGTCTATGTCATATGCTAGATGTAGATTGATCAATGCAGGAAGTCTACATGTGAAAGTTGATTGCAGTTTCCAACTTATTATTCTGCTTGAGAGCTGATTGTGGATTGAGATTTTGTTTTGATAATGGGTATTTTACTTTATTTTGTATATGGGAAGTTGATCAATGCAGGAAGCTTCCAAAAAATTTATCTAATGTTGACAAAGTTAACTTAGCCATCCTTCAAGGGAGTGGTCTAAGCTTATTGGATTTGTTTAATGCTCTTGATAACTATCCTTCAAGAGAGTAGTCTACCTTATATTTGGTAATTTTTATTTTATTTTTGGCCAACTGTCTTCAAAGAGGTTCAAGTAGATGGTAATAATATTTCAATGTTTGAAGATTTGAAGCTCATTATGGAAAAATATGTTTTGCATTCATATTTGTATGCTTTGGATATGGATGATATGGATATGGTTCTTGGATATCCATGGTTCAAAAGAATAGTCATTAATGCTTAAGATATTGACCCAAGTAGTATTTTGGTATTCAAATTATTTTTAGATGCAATGTTTTTAGACGTGGACAAGTCTAATTAGATTCATAGGTTTACCTTTATGAAGGCAAAATTTTGACACAAGAAGGTTAATGCTATGCAAAGGTGTGTTTTTAGAGACAATGACCATGGGATTCCATCTTGTTAGAGACAAAAACTATCCATGACAACCATGCTATGGGTAGATATGTGGTATCCACATTTAAGATTAGGCTATTACTATGATGGTTAATCACATGGTTCTATGGTGTAATCAGTTGTCCTCAAAATGAGAAGAGAAAGATGGGTGAAGGTTAAAATCTCATAATCAAGGGATGAGCTTAAGTTAGACAAAAAGAGTGAGCTTGATCCCTATTTAATGAAAAAATAGATGTAGATGTGAAGTGTCAAGAGAATCAGGTTCTAGTTTACCTTCGAAAGAGGATAAATGATAAGCTCCTAATCTGTACTTATGAGTAATGATGTAAGGTCCAAGCCAATTAAAAGTAAACTTGCCTTGTTTACTCTTCTCCATATTGGTTACATGTTGGTTTTCTTTTAGGATGAGGTCTCCAATATTAAAGTCTCAATATTTAGAATGCTTGTTATAAGCACGTTTGATATGCTCTTGATAGTTATAGAGATGGGTAAAGGATGATAAATTACACTCATCAAGTAGCTCAAGATGAGCTAAATGGTGTTGATGATAATATTATTTAGAAATAAGATCTTGCAAGAATATGCAAAGAGAGGGAATTTGGACTTCAAGAGGTAAGAATACCTCTACTCCAAAGACTAGAGAGAAGGTAATAACATGCATAGAGGTTTGAATATTAGTATGATAGTCACATAAGGTGAATGGGATGTGCAAATGCCAATCCTAACCTAAAACACTAACAACTTTGGTTATTATTTTTTTAAAGATTTTATTAGAAGCTTCCACCTATCCATTTTCTTCTGGTCAGTAAGGCAAAGAAAAGCTTAAATTGATCCTAAATGCATCACATAAACCTTGAAATTACTAATTTTTGAAGGTTTTACCATTATCAATGATGATCTTATGAGGAATGCCAAAGTGACAAATGATATGATGGTTGATAAATTTAACAATCTTATCTACTTTGGTTGAGATATGAGGAATAGCTTCCAACAACTTGGTGAATTATTTGGTGGCTGTGATGATGGAGCTATGACACTAAAAAGAATGGGGGTTGATTTACCTAATGAAATCAATCCCCCATTATGAGATATGCCAAAATTCCTTAGATACTTAGAGGCCATTAGCTAGCACATGATTCAAATTAGCTTATTGTTGACATTTAACACACTATTTTGCATAATCACAACAATCTTGGTTTAGGATGGGCCAATAGTAACCAAGGTGAAAGATATGTTTAATGACTACTAGACTACTAAAGTGTCCCCCATAGATCCCATCATGTGTTTCACTAATGGCATGGGAAGCTTCATAGATGCATAGCCAATGAAGAAAGAGGCCATCAAAACCACATTTGTAAAGGATTCCCCTTAATATGGTGTAGCGATATGTACTCTAAATAAAGTTTATATGGGTGTTCATAGAGAGGTTAGGTGGAATGATGCCTAGGTTGAGGTAGTTGAAATTTTGGTCATACCAAATATTGGATGGGGATTCCTCCACATTAGAAATGGCAGGGAGGTCAAATTGGCTATAAGAGGGTGTGGTAAAATGATGAATAGTGATAAGTATTCTAGAATTGAAAGGTTGTGAAGGGATTTGGGAAGTAAGGTGGACCATTCTATCTATAAATTTATTGGTAGATCAAAGAATGGATTGGATAAGGTAATGTTTGAATGATGTTAAGAGTTTGTCAACTAAAATTTTATATTTTTTCTAGACATAGTTATTACGTTGATAAGATCCATTGACCTAGTTTACCACAAGTTGGGAATCACCAAAGATATGTATTATCTTAATTCCCAAGGTTATATCATTTCATATACCTATCACTAGGGCTTTATACTCAGCCATATTATTGGTGCATTCAAAGTCAAGTTTGAAGGAGAGAGGAAGGGGTTCACCATCGAGAGGGATGATAATAAATCTAACACCCCTCCTTGTTGGCACTTCTAACCATTGAAGAATATGGTAATTTGGTAGGTTATGCCATGTTCTTGAAAAGAGTCAAGATAGACTCATCTAGAAGGGTAAGAGGAGGTGGTTGGTTATTTGGTAAAGGAGCTTTGGATAATTGGTTGATAATAACCTACCCTCTAATCAAATTTTTAAGAAGGAATTCAAGGTTGAATTTAGATAGAAGCATGATCCACTTAGCCATATGCTAATTTTGGTATAGTTTAAAGTGCATGTATTTGAGTGGGTCGGTATTAGTTGTGACATAAGTTTTATGGTTAAGAAGGTAGTGGTGGAGTTTGGTAGCCACTAAAGTTAATGCTAAGTAAAGTTCATCAGTATGTGTATACTGAGTTTCATATTCTACAAGCATACAACTAATGTAGAATATGACTTTCTCTTTGTGTTTTTCATTTCGATGAGCCAATATTGCCACTAGGGAATGGTTGTTACTAGAGATATATAGGTAAAAGGGGTGGTCATATTTAGGAGGGGTAAGGATAGGTGGTGACAAAAGTTACTATTTAAGCAAATCAAAGGCCTTTTAATAATCGATATTCCATTTAAAAGAGAAATCCTTCTTTAGAAGGTGATGGAAAGGTTGGCACTATTCTGAAAGTTGAGAAATGAAATAGTGAATGGATTGAAGTTTTCCTTGTAGGCTACGGAGTTGCTTAAGCTTGGTTAGAGGAGGCATGTCTAAAATTTATCTCAATTTAGTAGGGTCTACTTTAATTCCATGAAGAGAGATGATAAAGCCAAGAATATTTCCTTAAAAAACCCTAAAAATGCATTTTTTGAGATTAAGGCAAACATGATAATTGATGAGGCATTCAAATATGATCATAAGAATAGTCAAGTGATCTTTTCAGAGTTTGGATTTCCTGAGAAGGTCATCCACATAGTCTTCTAAAATATCATGGATGATACCATGGAATATATAAGTCATGGCACATTAGTAGGTTACCCCAACGTTATTTAACCTGAAAGGCATGACTCTATAGAAAAAATTTCCCCAAGGGGTGGTAAAGGTGGTTTTATTTGATCTTTAGGAATAATCAAGATCTGATTATAACCTAAAAACCCATCCATGAGAGATAACATCTCATGGTCAGTTGTAAGATCAATAAGCTGATCAATGCTAGGTAAATGAAAGTCATCTTTGGGATAGGTGAGGTTAAGATCATGAAAGTCCACACAAATGCATAGACCCCCAGTGACTTTGGTGACAGGTATGATATTTAAGACCCATTGGGGGTATTTAATGGGTTGAATGAAGTTTAAAAATAAGAGATGATGAAGATCTTCTTTGATGATAAGGTCTATGTGAGGATGTATGCATCAAAGTTTCTATTTAATAGGCTTAGCGTCATGATGAGTGACTATGTTATGGGTAGAAATTATGGGGTCAATCCTTGGCATATCATTGTAAGACCAAGTGAATGCTATGTTTTGATCTTGGAGGAAAGAGGAGAAGTCTTGAAGTTCCTCAGAATTTAATGATTATCCAAATTTGATGAAGTGGGGGTTGTCTAGAGTACCCAAGTTGATATCCATGGTGGATTAATTTAACATGGTTAAGGCCTCAAGAGGAAGGGATTTGTGGATAGAATAATCCCCTACACTAAGGTAGGTAAGAATGGAATCATCATCTTGATGTTGGATGGTGTTGATGGTAGGAGAATCATTCTCTATGATTTTAGGGTGTATGAGTTGAATGAATTTGGTTTGACCACCCTTTTAGTATATGATAGGGTCCAAACTAATGGTATTAACTAGAAAAAAAATTTATGGGGGGATGATATCAGGATCTTCAGGTGGGGAAAGTGATTGGGTTGGTGAGGATGGGATATCTTCCTCCATGGTGGAAATGGGTTTGGGTGAATTGATGGGTTCTTTAGGTGGTTCATACCCAAGGCCAAATGACTCATGAGGTTTCAAAGTTTTTATATGAGGTAACTCATGAGGCCCTTGTTCATGGCAATCAAGGCTAAATCCTTTTCAAGCACATCTATGAAAATACAACTTAGTGAAATGTAGTTTCCTAAGATAGGAAAATTTAAAGGTAAATGGTTAGATGAATGAATTAGTGGTAGGGGCTAGAAGTGGCTGATTAAGTCCCCCATAAATGGAATATATTTTATGGTTAGGAATCCCAAAGGGGATGATGCTTCCAATATTAGGGTCATAGGAAGGGTCATGTCTAAAATTCCCATATTCTTGGGAGTAAAGGAATCTAGGGATAAGAGTATATATTACCTAAGGGAAAGACATTAGAATGTGTTTGCCATGGGTTTCTCTATAAGAATCTGGGAAGAAGGGATATATGAGCTATTAGAAGCTTCATTAACATTTGGTGTGGAAGTGTCATAGGTTTTGGTTGGTAGAGTTGTGTCATTAGCAGATGGTTATGAGGTGGATGAAGGAGGAAGAAGGATGTCATTAGGATAATATGTCATATTTCAAGATGTGAAAGGACTAGGGTCATCCTAGATAGTCACAACTTGCCCTTCAAGCTCAAATTCGACACATTGATCTAAAGTGGAAGGGACACAACTCATGGCATGAATCTAAGGGTACCCTAGTAAAACATTGTATTAGAATTATCCTTCTACAACATAAAAAAGCTTTAAAATGGTATGGGGCCCTACATAGATATATAAGACAAATGTGCCTAAGGTATTAGCCATGGTATCATTAAAATAATGAAGGCCCACTATGCTTTCAGAAATGATGTTCATGGGTAAGTGCATCTAGTCATAGGCATGGGAGGAGATAATATTTATGTTGGCTCTTCCATAAATCATCACCATTTTAATGTAGATTTGATTATGTATTCCATAATGAAGAGGAGGGTTAGGATCCTCTAGATGAATAAAAGGTTTCTCTAAATTTTTGAAGGTGAAAAGGTTGGAAGTTTGAAGGGTACAAACAAAGGAAGCTAGAGGTTGAGGGTCATTGGGTTAGACCTCAATGTATTGCAAGGCTTCTATGAGTGCTTGGCAGTGATGGGGAGAGGTAGAGAGTAACTCATGCAAGCTCATTTTTTTTGGAGTTTGGTGAAGGTGCTTGAGGATAGCTTTCTAGATGGATATTGCATATGGGTTAGGGTATGGAGGATTAGATGGGGAAGCACCTAAGATACACACATTGGGTTTGTTTGATGATGGTGATGGTTGGGTATTATTGGCTTGGATTTTGGGGAGGGATAAGTCTAAGTAATGGATGACTTAGCCTTCCCTTTATCCTTCTATTATGATCTTGTGACCACATTGATTGAATGTATAATAGGATGGCAAGATGGTTGATGAGATAGAGGTAGAGGATGGCAAGATAGTTAACTTAGAAATTGTCAGTGTAGTGAGGAGAGATGTCTTAGAAAACAAGTATGAAGGTGTGACCAACAAAGGTGGTGGGGTTTTGGTAAAAATACTGAGATTCATGCTCAAGGTAGAGGGATGAGTACCCAAAATGGAGTTAAAGTTTGAGGGAGGTAAAATTTGAGGTTTTGGCTCTTTTGGAGGTTTTACCTCTTTGGCTTTTTTGGTTGCCAATTTTGAAGTGGGTTTGGTTACTTGGGTCTTATTATTAATGGTTAAGCCATTAGGTGGAGGAGAAAGAATGGCTTCTTTACCTTTTTCTTATTTTTTGATAGAAGGTTCTAAAATTAGAGGTTGGGTAGATGAAGTTATCTTCTCTTGTGAGATAGCTTTCAAAGACGGAATGGATGGTTTTATGATAAGGGAGGTATGTGTGGTATCTTCTAACGGAGGTGTAGGTATGGTGGCTCCCTTTGTTTGGGTGTCTAAAGGAATAGAAGACACTTTCTCCCCTTCCATAAGAGGTATGGGGAAAGAGGTGGATGATGTGATGTTTTATTCAACAATGGGTTCATTAGTAACCCCATTAATAGTATGTGCCTCATGGGATGGTTTTGGTTTACTATCATGATAAGGGGTAGAAGGAGCATGATTAAGAAAAGGCTTGTAGAAAATGTCAAGGGCTTAGTTTTTTGGTGCATTAAGATTGTCCAACGTAAGATCCCCCTTATTAGTGAGGGATTGGACAAGGTACTTGAAGGTGTTACACCTATTGATGTCATGTTATATGACTCAGTGAAAGGTAAAATGGTCATTATCATTATATCAACCTAGTATGGGGTGGAAAACATCAAATTTTTGGGGTGGTTTGATTGGTGAAAGTTGGATAATATTGGATTTTAGAAACTTTTACAAAATATAAGAATAGTGATCCACAAGTGGAGTTAATTGCTTATGATTATTCCAAGTTTGGTTCCTTTGGTTTTAGTTTGAATAATTAGAAGAGTTGGAGGTTTGGTTCCTTGGGTTTTGTTCATTTGTAGATGGTGGTGGTGTAGCTTTGAGGATAATGGCATTGGTGATTGCTTTGTTTTTAGTGTTGGGATTGGTTTGGTTTTTTGGTTTAGAAGAAAAGGGATCATTAGGTTTATAAGTTGAGTTTTTGCTCTTTAAATTTAACCTTCCTTCATCAATGGCTTTATTCTTTATTTTATGAGCCATGGTAAATACTTAATCAAAGGTTTGAAAGCTTTGGACATGCAATGTGGATGAAATATGTTTTAGGCATATCCAAATGAAGATTTATATAAGATCAAGTTGAGGAAATGAGAAGGAAATTTGGTTGATTAGGCTCATCCAATGAACCACAAAATTAGCAATAGATTCATCTTCAAATTGATGATAGGAGTAGAGGTCGGTAATATAAACTTTCTTGGATATATTGATCAAAAAGTGATCTAAGAAATTTTGGGTTAATAGGGTAAAGGATAGGATGGAATGTTTAGGTATGGCACTATACCAATCCAATATTAGTCTAAATAATTACATAGGAAAGGTATAGAGGAGAAGAGTGTCATCATGGGCAATCAAGTAACATGAATAGGCTAGATAAGTTCTTACTAGGCTAAATAAGTTTTGATGGGGAGTGAAGGGTGAATAGGCTCATTGCAAATTTGGTCATAGGATAAGAGATTATAAGCTCTAGAGATGGATGACTTAAGGGTAGTCATCTTGTCCATGATTAACTTCATGAAGTCTACTTGAGGTTGTTGGGATGTGTAGTCATATGGTATGTTTTTCCAAGGTTAGGCAATGTATGAATATCTAGTAGATGGTTGAGATGACTCTTATTGTGGGAGAGTATTAGTAAGAGGTATAATGTCAGTGGTAGTTTGGGTTGGTGGGTTAGTTTCAAGGGATTTTTTGGTTTATGATAATTTTTAGGCAACTAAAGGTTGACTATTTCCCTTGGTAGTGGAGGTATTCCCCATGAGGTGGAGAGGCATGCCATAAGGTGGATATACGAGTGGGGTCAAAATTGATATTTGATAAGATGTGGTTCTTAGGTAGTGTTATAGGTTACATGATTATTGTTTAAGAAAATTGAAAAATATGCATCTCTTAGGACTACCCAAGTAGGGCTTCCCAGAGAGTGAGGGGAGTTTGTAGGTTCAGAAATGTGTTTCATGGATGAAGAGGTGGAAGTTGGTGATGGTTTATTTGGTGGTGGGTTTTGTTCTTTGAGGTATTTTTGTTGTTGGCAAGTGAGAACCATATGAGAAGATAAGAAAAGGATGATCTCACACCCCAATAAAAGAGAAATAAGAAGACTCAAGTCAAATAATGCATTCACTAAGAATACATTAAATCTTAGGATTCTTTTTAATCTCTTTTTTGGCTTATGCCTTAGAAAAGTGTGAAGAGGACATTGGCTTGAATAGGTCCTAAATAAGGTAGTCAATGTTTAGTTTCAAGTTATGTTTAGACACTCAATAAAAGTTTGTATTGGTTTGAGTACATGGCCTAGTACTTTGGGATTGCTCCCCTCACATCACAATCCTATAGCTAGTATGGGTGCTTAGCCAATACGTACCAATTTCTAAATTTTATACTAAGCTAGAGAGCTAAGTTGGTTATCCCCTTGGTGATTAAATTCAACTAAGATAAATGGGAAAGGGTAAGGTGATATTCTAGGTGATGAAATCGTAGTTGGTCCTTGTCTCAAGTGTGCTTTGATGTTTTGGTTGTGCAAGTGTTTTTTTTTTGTGTAATATTTTTTAACTATGATTAATTCATAATGCTTTTAATTAAACTAGGTGAGCTAAAATCAAGTAAAAACTCAATATATGAACTCAATTTTAACCAAAATATTTTTTATTATTTATTTGAATGAAGAAAAGCAAAAATAAAATTCACCTAAATTCAACATTAAAATTCAATCCTAATCCTAGGATGAATTCTCTTTTCTTTCTTTTTAGAAATGCAATAAATTTTAATTTTCTAAAAAAATGCAACTAAAACTTTTTTTTTTCTTTTCTTTCTTCATTTAATAAATAAAGAAGCTTAATTTTCTAAGAATTAAACTAAATTAATTTCACTAATTAAATTTTAAATGTCCTAAAACACCTAATAACCCATGAAAATTCAAAGGTCCCACCGGATGTGCCAAAATATTTTTATCTAATTTTCACTTTTTCTCAAGTGTGAAAAGAAGAAACTAGTTAAGAAGGGTGTGGAAGAATACATGTTGAATGTGCATGCATTGAATATATTTTATTGTTTATATATTATATTTGGCTTAGGAGGATTACCTAAAAATAATAAAACACTAAAATAAACTTGTTTGTTAGACAAGTAGATGGGTGGATTACTTAGCCTGAACTAGATCTTAGAAGCAACAGATTTCTAGGACACTGTCAATCTACCTTCTTTAAAACACTTAAGTGTAAATGATAAAATAAATATATTTTACTTAAATTAATTTAAAACTGAAATAAAATACATCAAATGATATAAAATTAATTTATAAAATTAGATGCTTTGCTAAGTTAACCAAATCGGAGCAACTAGTTTGATTATACTAATGCTGAAAATTGGTTAAGGCAAGGTTATGGTTTTGGATTTGTTAATTTGATAAGGGTCAAAATAATGGTTTGGTTTGGGTTTATTGAGATAATAAAATTATAGGTATAGATGGTTTAAAACTATAAAATAACAATTAAATATGGTAGCAAAAGGATGAGGGGCCAAAGAGGGTGAAGGTGGAAAAGGTGCAAAGAGGGCAAATGAGGTAAATGGAATTACAATGGTAAAGGTGGTAAAGGAGGTCAATGGATTAATATGGAAAGTGGATTAAGGGGTATAGTTCAAGATAATAAAATTAAATAACTTAAAATAAAAAAACCAAATAAGGTTACCTTGAGGCTTGTTGATGTGGTTGATGTTGTTGATGATGTGATGAAGGAATCTTGTGGCAATTTCAATAGAGATTCATTGCTTTGAATTATTTTCCTCCAAGATGTGTATGACCTCAAAAATTATTACCTCCTTAAAATACCTAAAAAAAATATGTTAATAACCAAATAACCACTTCAAAATTAACTTTGGGTGAAGGATAGGGGGGAGGGGGGTATTTAAGGCATTTATTGTCAAGAACCATGCCAAAAGAGAGAATAATATAAGTATGGTGCCATTTCCCATGTGGTGCATGAATGAGTAAAAATATGACTGTGGTGAGATTATAAACTTTATCATTGGTTTCAAATTTTTTTAATGTGTCTCCCACCTTACACATGAGTCCAATTTTGAATGGTAATCATGCACATGGGTCTAAATAAGGTCAAAAGACTTTTCACCACCCTTTCTTGTCTTCATCCAAGCACAAAAAGTGGCATAATTTTATATGTGGGTGCATGAATGAGTCAAAATTTGAGGGTGGTGGTATTTCCATGTTTATCATAGGTCTCCCATTCGGGTTGGTGTGTCTCCCACCTTGCATATGAGTCCAATTTTGAATGGGAATCATGCACATGGGCATAAATGAGGCTAAAGACTTTTCACTACCCTTGCTTGTTTTCATCTAAGAACTTAAAGAGATGACCCACAAAATGTGGTTCCATTTTCCATGTGGGTACATGAATGAGTCAAAATATGAGGGTGGTGGGATTCTGACCTTGATCATGGGTCTCCCATTTAGGTTAAAAAGTCAAAATGGGTAGATATAGTGCCCTTTGTCTTTTCCAAATCACTAAAAAGGTGGGTCTCCCATTTTGAATGACAATTTCATGTGTGAAGACAAAATACATGTTTAATTATGGACCCTTAAGGGAAAATTCATCATATTTCAAGGGGAGACCCTTGTGATGCTTAAATGAGGTCATTAAACACTTTGGGAAAGGGTCCCAAGTGGGGTATGATGTCCCACATCAAACCACCTCAATTCTAAGCCATGTCACTTGCCATATCACCTCCTAAATTACCTTCCATGTCACTTTCCATGTCATCATGCCATGTGTGACTTGCCATGTCACATGTCATGTCACTATGAATAGTGATAGTGTGTCCCATGATGAATAGTGGTAGTTAATAGTACTTTTGAATAGTAGTTTCAAATAGTATTATGTGAATAGGAGAATATTGATTTGGTTAGGTTAAGAGGGGTTGGTTAAGGGTTAGTAAGGTTTATGGGGTCTTTAGGGGGTCTTGAGGCATTTAGCTATCAAAAAATATAAGTGTGTAGTTTTTTAGTGTCTACACTCAAGAATGTTGGAATGACTTACCAACATGAAATGGCTTACATCTTTCATGATATCATTCATAAAATTGTTAAAACCTATGTGGATGATCTTATTGCTAAATTTAAGCATCATAAAAATAATCTTTTTATCATCTTTGATCATCTCCTTAAATATAAAGTTAGACTTAATCCTTATAAATGTGTCTTTGGAGTCACATCTAGAAAATTCTTAAGATTCGTATTCTCCCTCCATGACATTGACATTGATCCTACCAAAATTAGTGTTATCATCAACATGCCTATTCCTCATTCTATTCCCAACATTCATACTTAGTTAGAAAAGTTTAGGGCAATATGGTAATTCATTCCTAAAATGGCATATCAAATTCATTTTGTTAATTCCCTTTCAAGGAAGGTACTACTTTAGAATGGACAGATCCATGTCAAAAAGCCTTTGATGATATGAAAGTCATTATTTCATCCACCTAAACTTTTTCATCCTTCTAATGATAAACCTTTGATTCTATATACCTTTTCCACACCTATTTTAGTTGGGGCAATGCTTTCCCAACAAGATGATATGTGAAGAGATTATGTTATCTACTACATTATCTGAGGCCTCATTGACTATAAAACACATTATACAAACATTTAGTGTGATTGCCTTGCCATCTATTTTTTAGTTGAAAAGCTTCAACACTACATGCTTTACTAAACTAATTATGTCATTATTCATTCCAACACCCTTCATCATTTATTTTTCAAATATTTCCTTCCTATAGATAGAATTGGAAAATATATGGTCCTCCTTATAGAATTCGGTCTTCACATTGTCACTCAAAAATTTGTTAAAGGGAAAGTTATAGCTCCCATTCTAGCCACTTCTTCTCTTTGAGATGACCTTCCAGATGAAAATATCCTTTATATTTAAGGTCATAATCAAGATATATCTCTTAAAGATTACTTTCATAGATTTATCATTGATCTTGAAGCCAATAATCTTTAAGAATCTTCTATTCCCTCTATTAATACTAAACCAAAGGTAGTTATCAAGGAGCTCCCTAATATCAATGTTGACTTCAATGAAGATAATTTGACCCTTCACTTTGATGGTGTTCAATGCCTTCAAGGAGTTGGGGCAGGTTGCATTCTCACTAGTCCTCATGGTAAAATCATTCCTTTAGCTTTTAACTTCACCTTTGATGTCACCAAAAATATGGTCAACTTTGAAGCTCTTATCTTAGGCATGTGACCTTCTCTTGATTTAGTAATTCAATACCTTCATGCTTTAGGTGATTCTCAACTTATTTTCCATCAATTTAGTGATGACTATCAATGTAAGAGTGAGAACCTTATCACCTATCATCAAATTGCAACCACTATCACTAGGGATTTTATCTCTTTCACTATTGATCCTATTCCTATAGATCAAAATTATATTGATTATTTTCTTACCTCTTATTCTTCTCTATTTCATCCACATCAAGTTCTTTTCAATCCGTCCTTTCTTATTCAAATAAGAAAATCTCCATCTTCAACTCGACCATCATATTTTCTTATATGTCATATTGAGGCTATTACTATTAGAAAAATCTCTTGGTATAAAGACATCATTTGATTATTAGAATACCAAACTTATCTTCCTAATTTAAACTCTCATAAAAAGACATGTGTTCATAAACAAGATTTCAAGTATGTATTTTGACATAACACCCTTTACTATCATAATATTGAAGGTGCCTTTCTCTATTGTGTTATGAAAGATGAGGTCATTCCTCTTATTGAACAATCACTTGGGTAATTTTTTGATGGTCATTGTATTGGACATGCTACAACACACAAATGCCTATGTATGGGTTACTTTTGGCCTACTATAGAAAAAGATGCAATTGAATATGCTAAAAAATGCACTCTTTTCTAGCTTCATGATGATATCATCCATTCACCTCCTTCTGAGCTTCAAACTATTAAATATTCATGGTAATTTTCCATGTGGGTATTTGATCTCATTAGTAAACTTCCTCACTCCCAAGATGTGAATGTATTTATCATCACTACTACTGAATATTTTAACAAGTGGGTTACTTTTGGCCTACTATAGAAAAAGATGCAATTGAATATGCTAAAAAATGCACTCTTTTCTAGCTTCATGATGATATCATCCATTCACCTCCTTCTGAGCTTCAAACTATTAAATCTTCATGGTAATTTTCCATGTGGGTATTTGATCTCATTAGTAAACTTCCTCACTCCCAAGATGTGAATGTATTTATCATCACTGCTACTGAATATTTTAACAAGTGGGTAGAATCCATGCCCCTCATTAATGTCATTAGTCCTACCATTTACAAATTTATTATTAACTAAATCATTTATAGCTTTGGTGTTCCCCATACCATAATTTTAGATAATGGTGTTAATTTCAAAGATAAACATATTAAACAACTTTGCAATAAATTCAAAATCAATCACACGTTTTCAACACCTTATCATGTGAAATGCAATGGTCAAGTTGAAGACACCAATAAAATTCTAAACAAAATTCTTCAAGATACAATTCATGAAACTTGCATATATTAGCATATTCATATTTACCTTTCACTTTGAGCCTATTAGACTAGCATACACACTACCATTGGGGCAACTCCATTTTCTCTAGTCTATGGTTTTGAGTCTATTCTTCCTTTAGAAGTTGATCTTCCCTCTATTTTTATATCTCTTCATGGCATTATTATTTATGAATAATTGTGTGAATATCACCTTCATACCCTTGATCTTCTTGAGGAATTATATCTCTCTACCTTGCAACATAACCACCACTACAAGGCTCACATCACCCAACAACATAAAAAAAGTGTTAAAATCTATACTTTTAATGTTGATGATATTGTCCCTAAATTATATTAAACCCATTATAAATAAGGTATATATACCCAAAATTGGTGGGATCCATATTTAGTTAAATACATTCTTGGTCCAAGTACTTACCATCTTCAAACCAATGAAGGCCATGTTTTCAAAGATCCCGCCAACGCTCAATTCCTTATAAATTACTTTGCCTAAACATTTACTTCTTGTCATGTTTTCTATATACATCTATCTAATAATTTTTTTAGGTTACCTAAGCATGGGACTCTCCCTCTATAATAGTTTCCATCTGTTTACACACCTTTTGTCCTCCCTTTTGGTCTTTTGGTTTCTTGATGTACCATAGTCTTCCTTATCTTCTTGCATCTTATCTTGTCTTTTTCACCCCTTAGGTTTTTATTTTTTGAGTTGTTTTTTAAGACTTTAGATAAGAGCT
Source organism: Torreya grandis (assembly GCA_037957365.1). Taxonomy (NCBI): domain Eukaryota; kingdom Viridiplantae; phylum Streptophyta; class Pinopsida; order Cupressales; family Taxaceae; genus Torreya; species Torreya grandis. Next base: position 761,892 of record JARHVA010004707.1, read on the forward strand.
AAAATTCATCACAAAATCACCATATTTTATCTATTTTATTTTTCTTTTTATTACTTTCCAATGTTATTTTGGCATCCTTTATGTTACTCTTATTATCTTACTTGTTATCACCCTTATGGGTCTCCCTTTTATGAGTTGCTTTATAAGACTACAAATAGGACCCAACCTTCCTCATATAATTACCATATTTTTATGTTCTTGATCCTTATTCTCAAACTTTGGTTTTTGCTTCTTTTGCTAGAGGAAATTTGCACAACAAACTTTGTTAGCATGTTTTCCTCCATTTCCCTTATTCTTATGATAAGAAATCACATTTTACTATCATTGTATCCCTCTTTTCCCCTTTTCACATTTTTTGCAATTTAAATCAATTCAAATTATTCCATGTGTCATTCCTCTTGATTTCCCCTTCCTATCATCTCTATATTGGATAAAACAAGTTTGAAGTCAAGATATCACTTTTATTTCACCTATATTTATGAGAATCTTATACCCCATGATATTTTAATTTTCTCTCTCTTAGCAACCTTGTCCCAAGTTTTCAAATTAAAGTCATATTTAGCACCCATGTTCGGTTTTCCAAATCTATATAGAGGAGGAATAAAAAAAATCCATCAATAAAGTTAAAAGACAAATCATTCAAATCAAAATAAAATGATATATAAAAGGCAACATATAAATCTCAAAATTTAAAATAACACCAAAAATGTGATTTTAATCACATCTCCTATCTCCAATTGAAGCTCAAACTCCATAGTCAGCTTCACATAGAGTCAAAGTCCTTTGGGGTGTGGTAGGCCAGTAGATTGAAATAGGGGATTTCAAAAAACTCTTTAGTGCTACCTACTTTCTCATGCAATTATCCAACCTTTACAATACACTGATGACTCTATAAGGGGTCTTGAAGAATGGGCAACACTTTGTGGGGAGGTAGGTATATTTTAGTTTTCATGCATATATCCTTCATGGGATGATATATATACTCCATTTGTTTACCCAAGACTTATGTGGCTAAGATATGTTCTTCATAGTTCTTAAGGTTGAAATTAATCTTGATTTGACAAACCTAATTTAAGTGTCTTGACTTTGATAAAGAGTTTATATACCTTAGTTTTTCCTTCATTATCCCATCCACCCATTTCATTTCCCCACTTGATAGAAAAATTTTAATTCCAATTTGTTTTCTCTTATTGTTTAATTCCTTCTTCTTCACCTCTTAAAAACATTCTAGCACTACGTTGTTTCAATTTTATCTATCCTTAGAACAAAACAACATGTTTGAGAAACTATGGATTCTTCTTTCTTTATACCATGATTTCACATTTACTAAACTTACTTTACTTTCATTTTACCATTTACCATGATTTTACTATCTTTTTATTATGAACACCTAAGTTCATCCCCCTTTTTCTATTGTTAAGTGAGGTTGGCTTGTTAATTCTCACTCAACAATGTTGTTTTCCCCTTTTATGCATTTTTTTCCATTATTGAGTGAGATGTGGATTGTTACTACTCACTCATCAATGTTGTTTTACAATTTTGTTTCATCTTTTACCATTTATTTATTTTTATTTTAAAATCTTGTTTGGCATATATCCTTGGTTTGATTTGGTGAGTTTGGCTTTATTACTTAAGGATAGCTTGTTTGAGTTTTTTGGTCTTTAGTAGCCTTGGCTTTTCGGTTACCCAATTTAATCTTATTGTTTGACTTGGTAATTTGGTCTAACATAATAACTATCATACCATCTTTGCAAATTTCCCAAGTACATTCCATCTTCATAAAACCAGAAATCTTAGTTTTTCTTGCATTTGTTTTTTTTGCTCTTTAGTTTTGTATTCTTGGGTTTGTCAAAAATAGTCTTTGTGCCCTACACAATAAAAAATAACAACACAGTAAATAGCCATCCCATGATAAATGTAATTCAATGTATGCATTAAATTTAATTTTTAGTTATTTAATTTCTACATTAGTTTCCCTTTCAGTTATTTTTGCTTTAAAATACTACAAATTTTTTTTAGCATTAGCATTGTGTGTGTCCTTATGTTCTTTCTCGAAGCACCATCCCCTATTACACCTTAGTGACACATGATAAGCTTTAAATGGGGCATATTTATACACATAATATTTTAAACTTTTATTGATTATTAATACTTTACATCTTGTAGGAAGCCATTGAGACTCAATCTCTTTGAGTGCACACCTTAAGGGGTGCACTAGGAAAGGGGTGGGTAGAGCTTTGGTACTTTACAGGATTGTTGTTCCTTATTTCCACATTATTACCAATCTAGACAAACCCCAAAACCATTATCTAAGCCATTTCTCCTCCCTTGAGTATTCCTCTAGTCTTTTCCACTTTCAATCCTCCTTTTCTTAACTCAACTCCTTTTTGATTATCGGTTATACTGGATCAACCTAGTATAGTTTAGGGGCATTCTTTACTTTCTTGGTTTGTTATCCTTTTGGCTACCCTAACACAAAACTAGTAAATTATCCCTAAAAGCACACTGGGTTAACTAGATTGACCCTATATAGCCAACATTTCTAAAGGATTTAGGGAAAGACCTACCTATATATATAAGATCATTTTGGTTATTATCCATATGTTCAATCAAGAGTTATTATTCACTCATGATTATTCACAATCTACTCTTCCACCATTCTACTTGAGGAGACTTAGTTTAGGTTTCTTATTTGAAGAATCTAGTCTTGTGGATAAGTCTTAAATGATTTATCCTTTCTTAGTGATCCTTACAAACCACAACAACCTATTGTAAAGCCCCTTTTGATAAAGGAGAGATTGAGTCTCGATAGATTCACATTTATGTAAGTATATTATAACTTTGTTCTCCTCTCTTTTAGTAGATATAAATAGCATAAGTGTTGGATCAAATAGTAATATCTTTCATTGTTTATGTATTAGGGTGTTACTCATACTTACTTTAATTGAATTTCCCTATACATGTATGTTTTATTTTTTATAACTCCCACTTTTTGCCAAAAGCTTTGGTGTGTACTATATTAGATTTTATTTTCTTGTTAATATAATAAGTGAATGTTTTAAACCTTAAGACTCTATTAGGGTTGTTATACAATCATGTTTGACTGTAGGATTTTGCACCCTTCCTATCATGATGTGTTTTGATAAGTGATACAA